>OZ038491.1:45696607-45816607 GCA_964036315.1 Acanthosepion esculentum
TCTCTCTCTTCTGCCTCTGTCTCTGATTTTGTCTCTGTTTCTCTTTTTCTCTGTCATCCTTCAAAACCTGAAGAAGGTCCTTTGGAAATATTGTGGCACACTATGTGCACAAGTTTCCAATATGTGTACTGTACACTCCTTTAAAACTATAATCGAATCATATGGACCGGTAATCCGGCAGTTCGGTTCAAAGTACTGAGTTGCTGTAACCTCATACATCAGGAACGATGGGAGTGTCCAGTATATATTTTCACCGTATGATTATTCTGGCATTCTGTATGAGATAGATAGATAGATAGATAGATAGATAGATAGATGTAATACACTTACTACCCATCTGTTATATAAGCATAACAAAAAAGTAAACATTGAAAAGGTGTAAGTGTTTAGCTGAATGCTCTCGGAAGTAATAACCTTTTTGTACAAATATCACGTTCATTGGAAAATACTAGTATACATACAAAAATGTCATAATACAAGACTAAGCAAAATTACATTTTCGCTTTCTCTCTCCCCCCCACACACTCTCTCTCTCTCTCTCTCTCTCTCTCTATATATATATATATATATATATATATATATATATATATATATATATATTTATATGTTGTTTTAGTTTGGTTTCTTTTACGGCATATCAACCTCAGTGGGTTATTTAATGCCGTCTAAATTTTTATTGCTGGTAATGTTTTCCTCCAAAAATCTATTCCTGGGAATATTTTTCCTTGAAGAAAACTATAGACGGTCATATTTTATCCAAAGAATGTATTGCTGTTTGTATTTCTGGTAAATCTTTTTCAAGTATTGCTGATAATAATTTTTCCTTCAAAAATTATTGTTGGTTATAATTTTTTGGTACAAAGTAATTCTGGTATTAAACCTATTTTTACACAAGTTTGGGTGTTAACTATTTGCCCATACCTGGGACTCTAACATGTGTTACCACACCGGGTCAGGGTGGACCTGGGAACGCCAGCAATTAAGAGGTGGTTCCACGCTCCTCAAAACCTCCTGATCAGAGGCCTTGCTGCTGGGCGGAGTTTATCGTCTTACCCAGGGCTTACATGTAGTTTAACGTCTTACCCAGACGTGTAAGTGTGTGTGTATGTGTGTGCGTTTGTGTGTGTGTTTGTGTGTGTTATAATTTTTAATAAAACCCGTTCACACTCACGTATAACCTTCCGTATATTGATGTTAAAGTGGCTGATTATAGCTTCGTACACAACGGCTTGAAATAGTCTGTCTTATATGTCGAAGTAATTATTTTGTTTTCTGCTGGAAAAAATACATATCTTCTGTTGTAATAAATACATTGAGAACTGTGGATCAGTTTTAATAACAAATATTACTCGGATCCACCCGGATTATATACAAACGGATCGATTACCTGTACGATATATATATATATATATATATATATATATATATATATATATATATATATATATATATATATATGTGTGTGTGTGTGTGTGTGTGTGTGTGTGTGTGTGTGTGTGTGTAAAAGTGAATATTGAAGTCAACACTCAGAAGTGGCAGGCTGTTTCATGCTAGAGGGAATCGTCAGGCCGCTCTATTTATGATATTGACCACATTATCCCATAAGTTTAAAACACCTTAAAACTATATCTCTTCATATTCATCTCCTGATAAAACAGTAGAGCACTTTCGCTACATTCATACTTCATTTAGTCGGCCTGACGATTTCGTCTAGCATGAAACAGCCTGTCGCCTCTGAGTATTGACTTCAATGTTCACTTTTATATTTATATTTACACACGCTCTATCTCTGATATTGAGCACTTTATCTCATAATTATAGCACACCATAAAACTATATTTCTTCATATATATACTTATATATATATATATATATATATATATATGTGTGTGTGTGTGTGTGTGTGTGTGTGTGTGTGTGTGTGTGTGTGTGTTTATTCATTTCACTACAAGCAAGGCAATAAAGTCACTATATCTTTAGGGGTTGCTGAGGGTAAAATAATATGAAATAAAAAAGTCATTATTGGGGCGAGAGAACGATAAAATAACATGAATTAAGAATACAGAATATCGCGATTGACAGTGTAAACTTTGAAGATCAAAAACTTCAAAGGTGCAACAGATGAAATTGTTAGCATAGTACTTAGAGTTGCATCTAGCCATTTTAACCCTAAAATAAATAACCCTTGCGCCAATCTATTAGTACGATTAAAGTCATAAAGTCTATGTACCATACATGAGTTTACCAGAACAGTTACCATGAATATATTTACCAGAAAGGCACTCATATATATATATATATATATATATATATATATATATATATATATATATATATATATATACACGGGGTCGGGTTTGTCTACCTCCAAAGACGAGACTCTTCCCGTAGGGAGAGCCTCACCTGGCTTTCTCTCTGCTCGAAGGCAGAGGGTTCAGCAAGCCTGTCGCGAGCCTGGCAGCGCTCTGCCTGACTGCAATTTAGCTGGTATTTACCAACCTCCCCACAAGACAGGATATGGCAGAAGGCGGGCTTTTTTATGTGGGACGTTTCCGAGCCTATAGGGACGGACCAAACTCTCCTTAGACAGCGCATACGCGGGGTCTGGTTTATCTACCTCCCCAGACGAGATTCTGCATGAAGGCAGAGAGGTCGACAAGCCTGTCGCATGCCTGGCAGCGAATTGCCTTACTTCGAGTTTTGCTACTCTCGACCTCATGCCACAGAACTTTCTGGACGAGTTCATAGTCACCGGGTCTGTACTCTTTAATGTAAAACATTATATATAGTTTGGAATTCGTGAACGACGATTAAGAACTTCTAGAGTGAGTACAAAACACAAAATGCTAACATTGTTTCCCAACCAATGACATAATTCATGGAATATTAAAGACTTTTGTCATCCAGTTATTTTCACAAAATACTGGTAAGCACATTAAGTATTTACTGTTAGGATTTTTTTGGTACGCTAATATACTAGTGAGCCAACCAAAATGAGCTGACTCATTTTATAGTTCGTCAATAGGAGGTTAACCAATCAGAAAACTTTAAATATTCAATCCGACGTGTATAAAGGCGGCCATTTTGTTTGTTCTCCGAATATCCACTGCCGACCTCTGATATCGATGACTAGAAGAACTACTGAACTACAATCTGCTACTTTCTCCGAATATCCACTGCCAACCCCTGATATGGAAGACCTTAAGAATTATTGAACAGCCGCTACTAGATATTGGTGTTGATTCATTGAACAAATTACTTACTAAGTTGGATTCTACATTCACACTACGGTGAACATGTATAACATTTACTACAACATCGTGAACTTTACGATGTTCTAAAATTACTAATTTGCTTCTTCCTATGAAGCCAAGTGCCAAAGTTATTGACAGCCATATCTGCGTTTCGTCTTTTTTAAAAAATATTTTGAAGCAGAGTCTTATATTTTCAAAAGCGGTGTAACTGCTTTCTAAGTTTTTATTCAACTTATATTTTTAAGTGAGAAAAGGACACACACAGAAGGAGGAGGATATTCTCTCTGAACGAAAAAAGTATCTGGCTTGTATACATACAGTCAACTATCGTAATTATATAAACAGACCACATGGAGCTGTAGTTTAATGACATTAGTCTTCCTTCCTGTTACGTCACATTTGGACACGATGTCAGTATTTTAACCTTGTTTGCATATTTCGAGCCACTGATTCGACCGTAAACATATGAAAAGATTTTAATTTAGAGATACGTGCTCAGCATAAATTTTGGATATCTGTCAAATATTTTGTCAATACAGCAGACTTGTCTTATATCAATTTGAACTTTAAATCACATACACACACTATCACACGCATGCGCATATATATTTATGGGTAAAAATGCAAATATGATAAATAGATCGTATTTAAGTATAAAAATACAAACTGATACAAACGGACAGTCTGTTACATGCGTGAAAGCAATCTGCAGGCCATATATATATATATATATATATATATATATATATATATATATATATATATATATATGTGTGTGTGTGTGTGTGTGTGTGTGTGTGTGTGTGTGTGTGTGTGCGTGTTCAAACGTGTTTCATTAAATGGTATCGACATATTGTGTCTATTTAATTTTATTATAATCCTTTCCAGTTCTCTAATCAGCCTATTGATGTTAAGTTGCCTTTCAAGAAAGAAGGTGCCTTATTTTTTCTTATCCAAGTACTTTCGATCTCCTTAAAATCAAGAAGATGATTACAGAAACATAAATTATTATTGTAAAATAAATAGACCTAATATGTCCATGATATTTAATGAAACATACAAACACACACACACACACACACACACACACACACACACACACACACACACACACACACACAGAGATGTATACATATATATATATATGTGTATATATATATATATATATATATATATATATATATATATATATATATATATATTATAATATTTTTTTAAATATGATTCCTTCGCTACATAAGTGTTCTCATGTTTCAAAAGCGAGAACCGAGACCTTAATTCAACTTAATTTCAAAAATTATATTAAGGGTCTCGGCTCTCGCTTTTGAAACATGAGAACTCTTATGTAGCGAAGAAATCATATCTTTCAAAAAATATTATAATATAAGCTCTACTTCTGTATGGAGCACTGTCTTTTTAAAAATAAAAGCAAAAATACTAAGGAACTCAGGATTATTTACCTAACCTGTTCTTTCCTATTTTTCTGCATACCCGCACACACACACACACACACACACACACATATTATTAAATGTACAAAGACCGACAATTATTTAAAACATTTTTATGTTTAACATTCTTTTTATGCATACAAGTATGTAAGTAAATGCTCTGTTTATAATAAACAGTATTATATAACATTTACCGGCCTGAATGTTCGAGAAATTTTCATAGAAAATATTCGTCCTCCGACAGGATTCGAACCTGTATCCTATACGGAACCGTCATATAGCCTGACGTGCCTTAACCGATTCGGCCACTGAGGATCGTTCGGCTGGTAAGGTCGAATTTACTGCTTATAAACTTCAATCTTCCATGAATCTCTCGCGTACATACATAACTGCTCAACTGGCGTATCAAATGTAAACAAATGACGTCACACATTATCAAATGGACAAAGTCCGACAATTATTTAAGACATTTTTATGTATAACATTCTTTTTATAGATACAAGTAATTAAGTAAATGCTCTGTTTATAGTAAACCGTATTAAATAACATTTACCTGAATGTCCGATAAATTTTCATAGAAAATATGCGTCCTCCGGTAAATGTTGTTAATACTGTTTATTATAAACAAAGCATTTACTTAAATATTTGTCATTATAAAAAGAACGTGTAAACATAAAAAAAATGTCTTAAAAAATAATTGTCAGACTTTGTCCATTTCATAATATATATATATATATATATATATATATATATATATATATATATATATATATATATATATATATATAAGCATTTCACCCACAGCAAGTCGGGAATGCCGCAAGCAAGGAAGGGGTTACAGGGAGAAAGAGGTGTGTTTGAGGAAAGGATATGGAAAAGAAGATCAGAAGATGTTGATTGACATTACACTTGAATTTCTATTCTTTTTTCTTATATTTTATGTTTTTCTCTCATTACAATTTCGTACATGTATTAAACCGAAACTGCTCTCATCTACCAACTACAGAGAACCCTCCCTGCCTTCAATCCGAATGGCTGATACCCAACTCCATGAGAGCGACTCTCCGCGCCTGTATGGTCTCACGCTATCCGCTGACCTGAGGTGGAATAAATTCATTGAATCAATAGCTTCATCTATCGCAAGGAAAATTGGTTCTCTGTTTTGTGTCAGAAAGTTTTTTATCGCTTTTGAACATCCTTCAAATCTCTAAATCAACCATCCTTCCTTGCTTGGAATATTGCTGTCATATATGGTCTGGTGCCCCCGCTGTACGTCTCGAGATCCTCGACGAAATCCAAAGACGGATATGCAATGTGATTGGTCCTGATCTGGCAACTCGTCTATAGTCACTTTCTCACAGACATGATGCGACTTCCCTTTGTTTCGTTCTAGAAATATTTTCATGACGACCACTCTGAAGAGCTGCTTTCACTGTAAAACCCCAACTGCATGAATTTAAGCGTCCTAACTTTTCACTGTCGAAGAAGTTTAATCGGATTTTGTTGCTTCACGACATATGAGAATGTAATTAACATTCATTTTTTAAATAAAAATATCCAGCATTACAAATCCCAAACATGAATCTTTTTAAGCATGTAATATATGTCAAATATAGAATTTCGTATTTTCACACTGTTTACAATATTCGGACTATTGTCCTCATCTTTGTCACCATGTTTATCACAATGTTTCGGCCGTTATACGCTCCAACCTTCTTCAGCTGGTTGGAATGTTGAACTGAACGTTTCGGCCGTTGTACGCTCCGGCTTTTTTCAGGTGTTTGGAATGTCGAACTGAACCCTTTATTTCGCTCACTGGGGTAGACTGTTCTAGTGGCCTAGTGCTAGGCCACAAAAAATGAATGCGATATGGGAACCAGTAATAAGGAGTGCCAGAGAAAAGCAGTAATAACAACAACAATTGAAATATGAGCTCTGGTAAAACCATGAAATGATAACAGCAAGAATATGAGCACTGGTGAAAACGGTTGCTGAAGACATTAGGTTTATAATACCCAGAAATACATACACAGATGTCCTCAAGGACACATGACACTGTGGATAAAGGCACTAGTTATATCGATTGGCAGGACCCAAAGAGTGTGAGTTCAATACCTGGTTAAGGCAGTGGAAAAATTTCAGAGGGGAATTAACAGGGAATAACTGACATCCATTAGACATGACACGTGGAACTAGAACAGTCTACCCCAGTGAGCGAAATAAATGGTTCAGTTCGACATTTCAAACACCTGAAGAAAGCCGGAGCGTACAACGGCCGAAACGTTGCGATGAACCTGGCGACAAAGATGAGGACAATAATCCGAATAATGTAAATAGTGTACATAATACATCATCTCAGAAATATAGACAGATACTGAAGTTCGTATTTTGCAGGATGTAATATGCGGACCGTGAATTTTCGCAGAAGGCTTATGCATTCATTCTTCTAACGTACAGTTATTTGTAATATTGTTCCTAATATAACCCAGCGACATCCCTGATGTAATTATGTCTCAGCTATGCTGATGACACGACTATTTACTCTTGTCTTACTCGGAGGTTTTAGTGGTTTGTTAAGGTGAAATTGGCAGTTGATATAAGAATTAATGATGTGCAATCTGCTGTTAACAAGAATGGCTTTTAAATTTAACACCTCCCAAAGGAAACTGATCGCTTTTAATCTTTCGTTAGGACCTTTTTTTAGCCTTCCATCAGTATTGTTGATGCTAACCTCCAGGTGAGTGCATCGTTGTGCTTTCACGGAAAAAAAGACTTCCTGAAAGAAATGTTAGTTGCATTTGTCGTAGACAATTTTTATCACGACAAAATCTGTCTTGAACATCTGTAAGTCCACGATTCATCCATTCATTGAACATTGCTGTTACATCAGGTCTGATGCTTCTGCAATCTATTTAGAGATTCTTGAAAAAATCCAAAGGAGAATTTTAAATTTTATTGGTCCGTACCTTGGGTCTCAGCTTCCGTTAAGTTCCTACAACCGTAATATAGCTTGTCTGTGTATTTTTTTTTATAAATGTTTACTTGGAAAATGTTTTGCAAATTCAAACTTCACCAATTAAATGCAGTACTAAATTGGCGGTTAGGTCTCATTATTTTACAGTTGAAATTGCCAGATATAACCGTAAATTCTATACACACGTTTCTTTTTTAACATGTGTGTCTTGTGGAGCCGTCTTAGCAGCTTCTTGCTTTCAAGTTAAATTTGATTTTCAAAAGCTTCAGTGCAACGTCGATTGTTATATTTTGTATTAAATTCTTTCTCTTTTATAGTTCTCCTCCTCAAAAATGTTTCGTTTTTCTCATATTCTTTCACACTCAGTAACCTCCAGGGGCTTAATTGAATTGCTTTGGAACAAAGTATATATAACATTACGCAACCTTGCACCGAACTCAACTGCGCTTTCAAACTCTGTTATAATTAATATTTTCTAAAACTTCAAAATCTGAGAAATATATGCATGACCTATTCATGTCCATACATTGATACCGTTAATTCCCCAGATGTATTATTAATGCTGACGTATCTGTCTATATTTCTGAGATGAGGTATTATGTACACTATTTACATTATTCGGACTATTATCCTCATCTTTGTCGCCATATTTATCACAACGTTTCGGCCTTTCAGTATCTGTCTATATTTCTGAGATGAGGTAATATGTACACTATTTACATTATTCGGACTATTGAACTCATCTTTGTCGCCATATTTATTACAACGTTTCGGCCTTTCAGTATCTGTCTATATTTCTGAGATGAGGTATTATGTACACTATTTACAATTACTTAAACATGGCACGTGGAACTAGAACAGTCTTCCCATTGAGCGAAATAAAGGGTTCAGTTCGACATTCCAACCACCTGAAGAAGGCCGCAGCGTAAAACGGCCGAAGCGTTGTAATAAATATGGCGACAAAGGTGGGGACAATAGTACGAAAAATGTAAATAGTGTAATGCTGAGGGGTTTGTAATTTTCAAATCACGAATGATTTTGCTTCCGTAAGTAGTAAATTGATTTTAAAAGTCATCAACAACACAGTCACACATAAATATTTTTAAAAAATGAAATGGAAGAAAAAAAAATGTTATTTTTGTCAACGTTATATTAAAAAAAATGAATATGATATTTTCTCTAATGTTGACGCAATGTAAGATTCATGCTTATTGTTATAAATGGAAAAACCCACATATTTTTTTAATCCACAATTATCGTTAATTTCAGTGAGAGAGGGTAGAAACCAAAGGCAATAACGCTCACTTAAGAAAACGCTGAGGACTATACAAGGTACTTGACGCGTCCCACATGTACGACTTGTGGAATAGGGAATGCATTAGTTTTGTCTCCCGTGTGAACATGCATCGGGACTCCCTCTGGTTGTCCTTATTGCATTCTGGAGAAAACGTTGGTGTCTTTACCAGACACTTCACGTGTCCCATTTAAACGACTTGTGGAATGGGGACGGCATTATTTTTGTCTCCCGTGTGAACATGCATCGGGAATCCCTCTGGTTTTCTTTTTCGCACCCTTGAGAATACGTTGGTGACTTTACCAGACATTTGTCTCGTTCCACATAAACGACTTGCTGAATGGGGTCTGCATTATTTTTGTCTTCCGTGTGAACATGCATCGGGTCTCCCTCTGGTTGTCCTTATTGCAGTCTGGAGAAAACGTTGGTGTCTTTACCATGCACTCGATGCGTCCCACATAGACGAATATGGAATGTTAACTGCAGTATTTTTGTCTTCCGTGTGAACATTCATCAGGAGTCTCTATGGTTGTCCTTCACGGACCGTACAAATCAGACCATACATTGTTCTTCTCTTCTTCTTCTTGTTGGTGCGTTCACAAATATTATGTAAGTCCCGATTAACGTTCACGAATGACGCAAGACAGAATTCAATGTTGAACACGAAATTAAACTAAAACCAGTTCTCAACAATTTTGTGTTTATTTTGCCGGGATTCCTTCTTGGGACTATTGTTCTGTTTGGTAGCATCTAGGTGACATGTAAGCAACTTCACCATTTCATTCTTCCACCGAGTCAATCCTACTGACATGACTGATTCGTCGACGGACCGCTTCTCACTCTCACCCTATAAAACAACGTACGGATAGTTCATAATGCGAACTAAGTGTCACTGGACTTCAAAAATGTTCATGTATCTATGATTTTCTTCCTCTTCGATTAAGTGAGTTGCCGCTTTTAAAAGATGATTTCAGATACGATCTCCTGGCTATTAAAACGCAGCTGAATCATTCGTATACGATAAAGTCATTTAAGGATCACTTGACTTCTTGTGTGTTCAGCAGTTCGTCGGGAAAAATATACTGTGACATAATCGGATCCTATAGACTCTTAGGTTGTGTGGGTGGTGTAATTTATAGCGGTTCAGAATGAGAAACCTTAGTGCTGAGTTCGAATTCCCGGCGGATTCATTATATTCACTTACGCGGAAATAAATACGGAAACAGATCAGACAACTATTTACTCTTATCTTAACGATAATATGATGTCAGAATTTCATTTGTTCTAAAAAGAAAGTACAATCTGTTGTTATCTGGGGAAAGGTATGATTTGCTTATTTTAACGTCTCCAAAATGAACCCAATCACTTTTAATCGTTTGATATAACCCTTTATTTTCATTCCATCAGCATGGTTTATACTAACACCCAGAAAAGTGACTCTTTGTGCCTTCTCGTCTTAACGTTTTTTCGCTAACTTCAATTGGAAAGATTATATCTGTCAATTTTTTTGTGATGAGGTATTGTAATTATTTACACTATTTACATTGTAAAAATCTCTCAGAATTAACCTATAGAAAAAGACAATATGTATTAATGAAAAAGACAATAGGATAACTGTATTTTGTACAGAACAAATCTATCAATAATTGAAAAGAAACGGCTAAACAATACAAATAATATTTCTACACTTGAAAATATTCTTTCCAAACATACATTAATTGATGTAATTTTTCAGTTGATCATATGAATATACAATAGCGTTTCTAAATTATCACGTTGAATTTCTCAAATTTTCATAAAATTAAGTAAGGAGTGCTGAATAAATGTAAAAAAAATAAATTGTTAAATGTAATATATATTTTTACCAAAATTTTCTAATAAAATTTTTTAAAAAATAGCATATTTATTTATGAATAAGACTTGGAAATTTTATTAAAATCCGACAATTATTTGATTTTTTCAAGAAGTTAAAATTTAATGTGTCCGTGTCTGCAAAAAAAAAGGCTAAATTTTTTTATGGTAAAATTTAGTACATGCGTCTAAGTTTTTAATCAAAATTTCGAATGTGCTAAAAGGAAGTAAACAATTTAATAAAAATAATATTAAAATATTTTATCCTTCTTCTTAAATAAATTGAATATTTTATCCTTCTTCTTAAATAAATTAAATATTTTATCCTTCTTAAATAAATTAAATATCTGATCCTTCTCCTTAAATAAATCAAATATTTGATCCTTCTTAAATAAATTAAATATTTGATCCTTCTTCTTAAATAAATTAAACATCTGATCCTTCTTCTTAAATAAATTAAACATCTGATCCTTCTCCTTAAATAAATTACATATTTGATCCTTCTTCTTAAATAAATTAAATATTTGATCCTTCTTCTTAATAATAACATACAGATTTTGTTGATAAAAATATGTTTTCATTAAGGATGGAGGATGTTTTCCTCTCTCCATGCTGACTTTTTCGCGATTTCGTGAAGGGATCTACATAAAACCCCTATTCCTTTCTATGGGGCATATCCAACCCGACCTAACTCCTGTAAGCCATCAGAATTGTAGGTGCACCACATGTTCTACAGCCAGAAAGCTAGGTGCATCTAGTTAAAGATAACCTGTCGAAGTCTATCCAATTTCTGGTTGTTTTGGAATTCAGAGTTTACTTTCTCCTAGACGGGATGTCCCCTCAAGGATAGAAAGCTAAGTAAGCCCAGGTATTTCATACAAAATCTAATGTGAAGATATGGCTCTCTCAAATTTCTCAAGAGTACTTGTCCGAAAATGAGCGCAAGCAAATCGGCCCACCGATTTATAATTATATTTTCCATGTCACGAAGCTATACGCTCATCCGACTATTTCTAAGTTTTGTAGCCATATCACGTTGAATCATCGTTTCTCGTACGAGACCAAAGTTAAGGAAATTCAGTATTTACATGGGTGACCGCTTCAGAATATCAGTTGATATAAGCTTGATATGGGATATTGTACATTATAATTTAAATTTGATTTAAAATCAGAAAAGCGAGTTCCAATTTACATTCACCTAGACGTACCCTTGGGAAAGACATGAATCTACGAATTCCCCAGCTATAGTGCACTGCAAAAGTCTCCACCCGCTTGAAAACTGGATGTATTTTGTTTATTTTAAATTTTTGTTTAATATTTTAAACACCAATAATTTGTTTTAATGAGCAGATCTATCACACTTTTATTTCATACACAAAATACATATGAAAAATTTAAAACTGATTCTTAAACAAAGATAATTTTGAAAAATGTCTTTGCAAAAGTCTACACCCTCTTTGGAATGTCTTCAGCTAATACTTTGTGGATAATCCTGATGTGTCTATTACAGCCTGCAGACGCCTCGGCTAGACTTCCACGAGTTTGCTGCAGTGGTCTGCTGACTGTTTTTGCCATTTTTCATGGCAGAACTTCTCGAGCTCTGTCAGATTAGATGGGGAACGTCGGTACACACCCAGCTTTAGATCTCGCCATAGATTTTCTATAGGATTGAGGTCTGGATACTGGCTGGTCCACTCCAAAACTGTGATTTTCTTGCTAGCAAACCAAAGTTTAGTGCCTTATGACATATGCTTAGTGTCGTTATCTTGTTGAAACTTGAAACTGCGACCCAAGCGCAGAGCTCTAGCAGACTTCAGCAGGTTTGCCTCCAATATTTCTTGGTACTTGACACTGTCCATGATACCTTGGATGCTTACCAGCTCTCCAGGCCCTGTAACCGAAAAACAACCCCAAAGCATGATCGAGCCACCGCCATGCTTTATAGTGGGGACAGTGTAATGAGGTTGGTGAGCAGTTCCTTTTTTTCCCGCCAAGCGTAGCGTTTCGTATTTTTCTTCCAAATAACTCGACTTTGGTCTCATCTGACCACAAAATCTTTCGACACATGCTCATGGAATCATTGATGTGACTTTGGCATAGATTAACATAGCTTGCTTCTGCATATACTTCAGAAGGGGCTTTTTCTTGCTACGCTTCCATGCGCAGGCCAGACCGGTGCAATACTCTGTAAATTGTAGATGCATGGACAATTGTCCCGGTACTAGAAACTGAAGCTTTCAAGTATTCCAGTGTTGCATTAAGGTTGGAGGTTGTCAACCGGAACAGTTTTGATTTTGCTCTTCTGGTAAGTTTGCTCGGTCTCCTAGATCTTGGTAGGGTAGCAGACTAAAGTTTTAATAGTGCTTAGAGGCAAATCTAAAGTAAATGCCATCTTTTTATAGCCATTATTTTCATTGTACTTTTGAATAATAAGGTTTGTATGTTCCTGAGACAGAGGCTTCCCATTTTCTCTCAAAATACCAACATACCAAGAAACCATGTGGTGGATGATTTTATAGGCAGTTAAATAACCTTATATAGCACAATAATAGACTGTTTGTTAAGGTAAGTTTGTTTGTTATGGTAGGACGCACATGTCACTTTTGATTGTTCTGGATTGTATACATCAATGATAAACTACGTGATAATACAGTATAATAGCTGGGGGGTGTAGAGTTTTGCAAAGGCATTTTTCTAAGTTATATGATTTTAAGAATAAGTGTGTAATTTTAAAAATGTAATTTTTATATCAAAGGAAAGTGTGATGGATCTGCTTATTATTTACCAATCATTGGAATTAAAAAATGTGTTGTTCTCTGATAAATTATACAAAATATATAAATTTGCAAAAGGTGTGTAGACTTTTTCAAGCCACTGTATGATTTTATTAATCAAACTTGTGTCAGTAAACTATTATCTCAAAATGATTCTTGCAATCTAAGATGTTTTATGTCTTTAAATAACCTGGAAAAAAGGAAATAACTAAGACATCCGGAAGAGGCACGACACGTGGAACTAGAACAACCTACCCAGTTTGACGAAATAAACAGTTCAGTACAACGGCCAAAACGTTTTAAAAATGGCAATGAAGATGAGAAAAACAGTCCTAATAATGTAAATAATATAAGTAACCTGCAAAAGGTTGATAAGATTGATAAGCCTTAAAAATATATTCAAATCAACTAGATCAAAACCGACCAATTCTGTAGGTCACTCGAAATTCTAATAAATATTTTTCCTTTCGTTGGCTGTATAATGCCTCCAGGCAAGCGATTACAGAGTTCTCTGCTTGTTAACCTTTACCTGGGTGCGATAGATCCATGACCTAAACAGAATCAGGCGTGGATATTTATTGGAATTCTGAATTTGTCAGCAGGCAGGTTAGGTTTAAGGCTCCGGTTTTGCCTAGGTGATTAAAGTGTTGCTAACCTATATATGGAGAACGATAGATCCACTTATTTTTCATGGGTATTGGCTTGAGATGACCGAAACAAAATCAGGCGTGGATGTCTCTTGGAATGCAGAATCGGGCGCGAAACGAGCGTCGACTTTGTGGTTTCAATCCATGTGTCTGGCAGTGTTTAAGTGAACTCAGTAGAAATAGCAATAGCTGAGCAGTACTATAAAAATAACTAGATTATATTCCTAGACATTGGCAGTGGAGCGAGTAGTGTCTACACTCGTAGATTGAATAAAGTGCACACTACAGAATTTCCTGTAGGTTAACCAGATTAATATATAACTGAGGAAGGGTGGAAGACACAGAGACTAAAACGTTATAATAACAGCAACAAAGATGTGGACAATAGTCTGAATATAAATATAGTGTAAATAATTGTTATGGGAACTTACCCATAATATTAATAGACTGTTCCGTACCTCATAAATACTGCGCCTCAAAAGGGAGTAGCAAACGTTGCCTCAGTGTCGGAACAGTCGTTCAGACTGTTCTTTGCTGTCGAACTCTCCGCTTCGGCAGAGAGGAACTCGGACGGGGCTATGCCGCAGGGCAAAGTGCCGTCCGGGGAGGTTGACAGTCCCTGAACCCGTGTATACGGGTTCTAATGGGTATATTTTTGCCCGAGCCTACGGGCTCGGTACGCCCACACTAAACCGGCCTTGTGCCACATCCGACACACGTGGGAGTGTTGTTAAATACCGACGCTGCCTCAGTGTCAGAACAGCCGCTCAGACTGTTCTTTGCTGTAGAACTCTCCGCCTCGGCAGAGAGGAACTCGGACGGGGCTTTGCCGCAGGGCAAAGTGCCGGCCGGGGAGGTTGACAGTCCCTGAACCCGTGTATACGGGTTCTAATGGGTATATTTTTGCCCGAGCCTACGGGCTCGGTACGCCTACACTAAACCGGCCTTGTGCCACATCCGACACACGTGGGAGTGTTGTTAAATACCGACGCTGCCTCAGTGTCAGAACAGCCGCTCAGACTGTTCTTTGCTGTAGAACTCTCCGCCTCGGCAGAGAGGAACTCGGACGGGGCTTTGCCGCAGGGCAAAGTGCCGGCCGGGGAGGTTGACAGTCCCTGAACCCGTGTATACGGGTTCTAATGGGTATATTTTTGTCCGAGCCTACGGGCTCGGTACGCCTACACTAAACCGGCCTTGTGCCACATCCGACACACGTGGGAGTGTTGTTAAATACCGACGCTGCCTCAGTGTCAGAACAGCCGCTCAGACTGTTCTTTGCTGTCGACCTCTCCGCCTCGGCGGGGAGGAACTCGGACGGCGCTTTGACGCAGGGCAAAGTGCCGTCCGGGGAGGTAGACAGTCCCTGAACCCGTTTATACGGGTTCTAATGGGCATATTCTACGGGCTCGGCAAGCCCACGTTAAACCAGCTTTGTGCCACATTCAACCAGTGTGTGTGTGTGTGTGGGGGGGGGTAAATATCGACACAGAGTCAGTGTGAGTCAGTCAGAGACTAAGTTGCGTCAGACGATTACTATAAGACATTGGAATAGTGATACTGGTCGAGACAACATAGTTCTCTCTAACCTAACCTGATTGTTATTACTAACACTTCTACTTCTTTTGTACATATTCTATTTGTAATATATCTGTGTTATCCCATACCTGTGTTCGAGTTATTCTTCATTGGTTCTACCTTGGACCATCACCGTGGTACAAGGAACCTGGACCATAAGAGTGGCGACGAGGTAACCCAAAGGACAAACGAACTCTATTCGCGGAGGACATACTTTTTTTGCTATACGTCGCACATAACAAGTGGCGACCTGGAAAACCCCAAAAGAAAAATACACTTTATACGCGGAGGACATACTTTTTTGCTATCCGTCACACATTACAGTGGTCGACGAGTAAACTCTAAAAAAAAACAAGTTCTACGCGAGATTCTAGAAAAATAACTAGTTCTACGCGAACACACACACACACAAAAATTCTTTTGGGATATCAAAATTACATAACTTCATTGGTTCTACCTTGGACCATCACCGTGGTACAAGGAACCTGGACCATAACAATAATGATAACTCCTCATACCAGAAATCCAGACTATATTCGTTATCAGACGAAAAAGTGCACTTTGAGCCACAAATGCGCGTCGTCAGAATCAGACGTTTAATCAAAGAAAGTCAAATGTCAACAATTATTAAACCGCAGTAACTACAATAAAAGAGAAAAGCATCAGTGGATACCGTCAAGCAGCACTAGTCAGCAGTCAGTTTAGTTTTAAGGCTCCAAGTTCGCTACAGGGAATTCTCTCACGAGACAATTGCCTAGAAGATTAAACCGTTTGTTAGTGAATTTATTGAAAGTAATTGCTAGTTCACTCGCCTAGGAAGATGTACTGAGACTGATAGAAAAGAAACCGAGCAATAACTCGGCAGAACTAAAAATAAGATGAGATACCCTTAGACATCTTTAGTCGAACGAGAGCAATATAACACCATAGATTAAATAAAGGGTTTAGTTCGGAATTCCCTGTACATTACCTGGATTGACCTACACCTGATGAACGTTGCGTTGACAACAAAGATGAGAAGAATATTTTACTGGTCAATAGACTTACGTGATATTTCAACACTCAAGCAGGTAGGTAATCAACGTTCTGCAATTAATTATTTCTCAGGATTTCGTGTAGTTTTAATCATATAAAACTTTCATATTAATATATTATATATTTGATATGCCAAGTGAAATATACGATATCCTTCGAATATCATAGTTGAAAGGGTGAAATTATATCTATTAAATGACGTTTCTCCTAACATTTGTATGTAAGGTTTAGCAGAATGAATAAAACTAAGTCTCGCTTTTAGTTGGTGTCCCGATATGTCAGAAAGACTTTGTTTCAATTCGGTTCGTTAACGGACCTCACTTTAGATGATACTTGTCGCGCGAAACACCGGCTGCTTTTTCTCATTGCTGGGTACAACATTAAAGGCAAGTTAATGCACCTGTTACGTATAGTAATTCCTGCAGCATTATGAAGAAATGGTGTCTTTGTAATTGGGGCCGACAGCTGGGAGCTACTTTCACCACCTTTGAGGTTAGTCACATTTCAGTATTGATTGTGAAAGTATGTCAACGGTGCTTTTAACATTTTCGGCTAATGAAATGCACTATCGCATATCAAGACCTATGCCGTCGGGTATCTGATGGCAACAGTTATTGGTAGTTGCCGCGCTTATGTTCTTATAGTGTTTTTTGTTTTTTCTTTCGCCGTGTTCTGCAATATGCATCTGACGCGCAATCCAAAATGAAATTGAGGGATCCAGACCTTACAGATCTTTCATGGATTTGGTTTTATAGATCTTTTCATGGCACTAGGTGAATTTGGAGGAAATCTACATTATATATGGGCTTGTTTGTAAAAAAATGAACGTTTTTTTAGGAATATTGGTAAAGGCATGAATCCATCTTATTGTTTCTTATTTCAATATCGTTGTGATGCTAGGGTTTGCTGATTTTTCAAGAAATGATTTTTTACTGAAATTCTTCACAAATTTGAATATGCAATGAGACAATAAGCGAGAAAGAAAGACCGTGTGTGTTTGTGTGTGAGAGAGAGACTGTGTGTGAGAGATGGAGCGTGTGTGAGAGAGACGGAGGCGCGTGTGAGAGAGAAGGAGTGTGTGAGAGAGAGGGAGGGAGAGTGTGTGTGTGAGAAAGAGGGAGTGCTTGTGAGAGAGATGGAGTGTGTGTGAGAGAGAGGGAGTGTATGTGAGAGAGAGGGAGGAAGTGTGTGTGTGAGAGAGAGAGGGAGTGTGTGTGTGAGAGAGAAACTGTGTGTGAGAGATGGAGTGTGCGTGTGAGAGAGAGAGTGTGTCTTCGTGAGAGAGAGGGAGGTGCGTGTGGGAGAGAGGGGTTGTGTGTGAGAGAGGGAGGGGTTATGTGTGAGAGAGAGTGTGTGAGAGAGAGGGGGTGCTTGTGAGAGAGAGGGAGTGTGTGTAAGAGAGAGGAAGTGCGTGTGAGAGAGACAGGGAGTGTGTGTGAAAAAGAGCGGGAGTGTGCGTGTGAGAGACAGGGAGCGTGTGTGTGTGTGAGAGAGAGAGGGTGTGTGTGTGAGAGAGAGATAGGGAGTGTGTGTGAGAGACAGTGTGTGTGTTTGAGAGAGTATGTGTGAAAGAGAGTGTGTTTGTGAGAGTGAGAATGAGAGAGAGAGAGAGGATTTTATTTATTTTAAGGTTTATTTTATTTTATGAATTATTGATATTGTTTATTTCATTATTTTGCGTAATAGAAAGTTCAGTTTAACAATGTCACCGGAATTGTGCACTCCCTGCCAAGCATATCCGATAACGGTACCTAATCCTGGGTATGACGATGAACGACATCTAGCAGCAAGGCCTCTGACCGTGCGATTGGAGGTTTTGAGAAGCGTGAAACTACCTCTTAATTAATGTTGTTCCCATTTCCACACGTACCAGCGGTCTTAGCACCTCTTAAAGTCCCAGCTGTGGGCAAATAGTGAAGGCCCCCCAAAATAACAAATCTCTATGAAAATATAAATGTACATATTTTATATATAAAAATATATATACTAACAATATATATTTATAGTAAAATTACCAACAATACCTATTTATAATAAAATTACCGACAGTACAATTTTATTGGATATATTTAGTTGCAGCCATAAAATTGAGTTCAAAATATTTAGATTTCGGCATTGTCACTAAACAAAATCAACCAACCAATAGACGCTACTGTTCAAACAATACTTTGAGAGAGAAACTTAATGCTACTGACAATGATTATCATTGGATGAATTAATTTAATCCATTCTATCATAGTCGTTGTGTAGTTGGTGATGGTTTTAACTTTGATAGAAATTAAATTGCGAGTCTTGAAATCCTCATTTCAAACAGATTTCTGTCATCGGTAACTATGTTTAGTTATCTAAAACTCCCGTTAATAAATGTTAGGTACTGTCACATTATTAGCGCCGTCGGATTTTCAAATACCCTATTTAAAATATTGCAGATATATTATTTAGTTCTTAATTTTCTTGTTATATATTATCTTGGGTATTCTTTCTGGGTATGCTTTCTGGTGTTTATATAATAAATAAAATGAATAAAACAAATTTCTCCTCTCCAAGTTCTCCGCCGCCTTAAGGAGGTATTGAACCCACACTCTTTTGGTCCAGTCACTGGATTTAACTACCGCCTTTATCCACTATACCATGTGTCCTAGGGTACAGTGTTAAGGCGGTGGAGAACCTGGAGATGGGAATTAACAGGAGATAACTGATAACTGACATCCATTAGACATGGCACGTGGAACTAGAACAGTCTACACCAGCGAGCGAATAAAGGGGTTAATTCTACATTCCAAACACCTAAAGAAGGCCGGAGCTTACAACGACCGAAACGCTGTGATAAATATGGCAACAAAGGTGAGGACAATAGTCCGAATAATGTAAATAGTGTACATAATACATCATCTCAGAAATATAGACAGATAATGAATCCACCTAATCTGCAGCAGCTGTGGGTCAATTTGCAAGACTTATAGCAATAACCCATTATTTTCTAAAAACGTATTCTTACAAACTAAAAATATTTCTTGCTTTAAATAACCTGCAAAGGTTGATAAAGCATTGGCCAATCAATCAAAAGGCGAAAAAATAAATCATTCCATTAGTACTATGTTGTTACATCGCGATTTAAAATCATAAGACGGCTTGGAAATCGCAAAAAAATATTAACAACGCAGAAAACTTGTAGTTTATTGACAGGCTTGCCGAAGGAAAACATTGTATGTTTATTAATACACCTGGCCGTATGAACTCGGGAATAATCTGACTTTTGCCTTACACTATCTGTATTTTTCAATAATTTCTGTCACTGTTCTTGAATCTCTTATTGTAATAGTAGATTTTTTAATCAGTATTAACCCGTGCCAGGCAGTAAATCAATAGCGGTTACAGGGTATGGGAGAATTAAAAACAGAAACATTAAAAATAGAGAAAAAAGAGTAACTAGGAGGACAGTATGTAGCGATTGACGTTGCATTTAATTTTTTGCAGATTAAAGTTGGCTAGAAAGATGGCAGCCAAAATGGAGCTCCACAAACGAGAGGTACGAGAAAAGAAAATGTTATCCTTAACCTGACCGCTAGATAGAGACAGCTCAATTGTAAATTGATCTTGACACCAGGTTAGTACTGCGCTTAAATTCAAAACGTTTACGTACCATAGTGAAGAGCTCATCCGAACAATTACCATGTTATATATATATATATATATATATATATATATATATATATATATATATATATATATATATATATATATATATATATCTTTACCAGACTCCATTAGAAATATACTAGTAGAAAACACAAATATATTAATTGCTTCCACCTGTAAAAAAAGGTTAAAAATAATGGAGGCTTTAATAATAAAAAAGAAAAAGCCTACCCGTAACAATATTAACTACGAACAAAGCCACAACGTGCTAACCGTATTTGGAAATTAAAACACCCCTACTACACACTAAGACATATACATAATGCACACACTCAATTAAGCTGAAAAATCAAATCATCCTTGATAATGGCTAAAGGTATAGCCGAAAGCGCTCGGAAAAATAAAACATTTGGACAGTTCTTACACACCCTTTATCCAGCAAATAAAGCTCTTGTTCGTACACAAGAAAAATTAAATAAAAACAACCGTACTAACTTGTCTGTCGTTTTTAATGAAACTTGCATATATATATATCTATATATATATATATATATATATATATATATATATATATATATATATATATATATGTAAAAGGACACAGAGAGGCAACTTTATGGAGATGGGAAAGTGACTGAAGCCGAGCTATCAGATCAGGACCAATATATTGCTGATTCTTCTTTGGATTGTATCTAGGCGCTCTAGGTAAATAGCAGCGACACTGGATCGTATGCGGTAACATTATTCTAAGCATGAACGAATGGTAGACATCTAGATATCTAAGACAGATTTTGGAGAGAAAACCGTTACGTACGACACAGTGAACCATCATTCTTAGCAGATGACTTAGGAATGGATCCAACTTCTTTAAATTTAATTTTAAGTATTTCAATTTGTCTTTAGTTTTGAGGTTAAGGATTTTTATTTTTAGTAACATTATGTTTATATATGAACTAATTATTAACATGATATACATTCCGAGTAATATATCATCTTTATGGACTGTTAAGACAACGTGTCTTTCGCTGTGTCCTCGATGGTGCTCCAGACTTGCGGTTCTTTCTTTCTTTTTTCTTTCTTTTTTCTTTCTTTCCTTCTTTCTTTCTTTCTTTCTTTCTTTCTTTTTTCTTTCTTTCTTTCTTTCTTTCTTTCTTTTTTTCTTTTTTCTTTCTTTCTTTCTTTCTTTCTTTCTTTTTTCTTTTTTTCTTTCTTTCTTTCTTTCTTTCTTTCTTTTTTCTTTTTTTCTTTCTTTCTTTCTTTCTTTCTTTTTTCTTTCTTTCTTTCTTTCTTTTTTCTTTCTTTCTTTTTTCTTTCTTTCTTTCTTTCTTTCTTTCTTTCCTTCTTTCTTTCTTTTTTCTTTCTTTCTTCTTTCTTTCTTTTTCTTTCTTTCTTCTTTCTTTATTTCCTTCTTTCTTTCTTTCTTTCTTTCTTTCTTTACTTTACTTTTCTTTCAGTAGCAACAGCAGGAAGAAAAGAAGCGCAGCGACAGATTCTGTCAAACGTGTCAACAACACCTGCAGTCCTTAAGAATATTAGTTTTACGGCTTCATTGTCCAGGTTCTAGTTAATTCCACGGAACAATAGCTTTGTGGAACTTCTATATGTTATGTCTTTTCATGGACATGGCGTCCATGGCTCTCCACATCTACATGTTATTTTAAACCCTCATCAAATTTTGATTTTTTTTCTCTATCTACTAATCCCTGTTCTGTCAAACATATATGCATTTTTGTTAGGCTATTTAAGCACTGCTTTCCTTTGTCTTAATTATCCTCAGTATATCATATGCGTGTCAAGTTTCCAGGCTCTCTTTCCCGGTTCTGTCCTGTAGAAATTCCAACTAAATCTTTCAAAAGTTCGGTATTAGAGTTCTTTTGTTTCCATAGTCTGTAATACTTTGTTGTTTATGACTTCAGTTCATGGATTAACAAAATCTTTCTGTAGAACCATTCTCTTCCCCATTCACTGCGATACGTTTGTACCGATACTGCATAGAAATCCACTGCTATCGGTCTATATTCGCGAGATGAAGTGTTGTAACTATTTAAAATATCTACATTGTTCGGACTTTTGTTCTCGTTTTTGTTGTCATATTCACGACGTTTCGGCAGTTGTAAGCTTCGGCCAGCTTCGAGTGATTGGAATTTCGAACTGAAACTTTCATTTCGTTCGGGTGAGATTGTTCTAGTTCCACATGCCGTGCCTCTTGCGGATGTCTCGGATTTAGTTATTTCTATTTAGTAACTCAGCTCTCCAAGTTTTTTGTTCAATTTGGCTGTGTCCAGGTATTGAAATCAAAACTCTATGTTTCAAATCGATGGATTATTTCAGCCACCATTTTAATCCACTGGGCAGATTAAGCTTTAGCATCTGCATGATAAAATCGAATTAGAGTATAGTAGATTATATTTGTTAAACATCATGTCAGATTTTAGAAAGTTAATCTCTAACGGAAACTATCGAAATTTGGGTATGAATTGAAAATCGTTATCGAGAAAATATGAGGGTTTTTATACGACATCAGACAATTTAATTTCACCCAAGCAAAGCAATAAAGTCACTAAGATGCCATGTATTTCTGTATGTTAAAAACCTTATTATGTAATGAGAGCATAAAACGAAGAGGAATTAAGAATAAAAAATTAACGGTTGACATTGAAGGTAATTGGACAAATAGTAGACTTATAAATTTACAAGACAGATTCTTCAAAGAAAAATTGTCTAGTACGAGGGTCATTCAATAAATAAGATGCATTTTTCGGTATAAGAACTTCTAATACAGATAGAAGCTTACTCTTTTTTATTTTTTGTTTTGTTTTACTTCTTTTTCACATGGATTTAATTTATTTTGCAGATTAAAAAACAACTGAGAGTCTTGGCGATTAACAAAGATGGCCGACCAAGAAGCATGCTCCAGGATTGAACAGCGGTCAGTTATCAAGTTTTTTGGTTGCTGAAGGGTGCAAACCAGTTGAAATTCATGGGAGAATGTCAACTGTGTATGGTGCCACATGTTTCCGTCAAGAAAATGTCTACAAGTGGGCTTAATTGTTTAAAGAAGGACGGAGCAGTGTCGAGGATGAAGACAGGCCTGGGAGGCCTACAGAAGTGAGGTCTCCTGAGGTGATCGAATCAGTCAATGACCTCATTCAGTCTGACAGAAGGGTGACAGTGGATGATATTGCAAGGGCTTTGAGCTTATCTGTTGGGACAAACGCAGGGACCATCAGTCAGAAGGAGTCATCTTGCATCATGACAACACAAGGCCTCACACAGCAACCCAAACGGTGCAGACCATCAACGAGCTGGGCTGGGAACTGCTCCCTCATCCCCTTTACAGCCCAGACCTTTCCTCTTCAGACTTTCACCTGTTTGGTCCCTTGAAAACGTTCACGAGAGGCACGAAGTTTAAAAGTGACGATGAAGTCAAAAGTGTTGTGAGCGACTGGCTGAGACATCAGTCCAAAGATGTTTACGCTGAGGGAATACGGAAGCTTGTGCACAGATGGGAAAGGTGTGTGACAGTGCTGGGAGACTACGTTGAAAAGAAAAAGAAAAAAAAGTAAGCTTCTATCTGTATTAGAAGTCCTTATACCGAAAAAGCCACCTTATTTATTGAATGACCCTCGTACAAACCAAATTACCTTAAAGCTGGCCGAACATTTGGTTCAATATTTCCAATATATCTAGATGTCAAAAGATATTCTACTTTATCAAAATTCCCATCAGTGTGCCTTTCAAAATATAAAATCAGTTATCTAAAAAAGTGATATATCAATTATTAAAGTATCGAACATGTTTCGCTTCCCGACAGATCATTGCCTTTTTTTCACTTTTTTTTCTTCATTGCGACTTTGAGAAAGTTCCTTTTTTCAATTTTTGTGTCAAATTTAGATGCTTCTGTAAATATTCCTTTTTTATTCTAATTAGTCAAAGAAACATTAGAATTGCATGAAGCCTTATTTATCAATTTACCATTTCTTTTCTAGAAGATTCGGTTCTGTTTCCACATTCAGTGAAAAAGATTTGAAGAATTTGACTGGAAGAATATTCTTCAGCTATCGTGGATGATTCCCGGGATGTTAGTTCTTGTCTATAATTACTTTATGCAAAACGATTAAATATAATACCTGGCAAAATGACTGCTTAATTCTTCTAGAACTTATGGCAGACGTATTTATCCTTATTGAACAGACAATTCCTCAATGGTATCTGTTATTTGAACACTGACAGTAATCTTTCCAAATTTCTTTACTACACGTGAAATATGCCAGACATTACGAGACCAGAATCTATACGAATAATTCTTTGTTCAATTACACACTTAAATTGCCATCTGCTGTATGTAAATTTGAAGTATAAAATGATTAACACGAATTAAGAAGCTAGAGGTGGAGAAATACAAATAATTGTGTGCAGTATTAAGAAATTCATATGTCCATATATGAGTGTTTGTCTGTCTGTTTTACTAGCGTTAACCCTAAATAATACCCAAAAGCTACTCAAGTATGAAGATACGTAGGAAAGACAACCGATAACCCAAGACTTGCAGAGGTTAACAGTGTAGGGACCAGGGAAAGCATCCTGTGTAATGTACTTATTCCTAATGAAATACGAAAGCAATATGTATGAAACGTCCCTGTGTAAGTAGCATGGAGAGACTTAAATGTGAAGATCTGAACTGGTGAAACTGAGAAATATAGCTCGTCAAAGGATTTTCCATGGAAATAGTGATAGATAGAACGTGTGTTTTATTGAATCAGAAGGACAATTGGAAACTTTTCCATAGTTTTTGTAGCTTTATGATTTTTCTGTTATGAAAATTAAGATTGTTGAAATGTTTTTAGAAACTGGACTCGAATTTCCAGCGGAGAGTGGTCTACATATTTTCGTCTAAGTAAATTAGTTTCTATTATTTTTTTTTGTTGAAGCCGTAATAAATAAATCGAAATTATGACCTTTATTAGAGCACTGACTTTGTCTCTATTAAAAAAAACTGTTTTGTGTTCATATACTATGATAGACTTAGTGAATGATTTGGCTTGTCTTCTGCTTTTTTTTCCTTTACTGTATATTTCACGAGTTTTCTCTCATTGAGTTTTCCTTCAAGTTGTAATTGTTGATTAATTGTATCTCTTTCGCCCGAACACGAGACATGCAAAGAAAAGCAGTATTAATGAGTCCACACAGACACAGACACACAGACACAGACACACACACACACACACACACACACACACACACACACATATATATATATATATTATATATTATAAATGTATTAAATTATTAAGTATCTCTGAATTCTTGCACGTGTTTCTAATTTTTCAAACATCTTTTGCTGTTCATATTTTGCGTTCATATACTATTTTATATAAATCCCGCGAGGTTTCTCATATATATATATATGTATGTATATGTATATATGAGAAAAAATATATGTATGTATATACATATATGTGTATATATATAGATATATCCATATTTCTATGTATGTACGTATGTGGGGGAGACCATCTAATATTTCTTAAATTGAAGAAGAAGAAGAAGAAGAAGAAGAAGAAGAAGAAGAAGAAGAAGAAGAAGAAGAAGAAGAAGAAATGTAGGTAAATAAGATGAAGAGCCAATAGAAAATAGATCAAGATGAAGAAAATGAATTACTAAATGTGTGTGAAAGAACGACACGACAGAAATTAGAAGAAGGGGCAAAACGAAGTGACTGACTTGAAAAAGGGAAAGAAGATTTAAATGGTAAAAGATAGAAATAAAACGAGAAAGAAAATCAGAATAAATTGAAGAAATAAATGGAGGAGAAAACGAGACGCAAAAGTGAATAAAACAAAAACAAGCAAAAACAGGGAAAATGCCAAGTTTCTCGAGGAGAAATACACTTACGGAATTATTTGTTTTGTCTAGTTGTTTCTTTCCTTTACTATATCTTTCACTTGTTTTGTTTCATTTATTTTTCTCGCTAGTTGTAATTGTTGACGAATTGTACCTCTTTCGGCCAAACACGGGACATGTAAAGAAAACGAGCAGTAGTAAGAAGTCCATATTATATATATATATATATATATATATATATATATATATATATATATATATATAGATAGATAGATAGATAGATAGATAGGTAGATATGGTGTATATACAGGTGTGTTGAGTTGTAAACATAAAATGAAGGTATACTTCATAAAATTATTGATGATATCTGAATTCTTGCATGAATTTCAAATTTTTGAAACTCCTTTTCTTGCTGCTTTGGAACCTTTCCATATACTACAATGACATTAAGAAGACTTCTGATTATCTTGCGTCATTTCTTTTCAATCTCTCTGGAAACTTGTACATACATTCCCGGTTATTCTATTTCTTTCGTATGCATTCTGTTCTCTATTGGAACCCTGCCAAATACGTTTTATCCTCGATTACTTGAAACCCACTATTAGTCTGGGTGATTATTATTATTATTATTATTATTATTAGTAGTAGTAGTAGTAGTAGTAGTAGTAGTGTATTATTATGTTTCCTGTTTCTATCCTGTAGGGCCAGGTCCAAAATAAGGTCCTTACGCCCTATAGGAGAATTGCCATTTAAATGTTAAAACTTTTCTTAGTATATGGGATGTTCCTAGTAGGGCGATCTTCTGCGAAACTTGTATGTTGATGTTATCTGGGAAACTGATAGTAGAATTATTCATTCCTTTTCTCACGAGGCCCAGAACTCCGATTACTATTGGTATATCTCAGTTTTCATTCCCCACATTCTGATAATCTTGATCTCAATGTTCTTGTATTTGGACTATTTCTCGATAATTTTCATGTATTCTGCTATATCAATAAGAATACACATCCTGATTTTTGTTTTGTCTTTCGTGATATTATCAGGTCTTTTTTGGGGTTTTATTTCCCTGTTAGTTTGAAATGGCCTGTCCTAGAGGATAATTACATCGTTATTTTGGGAAATGGTGACTGGTTGGTGCTCATACCATCTCTTAATGGTTTCGATTTTGTGCTTCTTGCATGCATTCCAGTGCTCATATGTCGCAACCTTGTTGTGTCTGTGAGTATATTCACTTTTGCAAGTTCCGAACATCCTGAGATACTATGGTCGACAGTTTCATAATATTTTCCGCAGATCTTGCATTTTGGGTTAAGGCCATGCTTGGTAATGTGACAATGAGCCCTGAGCCGCAATAATTAGGGCTTCTTTCTCTCCCTTCAGCTCGGTGCTCCTCAGCCACGGATGTGTTTTCCTTTAGTCCACACCTGCTTCTTTCGTCTTTTATCATCATCATCATCATTATTATTATTATTATTATTATTATTGTTGTTGTTGTTGTTGTTTTCTTTTCTTTGGTAATACTCATTTCTTTCCAGGTCTCGACCAGAGACCTATGGTCAGAAACGGTATTATCACATTTTCCACTGAGCAATTTAAAAACAACACCACATAATTTACATAGATAAAGTCTTTCGTAAGTTGTCGGCTGTACTCGTGAGAACAATTGAATGAGACGATTGAAATCTTTTCCACTCAATCCAGGGACTCCAACTACAACAGTAATTGTTGATGTCCTCAACTGCCACATATTTTGAGATTTCGATTTCAAGGTCCTTGTATTTTGATAGCTTTTTGAAGATCTTCAAAGATACATTGCAGTCTGCAGGGACTGCTATATCAATAATGAGGCATTTTTGTTTGCGGTCTCTAATAACGATGACTGGGTGATTAGCGTTTTGTCTGTGTATTGTGAAGTCCCAGAAAATTGTTACAGGTTATAACTCCATATTATTATTATTATTATTATTATTATTATTATTATTATTATTATTATTATTATTATTATTATTATTATCTACCATTTGTTCGCACAATCGCGTTAGGTAAGTTACATAAGTTTCTCTGTTTCTCTTTCCTTCAATATATTCTGTGAGTAACTAATTTTACACACCCCGTTTCTTCAAAATCTCCCAAATATATTGTGCATTTTTCCTATTATTTTTTCTTAATTTCATTCTGTTACACATATCCGGCCATTGTATTCCTGACCACATATCTGCTGATCAGTGAAGAAATTATGCAGCATACATTGCTAAATTTGAATATTGATAATATATATATATATATATATATATATATATATATATATATATATATATATATATGTATGTATATATATATATATATTATAATTATTTTTTTAAAAATATGATTAGTTCGCTACATAAGAGTTCTCATGTTTCAAAAACGAGAGCCGAAAACCTCAATAAAATTATCAAAATTAAACTGCATTAAAGTATCAAGTCCTGTTTCATCCTCCAGCAAAATGTTTTGAGGCTGAAACAGGGCTTGATACTTTAATTCATTTTAATTTTGAGAATTATATTGAGGTTTTCGGCCCTCGTTTTTTAAACATGAGAACTCTTATTGTGTGATACTGTTGTGTTTCTCAAAGACAGATGGTAATCCGTGCAATTGTTTTGTAATTAAATTTTATACTTTCAACTTACTTATATGCGTCGCGTACATTCCGTCCATAGGTGAACATCAATCTCCACGACAATCCATATTGTGTGACTCTCAGCAATTTTTCACCCGTTCTTACTTGTTGCTTAGAAGCTCCATCCATAGAGTTTTCGGTATCTATAATAACTACCATTCTGCTGCTTGTATTTTTCCTCATCCTTAGAGAAATTTCCTAACATTCACTGCCACATAAAAGGATGGATGCCAGCACTCTTTTCAATATTTCCTTTTTTTAATCGGTCTCACCTCATGCAAAGCAGTTAAAGCCACTAAGTCGCCCTGGATAAGACGATAAACTACGTCCAACAGCAAGGCCTCTGATCAGGAGGTTTTGAGGAGCGTGTAATCACCTCTTAATTACTGGTGTTCCAAGGTCCACTCTGACACGTGTGGTAGCACCTGTTAGGGTCCCAGATATGGGCAAATAGTTAACCCCGAAACTGGGGTAAAAAGCATTATAAAATATTACCAGCAACACATTTTTGAAGAAAAGAAAAAAAATATTGCCAGCAATACGTTTTCTGAAAAGAATATTACCAGTTATACATTTTTGATTAAAAAAAAAAGATCTTAACGGAAATAGATTTTTGACAAAGCAAAAATATTACTAGGAAAACAAAAAGTTGTCGGCATTAAATGACCCATTGAGGTTGACATGCCGTTAAAAAAAAACAACAAAAAACAATCTAAAGCCACTAAGACACAAGGTGTGTGGAAGAATTAGGAACAGAAACATAATAATGAGCTGAAAGAGAACAGAGTAATCAGGAGGAGAGTAGATAGCGAATGACATTTACATTTTTGCAGATTAAAATTGTCTAGAAAGCATGGAGTCGAAAGGGATTTCCACAAGCGAGAAGTGCGAGAAAATAAACTGTTATCATAGAATATACGGTTACATTTAGCCAACACAGCTATAAAGTTATGTGTTCTCGACGCTTGTCTAGTACTGCGCTTAAATTCAAAAAGTGTAGGTATCATAGCGAAGAGCGATATTTATTTGTAAATATTTACAAAATGTGGGACAAGTCCAAAACGGGGAATGGGGAAAAGGACATTCTTCATCTCTCTTAACTTTAAAATTAGCTAGCCACAAACACTGACCAAAACATACAACAATATTCCTAACCCCAAAACAACGCATTCTTACTTACCTTTCTTACTACATCCACCATAATACTGCAATGTCCATGGAAGTCCTAACAAGTTCCTAAGTACAATTCATTATCTGTGGTGGGGATCAAACAACAATTTTAAAAATAGCCTCAATGAGTATTTAAAATATGAAAACAAAACGATATACAAGAAACTAAATCCGAAAAGTTACCATGAAAGTATTTGTGCAAAATATACAGAGGCAACGTTGCGGCTGTGGAAAAGTTATTGAAACCGTGTTGCCAGATCAAGACCAATATTATTACTTATTCTACTTTGGATTTTATCAAGGAGGTCTCGAGGATAGTCTAATACTGCGCTTAAATTCAAAAAGTCTTGCAAAATGTTTTCCCTTCTCAGCACCTTGCTTAGATTTTGTAATGCTTCTCTCGCTAAGTAAACGCGATATAGGATCTTGCATTATCAATCTTCTGTTAAAAGACTTCCCATACATTAGAACTTTTGCATCTGTATGTTGTTCTTATTTCTAATTCGTAACACTTGTCATGGGCTTTTTCTCTTGAAGATGACCAGACATTCTGTCATTGTGGAGTTGATAGTCATTTATTCTCGTTTTTTTTTCTTTCTACCATCGTGTCGGAGATGCTATAGTTTCCTTTTCGACCATGAACACCGGGTCATCTGCGTATCATATTACGACAACCTTTAAGAAATCCAGGTAGGGCTTCTAATGTCGCTGTTTGAGTTGGTTTGATTTGTTTAAGGACACATTAATAGGCCATTTAATGGCGAAATTTGAGTTTTGGGGGAGATTTGATTTTTTTTTTCCAAATATATATTTCTCGTTTTTTCTCTTCCTTTTCCAATAATATATTTATAGTATATTTTTGCAATGAAAATATATGGTATTCTTACAAGAAACATGTATTTTTATACTGTTATAATGTCTTGACTCCTGTTTGGGGGGTTCATTGTGTGCCCATAGCCGCGACCCTATCATGTCCTGTCACCAGGGCCACGGTGGACCAGCTGACAACATCAATTAAGAGGTGGTTACAGGCTTCTCAAAAAATCCTAATCAAATGCCTTGTTGTCCGATGTAGTGTATCGTCATACCCAGTTTGAAATACGTAGAAGGTCTTGCTTTGAGAGTGTCAATACTGATTTACCTAGAACTAATGACGCCTTTGAAGGATGGTATAAGGCTTTTTGCAGCAAATGTCATATCATCATCTCACAATATGGTAATTCTTGGACGCTCTTAAAAGAGACTTGCAAGAAATTCATATTGTAAAAGTAAAAGCATGTTGCCAAAGTATCAAGAGCGCCAAGAAATATCGCGACGTAAATGGAAACCTTAGAAAATTAATGGCATCTTTTAACGAGTACTCTTCAGTTGTCGACTATTTACGTGCAGTATCATATAACTTAAGGTAATAAGGATTTTTCTTACTAAATTATGCTATTAATTATATTTGTATTCCGAATAATTATCATTTGTGTATTTCCTTCTTTCAATTTTTACATATTTTCTTGCAATAAAGAATTTTGCATTTCGAATAATTATAATTTAGTATAATTGTCCTTTTACAATTCGAATAGATGTTTTTCGAATAATTATTTTCGAACAATTTCCTCAATACGATTTCACAATTCTCACCTCTACGTGGGTCACCTAATCATCGAGGCTTCTGAATAGTTTAGTCTACCCAGTTTAATAGACAAGGCTTGGATCAACCCATGATATAGCTTTCAGGTACATCCCAAAGCTACTGCACGTATCCATAGGCCGATAACATTCTCCTGACAAATCGACTAGGTCTCATATTAAATCAGCAATGACTCTCTCAAAGCAAGACCACATACGTATTTCCAACATAGGCATTTCTAATAATTATCATTTATTATAATTCTCCTTTCGATTAATTTTCATTCAAACAATTTACAGTTCGAACAAATACATTTCAAATAATTATTTTCGAACAATGTTTACATAATCTTCTTATTTTTCTGTATAGCTTGCTTGTACGACCATATCTCTCTACAACTTTCTATCCTCCGGAGGTCTTATTAAAGTTTGTCTTTTTGTCAACCCTCCTAATCCCTGTTCTTCCAATCATTTATACAAGTTTATTACGAAGGTTAGACTGCTTTCCTCTGTCCCTCATACTTTCAATAGGCCCCGTGAGTACCAATCCTCCAAGCCCTCTTTCCTCATTACGGGATTGTTACTATTACTTGCTAGTTAATTTTTAAAAAAATGTAAGTTAAGATAAGTGAGGATGAAGCAATGATCGTATAGCCGAATTCAAGTTTAACAGAGGTTCCTTATTTGAAGTTTTCTCATGCAATTTTCGCCCAATACAAGACCCAACTGAAAGAAGGAATAGGAAATGAACGTAATAGGATAGAAAATGACTGAACAGAGATGTTTATACCGTACCTATGAACACTAATATGTATCTCGCCATCCTCATAAATACGTTTTGACACTATTGTAAGTGGGGGTAATATGCTGTCTAAGTAGTCCACCACTAGCAGTGGTTTACCTGCTTCACGCCGCTGGCGAGTATTTTATTTTATGATGTTATGAAGATTACCATTTCATTTCCAACCTCCGTTTTGGTTATTCCTCATTCAGTAACCCTTTCTAGGCTACAACAGATAGATAGATAGATAGATAGATAGATAGATGGATAGCAAGAGATATAGGCATAGATAGATAGATAGCAAGAGATATAGGCATAGATATATAGATAGATAGATAGATAGATAGATAGATAGATAGATAGTGTTATATACCGTACCTATGAACACTAATGGGTATGTCCCCATAAATACGTTGGACACTAATGTAAGTTGGGGTAATATACTGTCTAAGTGGTCCACCACTTGCAGTGGTTTTACCTACTTGACGCCGCTGGCGAGTATTGTATTTTATGATGTTATAAAGGTTACTATTTCATTTCCAACCTCCGTGTTTCAATAGACTTCTCTAGGTTACAAAAACAGACTTGAAACGCTTTAGCTTGAAGTGTAAAGATATAACAATTCGTGAGAAGAAGCTGTCTGAAACATTCTATTTACCAATGGCATACGTGGGAAACCAGATATCATCATAAAGGAAGCAATCAGTAAATATATTAAATTCTTGGATAGCGGACAATATAGCAATCATGGTCATTTAACCATACTGACGTAGGAAAACGAGTTTTGTTAGTAAAGTGTGACCTGATATCACTAAAGCATGAAGCTCCTGACTCAATATTTTTTTTATCGAAGGAGTGAAGGATGTGGGAAAAGGGATGTAGTATGGAAAATATTTTATCGCCAACGAGGCTGCGTAAATGATTTTGAACACTGTTATTGAGTGATAAATGTTAAGAACTTAAAATGGCTTCCGATTTTTTTCATAGGATTTTCGTCACTTCTATTGCTATTTGGCTTCATAATTACATTCGGCCGGTCCTCTTTAGCGGTCGATGAGTGCCTCGACCCAGAGGCTTGTAATAAAAAGCAGCAATGAGACATGGAAAATTGCATAAAAAATAATATTAAATTATTTAATCTGTGTAACCTTTTTGGAGTATGTCCGACCGTTTTCCTTATTCACAAGTTGAATCTGACATTCTGCCAGATATACGCTCTTTCCACTATCTTAGGTATACACCGTTTCCCAACGAGCTGGGCGTAAAGGTTTTCTTCTCAAAATATAAGTGTTTCAATTAGTGAATTAAATCCCATGCAGGTATCTAAAAAATATAAAGCTGCGTCAGAATAAAAACGGTACTGATAATTCAAAATTGGCGGTTCTAAGAAGACGCATGCGTAGAGATGTTTGCCATTAGTCTAAATTTCGATGAAAAAAAATCTGCTTTGAAGGGTTTCCGAAATTACACCAGAATTGGATACTAATACTTAGCATGGGAGACCGTAGGTGAATTCTTGTATGGCGCTAATTTTGAATAGGATCAAAGATATGTAAGTAAATAAATAAATAATACGCTAAGCCTCTTTTTTTACTTTTTTTTTGTTTTTTTGAGCGGACATTGCACTGAGAGTTGCGGGAAATCAAAGTCGTAGATGAATCAACCGACAAAATTTCCTTTCATATTTTTTTTTATTTTTTTGCTGTGAACCATGGTTGCACCCTGTGCTTTATATTGTGAACGTAATTTGCCTGGCGACTGCAACGTACGTTCATTCAACACGTTCATACAAACGAAAAGAAATTCTGACATCTAGTTTTAGAAAGAAAGAAACAACGTAAATAATAAAAAAGGAAGTTAATAAGTATTGCAGTTTTCACCAAAATATGAACACTTTCTAGTTTTTATTCGTTCGGAGATATTTTCTCTCTATCTTCTGTTATGAAGTTTTTTTTCTTTTTTTTTTCTTTTTCGTTTTCTCTCCACATTTATTACCTGTTTAAAGGTTTACTTCAGTATTAACCAGTAGATTACACTGGAGATTAAGCGACTGCATGCCTCCTCATTTCTGCGGCATTCTTATCAATACATGTTTTTTTTTTTTTAAATAATGATGTCGCCTGGAATGTCCCAACGCTTTCCCTAATATAATTTCCTGGACTACTTAATTTTTTTCTCAAAGAAAAAGTATATTTGACATATAGCCATGAATTTTTCTACCCTTAATTTTTTCGAGAGTCTTGGAGAATACCCATAGATTTTTTCTTTGACTGGCTGGAAAAAGCACCATTCTCTACAATATGCAACATTCCATTTAACAGAGGAGATGCTTCTTCTTCGTTGATGTTCCTTGTTTCTTTAGAACGGGAGTAAATCTGACCATCCGCAACACCCAACCCTTTTATAAAACTCAACAATTTTTCTTTCCTCATTATTCCTTCGGAGTCATGTTATGTCTACATTTTATTGCTTTCCTTGCTTACTTTTCTGTTCATTATTTTCCGACAGTGTTTGAAATATCTTTTTTCCTTAATGAAGTCCCCCAGATATCTCAACAGGCTCTTGGCATTTTACTTAAAACTTCCCCATTTTTTATATACAGTGTAACCCGGATATAAGAGAGACCCGGATATAAGATAGATTTTATCTGGTCCCAAATTAGAGGCTGTGTTAATAAAACAAAATAGACCAAACCCGGATATAAGAGAAACCCTGATATAAGAGACTTCTTCTCCGGTCCCGACAACTCTCTTATATCCGGGTTACATTGTAACCCGTCTCTGATATTCCCAATATATCTGAACTGAGATAAGTTACTTTATTATTGAATTTGATGAGGGTAAAACTGGGGTGGATTTGGTAAATGATTCGAATAATTAATTTAAATATTTATAGTGGTTCCCCTTGAGAAAAATATGGAGATTTGTTGGGTTTGAAATAATTTTTGTGGTTCAGCATTATCGACACCGCGGTTCTAATTACAACTACTAAGACTCAAACTAGATTTACGACATTGCTAACGGCGTACGATTATAAATTTGGGAATTAACAGCGGTGCTATAGGACAAAATAAATCTTTTCAAATGTTTTCTTCATTACTATAACATATCCATGATATAGTAACATCGTAATACGACCGACGGAACAAAATATCTAAAAGAAAGGAATGACAAACATCCCTGGTTCTCAAAGAATTTTTTTTTATCGACATATAAACATGTATATATATATATTTATATTTGCCCCACACAGTGAAATTATAACATATGTAATTAACAAGCAGTGCGAAAGGGTCAACAAAAGAGATGCTCTTACTTATAATATTCGCCGTAAGTTTAGGTAGTGTTTTTATATATCTGTGACTTTCCCTGTATGCCTGCTCTGCAGCATACATATCGATTCTTGTCACCAGGCTCGACTTGACGCTAGGACTGCTCACTAAAAACGGGCTTTCGTCAGTCTATGTACTGAGGTCATTTACCGGCCTCCATGCCACCTTGTGACGTCATCTCAAGCAAAAGGAGATAATTCCCTTAAAATGTGATCTGGAGTTACCAGACAAAAATAGCGTATGTAAACTTTCAAATCTGACATTTTAAAGAAAAAAAACAAAAAAAACGTTAATAAAAACTTTCAGAACGTCGAACATGGTCCGTATCCAGATGGGCGACGCTTAGAAATAGTAGTTGCTGTAAGTTTGGACCTGCAGTTAGTGTAATTGATAACGGCTTGGAACTGGAACTCGGAGAGCTAGGTTCCATATTCCAAACAGATTCGTTATTTTCACTTAGATGCAAATACCCTTGGTAAAGATAGAATTTCGCGGAAAGAAATGGCAACCTACTGCGTGAAAAAATCTGCCTCGTAGGTCATGTATCGAAAGATACATGATCGCCTAAGCGAATATCATGCATGTTACATAACTGACTGATATTTACTTATGTGCTAATACCCTTGGGAAAGGTATGAATCGTCTTCTTCTTCCCCCAGCTATTGGTAAACAGTAGGACAGACCGGGTTCTATAGCTTTTGATGGCAACTGGTCTACCGCAGAAAGAAGTGGCAATCAACTTCGGAAGAAATCTGCCTCGTCAGTCATGTATCGAAAGATACATGATCGCCTCAGCGTGTAACACGTATGGCACATAATTATCTGTTATTCAGTTGCGTGCTAATACCATTGGAAAAGGTATGAAACCACTTCTTCACCCCTGAGGTATGGGTAAATAGGAGGGCAGACCGAGTTCTATAGCCTTGGATGACAACCGGTCTACCGCAGAAAGAAATGACAACTTACTGCGGGAAAAATCTGCCTCTTGAATCATGTATCGAAAGATACATGATCGCCTAAGCGTGTATTACGCCTGACACGTAACTGAACTGATCGTTATTTGCAACTGGTTTTACATTTTATCTTTAAATTTGTTAAGCGCAAATATTTAACTAGACAACAGGGAGATTCTCATGGCTGTTTTTCCCTTCGTAGAAGTCGTAAGCAGATTATTCATAATTAAGATTCATTATAACATTCATCTGAAGGGTTTTTATTAAAATAATTATTTCTGTATTATATTTAGTACAATCCTTTGCTGTTTAATCAAATGAGACCTAAGTGAATGTGAAGTAGAACGTTCGCCTTCCGACGACACCACCAATGTCGGAAACTTACTAAGGTCGATTTGTCCCAAAGGTGAATACTATATTCCATCCCTAGGTAGGGGGACCAATCTCATGTAACTCTACGGGCGGGATAATGGAACTAACTTCATTTTAAGCACCTGTTGAAATATTATTGTCCGAGAAATTTTTATAGAGCAGATATGAATAGAAGAGATTCATGGAAGATTTAAGTTTAAAGATAGTAAAATCGACCTTGCTAACCAGACGCCGAAAGGTTAAGGCACACCACACGAAATGATGGTTCCGTATAGGATACAGGTTCGATTCCTGTCGGAGAACGAAAGTTTTCTATGAAAATTTCTCGGACATTCAGGCCGGTAAATGTTATTTAATACTGTTTATTATAAAACTGAGCATTTGCTTAAATACTTGTATCTATAAAAAGAGCGTTAAACATATTATAAATGTCTTTAAATATATATATTTATATATATATATAGGTACCTTTATATCTATTGTTGTATTTGTAAATCTATCTATTGTAGTTGTCAAATGTAAAATCGACATTTTGCCACTAAGTTTTTGTTCTGAAAAGTGAATGCAAACTAACCTTAATATAATGAAAGTTTTGGCAAACATACCTCTTTCTTTCTCCGGTGTTTCTTATATTGTTGAAACTTGCTTTGTCCAACCATAAATGTATAGTCTTTTTTTCTGATGTTTGATTCGCAAAGAAACGTATCAGCCGCAAATACGTAGTAAAGTTGATTTCTCACAGAAAAAATATATTTGACATATAGCCAGGAATTTTTCTACCCTTAATTTCTTCGAGAGTCTTGGAGAATACCCAAAGATTTTTTCTTTGACTGGCTGGAAAAAACACCATTCTCTACAAATTACAACATTCCATTTAACAGAGGCGATGCTTCTTCTTCGTTGATGTTCCTTGTTTATTTAGAACGGAATTAAATATGGCCACCCGCAACACTTTACGCTTTTGTAAATCTCAACAATTTTTTCTTTCCTCATTATTCCTTCGGAGTCATGTGTCAACATTTAATTGTTTCACTTTGTCACTCTTGTGTTCATTATTTGCCGAGAGTGTTTGAAATTTCCTTTCCTCAATGAAGTCCCCAGATATCCCAACAGGATCTTTTGTTGGCATTTTACTTAAAACTTCCCCATTTTTCACATAATCCGTCTCTGATATTCCCAATATATCTGAACTGAGATAAGTTACTTTTTATTGAATTTGATGAGAGTAAAACTGGGGTGGATTTGCTAAATGATTCGGATAAAAAATTAATTTAATTATTTATAGTATGTTCACTTTATAATGGGAAAATCTCGATATAGGATGCATTATTTAAGATACCTGAATATGGAGAAACTATGGAGTCTGTAAATGAATAAAAATAGATAAGAGCATAAGAAGAGGATGTATTGAGCGTTTACAGTTAAATGGAATACTGTTGCTATATATGTCCTGGTTCCCTGCTGTTCATATTGAGGTTCTCGACAAATTCCAAAGACAGATATGCAGTGTGATCAATCCTGACTTGGGGTCCCAAATCCGCTCACATTCTCACCGACGTAATGAGGTTTCCCTCTGTCTTTTCCATAAATATTTCCATGGCATCTGCTCCGATGAGCTATTTTCACTAGAACCCCTACTTCAAAAATATAAACGCGCCGCTAGGTTGGCATCTCGGTTCCCACCCGTTTACTGTCGAAACAGTTAAATGTAACCGCCTCTTCTAGTCCAACAGCTCCTTTTCTTGCACTTCCCGACAGTAGAACTCCCTTCCTCTTACTTGCTTCCCTGGGAGCTAAAATCTCCAACTATTCAAATGCAATGTCAATCGACATATCCAGATGCCGTTCTTCACTTCATCCTTTCCTCTTTCAGGCCTCTTTATTCTTTCTCCCACTTTCTGTAACCCCTTGCGTCATAGCGACATTCCGGCCTTGCTTGGGGTGAGAAGTTAAAAAGAGGAGAAGATTGTATAGCGTTCAATATAAACTTCAATAATTTAAATGTAATGTCAATCGACATTTTCTGCGGTCTTGATCCCCGTTCTTCTTTTTATCCTATACTCACCATTTTTTATCCTTTCCTCACCTCCACCCTATAGCCAGTCTTTTTCATTATTTACACACTCTGTACCTCCTTGCGTAATAGTGGCACTCCTGCCTTACAAGTGGAGAATTGCTCAAGAAAAAGAAAAAGAAAAGCAATACTGGTAGAAGTATGTCCTACAGGGATGACTTATTGGACACCAATCTTCGCAACATTAGATATGCAGAGGACACAGTGCTGGTAGTAAACACAGTAGCGAAAGTACTGGAACACCTGCAGAAGGTGTCAGAGGAAAGCGAGGAGAAAGGAATACACACCAGAAGCTAGAACATATAGTTGTCAGTAAGAAGGAACAGCTGAAGATGCGAATTACAAACTGGAGATTCTGAAATGAAACAGGAGAAAAGATTGAAATATTTAAGAACTGATTTAACAGACGACATCAGTGGAGTCCCTAAATTCAAAGGCGAATTGGGATGGCGAAAGATGATTTTAAAAAATAAGAAAAATATTAAGAAACAGGAAAAATTCGCTAAAAACAAAGACGATTATGTTATATATGTTATGTTATATTTAATATTATATAATAGCGTTCGTCCTATATAACAATGGCTGATCTTAGAAAATCATGAAGGAGAACCCTGAGGCAAGAGAAATGTGGTTTTGCCAAAGGATGCTGAGAACACCATTGACATAACATGCGAGACAACGAAGATTTAAAGAAAATATAAACAAATAAGACATATTTAGAATCAGAAAGAGACAGTTGAACTTTCTAGGTCACTTAAAGAGAAAAGAGGGCATGTAAAATTTGATACACAGGACAGATTGAATATAAGACGGAGAGACACAGACAACGTATACCATAGCTAACGAGCGTGTGTATTTTGTTGGCCGAAAAGGGATTAGGAGAGATAGCAAGAAGAACAGGGAACTAGAGAGATGCACAAGTGTTCGCGTCCTGAAGGGACACGGCTTTCGCATGCGCAAGTCTTTGATATGCAAATACGAAAGGCTCACCCATACAGTAGGACCCGACTCTACACGTAGTTTAAATAGTTCAATGCTGATACACATGTTTTTAGCATCTTCACATGAGTTGATACAGTATTGGTAAATATAGCCACGAGATAATAAGAAATTCCTATTTCGTACATATCCTCGGGGCTGGTGCCCGAAGCATTTCTCAGGAGCGGGGATAGCCGCATTGCAACATTATTTTTGATTTAGTGGTTTTGTTTAATTTTACGAGTCACATTTTTATTTTTAATTACCACATCAGGCCGATACATACATATATATATAAATGTGCGTATAGATGAATACACACACACACACATACATAGTGTGGCGGAAAAGAAATATTTGTACACATACAAATTTTTAATTTGTTGTATATCCAGCTAATGAATAAACATAATTTTCATATAATTAACTGTACACAGATACCTAATAACTAGATATGCATAGAAAACCGAAATACAAAACATAATAAATTAAAAATTTATATGTGTAGGAATGTTTATTTCCTTTCACTATATATATATATATATATATATATATTTAGATACACACACACACACATATATATATATATATATATGTATATATAAATAAAAAGGAAAGAACAGTAAGATATAAAATCCGGTGTTCTTATAGATATTTTTATTTTTACACAATAGTGCTCTATGTAAATTTAAATTTACAGAGCATTAATATGTTTTAAAATTGAAATTAAATAAAACAGATTCTAACCTAAATATCTTTTAAAATTGTAATTAAATAAAACGTACTCTAACCATAACACCTCTCTCAAAGCAATTCAAACACTGGAAAGAATCCAAGTGAACACCGAAAGTCATGTGAAATTAATAAGTTAGAATATAATATTGAACATTAATTGTCCTTTATACATACATATATACATTTATAATACTAAGTTTATTGAATTAGTGAAATAATTTAACCACCTTTGCCGTCATTGTCATAAAGTTTACATAAAATAAAATAAAATAAAATAATATTTACTTATACTCGATAAGAATAAATAATTTTAAATACTGTAAGTAATCCTAATACATTTACTTGGTTTTTAACTAGAAGTATAGTATATCAAATATTAAAAATAACTTTTTAGAAAGGTGGATAAAACATATTCTAACCTAAACAGTCCCTCAAAATCTTTAAATATACAAATAGAAATAATACCATAAGAATTTTTGCCGTTAGAAATAAACCCAGATGACATGAATTTAGCGGATGTCAGAATTTGTTAAAAGATACATCCCTACCCATCCCTAAACATAACCCCGCTTTCAAATGTAACTATTAACTGAGACAACGAAAATTAAAAATTGAACCCTCTACCACCCCTTGTCTAGATGAATGGATTTATCGGTAACCTTGGAAACCCTCAAACTATGAATATTTCCTGTGCCGTTAACAACCGTAAATTTTTAAAAAGTAAGTTACTCCAAAATTCGCTTGATGAGGAAATGGAACTAATGTCTTTGGTTTAATAACAAAATTAAATTCAGGGGCTTTAGCTTCCATTTCTGAAACATGGTCATCACTGTGTAGCGGTAAAACCATATTTTAAATCTATTAATTTATAATATATATATATATATATATATATATATATATATATATATATATATATATATATATATATATATATATGTATATATATATATACAAGTATAGGATTGGTGTACACGGAATAAATTGCAATAACCTACAAATACAATTCGTAAAAGAGTGCTCAATACTAAGTAGAGCAAATATAATTATTTATTCCAAAATTATGACATAAACATGTTATAAAATAAATACAAAAATAGCGATTTTGTTTCAACACTTCTGGTGTCTTATCAAGTGATTGTGTTGAAGAAAGAATAACGGGTTTATTCTATATTCAACACCATCCCTTTTTAAGGCACCAGAAGTGTTGAAACAAAATCGCTATTTTTGTAGTGATTTTATAACATATTTATGTTATAATGTTCGAATAAATAATTATATATATATATATATATATATATATATATATATATATATATATATATATATATATATATATATATATATATATACTGAACTGGGTTATTATTGTTTTATACATATTCCTTTGAATGCGACTAAAAAATACAATTTTGCAAATTTTTCTCTTCAGCTTTTAGTGTCTTTCCATGTTTTTAGGGGTATAGTAGACACACATGCCCACACACACATACACGTACGAGCGCGCGCACGCACACACACACACACACACACACACACACACACACACACACACACACACACATATATATATATATAATATTAATGGATTTTTTTTCATCGACACATTTTTATTACTCCAAACGTTATTTTTTGTTGTTGCACGTGTTTGAGTAGACGCTCCCTTTTTTAACCAGTGTTTATTTCGTCTACTCGTCTGAACACTCGAGAAAAATTAATAACGGAAATGCAGCCTGAGACAGGATTCGAACCTTTTCTTGCAAGATTAATCTCTATTTCTTCCTGTAAGCTTTGGTTACTCCACTACGGATTCGAAGTAGACCCTTTGCCTTAAGTATCCCGGAGGTTTTTTTTTCTTTACTAATTTTTGCCGAGTGCGCAGACCGGAAGTCGAAATCAAAACGGGGCGTCTATTCAAATACGGATATCCATTAAACAATTTTGAAGTAATAATATATATATATATAGTAATAATATTCACAGTTTGTGTTATTTCTCTTTGCTTGAGTATTAATCTATTTTTCCTTTTATTCCATTCTCGACTCTTTTCTTGTTTATCTTAACTTTCTCCTCATTTTCTATTTGTTCGTATCACCAATTCATTTGTAAGTGTTTCTTCTTCATGTCGTGTGTTTTTACAAGTGTGCAATTGCTGTATCTTCTTTTGTCTTCCTCTTTTCTTCTTTCTCATGCATATAAATTATTTTTTTACTAACTTGATGCCTTTCTATGAATATAAAACTTTCCATCCGTCTCCGATCAAAACAAAGCAACTATTTCGTAAATCATTTCTTGTCGATTGTTCTTAGTTTTATGCAAAGGAAATTGCTAAATGTTAGCGTTATTTTACTTTGAAAAATACAAGATGGCCAAGCAAAAAACGGAAATGCTCCCCGCCACTGCGCATGTCAGCCGCTTTAAGCAAAAAAAAAAATCATCAAAACAAAATAAGATACCGTAGATCGGGAGAAAACCTGTCACCAATGATAAGACAAGTAAGAATCTAAATTTTCATTTCCAGGTGGACACGAGCAAAGAAATAAATAACAAGAGGATAAAAGTCTTTGAATGTATTGTGACATTATAAGTAATTGCTTTTCTGTATATCATTCCTTAAATAGAATTGGATTTTAGTTAATAGATATCTGGGTATCTTAGGCACACGAACATTTTTTTTTCTTTAAGAGCTCAAGGAAAGTAACTGCACACGCATATACTCAGTGAAGATATATTTTGAACACTTTATTCTGTTGGAATCACGTCTACATACGTATTGATATACAAATTAAACAAAAATAGAAAAAGATGTAAAACAAAGATGCGTATTATAGGTATCTATTTAACTTGAAATAAAATTAAGATTAAAAGTTCTGAGCATTGCCTGTAAGAAGAGATTAGGCCAACATATGCTCTGAACACATATCTGAGTTACAGACTGCAGATAAACAGAAAGGTAGTTATCCTATTCACCATATTTACAAGGTTTCGGACGTTGTAAGCTTCTGCCTTCTTCAGGTGATTGGAATTTCGAACCCAACCCTTTATTTCCTCCACCGGAGACAGATTGTTCTAGTTCCACGTGCCATGCCCCTTCTGGATGTCTCAGTTATTTCCCTTTAACTCTCCAAGTTTGGTTCACCACTGCTGTTGCCTGGCATTGAACTCACAGTCTAGTCACTGGATCTGACCAATTTCATTATCCTCCGGGTCACGAGTCCTTGAGACCATCTCTGTATGAATTTTTGGGACTTATTAATGTCTCAGCAAACATTTTTACACCAGTTCTCATATTTCAATTTTTCTTTCATTATTATTGTAATTTTTTTTACCAGAGCTTATATTGCAATTTTTGTTGTTATTCATTGCTTTTCTCTATAACTCCTTATTACTAGTTCCCATAGTGTATTAATTTTTATGCTTGGTAGGCTCAGGAGTTTTTGTGTCCTAGTATATGTGCTGATTCCTTAAGTTTTCGTACTTTCCGATGATGCTCTTTGTCTATAATTTCAACCTCATCCCTCAAGTGTGGTGATCACCCTTTTCCATCTATATTTGGTCAGCTATGTCTGATTTTTTTAAACGTTGTGTATATGGCAATGAAGATGAGGATAACAGTCAAAATAATGTAAATAATGTAAGTCATCATAATACCTCATCATAGAGATGTAGGCAGAGAAATGTAGCTATTAAAAAAAGCTTATCCGACGATATAAGAGAAAAATCTAAAGTAGCATTGGAATAAAGTAATATGCCTTTCAAAACACTAAGCAAAGTATTAAAAAACAGTAATAGTAAAAAAAAAAAGAAAAGAATACGGAAAAGCTCATATCAAACGTTTTATTTGGCATAGAAAATGCAGGAACTTATTTTTATATTTGAAGGAAATGTGGTCCTACAAAACGATACGGAGAACACCAAAGACGGATAATAATAGCAACAAGGAAGTTTTAAAAAGATGGAAAAATGCATTTACACATAGAATGAGAAATAGAAGAATGAAATTTGTGAGTTTATGATAAATGTTAAACCGAGCCTTAAAGATGTTAAGATTGTAGTCGTCGGGAAATCATCCTGATAGTGGCCTCTTCCACAATGTAGCAGTTCTTGGGAAGAAGCTATCGTACTTATTGCATTATTAAATTCCCGTCGACGTTGCATGACGGGTTCCAGATGCAAAAATCAATATTGTTAGAACCAATTTATGTATCTTGACAGAACACTTCTCATGGAAATGGCAATAGAATAGTGAGAGGTTTTGTAGGGTGTAAAATAATAAATTAACCACAAGGCCGCGAGACGCTTTTGAACACTATCAAGACAAGCAATTGAGAAATGGTCACTTCTAGCCCATATCTGGTAACAATATTCCGCTTTTGTGCTGATCCTTCTCTTGAAATGAAGAGTCAGCGGCACAAGGAACCGACCATTTTTCCAGGATGCTCTTTTCTGATGGATTGCATATATGAATTCCACTTGATGTCTGGTTTGAACATAAGTGCCAATAGCAAAGAGTCTCCTAGGGAGAGCACTAACCCCTCATTATAGTTACAAAAAGTGCACGTATGCATAAAATCAGAATGAGAATATAGGAGTGTAATATATTAGATTATGTAAAAAAGATAAGGGCTAAACCTAGCCTTGATGTGGTTCACATTGTAGTGATGGGTAAAACAGCCTATATGGGGCTTCGTCCACAAAGCCACATTTCTTGGGAAGAAACTATCAAAGAACTGTTATCTTACTAATGGAATGATTTAATCTATATGATTTTTACAGTAAGTTTCATCATGTACAAAGCCCGAGTTCTTCTCGAAGTAGGGAGTTACGCTAGGCGGCAATTACTTTGGATAAAAGGGTAAGTTAACGGTTAGCCCTAGCATTGAACAGGCTTGGATTGTAGTGACAGAGGAAATCTCTTCGGTTCCACATAGAAGTGGTTCGCGTGAAGAAGCTGTTCGAGTGGAACTTACTTCACAACGATGGACAAATGAGAGAATGTTGACGGTTTGCTGCTATGCAAGTGGAATGACGTGTTCTTGTCGTGAATACGTGAACTAGCGAGACCAGGGAATGTAGTTCGTCCGAGCACTTTCCATCGAAGTAGCGACAGAGGAGCAGCGAGAGTCATGCCACATCCGGCCTGTGAGAGAGATGTTCGAGATTGGAGAATGATTGGTCACCGCCAAGGGCTAGGAGACACTTTTTAATTCTATCAAGGCTGGAAAGTGGTGTCTGGAAAGCTACTGACCAAATATGGCAACAGTACTCCATTTTTGGCCTGATTTGGCTCTTGTAAAGGTAAAAAGCAGCAGGCGGAGTCAGATACTTACGGGAACGGTACAGAGAGCCGATCATATTAAAGTTTATGGTTTGTTTTGTGATTCTGGACGCTACTACTTTGGTTTTTAGTGCATTGAATTATGCAACACTTTCCTTCCACCACTGACCCATCACGCCTAATGAGATATCAACCGATAGGTTTTCATCATCCAATTATTTACGGCGGAACTATGTACAGTTGTATCATCTGCATAGATATTCGCTAAATATCTGAGTATGTTCTTCGGCAGATCATTAATATACCACAGAAAATGGGAAAGATAAGAGGACCTTGATGAACGCCGGTAATAAACTGGTTGGCTTCAGATGCCTGGGCCATAACAACGGCCTTCAAGGACTTACATTGATAAGAGAGGAAAGATTCCCTGAGAATCCAGAACTCGAAAACTTCTGTAGAAACTCCCTATAGAACAAATTTTCAGAGGATCGTGATCTATCTAAGTTGATTGGCGTCGTGACGAATTTATTGTGTAGTTACTCGGAAGTTCTGGGATTTATCTCAGTTATGGAATCAGTTTTGGAGATAGTAGATCGAAATATAACTCAGGGGGTTGTTCCTGTTGGGGTTTCTGTTGGGGTTCCTGTTGGGGTGCTTAATCTTTCTTATTTATCTGTCTATATTTCTGAAATGAGGTATTATGTACATTATTTACATTATTCGGACTATTGTCCTCATCTTTGTCGACATATTTATTACAACGTTTCAGCCGTTGTACGTTCCGGCCTTCTTCAGGTGGTTGGAATGTCGAACTGAACCCTTTATTTCGCTCATTGGGGTAGATTGTTCTAGTTCCACGTGCCATATTTAATGGATGTCAGTTATCAGTTATATCCTGTTAATTCCCCTCTCCAAGTTATCCACTGTCTTAACCCGGTATTGAAGTCACACTCTTTGGGTTCTGTCACTGGATCTAACTAACGTCTTCTTATCTATCCGTGTTTCATTTCATTGACGTTAGATGAGTCATTTTTCTGTGGTGATTGTGAAGTTGTGGGAGTGGAAATTGGTTTGGTTTGTGTGGAATGCACTGGGGAAGAAAATGGATCTGCATTCTTTTTTAGTGAAATCATTTTTGATTATCGACACATTGGAGGTGGGGGCTATGATTTTTTTTAAATGATGGGGAAGACGGGACAGGGGATGAGAGGCCCGGATCCTACTACTGGCTTTGGTTTCTATTGAGGGGTTCCCCTTTTGACACAAATGGACTCACACGGGAAGGAAAACAAAACAAAATTCTCCCTCGTTGTCCACAAAAAATTGACGACGAGGTATTCGAACTCACACAGAAAAAAAAAGTCACAACAACTTGGCGACAAAACATTTACGAGGATTAAATACGGAAAAAAACGAGTTTGTCGTAAAACTTTTATCATGGAGGAATTTAAAAATATTTTAGGAGAACTTGTAAAATACCAAAATGCACCGCAATTAGAACTCCAGGAAAGAATGGAAGAAAAATGGCAAAAACAATTACTACAAACGCAGGAACTAATATTAAAGGTAGTAGGTAACAAACAACAAATTATCGAAATAGAGGCGATTTTTTCCCAGGACGCAGTGTGGAATGCGATAGTAATTTTTCAAATACTCTCTAGAAGGATAAAAATTTCGGGGATTATTTTAGACGCCACGAAGACATTTTTAACATCGATTGTCAAAACTGTTCCTCACAAAACTAGGAACAGAACTTTTATCATGGAGGAATTTAAAAATATTTTAGGAGAACTTGTAAAATACCAAAATGCACCGCAATTAGAACTCCAGGAAAGAATGGAAGAAAAATGGCAAAAACAATTACTACAAACGCAGGAACTAATATTAAAGGTAGTAGGTAACAAACAACAAATTATCGAAATAGAGGCGATTTTTTCCCAGGACGCAGTGTGGAATGCGATAGTAATTTTTCAAATACTCTCTAGAAGAGGATAAAAATTTCGGGGATTATTTTAGACGCCACGAAGACATTTTTAACATCGATTGTCAAAACTGTTGCTCACAAAACTAGGAACAGAAGAATACACAAAATGTGTGGATTACATTTTTGCAAAAAAGACGTACGAATAAACGTTTGACGAAGCAGTTACATGACGTACAGAGCTTTTCAGTCCAAAAACGTCACTCTTTCACAAGAGGTGGATATGTCTTAACCTGGTAAAGGGCGAAAATGAGGACTATTCCACGTTTGCCTCAATCGTGAATAAACATTGTGACGACTTCAAGTTGGCAGAATTAACACCGGACAATTTCAAGTGTCTCATCTTTGTTCAAGGGTTAGTCTCAGCAAAAGATAGTGAAATGCGAAAAAGAATGCTTTCAAAACTACAAAATGAACCTGGAATAACACTACAACAATTATCAGAAGATTGCCAAAAATGCCTGAGTATAAAGAAAGACTCGAAGCACATTCAGAAGTCAGGAGTATCACATATACGTAAGTTAAACAAAAGTTTACGTTCTTGACCCTCCCCGGAAAGAAAACAAAAATTCTATAATAAGCGAAAAAAGTAAAACATATGGGGGAAATTATGACGAAAATCGAAGAAAATATAAGCACCCCCCCCGCCATCTGCATGTTATCGATGTGGAAGACTACACTGGAATAAGGATTGCCGTTTTAAATATAAAAACTGTCTTGTGTGTGGAAAAATGGGGCACAAGGCATACTAATGTCGGAACAGAAAAACTCCTAGTAGGATAAGAGCTACTAGGATGCATGACGAAGAAAATACCAACATAAGGAAATATGTAGAACTTGAAATCTTAAATAAAAAGATAAAATTGCAACTAGACTCGGGTTCCGACCTAACGATAATTAACCTGCAGACATGGAAAAATCTTAACAGACCAACCATGTTACATACACAAAAAATTGTTAAGTCGGTGACAGAAAAGCGTATAAGATTCGAAGGAGAAATAATCGTAAATGTTAAATTTCACGGAAAAACAAGAAAAATCAAAATATACGTAATGAAAGATACAGAAAATCTAGTGGGTACAGACTGTATGCAAAAGTTCAACGTATGGGATTCACCTATCAGCTCGTTTTGTAAGGGTGCAGCTAGAATTGAATTGAAAGAAAATGTCCAACATGTAAAAAGAAGCGAAACGCGCCATTTGCTACCACAGATAATAACAGTAAATAGTTATACAAGGCAGTAAAGGAACTACCTGTGACCTTGCGAGAGATAAGAAAAGGAGCGAAGAAGGATGTATTAATTCAGAGGACGAAGGAAAAAATAAATAAAAACCGATATACACCTACAGTTCTCAAGAGAACATTCAAACAAGAATGGGTCTATTTCAGTAACAATATGGCTTATGAGGAACCAAATGCAATAATTAACAGACTAGGAAACGTGATGTACACAAAAGGCGAAGAATTTACCCAGAGAAAACATATTGACCAAATTCAAAAAAGACAGGTTGAAGAGCCAAGTTCCTCACCCGCAGAAAATGACGAGTCGAGGGAGGCGATCTTTGAAGTTTTTGAGATTCAAAGACCACAAGAAGACACAGAAATTGGAAGGACTATCAGGAACAGAAAATTTACAGTGCCTCTAATTGTCGACCATAAGAAAAAGGAAAAGATATTAACTCCCCCCCAAAGGGATTTAAGGAGGGGGTTATAGAGGGGTCTCCCCTTTTTACACAAATAGACTCACCCAAGGTATACATATACTACTACCAGTGAATAACCGAAGAGTGAAGGAGTCGAGACGGAACGACAGAAGAGTAGTAGTAGAGTTCAGTAGTAGTAGAGTAAGTCACACACAGAGATGGCGGCAAGCGTCACCGTTAGCGTGCACGTAGACTCAGTAAGGAGTCATACCGCGATACTCCAATACCAAGACTGTATATATATTATTGCTACTAACCCGTATTCCTGTATCTACTAACCCGCATTACCAGTTTGTATTATTACGTTAATACATTTATTTTCCTTATCCATTCCTGGCGTTTGTTATTCATTGATATCATTCATCCCGGAATCCACAACAGTTTCTTTACCCAATCGCCTCAAGATCTTTTAGTTTTCTTAACTTTTCTATCTTCTCCCAGCACGATTCATTTTTCGTCTGTATCTCAGTGGTAGCATACGACGCTGAGACATCGCTCTAGAGGTTGTTGATAAAATAAGGCTGTCTTTGTTCCCTGCCATAGGGGCTTCAGGTGAATAAGGCCCCGCTGTTTGCACCTTCTCTCTGTGTCTACCAACGGCACACCATTCCCCTTCTTAATTTTCCGTACTCGCACTTGAGAATGGCGTCGTTTATTTTTTTTTTTTTGGTGGGGAGATATGTGTGGATTAAATAATTTGGTGCTTACATATTTTCTGCAATGATGTCAATGATGGCGTGTCTATGTTCCGGTTTATCTTGGCATGAAAAATAACTCACCCATCTCCACGCTGTGAGATTACTTTTCTATTTAGCGTAGATCTGACATTTAATTGGTAAATCAAGACATACCCATAAGTCTATTGATTCTGATGTTATGCTTCTCCCCGCCTTTAAATTTCGGAAAAGAGGTAACAATTTGTTTTTACATTTTCTTAGAAATAATTTAATCACCAGTTATTTACCATCACCTGAAGAAGTACAATTATAGTATTGAAACATGAAAGGTTTTGTGTGGCGTTTTCAACATGTTCTTACTATAATCTCTTTTAATAAAAGTAATAATAAAAATAATATATATATATATATATATATATATATATATATATATATATATATATATATATATATATATACATACATACTGTTGTACTGTAACTTTCCGCAGTGGAAACTGTATTTGGACTAAATTCGGTCCTAAATAGGTTCAACGTAGAAAAAATTTAGGATCTTGTTATAATAAGTATTACGCAGAGTAATCTAGTTGTGGTAGCTGACTACTTTCATATTTGACTCCCAGTTGACCCTAACTGACTCCTACTTATATTAGGTGGGAGAGTCTATTATCTATAGACTGGGTGTGTTTCACCATAACACATACATACTGATATATATATATATATATATATATATATATATATATATATATATGTATATATATATATATATATATATATGTGACCTGACGAATGCGTTTGACATGAAACAAATCGTCGCCTCTGGGTGTTGACTTCAAAGTCCACTTTTATATTTCCATACGCCCTATGGCTGATATTGACCACTTTAACACATAAACATAGCATAACTTAAAAGTATATTGTATCATATATATATATATATATATATATATATATATATATATATATATATACACACACACACATTTTGAAATATACATATGAAACTAAGCTGTTATTTATATATCGAGAGTCGGGGAAATGTTTGCATTTAATCACTATGCAATATTGTTTGATCATAGGCGCGTATGCACACAAACACTCGCACGCACATCTGTATGTATGTATGTGGGTGTTGGGCGTGTAAGTGACGTGCATATGTGTATAAATAGTTTGAAGAAAGAGATTCTTTTACTTGGCGATATACATCGATCGATTTCTTACTCCATCGGATTTATGATGTTGCCCGATGAATATTAAAGGATATACAGATTACACATCAACAATAGGGAAAAGGCTTCAATAAAATTTGAAGGTCTATATAAAGGTGTTCCCGTCTACGGAGCTACAGACATCATCGCATCTCTTTCGTATATTTACGCAGATTCCAGTCGTAATTCAGTAACGGTTTATGTTTTATTCATATCTATTAAATTCACTATACTAAGTCACAAGATTTTAGTGCTAGGAAAATCTTTGATAGCCGAACTCTGGGCTGGCAAAACAGAATAACTGAACAGGCAGCTGCTAAGTGTGGCTGATATTTTTATATCTACATGTGTTTATATTGAAAGCACATTTTTTTTAATTATATATGGAACATTGGACACGGCATCCAATGTATACGTTGGTAATTTTCAACTTTTTATGGTGCCTTCCTTAGCCAAATATTTATGGTGTTTGTAGTCTTTCCTCATGTTTAACTGTATTTTGAGTTGTATTTTATTTTTGTGAATCTTAAAAATGGGTAAAGGAGTGGCTGAATACACTTGTGGTAACGTAAATTCTGGAAAATTTATCCTCTCGGAAAAAGGGAAAATCGTACGTAATGGAGAAAGTGAATAAAAATTTAATAAAATCTTCCTTGTTTCCAATATTTAATTAAAGATTTTAAAAGAATGATTGCTGCCGGTATATATATATACGTGTATAGATCTTAAATATGTGTGTGCATATATACATGCATACATGTATATATATATTTTTGTCATCCACAGACAGACTGTTTCGCTGTTTCACAGCTCATCAGTGTGGCTAGACGTCCGGTTGCCTCTAGCTAGGATCAAAACCCGACTGAATTTGCGTCAGTCCGAACTTCTCCCACTAAGCCTTCAGCGTACGGTACGGGATGAGGGTGAATTTTAGCGTGTTTATTTTTAGATTCGGATAAACACACAGTGACTGACAGTGACTCAATTCTGTCGTGCAGTATTAGCTTAAAGAGTCACTGTTTACAAATTCACACCTCAAACCAGAGGGCTCAACCGAAATTAATTTTTCAGGAGCTAATATTTTTGTCATCCACAGACAGACTGTTTCGCTGTTTCACAGCTCATCAGTGTGGCTAGACGTCCGGTTACATATACATACATATATATATATATATATATTATCTAGACTCTATTTCTGTATCGAGCACTATTATATCAACACACACACACACACACACACACACACACACACACACACACACACACACACACACATATATATATATATGTGTGTGTGTGTGTGTGTGTGTGTGTGTATATATGTGTATATATATATGTATATGTATATGTATATGTATATATGGAGGACTCCCCCGTCGTATTCGACGTATAAAGGTCAAGAAGCTCAGTTCGTAGGAACCAACAGCCCAGGCACAAGCACATATGATTTGATTTTAGTGGTGAAGGCTTTGTGCAGAACCATCCACACTTTTTGAAGGGCCGAATAGAGAGACCTGGTGCACTATGTGCCAAAAGCTCCCCAAACAGCCCTCCGCAGGTTTTGAATTCAATGTTGCCCTTCTAGACGAGTTGTCATCCAAGGCTATAGATCATAGTCTGTCCTGAAATTTACCCTTAGCTGTAAGGAGAAGAAAATGATTAATACCTCTCCCAAGGGTATTAGCTCGTAAGTGTATGCAATGGAGATTCGACTAGAATTCGAACTCGACTCTCAGATTCCTCAATATATATATATATATATATATATATATATATATATATATATATATATATATATATATATATATATATATATATATATGGGCGTGGTTATAGTTGTTCCAACGAGAGAAAAGGCTATATTTTAAAGATAAGAAATAAGATATATTTGTTCTCTCTTCTATCATACTATCAATAATAAATTCCCTAGTGAATCTGGGATAGACTGTTTCTGGATGTTTTCAATCCAGAATGAGATTGCTTGTTTATCTAATTCATGAGATATGTTGCTTTATATGCTACTGATGTCAACAGTTGCCATAAATGTTCCCGGATCTACTTTTTGTGGTTGTAGTATTGAGTCTATTAAATTACTTAGTCTGCAATTTGGAGAGGCTGATCTGTCTATTATGGGTCTCTACGCAAGTTCACTAGAGATTTGGATGTTTCTGGACAGCTGCTTTTATTTCTTTTGTGTCCCTTTTTGTCCTTTTATATTCTTTCAAAGATCTTCTCTTTGGAAAGCGTACACATTTGCTCACGCACCTATTTGTCACACCAGAAAAAAACTTTCATTAAATATAATTTGATCGACAATTAATATCAATGTGCAAGTAAAAATGTTATATATATATATATATATATATATATATATATATATATATATATATATATATATATATAATACAGAGAAAAGGGAAGCCGCAAACGTTTTTGCTTAGAATGTGGATTTATATATATATATATATATATATATATATATATATATATATATATATATATATATATATATATATATATGTATATATATATATGTATATATATAATTTATTTTCCATATTTTGCTACGCGAGTTTAGGGTCTTGCGACCTTCATCAAGAAAAGTGCGGTTATTTCCACATGTTATTCAAAGGTGGTTCTCGTTTAATCGGTTAATAAAATTTGAGGAATAAAAACTCAACAAAATGATAAGATTAATTGCACTAAAATGTAAGATATTTATTATATATTAGGATTCTGGCAAAATTGATGTACGAAGACAACGAATTTAAAGTCGGAATTTTCGGACACACCCCTCTTCTTTTTCAACGATAGGCGCATTACTCAAAGAAGTAAGACTTACATTTCTGAGTCATTTTGTTATTGTTGGTTAGAAGGCTGCCTATGGAAATTATACTTTCTCTGTAAACCGAAATCTCTGTTAAATCCTTCAGTACCTGATTTCATTTTGAAACTATATTTCAAATCTGATCTACGTCTTTGTTGTTGGCTGTTGAAGGAAGACGCTAAAATCAAAGATCTGATATCCTTAATGCTATTAAAAGGTTGATTGAAGTGTGCATCGTCAGGTAAAAAATTGTTATTTTCGTAAAATCACATATTGAGGTATTAAACAGGGATTTGCTTTTACTCAGAGAGTATAATTTCCACAGGGAGACCTCCAACGAAAAAGAGCAACATTCCCCAGAATGTTAATCTGACGAGTCCATCTCACTCGAGTACATATACGTGTTGATTTTCTCTACGTTTTATATAGTCTACTACCTTGTTTTATATCCCCGAATAACTCTCAGTTTTCCACGCATGATATATGATGCCACGGAATATTTGCCACGACTGACCGCGTGGGGCGGTTGGTAGATATCCTGCAGTTAGAGATTCATTGTGGAATTCACTTGACTCACTTCTAGCAGTTGACTACTACTTCTACACGCCGTTGGCGAATCTTATATGTGTTGTTCTTGTCTTAAGTATTATCGTTCATTACCAACCTTCGTTTGATTATTCTATTCAGTAACCTTCCCTAGCTTACAACAGTAAACCTCTTAATTAAATATGAATTTATATGTATTCCAGTTTAGTAATTATTATATTCCTCTCCTTCTATTAAGGTTTAAAGAAGGAATGTTTGCAGGAATTTTATCATTTAGAAAGTTTTCATTACTGTTTGTAAGACTTTTAAAAATATATTTAAGTTCTCGTATATGTGACTCTCGTAAGCGTATATTACATTTATGAAGCTATTTATGCATCTTTTTGTTGTATATTGTCTACCAAACTTTACATCAGGAGATATATTTACGACGCCTGAAAATCAACGACGTTTAGATACCTTCAGAAAGACCAACAATATATGTTAGAATATTATGTCATTTTGGAGAATGAAATGTATAAATTTTGGGAAAAAAAAATGAACAAAAACATTAATGAGGTGATCTATCGTTATTATAATGTTGGCACGCGATGAGAACTTGCGTGATGAATAGGTTCAGTTATTTTTAAAAGCATTTACGCAAAATAATGAATGGGTAATCTTCGGCGACCTTCGTTGAATAGAGAGAATAAAATAAGAATTCTGTCTTTAAAGAGATTCTCTTTTTTCGTGATTCACGAGAGATTATTCAATAGGAGCATTTCTTTGACAATTTCAAGGAATTAGCGCTTTTTAGAGTTGATTGTATTTATTGCATTATGTACAGACAGGTGTCTCTCTCTCTCTCTCACTCTCACTCACTCTCTCTCTCCCTCTCGCTCTCTCCCTCTCTCTCTCGCCCTCTATCTCCCCTCTCTCTCCCTCTCTCTATCCTCCCTCCCTCTCCCTCTCTCTACACACACACGCACACGCACACACACATACACACGCACACGCACACACGCGCACGCACACACACACACACACACACGCACACACACACACACACACAGCCATATCATTACTTTGAAAAACAGGTTCTCACACGATCACCGAAATGAAGCAATGACGAGCATATTTGGTACCAGGATGGGTGACCGCTTAGGAATACCGGGGGCTGGCAGCTGGAAATGGAGCATCGGATAAAGGCTCCGAATTAGAAAGCGGGGAGCAGAGTCGAGTTCTAGTCGGATTCAGTATACTCGCTTACGGGCAAGTACACTGGAGAAACGTATGCATCTCTTTCCTTTCCCCCGCAGTTCGGGTTTAATTAGTCAAACATGTATCGCTAATGTATAATTATCTAAAAACAATCTTACAATCTGAAAATAATTTCTGACTTTAATTAAACTGCAAGGATTGATGTCCCAACCGTAAAACAAATCAATCAATATCACACACACACACACACACATATACACACACACACACTCACACACACACACACACACACACATATATATATATATATATATATATATATATATATATATATATATATATATTGTGTGTATTTAGGCAGTATTTTTTCCTTAATGCATGTTTCATAAAATAATATAGACAAGTGCTGTCTATTTTAAGTAAATTCCTTTCATATTGCCGAATAAGCTTTTTAGCATTATCACGAAAGAAAATCATCATGTTGATACATGTTTTTTTATGGTTAATCCTGTCTAAGTTCTGATGAGATCTTATGTAAGCCGAAAGCTTAGACAGGATTAACAATAAAAACATGTATCAACATAGTGATTTTCTTTCCTGTTTCAGTGATAATGCTAAAATGCTTATTCGATAATATCAAAGGAATTTACTTAAAATAAATAGACAAAACTTGTCTTTATTATTTAATGAAACATGCATTAATATATATATATATATATATATATATATATATATATATACATTTCAATTGAGCACTGTTGAGTGATAAGCTAATTCTATAAACAACAGCCACCTGCACTAATGCAAAGTTCTTCAGTAAAATGAATGGAGCACTTTGGCTGATGGCCATTTGTTTACATTAGTAAAAACAATACGCTAGATTTAGTTGTGTAACGCTACCGAGTGAAGATAGCTCTGGCTGACACCAAATTAGTTGTGTTTCAATCCTGGCTTGAGGCATTCGGATGTCTAGTCGCACTGAGGAGCTGTGATATAGCGAAACAGTACTGTCTGTGAATGAAACACACACACACACACATATATATATATATATATATATATATATATATATATATATATATATATATATATATACTGGAATCTCCCGTCGTTTTTTGACGTATAAGGTTCAAACAACTTAGTACCTAGGAACCGACAGTCAGACATCTCCACATATAATTTGATTATAGTTGTGAAGTCTTTGTGCAGAGCCAACCATACTTTTTGAAGAGCGGAATACAGAGACCTTATATATATATATATATATATATATATATATATATATATATATATATATATATATATATATACATATATATATATATATATATATTCTTATTTCTTTCATATATATAAATATATATATATATATATATATATATATATATATATATATATATATATATATATATATATATATATATATAAAGGAAAGAAATAACCAAACACATCATACCATTAATCTGCGTCTCTTTACTTTGTATCATTTTTTTTATCATGTCTGTCTTGATTTTTGACGTAGCTTTTATAAAGTGAAACATGTTCTGAAAATATGTATGACAGAATAAAGAACAAGTCGGAAACAGAATATATTTCCTTTTATTAAGCCATCGCCAGAAATCAAGATAGAAATGATAAAAAGCAAATAGACACAGATTAATTATTGAGGGTCCCCCCTTTTTACACAAATGGACTCACCCAAGGTATACATATACTACTACCAGTGAATACCAGGGCAGTCAGTACATACAGTCAAGTCGGTCAGTCGGACAGTAGTAGTAAGAACGTTGAGTCGGTCGAGTAGAATAACGTAGCGGCAATAGTCACAGTAACAAGCACGTAGACTCAGTAAGAAGTCATACAACGATACGTCGATACCAAATACTTTATATATATTTGTCTACTAACCCCGCATTCCTGGAACTACTAACCTGTATTGCGAGTTTGTATTATTACGTTAATACATTTATTTCCTATATTCATTCTTGGCGTGTCATACGTAATGTAATAACAGATAATATTTGGAAACATTATGTTTCTTATTTGTCAGTTGTTCATGTATGATATCGTTTGTCGCAGGCTTTGGAGTTAGAAAGGGTGTTTTTCATTCAGTAGTAGTATCTTCCGTTGGATACAGGATTGACATTAGTAAGCATTGTTTTTGAGACCTGGGCAGGTAGTCTGGGGAAATATGTTGCGGTCTTCAGTACTTATATATTATTTGGAAATACATTTTTCAGCCACGAAGTTGATTAGTGAAATTCTTCTGTTTCTTGTGTGTGTTTTCCAAGACATTTTACTGTCTGTGCATTTAAACGCATCATAACTATTGAGGTGTCTTCCCATTTTACACAAATGGAAATTTATACACAAATACTTCACCCGTAGTATATATATATACTACTACCAGTAAATACCCGGACAATCTGCAACAGAGGAGACGGCGACGCCTTCTCGGCCAGACGGTCGAACTCTCTGCATCTGAACCTCGTCCAGGGAGGTTGACAAAAACCGATCCTGTTTATACGGGTTCTAAGGGCTTTTTTTGGACGAGCTTACGGGCTCGGGAATACCCCACTTTAAACTCGGCCTTGTGCCACATCTATCCATCGTGGGGTGGGGGCAGTAAATACTGACTGCAAAAGAGAAGACGGCGACGTCATTCCGATTGGACGGTCGAACTCTCTGCCTCTGAACAGAGAGGAACCCGGACGAGGCTCCGCCGAAGGGCAGAGTCTCGTTCGGGGAGGTTGAGCAACCCGATCCCGGTTTATAAGGGATCTACGGGCATATTTTGGCCGAGCCTACGGGCTCGGGAATACCCCAAATTAAACTCGGCATTGTGCCAAAATTATCCCTTGTGGGGGGGACAGTAAATACTGACTGCAATAGAGGAGACAGCGACGTCTTCTCGGCCAGACGGTCGAACTCTCTGCCTCTGAGCAGAGAGGAACCCGGACGAGGCTCCGCCCAAGGGCAGAGTCTAGTTCGGGGAGGTTGACCAAACCGATCCCGTTTATACGGGTTCTACGGGCATTTGTTTGCCGAAACTACGGACTCGGGAATACCCATGTTAAACTCGGCTTTGTGCCACATCTATCCCTCGTGAGGGGGGAAAGTAAATACTGTCTGTAATAGAGGAAACGGCGACGCGTCTTGGCCAGACGGTCGAACTATCTGTCTCTGAGCAGAGAGGAATCCGGGCGAGGCTCCGCCTAAGGGCAGTGTCTCGTTCGGCGAGGTTGATCAACACGATCCCGTTCATACGGGTTCTACGGGCATTTTTGGCCGAGCATACGGGCTCGGGAATGTTCACGTTAAACTCGGCCTTGTGCCACATCTATCCCTAGTGGGGGGAATAGTAAATACTGTCTGTAATATAGGAGGTTAGCACAAGAGTCACAGTTAGCGAGCACGTAGGCTCAGTAAGGAGTCATACCGCGATACTTCAATACCAAGACTGTATATATATATTATTGCTTCTAACCCGCGTTCCTGGATCTACTAACCCGTATTACCAGTGTGTATTATTAATTTAATATATTTATTTTCCATATCCATTCCTGGCGTTTTTTATTCATTGATATCGGATTCATCCCAGAATCCACAATAATAACTGTAACCATCTATGCGGAAATCTATTAAACCTAGCTGGGGTTACAGCCAAATTTTGAAAATCATGTAACAGCATAATTGTTTATCCAACAAAACAATTAATATCTGAAAATTAACACTAAACTAATTGAGTTAATTTTTTCCAGGTTTGCAGATAAGCCGTTAGCCACCTTGCCATATATTCAGTGTGTAACTGCAAAATTGTCTAACTCGTGAAAAAGCAAAATTTGTTAGATTCAGATTTGAACTGTTGTGTCTAAGAAATGATTAAATATATATTACCGTAATTCTACAAGGTATTTAACACACTACTGCACAGTAATTCATCGTAATTTTAGCAATAAACATGTGTAATTGTTCTCCAAGCTTAACAGAAGCATCATAACGAAATCGATCATAAACGTTTATCGTAATTTATCGTAAGAATCACTGAAAAGCACTTTGAGTTAATCAGCTAGAATCAGAACAGGTTAAAACCTTTTTGTGCCTGTGCCACTATTTGTCCCAACTGACCAATGGTGAAGGAAAAAGATTATTAAGACCTTCATTAATGGTACCAAAAATTATACTTTGACTTCCATCTTCAAAGTCCATTCATGAATCATCAAGAGAACAGTGATTAAGTTTAAAAAAGAGGGAGCAGTAGAGAGGAAAACTGGATCAGGAGATCACAACAGGAAGAGGAACCATCATTTCAACTTATACCTAAAGAGATCAATTAGAAAATATCCGACTTAATCCATAAGACGTTTGACACGTGAGACATAAGTTTCAGCTATTACACTCCAAATAGCAGTGAAAAATTACTTGAATATGAAATCATATGTGAAACGTTTGAGGCACGTTTTTACTCCAAGACAGAAAGTTAGTAGGTTCGAGCGGGCGAATATCATATTCATTAATTTGGAAAATGTCCCTGGTATAATACACACACACACACACACACACACACACACACACACACACATATATATATATATATATATATATTATTTAATTTCAATCCTTCATGAGCTTCAGATCTTTAGCTATCATTAATTAATGATGAACATGTCATCTTCATTTATAATCGATTTCATTATGATACTTCTGTTAAGCGGGGTGAACATTTGTAGATTCGTATTGCGAAAATTACGGTGAGTTACTGTACAGTAGTATGTTAAAATCCACGTAAAATTACGGTAAAATATCTTTAAACATTTCTGAGATAGAACAGTTCAAATCTTAATCTAACAAATGAACAATTTTGATTTTGCACGAGTTAGATAATCTTGCTCTTATACACTGAATATATGGCAGTGTATATATATATATATATATATATATATATATATATATATATATATATATATATATATATATATATATATATATAGTTTACGAAAAACTAGGTAATCCGTATGGGTAGACGCAAGGAGGATAAAATCCAGAGAGCTGAATGTAAATCAGAGCTAATAATTTAACTAAAAATAAAGACAGACCACTTTAAGGTCTGACCGCGGATCATCAGACTTTACTTCCAAAGGCTTCAACCTTTGGAAGTAAAGTCTGATGATCCGCGGTCCTCTAAAAAAGCTGTGTTGAAATAATATATTACATGGAACCTTAAAGTGGTCTGTTTATATTTTTAGCTAAATATATATATATATATATATATATATATATATATATATATATATATATATATATATATATATATGACCAACTGAATGGCAGTAATCGAAGGAACAAACTACTTTTATATTAATCTCAGTAATTATTGAAATAATGCCTGTTTATCTTTGACATTTACACAATAATGTTTTATTGAACTATTTCTTGGGTATAAAAATAGATATAAATTAGATTGGTGTGGACACGCGACAAAGTATTATCATGAATACATTTTTACTTGTTCCAACCAGTGTCCTGAGTTTCACTGATATGATCAAACCATTACTTTCATTGTAACATTTAGCATTCTCTATGGATGCCCTGAATAGCATTAATCAGATTCTAAAATATCTAAACTGTCATATGTATAAACCGATTTCCCAGATCCATGTTGTATAATGGCTTCGAGGGAATCACAAAGAAATTTATCAAATAACAGAAACCATATCTCTTGAGAACTGATAATAGCAGCTATAACTACAATTGATGCCATGGGTAATCTGAAGAGAAAATAATGGTATAATCCAGATGTTGACGTTCTCCAAACTAATTCAGACGATGTTAGCCCGAAGTCTCAATCAGTACTGGAAATAGAGACAGCATTTACAGAATTTGAAAAAAATCTACTTATAAATTTCACATGTCAGTATGACTGATTCTTCGCTCAATGAATACGGTGAACCTTCTTATAAGGAAGCTGCTAATATTGTCATTACAATTAAGTGTCTTTTTGGTAACATTCTGCGAATCCCAAAAAGAAAGGTTTAGTAAGTACCAGAAAAAATGATTTCCTTCCATTTCGTCACGCACAACACAGTGAATCGACTTTCGTAGCAAGTGATCTATCAATGGATTCAATATATATTTCCATTTCAAATCAGCTGAGAATATAAGCCCGAGAAGTCGAAACGAGTCACTTTCCTGCAGGTTAGTATCCGCCATACTGATGAAAGGTAGGTTGGGGTCTGTAAAATCATTTAAAAAACTTGAGAACGTGATGCCTCCGCTTTCACTGAACTCAAATTTACAATAATTGTTTCGCTCGGGGAATTCCAAGATTTATAAAAAGCTATGACTCTGCTAAAACGACTGATCCGTAAAAAAATTCCTATAGTTGTTTGGTAAGAGCGTCATCCCAGAGACAACCTTTATATTGGTAAAATTATTTAATGGTTGTCTGAAGGAAAATGTCTCCTAAATCAATGGATAATGTCGGTCCAGATTACAAGAATGCTCTCATCTCTGTTGCATATCCCAGCACCAGCTTCATTTTTGTCATCACCAAATTCATTGACTCTGTGGACAAATAACTCTCACTTGACTTACAAACTATGAATTTTCGTTCCCCTAAATTCAGTATTGATGCATAAACTGCCATTACACATACAATCACTGCTTGCTAATAAATCCATCGCTAAAAAAATATCCTTAGATAACAATTTGACAATGGGGCTAACTACACAAACTTTTCAGCTATCATATTTCTAATAGTGTCCGTGCGTATCAAGCATTTCTTCTGTGGTATATTCATGAAAATCATTCTTGATGACATGCCATCTGACAGATGAAATCAATGCAGGCTTTCCCTGAGGATCAATGATCAGTCCAACCCGTTTACTTCTAGACATGGTGTAATAGCAAAATTGTTGAAATCTTGTGAAAGGAAAATTGGCCATTTGTTAGATTAAGCTTTTACCGGTGTATTTTTGAAATGATTAAAGGTGCCTTACTGGAATTCTCCGAGGATTTTATAAGACTATTGGACTCTACTTTGAACAATAACAATGTATAATTACTCTTCACCATTAACAGACGTATTTTGATGAAATCGATCATAAACGAGAATTACACGTTCATCAATAATTATACATCGCTAAGAATCGGAAGCTCATTTAGGATTGAAATTAAGTTCAAATATATATATATATATATATATATATATATATATATATATATATATATATATCAATATAAATATAAAAGTGAACATAGAAGTCAACACTTAGAGGCGACAGTCTGTTTCATGCTAGTGCAATGACGATTGCGCTAGCATGAAACAGACTAAGTGTTGACTTCTATGTTCACTTTTATATTTACACACGTTCTATCTCTGGTATTGAGCACTTTATCCCATAAATATAGCGCACTTTAAGACTATATTTCTTCATATATATATATATATATATATATATATATATATATATATATATGTGTGTGTGTGTGTGTGTGTGTGTGTGTGTGTGTGTGTGTGTGTGTGTGTGTTATTCAAGGACCTTTTTCAAACTTATTCAAGATGATATTCGTCCTCTTGAACCTTCTTTCTCTCCTGGAGTAACCAGTTGCCTCACAGATTTCACGTACGATTTCATTTTCAAGGAATTTTCTTTTTCACTGCGCTTTTGACTGTCATAGCCGAAACTCCACTCTCGCGTGCCAAACGTCTTATGGATTGAGTTCAATATTTTCTAACTCATCTCTTTAGCTCTAAGTTGAAATGATGATCCCTATTCCTATTGTGAGCTCCTGATCCAGTTTTCCTCTCTACTGTTTCCACTTACAACTTTTTTTACTGTTCTCTTGGTGGTTTTTGCATGGACTTTAAAGACAGAAGTTAGAGTATGAATGTTGGTACCTTTACCGAGGGCCGGACAGGTCTTTTTCCTCTCACCCTTGTTAAATTTGGAAGAAAGCGTGGAGATGGTGCAAAACAACCTGTTCTCTTTGTAGGTAAATAACTTGAATGTTTTCTCATTGATTCTTACGACAAATTGTGTCAAGTTCGCTAAACGTCTTATCTGAAAACCTAGTAAAAGGAAGCTCAATTTGTTTAGCGTTTTCTTTTGTTTTTTTAGATATTAAACTTTTTGTGGGATGGAAAAGTATGCTTCTTTTTTTTAAGCATTTCACCCCAAGCAAGGAGAGAAGCCACTAGCACGCAAGAAAGAGGGTACAGTGGATTTGGAGCGAGAGCAGATGGAAGTGATAGACGAAAGGATGAGGAGAAGGATAGTGGATAGATCGAGGCAACTGGAGATGTCGATTGACATTACATTTGAATAGTTGGAGATTATAGCTATCAGAGAAACAGGAATAGGGCAGGGAGTTCCACAGACGAGAGGTGCGAGTTATGAAGCTATTGGATTAGAAGAGACGGCTAGATTTAACAGTTTCGACAGTGAAAGGGTGAGAGTGGGATGCCAGCCTCGTAGGACGCTTGAATTCATGAAGTCTGGGAACCAGCGAAAGGAGCTCATCGGATCAATTACCATGAAAGTATTTGTAAAAACGACAGAGAGAGGTGACGGCACGTCTGTGAGAGTGCGACTGCAGACGAGATGCCAGATCAGGGCCAATTACACTGCATATCCATCTCTGGATCTTATCAAGAACCCCGAGGCAAACAGAAAGGTTTCCAGGCGATATATGGCAGCAATACTCCATGCAAGGGCGAATGGTTGATTTGTAGATTTGAAGGATCGATTCCGGGGAGAAAAATTTCCTGGCGCGGCACGGGGGGGTGCAACTTTCCTTGCGGTGGACGAAGCAATTGATTCAATGTACTTGTTCCATCTCAGGTCAGCAGACAACGTGAAACCGAGCAGCCGAAGGTTGGTGTTCTCGAGAAGTTGGGCGTCAAACATTCTAATGGGGGGGGGGGGTCAGGGAAGGATCTCTGTGGTGATTAATAGAGAGCAATTTTGTTTTTGAGGCGTTAAACTTAATCAGCCAATTCCTGCCTCAGTTCGCAACTGTTACCCGATTTGGAAAATTTCGTTTTTACACCCGATATATTAATATCTTCCAAGGAATTTTCTCCGATCACTAGTAAATAAATATGCAGGCGATACCACATTTGTTGGAATCTCTAACAAAAATCTAAATAAAAAAAAACTTGTTGTTGATCTCTGCTCTGAATTAGCTCGCTCAATTCATTCGGGAGGGAAGAAAGAACTGACATATCAAAAATCAAGCGCGTAAATTTTCATCAGCACAGATCAGGTTCCGACCATTTTGATTTAGGTATGATGGGCGTCAACAGCGACTTCAGATCACCCCAGATCTCATATTGACCTCGAATACACGGACTCATAAGACCGAAAAAAATTATCTGTCTCCTTCTGCCAGGTTATCTTTCTATAAGAGTCCGATCAGATCAAAAATGGAGTATTGTTGTCGCAACTTGGTCGGACCTGCAAAATCCTCACCTCTTTGCCCTGTCCAAGTTCCAAATGTTTCCGCAGCCTTGAGGGGGATGAATTTTTTTCCCAGACTTCAACCACTCCACACAAAAGGAACATTCCTGAAATTTCCTCACCGTATCACTATTTCCATTGTAAATGTTCGAAAGAACGAAAATCCTTGTTTCAACCACAGTTCAATCCTCATAGTGCTTGCGATGTAATGTAACTCATCTATATTCCCTTCATAATCCCCTGATAATAAGTAGTTACACTGAAAGTGTTTCTTCCTTAGAAATGTTGCAATGTAGAAAGGACTTGAGATTGGATGCTTCGCTAAATACTATAATCTTCACGTTTGCAATTTGAGAGGAAATCGTTATCTCCCTTACATATCCTTAAAATATGCAACATTTAAGCAACCTGAGTCCTAATCAACATCTTAAATTGATTTTGAAAATATATTGTCTATAACAACATTCCCGATGTTTTCAGTTCTTGACTAGGTTAATTTGATTTGTTTTCACGGCTTATCAAACTTTTGCAAATTAATTTACTCAGAACTTCAGTATCTGTCTATATTTCTGAGATGAGGTATTATGTACACTATTTACATTATTCGGACTGTTGTCCTCATCTTTGTCGCCATATTTATTACAGCGTTTCGGCCGTTGTAGGCCCCGGCCTTCTTCAGATAGTTGGATTGTCGAACTGAGTCCTTTATTTCGCACACTGGGGTAGATTCGTAAACTTAAGGAATCAGCACATATGCTAGGCCACAAAAATCTCCTGAACCGACCAAGCATAGAAATGAATACAATATGGGAACCAGTAATAAGGAATACCAGAGAAAAGCAATAACAACAACAAAAATTGCAATATGAACTCTGGTAAAAACATATTGATAACAGCATAAATTGCCATATGAGCACTGGTAAAAATGGTTGCTGAAGACATTAGGTTTATAATACCCAAAAATTCATGCACATATGTCCTCAAGGACACATAGCACAGTGGATAAAGGCGTTGGTTAGATCCAGTGACAGGACCCAAAGAGTATGAGTTCAATACCTGGTTAAGGCGGTGGAGAACTTGGAGAAAGGAATTAACAGGAGATTACTGACATCCATTAGATGAGGCACGTGGAACAAAACAGTCTACCCCAGTCAGCGAAATAAAAGGTACAGTTCGACATTCCAACCACCTAATGAAGGCCGGAGCGTACAACGGCCGAAACGTTGTGATTAATATGGCGACAAAGATGAGGACAATAGTCCGAATAATGTAAATAGTGTAAATCAGAAATTATTTCAAAATTGTAAGATTTATTTTAGATAATAATAATTTACTGATACAAGTCTAATTAAGCCATAACGCAGGTGAATTCACAAATTTTCCAAAGGTATTTGTGGTTAAGTAAATATAACGAACTCGACTGGAATCGGAACTCGGCTCTCTGATTTCCAGTACCGAGCCATTATCCATTACACAACACACTCATTCAAACTTAAGGCACATGGTAATTTCCCGCGGTCGAGGTACTGACCGAGCTCAACGTTACTTAACTACATCGTACATAAAATGGTTAACACACAAAGGTGTTGTTCTTCCGAATGATTATACAAAGAAACACTCTGTAAATCTCACCCCAGAATAAATGTGATCTTTAGGTTGAGAAATTCTTATATAAATATTCCATAGTCAGTACATTTTTCCAACAACATATTTTTATTTATTTCGTACAATAGATTATTTCTTTTAAAGTGAGATTCATTCTGTACAAAGCCCGGAGGGAACTCGAGTTAGAGGGTTACAGTAAGAAGAGGAGGAAGATAACGGTTACCCTTAAACTTGAACAGGTTATGGTTGTAGTGATCGGGGAAACATCCTTTTGGGAGTCGGTTATTATATATTTGGTAGTAAATTCAAAAGCAAATAGGATTTCGAAAAAAATACTTTCAAACACTTATAACGGAGATATTTAAAAAACTTATTTTAAAACGTTTTGAAACTTAGAATATTTTCCATCTCATTCGATTTTCATCGTGTAAAACGGAGGTGATAACATTTTTTATAAATATTTTAATATATAAAAAGAATTTGTCTTACAGATCTTTTATATGGCGTGTATCATCAGTGTTAGTGCTTTTTTCAGGTTTGGTTTGGTTTGGTTTGGTTTGGTTTGGTTTGTATTACTGTATATGAATCGCAATGGGTTATTTAATGCCGACAAAACTTTCATTTCTGGTAATATTGTTTTCAAAAATGTATTGCTGGTAATATTTTTTCTTTCAACAATGTATTTCTGGTAATATTTTTTCCTTCAAAAAGTCTATTTCTGATAATATTTTTTACCAAAAATGTATAGCTGGGATTATTTATTTTCAAAAATGCATTGCTGGCAATATTTTCTCCTTCTAAAATGTATTGCTGGTAATATTTTTTCCTTCAAAAATGCATTGCTGGCAATATTTTCTCCTTCAAAAATGTATTGCTGGCAATATTTTCTCCTTCAAAAATGCATTGCTGGCAATATTTTTTCCTTCAAAAATGTATTGCTGGCAATATTTTTTCCTTCAAAAATGCATTGCTGGCAATATTTTCTCCTTCAAAAATGTATTGCTGGCAATATTTTCTCCTTCTAAAATGCATTGCTGGCAATATTTTTTCCTTCAAAAATGCATTGCTGGCAATATTTTCTCCTTCAAAAATGTATTGCTGGCAATATTTTCTCCTTCAAAAATGCATTGCTGGCAATATTTTTTCCTTCAAAAATATATTGCTGGCAATATTTTTTCCTTCAAAAATGTATTGCTAGCAATATTTTTTCCTTCAAAAATGCATTGCTGGCAATATTTTTTCCTTCAAAAATGCATTGCTGGCAATATTTTTTCCTTCAAAAATGCATTGCTGGCAATATTTTTTCCTTCAAAAATGTATTGCTGGCAATATTTTTTCCTTCAAAAATGTATTGCTGGCAATATTTTTTCCTTCAAAAATGTATTGCTGGCAATATTTTTCCTTCAAAAATGCATTGCTGGCAATATTTTTTCCTTCAAAAATGCATTGCTGGCAATATTTTTTCGTTCAAAAATGTATTGCTGGCAATATTTTTTCCTTCAAAAATGCATTGCTGGCAATATTTTCTCCTTCAAAAATGTATTGCTGGCAATATTTTTTCCATCAAAAATGCATTGCTGGAAATATTTTTTCCTTCAAAAATGTATTGCTGGCAATATTTTTTCCTTCAAAAATGTATTGCTGGCAATATTTTTTCCTTCAAAAATGCATTGCTGGCAATATTTTTTCCTTCACAAATGCATTGCTGGCAATATTTTTTCCTTCACAAATGTATTGCTGGCAATATTTTTTCCTTCACAAATGCATTGCTGGCAATATTTTTTCCTTCACAAATGTATTGCTGGCAATATTTTTTCCTTCACAAATGCATTGCTGGCAATATTTTTTCCTTCACAAATGTATTGCTGGCAATATTATTTCCTTCACAAATGCATTGCTGGCAATATTTTTTCCTTCACAAATGTATTGCTGGCAATATTTTTTCCTTCACAAATGCATTGCTGGCAATATTTTTTCCTTCACAAATGCATTGCTGGCAATATTTTTTCCTTCAAAAATGCATTGCTGGCAATATTTTTTCCTTCACAAATGCATTGCTGGCAATATTTTTTCCTTCAAAAATGCATTGCTGGCAATATTTTTTCCTTCAAAAATGCATTGCTGGCAATATTTTTTCCTTCACAAATGCATTGCTGGCAATATTTTTTCCTTCAAAAATGCATTGCTGGCAATATTTTTTCCTTCAAAAATGTATTGCTGGCAATATTTTTTCCTTCAAAAATGCATTGCTGGCAATATTTTTTCCTTCAAAAATGCATTGCTGGCAATATTTTTTCCTTCACAAATGCATTGCTGGCAATATTTTTTCCTTCACAAATGTATTGCTGGCAATATTTTTTCTTTCACAAATGCATTGCTGGCAATATTTTTTCCTTCACAAATGTATTGCTGGCAATATTTTTTCCTTCACAAATGCATTGCTGGCAATATTTTTTCCTTCAAAAATGCATTGCTGGCAATATTTTTTCCTTCAAAAATGCATTGCTGGCAATATTTTTTCCTTCACAAATGCATTGCTGGCAATATTTTTTCCTTCACAAATGTATTGCTGGCAATATTTTTTCCTTCACAAATGCATTGCAGGCAATATTTTTTCCTTCACAAATGCATTGCTGGCAATATTTTTTCCTTCACAAATGCATTGCTGGCAATATTTTTTCCTTCACAAATGCATTGCTGGCAATATTTTTTCCTTCACAAATGTATTGCTGGCAATATTTTTTCCTTCACAAATGCATTGCTGGCAATATTTTTTCCTTCACAAATGTATTGCTGGCAATATTTTTTCCTTCACAAATGCATTGCTGGCAATATTTTTTCCTTCACAAATGCATTGCTGGCAATATTTTTTCCTTCAAAAATGCATTGCTGGCAATATTTTTTCCTTCACAAATGCATTGCTGGCAATATCTTTTCCTTCAAAAATGCATTGCTGGCAATATTTTTTCCTTCACAAATGCATTGCTGGCAATATTTTTTCCTTCACAAATGTATTGCTGGCAATATGTTTTCCTTCACAAATGCATTGCTGGCAATATTTTTTCCTTCACAAATGCATTGCTGGCAATATTTTTTCCTTCACAAATGTATTGCTGGCAATATTTTTTCCTTCACAAATGCATTGCTGGCAATATTTTTTCCTTCACAAATGCATTACTGGCAATATTTTTTCCTTCACAAATGCATTGCTGGCAATATTTTTTCCTTCACAAATGCATTGCTGGCAATATTTTTTCCTTCACAAATGCATTGCTGGCAATATTTTTTCCTTCACAAATGTATTGCTGGCAATATTTTTTCCTTCACAAATGCATTGCTGGCAATATTTTTTCCTTCACAAATGCATTGCTGGCAATATTTTTTCCTTCACAAATGCATTTCTGGCAATATTTTTTCCTTCACAAATGCATTGCTGGTAACAACTTTTTTCTTCAAAAATTTATTGCTGGTTATAATTTTTTACAAAGTACTTCTGGTATTAAAAAGTATTTTTACGCTTTCATAGTGTTTTGATCCCAGTTTGGGGGTGAACTATTTGACCATACCTGGGACGGTAACAGGTGATACCAACCGGGGTCAAGGTGGACCTGGGAACACCAGCAATTAAGAGGTGGTTCCACGCTCCTCAAAACATACGGATCAGAGGCCTTGCTGTCGGACGTAGTTTATCGTCTTACCCAGGACGCAGATGTAGTCTATCGTTATACCCAGAACGGTACTTTTTCAGTGAATCGGTTGACCCAGGTTTACTGAGGTGGGTTGGGATGCGGAACTGTACTGGTCCAAGGCTTCTCTCCAAGAAGTCCCGTGGGCACTGCGACACTCACAACCCAGTCAACTGCATCGATCTACAGGCTAAACACTGTGATAGTAGTAGAAAGGAAACGGTGAAGGAGAATGCCTCTTTCCAACCGATCGGCCATGGTCAGTCTGGGTCTAGGAGCAGCGCACCAAAGCTCAACGTGTTTACCAGTGTGCGGATGAGCTCCCGATGGTAGAGACGGGTTAACCTCAATATTCTCTGTTCAAAAGTAACCGATAAGCTATGGCACAATTTTGATTGAAATATCACCATGAACCACAATTACAACAGAAATAGGGGGTGTGGTGATCACAGAGGCGAAAAATGAGCTAACGGAATAAATTGTCTTTTATATTCTATCTGGGTAAACGTAATTACATTTCGAACACCATATTGACGCTTTCAGATAAACACTAAGTGCATTTTATTTTCTATTCATCAAATGCACAAAAAAAAATGTAGATTCTGATGTTGGCAAAAAGACATCTATGTTCCTCGTGTAAATATTATTCACCTCATTTTAACTGACAAGCTGTCAGCTCTTTTAAATTCTACCTGCATAACACGATTTCAAGCGGTAAAACTAATGCATCAATTACACACTAGCGGAGCTCATTCATATGGAAAGAACGTTCAGAACTTGACAAATAGAGATTTTTGTCTACAATCCATATAATTTACGACTACAAGACAACAAGAACAAGAATAGTTAAAGACAGACATGTGGAATAAAAGAAAAAATGTCCAAATGAAAATTTAGAATAGAATTATGTATTTTTTTTTGTTAGACGCAAAGAGTGTTGAAGTTAATGTAATATCAATCCCCCTACAAGATAGTGGGCGCTATACAATCTTCTCCCCGATGAAAATGAATATTGGGACTGCAAAATGGGATTTGACAGAAAGATACTAAAAAATCACTAATATTTATTTATTTTTTTACCCCAAGTAAGGCGGGAGTGTCAATAGAACGCAAGGGATTTCTGAAAGTGGGAGCAGGAGTAAAGAGGCGTGAAAGAAGAAAGGATGAAGAAAAGGGCGAGTAATAGATAAAGGCATCTGGATATGTCGATTGGCATTGCATTTGAATAGTTGGAGGTTATAGCTATCAGGGGAGCAAGTAAGAGGAAGGGAGTTCCACAGACGAGAAGTGCGAGACATGAAGCTACTGGAGTAGAAGAGACGACAACACTTAACCGATTTAACAGTGAAAGGGTGGGACTGAGATGCCGACCTAGTGGCACGTTTAAATTCATGCAGTTTGTGGAAAAATGGCTAAGATACCAGGTCAGGACTGAAAACATTAGAGATCCTTCAATGTATTTTGCTAAGAGAATATAGCTCGTCGGTGCAGTTGACGTGAAAGTATTTGTTGAAAAGACAGAGAGAGGCGACGGCACGTCTGTGAGAGAGCGACTGTAAACGAGATGCCAGGACAGAGCCAAAAACATTGCATATCCGTCTCTGAACATATGACCAAGAAGGAAGAAAATGGAAACAAAAAGGACACTTATATCTAAAATCAGAAAGAGATACCTGAAATGAAAGGGAAGTTTAATGAAGAATCTGTTCTTGGAGAATTTGACATAGACAGAAAATACTGAAAACAGGATTCGCAGATGGTATCAGTATAGTTTTGTAAGGAAAAGACATATGACTGATTCGAGCGGTCACATCCAATCAGAATTAGTAGTATTCCTGTAAGCGATAGTTAAAAACAATAGGGGGAAATAATTAAGAAAAACAATAAAGGGTGATAGAAAGATGATTGAGGTCAGCTCGGTAATCGATCTGGATACATCGGGCGGCTAAAAATTCAATTCTTTAATTTGACGTTTAGGACACCAATATAAATAATCTGTCCTTGAGCTCAGAATGTCATAACTTATGCAAACGCCGCTTCACATTCACGTAAAGTCTGCTTAACCAATGAAAATCAAACACAAAGATAAAGCAATGCCGGATTTCGTTCTTTCTCGATGTCACATTCTCCGAGGAAGGTTTAATAAAAGTGTAACATGTTAGATGTATAAAGGCTTTGTATTTGTTCTTTATTCCATAATTGCGCCGCATATGCCAAGAAGGATGAAATCCGGAGAGATCAATGTTAAATCTAATTTCGGCCATGTCTTTCACACTCTCTCTTTCCCCATTCTCTATATATCACCTTACATCAACTTAAAATAGGTACCTCCACGAAATGTAAACAAAAAGAGCATAGCATGCTGAAAAAGACGCCAAACTTGACGAAAACAAAATTTTATCGTCTAATCCTTTTATTACTAAGAGGAAAAGATCAAAGTATTTTTGTGGTATTTTTTTACATTTTTTAATCGTTCCTAACACGTCCGGAAATTTCGTTAAAATTTTTGTTTTATTTAATCAGCAAAATTGACCATTTTTTTCCATTTTATAAAATCAATGAAAATCTCAGTTTGAAATTCTTTTAAATATCAATTATCATTTTTTCAAAACTTATTTTAAGAAAATCAGAAATTATAATGTTTATTTAAAATTTTTTGAACCAAGCTTAACTTAGCTTCTGCGTCGAAAAGATGTAATTTGAAAATAAAACAAAGCAGGTCATAAACTTTCGCGTCACTTGACAGGTGTTTAATGACCTATTGATGGATTCTGTGAGGATAATTTGTTCTACGGAAGGAGGAAAGTGAAATATTTTACATTTAAGTGAACAAATTATTTACCTCGTTATTTTTAAGGGAAAGTTTCAGCGCTCTAATTTTTTTTGCACTTAGCTTTCACCTTTACGTTTATGATGCTTTATGGAAAATATATTATAAAGAAATTAAAACAAGACTGTTACGAATGAGATTAAATTTCATAACGCAACTTAATTGTATTCTGGTGGGTCTTCCGTACTTTATAATTAGAGCCCGATTATAAACACAAAATTACATTCTTAATTACTTCCTGTCTTCTGATTAGTCAAAACGATACAATTTACAAAGCGCTAAAAAAAGATCTATCTCATGAGGACACTTAGGAAACTCGACGCGGCTTTTAACTAATTTTACAATATTTTAACAACTTAAATGTAAAAATCTATTATAATTAAATAAATAACAAATAACTGTATTAAAAATTCATTTTCCATCGAAAAAAGTTTTTGCGTTCAGAAAATATTGTTCACATAAAAACAACTAAAAGCAAATAAATGCATTTGAAATTAAATAATATATGTGTTTTACTGAATTGTATGTTACAATTCAGAGCTGATTTTCAGGTACGGGCGGTCCAATTAAAAACAAATTTTTGCATTCTTCAAGGCCTTGTGCTTTTAACTATTGTAATCACTAAAACTGACGCGAGCGAATTTCTAGAGTTTTCATAAAATTAGTTATATAATAAATATTAAAAAAAATATTTCTACCTTGACTTTAATAAAAAAAACATATTTATAATGATTTCGATCATCTGAGAATACTTTCTGAAAGTTTCATTAACATCCGACAATTATTTTTATTTTTGCAAGATTTCCAAAAATAATGGGTGTCATACAAAAAAAAACGTGCTAAAAATTGTATATGTAATTGTACTAGTGCCGGTGATACAAAGATAAGCAATGTTTTTTTAATCAAAACTTAGAATGTTCTAAAAAGAAGGAAATTCTTTTAAAAATAATGAAAACAAACTTTGGTCTTTCCTCTTCATGATAACATAAGCATTTCGACGATAAAATTTAGTTTTAGTCAAGTTTGGCGTCTCATCATGCTATGCCACTTTCTTAGCGATTTCGTGGAGGTACCTAACTTAAAACCACCCCTCAAAAGTATATAAAAACTATATGTAAATTGAAATTAAATTTTTGACCTTTGGAAGTGTGGTCTGATGAACCAGGGAAAAAGAAATTCCCTAAGAAAATAAATGATAACCAATGGACCTTTAAAGTAGTCTGTTTTCATTGAATATATATATATATATATATATATATATATATATATATATATATATATATATATATATATATATATATATATTACAATAATAATAATAATAGTAATTATAATAATAATAATAATAATAAAGACTCAAACACTAATATTCCATGTTTATAATTTATTACATTGGAATCGTCATCACACCTACAAATTCAAAAAGAAATCGGAAAATATAACTCCGGGTATAAAAAAAATAAAATTAATGAGAGTGTATGTGTAGGAGTGGGAAACAAGTGCGAGAGGGAAATGTATGAAAGCTCTAGCGAGAGGTGTAATAGAAGAAAGAAGAACAGGAAGGCCTAAAGGTGAAGGTGGGTATTAAAATTTAACAGAGAGAAGTTTTAAAGAGAGGAGTTAATTAACGGTTTAAATGAGGGAGATACAGATAAATATGAATTATTTTTCGATGCATAATTCGCTACCGATTGGCTGACCTAAATGAATCAGCAAATCACGTATAAACAGAATATATATATATATATATATATATATATATATATATATATATATATATTCATTCTGTTTTTACGTTATTCTTATAGTTAAAATATTTAAGTAAATGCTCTGTTAATAATACACAGTATTAACTACATTTACCGGCCTGAATGTCAAAGATATTTCATAGAAAATATGTCCTCCGACAGTAGTCGAACCTGTATCCACGCGGAACCGTCATGTAGCATGAAGTGCTATGCTATTTGACTACAGAGGAAACGTCTGGTTAGCAAAGTCAAATGACTCTTTTTAAACAACTTATTCCCCATGATTTTTCTTAAACAGTCATAATTGCTCGAAGCGTATCTTAACGTAAACAAATGACGACATATGAAATGGACTATTATTTTCATTTGTTTTCTGTATATACGTATTTTTTATACATACAAATATTTAATATTTATTATAAACAGAGCGTTTACTTAAATATTGTATCTATAAAAATAACGTCTAACCAGAAAATATATTAAAATAATTTTCAGGCTTAGTCCATTTCAATATATATATATATATATATATATATATATATATATATATATATATATATATATATATATTGGAAGAAATATAGTCTTAAAGTGTGCTATATTTATGGGATAAAGTGCTCAAGTGCTCAATATCAGAGATAGAGCGCGTGTAAATATAAAAGTGAACATAGAAGTCATCACTTAGAGGCGACAGTCTGTTTCGTGCTTGATGCAATCGTCAGGCCTGACGATTGCATTTAGCATGAAACAGACTGTCACCTCTAAGTGTTGACTTTATATGATCACTTATATATATATATATATATATATATATATATATATATATATATATGTGTGTGTGTGTGTGTGTGTGTGTGTGTGCATGCGTTCGATTTTCTGTTTTTGTCTGCCTATCGTTAAATTTAATTTGTTTTATATATTCCATTGCATATATCTGAAAATATATTATTTATTTTTCCTTTTATTCGACTTATTTTTATTTTTGTCGTCCCATTGGGTCTGAAAATTTTAAGAAATTCGTCAGAACAAAAATATGTTCTGAAATTTTTAACTCGTGCCGTCTTTGTAATTACATTAATATTGAACGCAAACCGTCAAAAATGGACATTTATTTATTTTTCTTTTCTTTTTCACACACGCGAAAAAAATATGAATCAGCAAATCACGTATATTTCTATAAACAAATTAACATTCATATTAATCTGCTTTAGAAATTGGAAGAAAACTTAAATTTCACTGGATCAAACTTATAGTTTCCTTTTGACGGAAAAGAAAGTTTACTTCAAAATTCTGTTTTCATAAAGATAAATCCAGATAACAACGTGAAAAACATAAACAGCTAATTTCATTTTCAAGTGAAGCGATATTTTCATAATAAAATAATTACTCCAGCTCCGCGAAATATTCACACGGCATACATATATGTATATGTGGAATTGTTAATTGTACACCGTTAGTATTGAATAAATGAATAAGTATTAAACCTTTTTCAACCAAACATTGAACAAATCGTGAAAAACACCAGGAACAGGTTTCACATCAAATTCGTCGGCCAAATGTTCGTTCGGCCAAATGTCCGTTGGCCAAATGTCGTTCGGCCAAATGTCCGTCGGCCAAATGTCCGTCGGCCTAATGTCCCTCAGCCAAATGTCTCTCAGCCAAATGTCCGTCTACCAAATGACTCTCGGCCTAATGTCCGTCGACTAAATGTCTTTCGGCCAAATGACCGTCGGCCAAATGTCTCTCGGCCTAATGTCTGTCGGCTAAATGTCTCTCGGCCTAATGTTCGTCGACCAAATGTCTCTCGGCCAAATGTTCGTCGTCCAAATGTCTCTCGGCCTAATGTCCGTCGACCAAATGTCCGTCGTCCAAATGTCTCTCGGCCTAATGTCCGTCGTCCAAATGTCTCTCAGCCAAATGTCCGTCGACCAAATGTCTCTCGGCCTAATGTCCGTCGACTAAATGTCTTTCGGCCAAATGACCGTCGGCCAAATGTCTCTCGGCCTAATGTCTGTCGGCTAAATGTCTCTCGGCCTAATGTTCGTCGACCAAATGTCTCTCGGCCAAATGTTCGTCGTCCAAATGTCTCTCGGCCTAATGTCCGTCGACCAAATGTCCGTCGTCCAAATGTCTCTCGGCCTAATGTCCGTCGTCCAAATGTCTCTCGGCCAAATGACCGTCGGCCAAATGTCTCTCGGCCTAATGTCCGTCGACCAAATGTCTCTCGGCCAAATGACCGTCGTCCAAATGTCCTGCCACGAGACTGGCAACTAGGTCTCAATATTTTACAGTTGAACTAGTTCGATGCATCACTGTATTTAATCTGTTTCGTCTCTCCTGATTCTCACCAATGAACCCTCCTTCCGAATTCTTGCTTCCCTCTCACCTATAATCATAAGAAAGTATATACAACGTCTCCTGTCTTCCTGAACTATGTTTTATTATGCGTCTTTCCCTCATACCGCTCACTAAAATCTCATTCCTTGTCATTTCCTGTAAGCTCCTGTGGCATCATCGACTTGCTTGGTATGAAGTAATTAAACAAATGCCTGTGCTAGTAGCTCTTCAGCTTTTTGGTAAACCTCTTCCTGTTTTGAAAAACTGTTGAACATTCCGATCCCAAGAATTATCGTCCTATTTATCGACCACTTTTTGGCATGATATTAGAGGCTCTAACCAGCTTCTATTTACTTAGGCATCTCACCACCCACTACCTTCTCTCAGACAAACAATATAATTCACGCTTTTCTAGGTCAACCACAGATGTGTTATAACTAGAAGATTTCCTCAAGTCGATACGAACGGCGAATCTTGTGGTTTAGATATCTTGATATTGCACGTAAATTTTCTTCAAAGGCTAAAAAGCTATGGTGTTGCCGGCTGAAAATTCAATTACAGCCAACAAATCGTCTACTGAGATGTTGTGTTGAACGGCCACTTTTCTAGATGCTTTTACGTTAATGCAATTGAGCCCAGAGCATTGTCCTTTGACCTAATTTGCTTCTTATATACTCGAAGACATCATTTTCCAACATTTTCTTTTAAGCTTTTCACCCCAAGCAAGGCTGGAAGCCACTTGCACGCAAGGGGTTACAGAAGGTTTGGAGGAAGAGCGGATAGGAATGGTAAAGGAGAGGATGTGGAGAAAGGGAAAGACAGTGGGTCGATCAAGGCAAGGGGGTTACAGAAGATTTGGAGCGAGAGCAGATAGGAATGAAAGGTGAAAGGATGTGGAGAAGGGAAGTGGATAGATCAAGGCAACTAGAGATGTCGATTGACGTTACACTTAAATAGTTGGAGATTATATTTGTCAGGGAAACATGGTACTAATGTTGATGACACGACTATTAACTCCTGTCCTAATAGTAAATAACCTAGAAAATGATTTTCAATCAATTATAAACTGGGACACAAAATGTCTTTTAAATTCTGACGTCTCAAATATGAAACTACTGTCTTTTAGTCATCTTAGAGAAAAGTCTTTTCATCAAACATCTTATGGATTGTGTTCTGTCTTTTCTAATTGGTCTGTTTAGCTCTAAGTTGAAAGGTTGATCTATCTTCCAGTTGTGACCTCCTGATCCAGTTTTGCTCTCTACTGTTCCCTCTTTTTAAAACTTATTCACAGTTCTCGTGACGGTTCTTGAATGGACTTTGAAGATGGCAGTCAGAATATGAATGTTGGTACTATTACTGAAGGCCTGAATGAAGAAAGTTTGTCTGATAAAAAACGATTTTGACCTGTTCATTTTCTAGCTGAATAACTCAGATGATTTTTCACTGATTCTTACGGAAATGGTAACAAGATGGCGTAACATCTTATCTAAACATTTGGAAGAAAGAGAATCATTTTTTTTAGATATTAAACATTTTGTTTGACAATTATTGTGTAACACGATTTGGACAATTTTGGTGTTACACCATATATATATATATATATATATATATATATATATATATATATATATATATATATATATATATATATATATATATTTATACTTTTAAGCGCTGATGGAACCGTGCTATGAAAATGTTCAAATGCGCTTCCGCTGGTGAAAATACCTTCGTGATAAATAACGAAGAAAGCCGCTGGTTTAATTTTTTGTGGTTTTATATTATTGCTGATACACAAATTTAACCCCTCCCGTGGAATGCAGTGACAATGAATCTTCTGTTTGTAAACTTGGATTGAGCTAGCCATTATAACATGGAATTATGTTTTTCCAGAAATCCAATCATCAATTCTCTCGCCTGCAATTCGCTTATCTGCCATTCTCACCAGCAGCGATTCTCCCCTCTGCTCCACGTCAGGAATATTCTTTAACAGCAAATCACGTGGCTTTTTCCGGCGTCATCCGGTGTCCTCCGGTGTCTTCCGGTGTCCCTCGGCGTCTCCCAGCCACTCGCCAGGCTCAACTGCGACTGATCCAACACTGCTTCAAGTAGTGTATGAGTTATATGTATTTCACTTCATTCCGACTATGCCTCCAGTTTCGTTAATAATTCAGCAATTAATTATTCATTTTCTTCAACCTTGCAGTGACGGCATCAGACCCTTGAAAAATTGGTCAACTATTTAAAATAATATGTTGAGGGATCTCCCCTTTTTACACAAATGGACTCACCCAGGGTATATATATACTACTGCCAGTGAATACCCGAACAGTAGGAGAGTCAAGTCGGATAGTAGTAGTAGGAGGAGTAGAGTCGGTCGGTAGAATAACGTAGCGGCAAGAGTCTTAGTAACAAGCCCGTAGACTCAGTAAGAAGTCATACATCGATACGTCGATACCAAAGACTATATTTTTTTCTACTAACCCGCATTCCTTAAACTACTAACCTGTATTACCAGTTTGTATTATTACGTTAATACATTTATTTCCTATATTCATTCTTGGCGTTTGTTATTATTTGATACCGGATTTCATCCCGGAATCCATAACATAATATAATCTTTGTTTTATTATTCCTTTAATAATCGATCGTGTCAAAATCTTTTGTTTACAAATTAATTCTTATCCCTTTTGTCGTAAAAAAAAAATTGTTTTCAGACTTTCCACTTTTGACAAATATCTATGAAATTTTATTTTCAAATACAACCGATTTCAAATCCCATTGTTTTACATAATGGCTTTTAAATAATCTTCTGCGCAGTCATGTTTACAAAACGACTTTTCCAGTTTGCTTCACTTACAGCTTCGAGGACTAATAACAGTTTTTTTTTTGCTTTATCTTGAAATTTATTTTGATTCGGCAGAATATTCTCTCTGTTTTTCGAATTCATTTCTTTTGCCAACAATAATTTTGTCATCAACAAATCTTATTTCAAATCAGCAAATTTATTCTAGTTGTTGATGTACAGAATCCAAGCAATTCTTTTGATCATTTCCAAAACACGTACCAAATTATATATATTTCCGTTACGACTTAAATATTGCCTGGGAGAACCGGCTGTTTTTTTATCAAAACAAAATCATTTCAAATGAGCAAAACGAATTTTTCCACTGTTTCACATTCCAGTCCGATATAAATAATTTTCTTTGTTCAAGAAAATCATATATATATATATATATATATATATATATATATATATATATATATATATATATATGTGTGTGTGTGTGTGTGTGTGTGTGTGCGTGTGTGTGTGTGTGTGTGCGTGTGTGCAGGTATGTAGAAAAATAGGAAAGAACACGTTAGGTAATTAATCCGGAGTCCTTTAGCATTTTTGTTTTTATTTAAAAAAACAAACAGTGCTCCATACAGAGGTAGAGCTTAAATTATAATTATTTAAAATAATATATGTTTCCTTCGCTACATAAGAGTCCTCATGTTTCCAAAACGAGAGCCGAAATCCTCAATATAATTATTAAAATTAATTTGAATTAAGGTATCAAGCCATATACCTACCTTACAGAAAACCTAATACTAATCCCTTGTATGTACACACTAAGTCAAACCACCCTGCATCTATAATTAAGCATATACCCACATCAATAGAGAAAAGAATCAGCATGAACTCCGCCAATAAGGATATATTCTGACAACACAGTAATTTTTATAACACAGCCCTAAAAAATAGCGGATAAAAAAACGCTAACATAAGTTATAGAAACAATAGTACTAACAGGAAGAAAAACAGGAAAGGAAAAATCATTTGTTATACCCCTACGTTCAACCAAGTGGTTAGCACTAAGCTAGGACTTAAGTTACTAGCTTTAATGGAAAAACACTTTCCTACTAATAGCAGACTTAGCGAGATCGTTAATAAAAACACGTTAAAATTAAGTTATAGTTGCACTGAAAATCTAGAAAGAATCATAAAAAAACATAATAATAATATCCTGGAAAAACACGCATGCCAAAACAGTATTAATAAAAATCCTAAACTAAAATTAGACAAAAATAATGAAAAATTATGTGATTGTTGCAACCCTGAAGACTGCCCGTTGGAAAATAAATGCCTCATAAAATCTGTCGTATACCAATGCACTATCTCATCCATTGAGAGTCCTTACACTGATAGGATATATATTGGGTCAACGAAGAATGAATTTAAAATTAGATAGAGACAACACAAAAGCTCTTTCAATAATATTAGAAATAGAAATCAGACATCTCTATCCAAATATTTTTGGCTTTTAAAAGAAATGAATAAAACACCAAAACTAAAATGGAAAATAATAAATAGAACAAGAACTTGTAAAACCTGGGATGACCCATGCTCTTTATGCCTACATGAAAAACTACACATTATTAAGTTTCTATATAATGAAAATTTATTAAACCATAGACATGAGTTAACAGTCTTTTTTGCCGACATCAACAAATTTTCGCATTAAATAAGTAGCTTAAAAATAAATAAATAAATTTCATAGTATAATAAAAGGCTTAACCCAATCATAAAATTAAAAAAACCCTTTCTGACGTCGTCAAAAAAACAAATTGTAGTTCAGTGCGACGCGTTCATATATGAAACAGCCATTTGGAAAATATAAAATAAATAAATAAATAAATAGATAAAATTAAATAAAGCAAAATTCTCTTTCGCTATGACTGACCAGAAGATATGCGTACATGAATGCCATCGTTCGCTTTGAAATGGACAGCCCACCCTACCTCGGCTTGACCTCTTTCCGAAGGCGACAGAAATGTGGAGAAAAATTAACTGTTAGATCCTTTATCAAAATTGTCGCCCCAGCCGTTTCCATAGTACTTAACTTTGCGAATGAACATGCTTATAAAGATGCGTAAATTTCAAGATTGGTTATTCCTAAATTTTCAATTGAGGATGAAACAGAGCTTGATAGCTTAATTCAGTTTAAATTTAATAATTATATTGAGGGTTTTGGCTCTCGTTTTTGAAACATGAGAACTCTTACGGAGCGAAGGAATCATATTTTTTTAAAATAATTATAATATATATATATATATATATATATATATATATATATATATATATATATATATATATTATGTCTTTAATTTCCATCAGGAACATAGGCCCGCAAGATATTGCTGTAGTTTCTGTAAAAAGCCAGTTTTTAAGTGAGTATGTCGTTAGCCTACTGCACAACTTCCAACCTACAGGATCAGGTTTTGAATTCAGAATTGTCATTCTCGTAGACCAGTTGCCGACCAAGGCTATAGAATCCTGTCTGTTCTGCTATGTAGACATAGGTGGGAGGACAAGAAGATTCATACCTTTCGCAAACTTATTAGTACGTAAGTGAATGTAATGGATTCGACTGGAATTCGAATTCGGCTCTCCGATTCCTCAATCCGAGCCGCTATCCACACACACACTCTCACACACACACACACACACACACACACACACACACACACACACACACACACATATATATTAATGATTTATATATTTTAAATATATCAAGGAAAATATTTTGGGAGATAGATATGACAATGTGGGAAACGTTTTCGTGTGTTGTGTTTCATCGTGGAGTATTTCCTTCAAATCTATCCAAAGATTAAGAAAAGAAAAGAAATACAGTGTCTATGGACACTCATGTATCCAGGAAGTTAATAAAATAGATAATCAACTTGAACATTTTTTGGGATTAATTGCATTTCCCATTATCTCGCACCAGACCTAATCTAATACGAAACCAAAGTTACCTTGAGGAAGTCATCCAGCTGAAGACATTGATGCCAAAGACTTCCAGCAGTGAAGAATACATTTTGCCTTTGGTAAAGGGTTCTCGGCAAAGCTAGTAGCAATCTCACAAAAAGCTTTCACTTATCTTAAAGACTAACCATTTAGATACTGTTTATTTTATTGATATTAGAAATAGCTCCAACCTAAATTTATTCCGATATATCCTTTGAGCAAAGAGGAAAAACCTTCGGTCAATTGCTAAAATTCATATCGTTGGATGAGGGAACCTACAGAGAAACATTGCTCCAAATTTAATTCAGAAATGTTTGGAAATAACGATAAAAGAACGAATTAAAGGTTTACCTATTATCTATTGTCTATTAAATTATATTTGAATGCCAATTACCTAGGTTTACACTGGGATTTTTTTTTCTTAGAGAAAATAAATTCTGAAAATCAGATTTCGTTTGTTTTTTTTCTCTTATCGCTTCTTTTATTATGGTCCCTGGCGCATCCAGGAACTTTGTAAGGGCAACGAGAAATAAGACATAAGACCGCCTGAAAAGTAGAGAGGCGGCTCTTTTCACCCTCCACAAAAAGTCTCTCTCAAATATGCACATTACATTTACTTCAATATTTAGTGTTTTCCTTTTGACTTACGACTATATTCCCGATGTAACACTTGATCTATAATACAGTGTAACCCGGATAAAAGAGACCTGGATATAAGAGAAACCCGGATATAAGAGAGATTTTATGCGGTCCCAAAATAGAGCCTGTGTTAATGTATATATAATAGACCAAACCCGAATATAAGAGACTTCTTCTCCGGTCCAGACAACTCTCTTATATCCGGGTTACACTGTATGTATAAAATTGTAACTCGGATATAAGAGACCCGGATATAAGAGCGATTTTCTCTGGTCCCAAATTAGAGCCTGTGTTAATGTATATATAATAGATCAAACCCGGATATAAGAGACTTCTTCTCCGGTCCCGACAACTCTCTTATATCCGTGTTACACTGTACTTTTGTCTATTTTATATATTTGATTTTCGGCGCGTGGAATTTAGCAATTTCTTTCAATTGTCTTCTGGTTCTCCTCCAAAATTTATGTTGGGGAATAACCATTATGCTTCTCCTCTGCGTATTCCATTCATTATCTTATACTTGCTTAAAAGAGAATTTCATTGTGGTATTTGTGTTACCATTTTAATAAAGTGTTATACACAATTACCTTAAGGATATTAAGTGCTTATACGAACAGTCATTTTCTTGCGTAGGTTTAATATCATTTTCAACGCAGTTACTTTCCTATATAGGGAGAGGATGCGTGAAACCAAGAAGAAATGTCCACATGGAGAACTAATTCCCCTAATCATTGCATAAGATACAGAGACATTACCTCTAATTGCGCAGTACACAGGGAATTAGCTCTGGGGATTTGGAGTGTAAAAAGCTTTAAAAGATCACGCTGTAGATTAACCTAGATTTGGAACCGTACCTTCTAGCAATAGAAAGCTACACTGTAGATCTCCAGGAGAATATTATGAAGAAAGTTCCAGGAATAGTTTTACTTCAACAAGACTTATAGAACCTTTTCAATGACAATGCCGATCTTTAACCAGTACTTGTGTCTATCATATTTAAAATTAAAACCTAGAGTAAATGTTTGAGTTTTAAGCTGTTATTTTACTTAAACGCTACTTTTAGAGGATGTCTATCTTTGAGTAAACGCTCCGTTCATTCTCATCAACCAGGCCTAAATATTTGAGAAATCCTATTAATGAAAAAAAAATGGGCTCTCCGGTAGGATTCGAGACTAGGAAATTTAGACATTTCTTTGTTTCCGTTGGTATACAAAAATTAATCTTTCAAGTGTCTGGTAAAGATTTACGTTTATAAGTCAATATTCGAAGTTGCTTGAATAACCACAAACTCTGTGTCTGTGATGATCGAAAGTACGACGGACCTAACCACGCTTTCTCCTACCGAGGGAGACGTAGGTTCGGTGTAGCGTATTTTTTCTTTATCTTTAAGATATCTCGCATATTCAGGCCGGGAGAAAATAATTAAGCATACTGTTATATATATATATATATATATATATATATATATATATATATATATATATATATATATATATATATATATATATATATATTATATATATATATATTTATATATATATATATATATATATATATATTTATATATATATATATATATATATATATATATATATATATATATATATATATATATATATATATACTAATAGTAATACTCGTTTGAAAAAAAACCCTCAGATATCTCAACTTGTAGATAAGTTAAAACAAATCGGTTACCGAGGAAAAAATTTGAAATAAAAAAAGAAAGAACTAAAGACATCCAAACAGGGCGAAATAAATCGTCCAATGCCTTAAGTCTTTAGTCGAAAGAGACAAAAAACAAGCGAGTAGAAAGACAAAACTTAGAGGTCTCAATACGCTAAGTAGAGTGGGAATAAATAAAATAAATCCTGAAGAGCCAGGTTTCACTTAAACTGATCTTCAGTTAGGTTTTCCTGGCTCTTTAGGATATATTTTATATGTATATATATATATATATATATATATATATATATATATATATATATATATATATATATAATGAAGAGGTTATAATGGTTCCAACGAGAGAAAAGTGTGTATATTAAAAGGAAGAGAGGTACCGCAAACATTTCTGGTTGTAATGTGGGTTTTTAAAAAAATATTATTCTTTATTTTTCATAGTTTTACAACACGTGTTTCTGGTCTCACGGCCGTCTTCTGGTAAAGGGTGGAGATTTCCACATATTATTAAAAATAATTATTAAAAATAATTAATTTTTTTCCTTTATGTTTTTCAATGTTTAACGGAGCGTCTACTCAAATAACGTTTAAGTTTACTAAAAATAACATTTAAGTAATATTATCTGTCGCATTAGTAGATACGAAAATTCATGACTTCTTTATAAATTGCGTTGTAAGGTGTGCTTACATTTCTTGTAGAAGCATTCAGACAGTTATCTCTTGTAAAGATACACAATATAAGCCTGTTGGAGTTGAGAACATCAAACAGGTACAGGTGATTAATACCCGGGAAGAGGATGTAAGATACGACTCTACTGAAATCTGAACGGCCACTGTAATAGTAAAACGTACACAGCTAAGTACTAAGAAATAGAAACCTTTCGTTAGAAATAAAGAAAATTCTCCTGAACTGTTCTGTAGTGACAATCTTCTTATATGTTAGAGAATCTTGGACAATCTCCTCACAGATGAAAATTAAACGGGAGTAAAAAAAGAAAGTTACAGAAAATACGATGGATAGATTCCGTAAAAAATATGGAAATCTTAAGGAAAACGGAAAGAGAACGAAAACTCAGAATCAGGAAGATACCGCGGACATTTCCTGGACACATATTGAGGATGGAAGGCCTGGAGAATTTGACACGTGCAGGACATACCGAAAGTAAAATGAACAGCGTAAGCGAGTTTGTTCGAATGGATACTGCGACGCAGGATAGAGTTTTGGCAAACAGACAAATGTTACTAAGCATTACACGTGACAGGAGCTTGTGGAGAGCCATGATCACGCACGTCTTGAGTACTACGTCACGTAGAAGAACAAGAAGATAATAACAGATATCGCAAAAAAGTACATTATGAAGATAAGGTCAACACATACTTAAGAATCCAAGAGGCAACTGGTGTGAGAAATTCGGCGTAAGGCATGTAGCAAATACGCCAAACATTCAGAAAATAATTCTACAGAAGAATAATAGAAATCTTGCCTTCCGAACCTTTATGCTTGCAGGCGAAGCAGGTCTAATATTCCGGTAGCCATACCAATTGTAACATATAGTTATGATCACAACAGTTGTATCTTATAGTTTCAAACATTATCAACTGGATTCTAGCTGGAATCTTTATTTTTAATCGGTATCACAGCATGCAAGACAGTCAAGCCAAAAAGACACAAGGGATTACAGGGTGTGGAAGAATTAGGAACAGAAACATAATAATGACCGGAAAGAGAAACTATAGATGAGGACAGTAGATAGCAGTTGGCATTGCATTTAAACTTTTGGAGAATAAAGCTGGCTGGAAAGCATGGAGACGGTAGAGATATCCACAAGCGAGAACCCCGAGAAAAGAAATTGCTAGCATAGAACTTCCGGCTACATCTAGCCAGCTCAACTCTAAACTGATGAGATCTCCACGCCTGTCTTGTACTACGTTTATTTTTTTTTAAAAGTCAAGGTACCATAGCTAAGAGATAGTCCGAATAATTACTAAGAAAGTCTTTATATTCATAGAAAAAAAAACAGAGAGGCAACATTACAGTTGTGGGAAAGAATTGATGCCGATCAAGACCAATACTATTGCTGATTCTTCTTTGGATCTTATCAAGGAGTTCAAGGTAAATAGGGGTGTATTTCCTTATCATGCACTGTCGAAAAACAGATTTTGACCTTTGTACTGCCACAATTAATACCAATAGATGTTAGATTCATCTTCAGATAACCTCAAGATCAATCATAATTGGCCGAAAAAAACTCTTTAATGATCATATGTCAAAAAGGTAATTGTCATGAAGGGGCTAAATTAAATAATCTTCTTATTAGATTCGTTTTAAAACAACCATTTCCCTGGTCCTCAACCGAGTCTTGTCCTAATGAGAGGTTGTAAATATATGCTTCCCTTTGCAAAGGAAGAGGATATTAAGGGAAGCTTAATAATGTGCAACATAGCACAAAGAATCGAATAATGTGATGTAAAAAATAATTTGTTGGAAATATACACAAAACAAAGTTTATAAAAGAGGTTCGGGATATATGCTAAATATAGAAACGAAGAAAGAAAGAAAAATATAGAAAAGGAAATCAAAGAAAGAAGAAATCTATAAGATCACAAGAGAAATGATTAGTTGAGGAAAATAACGAAAAAAGAAAGAAAGAAAGAAAGAAAGATACACACCTGGCAATCAAAGAAGGAAGGAATTTATCAGAGGACAAGAAAATTGATTAATTGAAGAAAGAAAGAAAGAAAGAAAGAAAGAAAGAAAGAAAGATACACACCTGACAATCAAAGAAGGAAGGAATCTATCAGAGGACAAGAAAAATGATTAATTGAAGAAAGAAAGAAAGAAAGAAAGAAAGAAACAAACAAACAAACACACAAACAAAGAAACACACCAGGCTATCTAAGAAAGAAGAAATCTATAAGAGGACAATAGAAATGATTAATTGAGGAAAATAATGAAAGAAAAAAAGAAAGAAAAATAGATATACACAAGACAATGAAAGAAAGAAAGAAAGCAAGCAAGCAAGAAAGAAAAAAGAAAGAAAGAAAATAGAAAAAAAGAAAGAAAGAAAGAAGACCAAAGACATAAATGAAAATAGACATCCATAAATGGACAAGAAAAGTCATTAGAGAGGGGAAAAGCGAAAGAAAGAAAGAAATATAAAGAGAAAGAAATCAATGAGAATATATATCAATAAGAAGGCAAGGGAAACAAAATGAGGAGGAAAAAGCAAAATATACAAAAAATAAATAAATAAAGAATGAATGAATGAAAGACAAGAAAATCAATTAAAGAGAAATGTATAAGAGGGCGGGGAAGAAATCATTTGAGCAGGAATATATAGAAATCAAGAAAGACAAAGAAATAAAAAAAAACAATTAAGTCTATAAGTGGCGAAGACAAACAATTAGAGCAGAACAAACAATGAATGACAGAAAGAAAAAAAAGAAAGAAAGAAAGGAACAGAAAGAAAGTTAGATAGATAGATAGATAGATAGATAGATAGATAGATAGATACAAGAACATCAGATGGTCAAGATTAATCATTAGAGCAAAAACATAACGAAAGAGATATAAAGCTAAGTAAATCAAATAAAAGAGAAATCGATAGGAGGGAAAAGTAATCATCAGACCAAGAAAATAAGGAACGAAAGAAAGAAAGAAGGAAAAAAGAAAGAAAGAAAATAAGCAAGGAAGCAAGGAAGTAAGAAAGAAAGAAAGAAAGAAAGAAAGAAAGAAAGAAAGAACACCAGGAAATCAAAGAAAGAATAAATCTATGAGGCCAATAGAAATGATTAATTGAGGAAAAGAAAGAAAGAAAGAAAGAAAAAAAAGAAAAAAAGAAAGAAAGAAAGAAAGATACACACCGGGAAATCAACTAAAGAATAAATCTATATGAGGACAAGAGAACTTATTAACTGAGGAAAAGAAAGAACGAAAGAAAGAAAGAAAGAAAAATGTTTAGATAAGGAAATCAAAGACAAGATCAATCTATGAGTGAGTAAGAGAAATGGTTAGTGCATGGAAATAAAGAACGAGTGAATGAAAGAAAGAAAGAAAGAAATTAAAAAGAGGTAAAGACGAAAAAAGAAAATAAAAATTAGTTAAACAATGACATCGATGACAAAATAACGAAATAAGCAGGTGACGCCTTGAAACGGACTCTCTATAAAAAGTAAAAGAAAGTAATAGTTCTTCTTTTCTTTTTTCAACTATATTCTTAACAAAATTTCACAAAAGATTATGGAAGAATAAACGAAGACTAGCAAAAAAAAGGCGAAATCAAAAATAGGAATACATTAAAAAAATATAAAGCGGACACATCAAGTGGGGAAAAACACATGAAAATTGTCTGAAATTTAAAGAGCAAAGGAACAAAGAATTTTTTTTGTAAAAGAATAAAGAATATTTTATGAAAGTTTCATAAGTGATAAACATGAACATAATTCATTTTGAAGAAAGCAAAAAAAAATCAAATAAATCAACTGAAATCTTTCGAATGAAGTCTTTCTAAACGGACGAAATCTCTGAAGAAAATGAAATGAGATCCTAAAAGAAATTCAAAGAAAAGATTAGAAATATTTTTTTTCAAAATGATTCCAGAAAAAAAGTGGAAAGATCCTAAGAATCGCAAAGCAACCTTGTTAGCGTATGTCCACGAATAGAAAGACAGCATTGCCTCGTAATGTGAGAATTGACAAATACGCTGAAAAAAATGCGGTGGCGTAGAAAAAAAGGAAATCAATTTAGTCTAAAAAAAAATGCATAAATATTTATGAAAAAAGCAAAGCAAAAAATGCCTTTTCAGATTAATCAGAATTTATTCCTTTTAGACTAAAAATAGAACTGACTTTATAGTAATTGCTTGTTGACAAAGTTTAAATCTGCAATTTACTAATTAAAATAAATGTTCATCATCTAAAAAAAAAATCAAAGATTATCAAGAATTAAAAAAAAACACATCATTTTCAAATATCATAAAAAACAACTTTCCTTTTGTTGGATATTTTCTTTGTAAATTTTGTTATTTGTAAAATCAGTTAGAACTATATTGTAATATTTGAAGTTTGTCGAAGCTAGCGAAAAGAAATAAAAGAAGGTTTAAGTCGAGATATTAGCATTTCAAATTGTGTCTCCTTTTTTTCTACAGTTCAAAAGATTAAAGTCAAGATACAGTTGTTATTATTTTTAGTTTCAGCGGCGAATCAATGGATAAATAATACAATGTGTTTCTTACCCATGATTTTTATTAATTCTCTTTTCCTCCTACTCTATCTATCTATCTATCTATCTATCTCTCTCTCTCTCTCTATATATATATATATATATGTTACTTCCTTTATTTTTCCACCCTCAATATCTATCTATCTCTCTCTCTCTCTCTCTCTATATATATATATATATATATATATATATATATATATATATATATATATATATATATATATATATATATATATATATATATGTTACTTCCTTTATTTTCCCACCCTCAATATCTTCCTATGTATGTATGTATGTATGTATCTATCTATCTATCTCTCTCTCTATATATATATATATATATGTTACTTCCTTTATTTTTCCACCCTCAATATCTATCTATCTATCTATCTATCTCTCTCTCTCTCTATATATATATATATATATATATATATATATGTTACTTCCTTTATTTTTCCACCCTCAATATATTCCTATCAATCTATCGATCTCTCTCTCTCTCTCTCTATATATATATATATATATATGTTACTTCCTTTATTTTTCCACCCTCAATATCTTCCTATCTATCTATCTATCTATCTATCTATCTATCTATCTATCTATGTCACTTCCTTTATTTTTCCACCCTCAGTATGTTCCTACATTCCTTTCTGACTCACTGTTTCATCATTATATTGCTTCATACTTTAATTAATTTTTTCTATCATACCTTCTTAAATATGTTCCTCTCCTTTTATATGTTCCTTCCTTCCATTTTCCGTCTCTCCTTTATTCTTCTCTCTCTCTTTCTCTCCATATATATATATATATATATATATATATATATATATACATACATATATATATATATATATATATATATATATATATATATATATATACATACATACATATATATATATATATATATATATATATATATATATATATATATATATATATATATGAAGAAATATAGTTCTAAGGTGTGCTATATTTATGGGATTAAATGCTCAATATCAGAGATAGAGCATATGTAAATATAAATATAAAATGAACATTGAAGTCAACACTCAGAGGGGATTGGCTCTTTCATGTTGGACTCAACCGTCAGGCTGACGATTGCGTCCAGCATGAAACAGCTTGTCGCCTCTTAGTGTTGACTTCAATGTTCACTTATATATATATATATATATATATATATATATATATATATATATATATATATATATAAGAAAAGAAGAGAAAGAAGAGATAGATTAAAATTCTAGTTTAGGTAGCATTTACATTTAAAAAGTGCTCAATACAAAGTAAAACAATCTATTATTATTTTATTATTATAAGCGATTATAATAAAAACATGTTGAAATCGCTACACAAAAGCTTTCATGTTTCAATAATTTGATTATACTTCTTCAGGAGATGCTAAGTAACTGGTGATCTAAGTTAATTTAAAAGCAAAGGGTTACCTGCTTTCCGAATGTTAAAGGTTGGAGGGAAGATAAAGTCAGAATTAAAATTAGACTTGTGGGTATGTCTTGATTAAGCAAATAAATGTAGAAGATACATTTAACGTATCTAAGGCCTGATTCCTGCTGGGTATTTTAAATAGGTCCTCCCTTTCCCTCCTTTCCTTTTCCTTCTCTCTTCCTTCCCCTTTGAAGCCATTCATATCAACTCTTACACCAGTTCCTGTTTGCCACCTTACCTTTCTTTCTATTCTTCATCTTTTTTTCCCTCTGTTTTTCTTCATTTCTCCCCACCTTGTCTGGTATTTTTCATTTCAAAAATTTATCATCCATTGACTGTTTGAAAAATCCTGTAAATTTGATTTTACAAGGTGAAAATTATCGCTTACGTAATGGTATCTTAATTCCGATTGTATGAAATGCATTGTTCTGTTATTATAAAAACATTTGAGTTATATGTGTGAATCAGTTTTAATATTTAATATTTTATTTTGTGTTAATAGGATTCACTTGGATTATATACCAACAGATTACTACCTATATATATATATATATATATATATATATATATATATATAATTTTCATTATGTTCTCTAATTCTCTAATTTTACTTCATCATTTCTTTCTGTCTCCTTTCTTTCATTCTTCTTTCCTTTCGTTCACAGTTTGTTTCTTCCTTTATCCCTTTCTTTATATCTATCTGTCTATCTGTGTATTTATCTATCCCAACTTTCTCTGCTAATATATATGTGTATGTGTGTGTGTGCGCGCGTGTATGTGTGCGTCTGTGTGTGTACGCGCGCATGCGAATATATTTTATCGTAAATAGGGTTATATCGATGAGTGATAATATGTATATTTATTATTACACACACACACACACACACACACACATATATATATATATATATATATATATATATATATATATATATATAGTATTTACTATTGTCCTATTTACCATCTTTGTCGCCATATTTGTCACAACGTTTCGGCCGTTGTACGCTCCGGCCTTCTTCAGGTGGTTGGAATTTCGAACTGAACCCTCTATTTCGATCACTGTGGTAGACTGTTCCAGTTCCACGTGCCATGTTTGATGGATGTCAGTTATCAGTTATGTCCTGCTAATTTTCCCTCTGAAAGTTCTCCACTGACTTAACCAGGTATTGAACTCACACTCTTTGGGTCTGTGACTGGATCTAACCAACACCTTTATCCACTGTGCCATGTGTCCTTGAGGTATGAATTTCTGGGTATTATAAACCTAATGTTTTCAGCAACCATATATATATATATATATATATATATATATACAAATGTAAAATAATGGACAATATAAAATTCAAATTTAATAACATTAATTTAAAAAGGGGTCAATACAAGTGTAGAGCAATAAATATTTATTATAAACTGTTACATTAGAAAATGTAAGTTAATGCCGCAAAATTGCATATTTAGTTTCGATTATCAGGTAGTTAACCATGATGGTAATAAACGATATTATTTAAAATTACAATTTATGAAACATCACTTCTTTTTTCATTTGTGGAAAATTTTCATTAACATTAAAAAAAAAAAGTTTTTCCAGTAAAAAATGGAAAGAAAATAAGAAATCAATTAAAAGAAAAGGAAGATGAAAGAAAAGAAAGGCATAAGAAAGCATAAGAAATCAACCTAGAGACTGGAAAGAAAAAAAAAAGAAAAATGATGAAGAGTATATCCAAATTATACAGATCCAAATGAAGAGGAAAGTGAAGAAAATAAGGTATGAGAAAATGTTGATACGAGTTTAAGCCAATGAAGCCATTCTGAGAAGAATTCAAATTTGAACGGAAATAAAACGCCACAAGATAATAAGTTACAGTTACAATGTCGCGTCTTAAATTTGATATCAATTTCAATGAAATCACATATTCAAATAAAATTATAATAATACATAAATAAAATACACTTTAAGAAGGAAAACATTACTTAACTATATCAAGATTATATTATAAATTAGAGTAAAAATAAATTTTAAACTTTTATGTAATTTTTATACATTCATTTAAAATTGAAAACTATTATCAACACCGCAAGTAAAATATAATAATAAGCCAATTTAGGGATAACCATACTACCAGTAATTTCAGAATACTAAATTGTAAGGTTAATTCCTTAATATGTTTGCAATTTACTGCAGTTTCATGTCTTTGATTTAATAATTTATCGCTATTCATGTATTTACTTATTTACAATTTCTCCTGTAGAAAGAGGAAGCACGGTTCATTCACCGATCTACAGATTGTAGCTTGTTTGAGAATTTTCCATTTAATTTTATGTGTTTTGTTTTCCTCTTTCAATTTCCTAAAATGTTTGGAAATTGAAGTCATATTTCGTTTATCAGCATTAGAAAAGGAGGAGAGATGATAGTACAAACGTTTCTTTTTTAGTATTCATTGTACTTCCAATATATATTTTAGTAACCCTTGGCTTTTCGATTGATAAAATAGAACAATATACACAAGATATTTTTGTTAAGCATTTGTTAAATAAATGAAATTGGTCAGGATTTCTACAACTAGTTATACGAGACAAATTATGATCAGAACTACCATTACAGTTATTGTTGTTATAAAAATTCAATGTTTAATTTTAATGTGATTTATTATTTTCTCTAGATTATTAGTACAACTAGAGCTAAGTTTTAGATTATTCCAACTGAAGATTTTACTTAAAGAATTATTTTTAGGGAAATGTTTATCAGTTAAGTTAAAAAAAAATTATGTCCTAATTTAGTACAATCTAGTTGATTGAATGGAGGAGTACACCATATGCTCTTCCTGTTTCTGTTTTTCTTTCTGGAACAACCATAATCTTCTACAAACCTAATTTCAGATGATCTGAACCCACTATCCCTAAGAACTTTATCATAAACCCTTTTATGTTTTCCAAATATCCCTTTGATAGAGGAGTGTTGGTTAATACGTTGTTCAACAGATGATGAAATATTCTGGATTATGTCCCAATTTAGAATTAAATTTAAAGTTACGTCTGAGAAATCATCTTGTTTGGGATTGGAATTAAGCATTACGATATGATCTAAATATTTAAAAACTCTATGAATTAATTTTCTAAGTTTATCAAATTTACTTTCAGTAAATTTATTTACAACCATGGCCCCATCGTTCCTATAGAGCACTAAAAATCGAAGACTCTGCAGAATCCAAGGATCCCATTGTTATGTCGAAATTATCAGCTGAACTTTTAATATAATGTTCGTTATCGTGGATTAAAACTGATCTTCTACAGTTCAAAATAATGCTAATGTGTGTGTGAACGTATCTCATATAATTATGGATAATGAGAAAAATATACATTGTTTCACTGAATACATAGTTATTTTCTAACAATATTCCCGCTTCTCCCAAATAACTTAATCTATTTTTCCCTCAAGTATCTAAACTAAAATATTCGGATCAGAACTAATCCCATATCTCGCCATCCACTTTGTATAACAGATTGACTATAATTCTCTTAGTTTGTTAACATATCGTTTCGTATTTATACAAAATCACATTATTTTAAGGTACAGCATGCGAAAAGGAAGCAATCTTTTTCTAATTTTTTTGTTTGTTTTTGCTTGTTTGTTCAGGACATTGTTTTCCTGTCTAACGAGATTTCTGTTGATACAAATGCACCTGTCTTCGTGTGATGTTATTTTCTCTGTGGTTGCTTCGATTTTACAATTAAGTAAATGTGAAATACTTGGGTTGTAATCTTCCAAGTAGCTTAAATTATGTTTTGGAAGGAGGAATGTTTTAGGTAGAGAGCATTGGATTTTACAAGTAACCGAATCTGTATCTGGTGGCCGATTTGAACTTGAAGCTCTCTCGGAGTAATTTTGTAAGCAGCGTAAATGAGGTGCTTGAGTGATAAATATTTAGGTAGATTTTACATATACGTGAATGTTGACATATTTGCGAAATATATAAGAATGATAAAGAACTTATACTGGGAGCAAATCATATGCATGTACATAGAAAATAAATTCAGTAAGTAGAAAGAGGTGTAAGACAAGGATGTATCTTCTCACCGGATTTATTCAACCTATACCGTAAGGCGATTCATTATTGACGGCCACAAACTTATCAACATAACATATGCTAGTGAACCTCGACGTGGTTAAATGGTTAGCAATCTTGTCTCGTTAGATCAATTACGACTGAATAGTGAGTTCGATCCTCACTGGGTACCCCATACTTTCGGTTTTTTGAAACATCTAAGCTACGCTTAAGAAATTGCCATAAGACATGTAGATAACACATTACTGAGAATAGACATAGAAAGGAAACTCCAAGAACACTTACAGAATGTAGTGAAGGAAAGCAAGAAGAAAGGACTAAGTATTATGCTTAAGCCTTTCTTCTCGCTTTCCCTTCTGCAACAAGGCAGAATACAAGATTACCAGTATAGGAAAGCCCCCAACATGTAAATTTGAAATTGGAGGTAACCAGAATCAAACAAGTACTACAATTTAGATATCTAGGAAATGTGTTAACAGAGGAAGAAATGTTCGATAATGAAATAACATTGTAATAGAAAAACATCCCTTCCAAAAGCTAAGCATATCATTAAGAAACAGGAAAAATTCGTTAAAGACAATGAAATGAATACTAAACTGCTACATAAGACCAGCCCTCCTTTATAGCAGAGAATACTGAACAATCTACTCTCATCTTTCAACGTCTTTATCACTAGGTTCAGTGGATAAAGACTTTGGTTAGATCAAGTGACTAGGCCCAAGGAGTTCTGAATTCAATACTGCAGGTGAAGTAAACTTGGAGAGTTGATTTAAAGGGAAATAACTGACGCATCAGGAAGAGGCATGGTACGTGGAACTAGAACAATCTACACTGGTGGCCGAAATAAAGGGTTCCGTTCGAAGGTTCAATCACCTGTAGAAGGCCGGAGCGAAATAATGTTATCAATGGTAAAACCTCACCCCAGAAATCTAATCACCTGAAGAAGGCCGGAGCGTACAAGGGCCGAAATGTCGTGAATATGACGATGAAGATGAGGATAACAATTCGAATAATCTAAATAATATAAGTAATCATATTACCTCATCTCAGTGATCCAATTACCTGAAGAAGGCCGGTGCGTACAAGGGCCGAAACGTTGTGAATATGGCAATGAAGATGATGATAACAGTCCGAATAATGTAAATAATATCAGTAATCGTATTACCTCATTTCAGAGATCCAATCTCCTGAAGAAGTCCGGAGCTTACAAGGGCCGAAACGTTGTGGTTATGGCAATGGAGATGAGGATAAGAGTCCGAATAATGTAAATAATGTAAGTAATCTGCTCAAAGAAGAGGTAATAAATCGTTAAATCAAACAAGAGTATTAACGGTGGCTAAAAATGTGACAGAAATCTAAAGGCTTATAAGAGCAGCTAGTTGACTTTCAGAAACTTAGCAAATATTACGAATGAGTAAAATGCCCGTAGAAATAAAATAAAATAATGCTCAACAGCAGTGTACTATTTAATCTCCAAAAGCGCAGTGAATCCAGGAAAATCTCTTGAAATGGCAGGGATATTGTTCTATTGACAAATCCAACATATGTAGTGCATGAAAGTACCGACGAAGTTTTAAGGACTATAGCTACTAAAACACACTGATAATGCAAACAGAAAGAGATACAATTCAGATAATAAAAGAATGGTAAAGACTTAAAATTTCCTGAAGAGTAAGAGAAAGGAATAACGAATGTACGCAGTATATAAAAGGAGACATTTCATATATATTCTATTTTGTAGGATTATGTAGGCGTGTTACGTAGGCGAGAATCTTCGTGTGTTGATGTTTGGACTGAATCTCGCCCCATTTGCATGTTTTACATTTCCATGGCGTCCTAAAATTACCACCGAAAACTAAATGATTTGCCTCCATCCAATTACTCGATCAAGACAAAACGAAATTACTTAGAAGACGCGGGCCTGAGAAAATTGATCGCCTCGAGCATATTCCTAGTTTTCGCGAGTTTGGTTTTTGTTTTTGAAATTTTACTTCGATAATCTCCATTTTTTTTCAAATCAATGGAATTTTAAGAACCTAAAATAGTTGAGCAAAACAAAGATAATTTAATCGATATATCATTTTGACAAATTGCTGCCTGACCAGCGTATGTTAGTCGTACTATATACTTCGATGAACACAGATCAATCTCTTTACGTAAAATGATATATTATCTACTACCAGGGAAGTCAAATGATGTGATGACCATATAATTACTTGTGAGAGATCAAGACACCTACTCACAGATGACGCTTAGCTGATCTTCTGGAGAACGTGAATTAAGAAGTAACAAGTTATCTGATGTGATACAAAAGGCTTACCTGAGATTTATATTAAAAGAAAAAGCTTACCTGTCAACAATATTGAAAACAAATGCTTACCGGACACTTAAATGAAAAGTCAAATCTTACCTAGCACTGATTTTAACAGAATTATATGTCTGGGTACTTTATTAAAACTGAAGCGTTGTTAAGCAATTATATTATACAAAGTACTAAAAAGGGAAAAAAAACTCTCTTGTATATACAGAGTGTCCATAAAGTTCGTGTGCACTTTAAAAAAATGATAACTTTATTTGTATTTGCAATAGAAATAATCTGTAAAAAAATGTTATAAAGTTTAATGTACCTAGTTTTAAGTATAGCTAAACTAACTAATGTGATTTCAGGCATTACTGTAAATCAGTTGGCAAATGTTTTCCATGAACTGCAAAATCGTATTACCCTTTGTATTGCTAATGATGGATGACCTGTGGAAACGTAAGTAAAATTTCAATAAAACCTTAAAAAATATAGATTTACTTCTTTCTAATCCTTCTTAAAAATTATTTCTATCGCAAATATAAATAAAGTTATAAATTTTTTAAAGTGCACACGAACTTTATAGACACCGTGCATATTAAAATAATGGTCAGCCATATTCAATGAAAAGACATGCTTAGTAATTATATTAATAGACAAAGATTTCCTGACAATCATAGTAGAAGAAAACCTTTGCCTGATAAAGTTATTGAGAGAAAAGGTTGACATGGTAATTATATTTACAAAGTGATTTTCTAAAATTAAATGGTTTTATTTGTTTCCCCCTTTCATATGGGTGTCTTACAATTATTCTAGGCAAGTTCTAATTAAAATGTACATTCTAATTTTCTGTTTGACTTGCCTGTGGTCAAGTCTTGAAACTAAAATCTCATCCACCTGATTCTATTTTGTGTCTTACAGCGCAATACTGGTGTTGCTTTTAAATTTAGTAGGCTTAAGAGATTTCATAAACGCTTTATTTCACTGAAATCCAAAAGTTGACGATTTAATAAGGAAGGAATAAAATCGTACATTTTACAAAACCCATGTTAAGAAGGAAGTTCACATTCTTTATATAACTCTTATCAGACTAACTGAATACCTGTTCGAGAGTAAGAATAAAGTATGTATTTAGGCATTTAGTTACAGCTCCGCGTCATAACAGAAGGTCGGAACTTAATGTAGGATTTTCGGTACACCTTGCGAAAGTCTCAAAAACCTTCTCGGCACTTACCTATTTGAAGAGAGCGAAAAATAATAACATTTATGCACTCGCCCAAGTCGCAACAGAATCTGACATAAGATGGGAGTTTAATATGGGTTTTCGGGAAAACCGTACAAAAATACTTACGCTATTTCGGCACTTCCCCGTATGAGGAGACCTCTGGAACAGGGTTTGTGTCAGATGTACTGCCTGGGTTAATCAACACCTGAAACATGAGATCAGAAAAAAACTAAGGTAAGCTCTCTTAATTAATTCAACAACCAGCTATATTTACGTATTTAAATAATTTTTTCATGATTTTATTAATCATAAAATTACTAATTAATTTATCAACATATTACATTATATTGAAATATATTTTTCTTCAGTAAAATCCGGAAAAGTTATATTATTTACTTTTTAAAACAAATCATTAAAATGAAAATAAAACTTGCTATATGTAAATAATTTTTTAATATGTTTAGTAATAACATTTCAGAAAAATTAATATTTGTATTAATACTGCTACTACGATTAATAATAAAAACAAAAAAGTACTATATTAACACTTTTTTAAATAATTTGTTTCAAGCAACTCTAATTAAATCTTGAAATCTGATAAGACGATTGGTTCACTGTGTCGTACAAGACGGATTTTCCCTCTAGAATGTATCTTCCATATCTATAAGTCTACCATTCGTCCATGATGAGAATATTGTTGCCACATATGGTCCGGTGTTTCCGTTATCAATCTAGAGCTCCTTGATAAAATCCAAAGAAGAATGACCACTGTCATTTGCTTGATCTGGGATCTCGGATCCTGTCGCGTTCCCACCGCCGTAAGTTAGTCTCACTGTACTTTTTTCTATAAATACTTTAATGGTAATTGTTCCTTGCTATTGTGCTTAGACTCATCGATTTTAAGCGCAGTTCTAGACTGGCGACGAATTCACATCAAATTATAGTCGCGCTGGCTAGATTTAACCGTAAGTTCTATGCTAAAGAGTCTATTTTCTCGCACTTGTCATTTGTGTGACTCCCTTCCAGCTCCATGATTTCCAGTCAACATTAATCTGCAAATTTTTTTTTAAAAGTATTGCTGATAATAATTTTTGTTTTAATTTTTCCTTCAAAAATTAATGTTGGTAATATTTTTTTTATTACAAAGTCTTTCTGGTATTAAAACCTATTTTTACACAAGTTTGGGTATTAACTATTTGCTCATAGCTGGGAGCCAAAGAGGTGCTGCCACCCCGGGACAGGGTTGACCTGGGAACACGAGCAATTAAGAGGTGGTTCCACGCTCCTCAAAACCTTCTGATCAGAGACCTTGCTGTTGGACGTAGTTTATCGTCTTACCCAGGACGCCTTGCTTGGGATGAACTTGATTAGTATATATATATAGATATATATATTATTTTGAGTAATTTAGATAAATATATTTTTCTACAGTAATCGACTAATTTGTAGTACTGTCAAAGAAAAACACAGACTAGTACGAACGCGACAGGAAATAAAATAGTGACAATCGTTCCTAGTCTTAAATTTATTGAATTCTAAAACAATTTCACCACCATTAACATCATCATCATCATCATCATCATCAACATCAAATGCAGAAGCAGCAACAGTATCAATCCCCTAACTAGATGACGTCATTATATACCTGCGGAGTACTGACCAGTACCCTCAACATATTTGGGTTGATAGCCGGAGAGGTATCCATTCTTGCGTAAAGTGGCTTGGGTAATTACAGCAAACAGTGCTCTATGCCAAAGGAAAGTAGAAACACTAAAATTTAAAGACTCTCATTTGTTATGCACATCCGTTGAATTCAACCAGGAGCCCTCCGCCCACCGATACCATGATACCACCGCAGTGGCTGCATAAATATTTATGGAGACCAGTCTAAAGGATTGTGCCAGATGACCGTGGAAAATAAAAAAAGTTTTATTCGCTCTCTAACAAGTATCGTTTAAATCCTGAATCTATCCACAGAAAGGCCTTTCATCGTCGCGTTTTGACCATGAAGCATGTAGTGCGTAGTCGTATTTATATTTACACACACACACACACACACACACACATATATATATATATATATTTGTTTAGGTACAATAGTATTAGTATATAGATTTTGGGGTGACCTCTAACCTTTAAATTTGACACACTCGCACATATGTCTATATATATATATATATATATATATATATATATATATATATATGTCTGTGTGTGTAACCTTTTACTCTCACAGGTACACATTCACACGCACACACAGACACACACACACACACACACACATATATATGCTGCCTGACGATTGCACTAGCATGAAACAGACTATCGCCTCTCAGTGTTGACTTCTATGTTCACTTTTATATTTACACACGCTCTATCTTTCATATTGAGCACTTTATCCCATAAATATAGCACACTTTAAGACTATATTTCTTCATATATATATATATATATATATATATATATATATATATATATATATATATATATATATATATATATATATATATATGAAGAAGAGAGAAACCGCAATCATTTTTGGTTGTAATGTGGATTTTATAAAAAAAAATTATTACGCTTTATTTTTCATAATATTACTACACCGGTTTCTGGTCTCGGGACAGTCATCAGGCAAAGAATAGAGATTTCTACATATTATTAAAAATAATTAATTTTTTTCTTTAATTTTTTTCGATGTTAAATATTCTCGGTATGAGACATTCTTTTTTATTATGTTAGTAATTCAATCGTCTTTCTAGAAATATATATATATATATATATGTGTGTGTGTGTGTGTGTGTGTGTGTGTGTGTGTGTGTGTGTGTGTGTGTGAGTGCGATTAAAAGATTAGGTGTGACCTCTAACCTTGTAATCTTTCAACCGTCAAACCCAACTTGTATATAATAGGCACAGACCGTAATAGAGAAAGACAAAGAAACAAGGATAGAAGGAAATAGAGAGTCTGCAGCACATAGAAGCATATGCGGGGATGGGGGTGACATCTTAGATTACGTCCGTTGTTTGTAGCCTGGGCTTAAATCAAGTTTCATGGCCTAACAATCTATAAAGGTCAAATTCACTCCTGACCTGAAAATAACCTTTAAAATTATTTTTTTGAATCCTCTTTACGCTAATTTATTACAGGCCAATGGAAGTAACTCTGTAAATGCCAATTTTGGGGATCGATTTACAATTAATCTCTATTGCAAGAAGAGTACCAATTGAAAACAAATATTGTAGAGCTTCATCTCAGACTAGACACAAGGTTCGTTCTCAGGGTGCAACTACTTCCAATAAATCGCTTCTAGCTTAAAAAAAATAACTCTTTGGCTAGATCGTTTCTTATGACATAAACCTATGAGACCATAATAGCTGTAAGCAAGTTTTATTCTGATTGTAACCTATTGCTACAGAAGTCCGAGGCAGAAATGAATCGTAATGTGTAGCGGACTGTTTTGGGTGAAGATGTGAAGAGATATCCTGCTGGCGGGTCCAGCTAGAGGCAAATGTCGGACTTTAACTAAGTCCGAAGGAGACAAAGAAAACAAACAAGACCGATATATATGAGTAAACAAATATATATTAATAACGAGTTACACAAAGACATGAAAAGTTACATAGTGTTTGTATGAAGAAATTATGTGTGTGTATTGTAAGTGTTCGTACTTACGTGTATTGTTCTTAGCGCGTTCCCGGAATTTGGGAAACGCTGTATCTGTGAGAGGTCACATATTGGTGTAAGTGGAAAAAGAACGATTTTACCTCTCTCAAGGCCTGAGTCGAAAGAGAGAGAGGGAGAGAGAGAGAGAGAGAGGGGGAGATAGAGAGAGAGAGAGAAGGGTCAGCCAGTATTTATACTCAGGGGACAGAGACCCCTGTTGAAGGATTAAGGAACTGAGGAGGATCCAACTGCGACAAATGGTCCATCTGTTTTCTTCCCTTTCGCACCGGTCCAAGGCAGTCTTCTGCTGCCCTGACTTTGCCTGGGTCTCTCTGTGCCTTACGCTGGACGTGGCAACAGTCTTATAGAGACATTGTTCGTTTGTCTTGTCAGCATTGTCTAACAGAAGTAATCTCCACTTAGCTCATAATCACCAGGAAAACAAATGCCTGAAACTATTTTGTGAGATCTCAGATGTTTCCAATTAGACTAGATATCGACTGATACTTATATCGCTACAATTTAAATTTAATCTGAATTTTTCACTTTATGCAATCAATAAACGAATACATGGAAATGGATGCAACAAACAAACCAACCTGCTCTAGAAATATCGCGTTAATCTATTACCGTATATACTCTTGTAGCGGGCCATGTTGCGTATAGTGTGTACTCAATGTTTTCACATATAAAAATGATTTTATTATGTATCTTGTGTATAATGCGAGTTCATTTTTTGAAAGACCAAATTGCAATAGACTAACGTCTTTTCCTTTATCTCTTTATCTCATCTTCTAGTTACATAAGTTAAAAAGTAAAAGAGAATGATAAAAGTATCGTTAGTAACGCTATACTCATTGTTCAAACGCTTAAAGCCATAAACAACCGAACGAGAAACATCTAAACATCTTGAAAACGTAAACAATGGAAAAGATGCATATTCGCTATGTTTGTATTTTATAATACGATACTAATATGTGGACATGACAAACACTATTATTGGATATAGTTAAGGAAAACATCGGTTTATCAAAATCATGTTTGTTTTAAAGACAGCTGTACTTTTTTGATTACACTAAATGGATATATAATTTTGTGAAGGGCTATTTTTATATCTTACGCCACCTTAAAATTAGATTTTAAAAAATAGGTCATCAAAAGGCGCATGATACGCGAGTATATACTGTACTTGGCTTTTAAGCCGTGATATGAAGCAGCCATGATTATTTAGTTTTGCATTTGCAAAATCCTTCATAAACCTAGAGGCAAGACCCGACTATGTTTTTATTTCACTAGCAGTTAGTGCTGCTAGTTTTAGTAAATTTAGCTATTATTTCTCTTTAAATATTTACCAAACGATTAAAAATTTCATTATCTTATCTTCTCAGGTGATCTTAGCATGTATATATATATATATATATATATATATATATATATATATATATATATATATATATATATATATTGGTGCAACATCAGAATATACTTATTTGTGAGCAACCTGATCGCAGTTCATGTTTCTATAATCATGTATAAACGGATATAATTTTATCACGTTTCATTGACTTTACTCATATTCTTAGAACCGCAGTAAATTGTTAAAATCTTTACAAAAATATCAATGAGTCAATAATCTTAAGAACAAAACTAGATCCATCGCAACAAAATTCATTTTTATTGCCGTCTGTCTTTCATACAAGCATAACAGACATCTTCGGATTATGGATAAAATTCCTGAATTGAAAAATATTAACACAAGTAATTTTAATATGAAATTTTACTTGGGGACAATACAAATAATATATGTTTATTCTATTCTGCATTATTAAAAATGTTCTCAGATTGTTAACGAATTTTTATCTCACGTTAATTTTTTAAGAGAGACTATATAAAATTTTCTTATAATTGTCTTGCAATGGTCATGGAATGAATTGTCCACAGTGCAACATGAAGACTCTTTGCTGGTAAATCAGTGTTATTTTCATGGTTCCTGCTAGTTATTATAATTTATAATGTTTTTACGTGTTAATTAATAGAAAATAATCTATAATTAACAAAGCTTACGCATTGAAGAGTTAAAATAAAGAAAATCATTCCCCCGGCAGTGACAGCAATATATATTTTCTTCTTCTCAGTAATGTATATTCCGATTCTTTCAACCTTAGTAACCCCTCCTTGTTAGTGTCTTTATCACCTTGTTGTTGGTGAAATTATTAATCTCTCTCTCTCTCTCTCTATCTCTTTATATATATATATATATATATATATATATATATATATATATATATATATATATATATATATATATATATGTATGTATATATATATATATATAATTTCATATAGATGAAATTCAAATTAAATTTCATTTATATGTAATTTATTTATAAATGCTCTGTAATAAATACATTGAGCTCTATTTTTATCTCACGTTAATTTTTTAAGAGAGACTATATATATATATATATATATATATATATATATATATATATATATATATAAACACAATAGGGTTTAAATGTTTGCGGCCAAACTGGTAATTTTTTTAAATAGTTGTTTTGTACTTAAAATCAGAGAAAATTATACATATTTACAATAAATTGAGACATTAGTTTTTATTAGAAATGTTAGTATGAGAAACAGGAAAAAGCATTTTATGATTCAATTTTGCTCTCTTCAAAATATCCTCCTTTAGCCTTGATTACCGCAACACATATCTTTGTTATCCGTTAAGAATTTTAAGTTTGATAATTGACTCCAGTTTTTTTTCAATGACGCCAACAGCTCTTTCATCTCTTTGTTTGTAACTCTTCTGTCAAGTTCATCTTAAGCTAATTTTGATGGTAGCATCAAACGTCTGAACTGAAGCATATATATATATATATATATATATATATATATATATATATATATATATATATATATATATATATATATATTGAACTCTCCGTCGTTTCTTCGAAGTATGACGTTCAAGCAGCTCAGTTCCGAGGAACCGACAGCCAGGACACCTGCACATATGATTTGATTATAGTGGTGAAGGCTTTGTGCAGAACCAACTACACTTTTTGAACAGTCAAATACAGAGATCTGGTGTACAAATGTGCACACGTTGTGTTTTTTTTTCTGGAGAAAAACACAATGCATGCGGCCTGTTGATTTCGTTTGGCATGAAACTGTCTGTCGCCTCTGATTGTTGACTTCAATGTTAACTTGTATTTCTTCCTCTATCGCTCTCCATCCTCTCCGGACTGTGGAATATCCTTTCTGGCAACATAGACTCTCTCTCTCTCTCTCTCTCTCTCTCTCTCTCTCTTCTCTCTCTCTCTCTCTCTCTCTCTCTCTGTCTGTCTCTCTGTTCGCTCACATATTTGTCTTTGGTGATTTTGCCGCCCATCAAAACAAGTGGGTTAAGAATTCTACTACTGACCTCGCAGGCATTCATACTCATAACTTTTCAGTTTCACAATCCCTCACGCAGATAGTTGATTTCCCCACGCGCTTTGCTTACAATAGGGACGTTAAGGCCTCTCTTCTCGACCTGTGTTTTACCTCCATTCCCGAGTCTTATAGTGCCACGCAGCTCTGCCCTCTTGGTAGCTCCGATCATGCTGTAGTGTCTGTTAGCATCTCCTTCAATCCCACCCCCTTCAAAGAGCCTCCTACCACCAGAACCTCGTTCTGCTATCAACAAGCTGACTGGGACTCGTTCCGTGATTTTCTCCGCGATGTCCCCTGGGATGCTGTATTTAAGCTTCCCATTCAAGAATGTGCTTCAGAGGTCTCATCCTGGATTAAAGCTGGAATTGACGCATTCATCCCCTCACGGAAATTTAAGGTCAAACCACGCTCCTCCCCTTGGTTCTCAGCTGGTTGCTCAGCCGCCATTGCCCATAGGAATCACTTCTTCCACCTATTTTGTAGCGATATGTCCAACTGCAATAGACGTCTCTTTGCCTCCGCCCGTAACGAGTGTAAGCGTATACTCAACGAAGATAAGTCACTATTTGCTGCTCGGATGAAGGAACGTATTGCATCTCGCAATTTCGGCTCCAAGGATTATTGGCGTCTTTGCAAGAGTGCTCTGAACAATAGCAAACCCTCTATACCCCCCTGTTCAACTAGTTTGAGGTCCTGACCACCTCTGCCGACAAGGCTGAATGCTTTGCTCGGAAACTTTCTTCCAATTCAACGCTTGACTCTTCCGGTGTACTAATACCCGATTTCTCTCTCAGAAATGAGGCATTTTTGAGTGGTTTACACATATCCCCGTCATTGGTATTGGACATTATCTCTAATTTCGACCCCCACAACGCTAGTGGTGGAGATGGAATGCCAGCCATTGTCCTGAAGAAATGCGCGCCTGAATTGGCGCCCGCCCTCTCTAAATTATACAACTACTGCCTCAAGGAGTCTTGTATTCTTGACTGCTGGAAGTCCTCATCCATTGTTACTGTCTTTAAGAACTCTAGCGATCCATCCGACCCTTCTAATTACCGTACTATCAGTCTCCTACCCCTCTTCGACAAAGTCTTCGAAGCCCTTATCAACACCGAAGTGGTTAATCACTGTACATCCCATAATCTCCTCCTCGACAAGCAATATGGTTTCCGCTTTGCCCGATCTACAGCTGATGTGCTTACGGCCATCACTGAATTTGTCTACCAAGCTCTTCATAATAACGCTGAAGCTCGTGCCGTGGCCCTAGACATCTCCAAAGCGTTTGATAGGGTTTGGCATTCAGGCCTTCTTCGCAAGCTTCAGGGTTATAGTAATACAGGTCAATTGTTTGATCTAATACAATAATTCCTGTCAGACCGTGAATTGAAGGTCGTTCTCAACAGATTCTCCTCCAGCTCCTATCCCACGAACGCAGGTGTTCCTCAAGGCTCCATCCTAGGCCCAACTCTGTTCATTATATACATAAATGATCTTCCTGACGCCATAGATTCCCAAGTTGGCATCTACGCGGATGACACCACAATTTACTCCTGCCTCAAAAACAGATCTAGTGTCGCTGACAACCTGGCAATTAGTCTCAAATAGGACCTCCAATCGGTTGTGAACTGGGGTAGGAATTGGTTGGTTAACTTTAACGCCTCTAAAACAAAACTGCTCTCTATTAATCACCACAGGGATCCTTCCCTGCTTCCCATTTGAATATCTGCAGCCCAACTTCTCGAGAGCTCCTCTCTGCGGCTGCTCGGTTTCACACTGTCCGCTGACCTGAGATGGAACAAATACAATGAGTCAATTGCTTCATCCACCGCAAGGAAAGTTGGCTCCCTCTGCCGGATCAGGAAATTTTTCTCCCCGGTCTCGATCATTCAAATATTCAAATCAACCATTCGCCCTTGCATGGAGTATTGCTGTTATACATGGTCGGGAGTTCCTTCTGTTTGCCTCGGGGTTCTTGATAAGATCCAGAAACGGGTTTGCAACGTGATTGGCCCGGATCTGTCATCTCGTCTGCAGTCGCACTCTCACAGACACGCCGTCCCCTCGCTCTGTCATTTTTACAAATACTTTCACGGTAATAGCTCCGATGAGCTGCTTTCGCTGGTTCCCAGGCTTCATAAATTCAAGCGTCCTACGAGGCTGGCATCCCGCTCCCACCCTTTCAGTTGAAACTGTTAAATGTCGACGTCTCTTCTACACATATAGCTTCATATCTCGCACTTCTCGCCTGTGGAACTCCCTTCCTTATTACTGTTTCCCTGACAACTACAATCTCCAACTATTCAAATGTAACGTCAATCGACATCTCCAGTTGCAGATCCTTCTCCACATCCTTTCCTCTTTCACTCCTATCTGCTCTCGCTCCAAATCTTCTGTAACCCCATGCCTTGACCTATCTAATATCCTTCACCACAGCCTTTCCTCTAATACTCCTATCTGTTCTCGCTCCAAATGTTTTGTAACCCCTTGCGTGCTATTGGCTTCCAGCCTTGCTTGGGGTGAAAAGCTTAAAAAAAACAATTATATACACTCTATCTCTAATATGGAGGATTTTATAAATAGAGTATACTTAAAACTATATTTCTTCATATATATATATATATATATATATATATATATATATAAGGAATGCCAGGACACTAAGACAATCTGAGCTGTTAGAATTGAATAGGTTCACATTTCAAACGGTTAATATTCTCATTTCCGGTCTTTTGACAGGAGTAGATATTTATTCTTTGTTTCTTGTTTAGGATTGGCTTTTTGATTCCTTCTAAATTCTTCTCATTCTCTTTTACTCCCAGTATCCTCTTGTGTCTTAGCGACATTATTGCTATGCTAGGGGTGAATTGATTAAACAAAACATATATAAAGCATCAACTGAATAGGTAAAATGTCTGCGTTTTACGTGTATGCCAAAAGAGGTGGGCAAACAATGGAGATTTCTTCAATGACAAACACAGGGCCCCATATGTATCCGGGTAGAAACCTGAATCGGTCTCAATAGTAGAACAACTCATGAGGAAATGTGTTCTGGATTACGATTAACGCTCTGAAAGAAATCTTTTAGTTAAACTCTAATGGCTGCTTTTTTAATATATCCTAAATAGTTATATGTTCACCACCAACACAAGGTACATAAGAGGAAAGTGAAAAGTTTCAATGTACGCTAGACAACGCCCATGACTCAATGCAAATAATAAAAATTACAATCGTCATGGGAGAACTCAATGCTAGTCTAATGTATATACGTTTACATTTTCACAATACCCCTGCTTCCCAAACGCAAATATACATTTACTTTGGCGATGGTTGCAAGTAAAACTGTATGCGACAAATTTCCTCATCCGAAATGTCGACTAAACAGCCATTCAAAACGTGTATATAATAGATTTACATTTCTTTTTAATGTTTTTTTTGTTAATGATTTTTTATTATTATCCTCTTTCTCGGTTTTTCATAGAATTGGCTAAGCAATGATTCAGGTTACATGGAGAGTGAAAAATCTGTGGAAAATACAGGGTGTCTATAAAGTTACTTTACAGTTTAAAAATATTACAAATGAAACTGATGAGATATATTAAACAGATCTGATCTATGTACTCAGTAGTTATCAAAGTTCTAATCACTTAAGCATTTACGTATTTTAGTTATTCTCTTGAAAGTGTTACTGTTAAATGAACCTCTAAAAGTGGTTACTACTCAAGAAAAGGTACAATGAGTTTCATGGTTTTTTGAAACAAAATCGGCTACGCAGACTCGGCTACGCAGACTCGGCTACGCAGACTTCTTTCTATGGGGTTATGCTAAAGTTTTTGTGTATCGAACAAAGATATGGGACGTCATTGATCTAAATCAAAAAGTCCTTCATTCATTTGCTACCATTGATGATGCAACGCTACAGGGAAAATGACAAGAAATCGAGTACCGTCTTGATGTGCTTCGTGCAACAAATGCTGCCCGTATAGTGATGTAGTGTATTAGTTTAAAAATCTTCAATATCTACTCCTCATTTTGTAACAGTTTTGATATATTTGTCTGTTCATTTGCTTTTGTAATATTTTTTTAAAATTGTAAAGAGACTTTATGGACAACCTGTATGTCAAGAAAAGAAAAGAAATTGCCATGCTGTATTTTTTAGCTTGGAATTTTTCAATGAAGTGTGAAATGTCCGTCGAGAAATTCTAGGAGACTTCGCGGGGAATCAATTCATGAATCTGTACAAATTCACCAAGTATACATGCCATTTTTATGTATTATGCGCGTAAGGGCACCTCGAGGTGGTGTAATGCTTAGCAAGCTTGTCTCGCTAGAACGATTACGACTGAGTAGTGAGTTCGATCCTCACTGGGTGCCCCATACTTTCGGCCTTGTGCCGCATCTGAGCTACGCTTGGTAAATCACTATATATTATGCGTGTACAAATCTTTCCCACGTGACCATATCTTTGATCGATGATCCTGCTGTAAATCTCCGGATTCTTGACGAAATCCAAAGACGGATTTGTAATGTAATCGATCCTGACCTGGCTTCACTGTGACGAAAGACATGACTTACGTCAGAATTCCAAACGAGCGCGAACGTGTCTTGCCTGCAAAGTGATGACAAAAAAGAGATATGGCCACTATTGACGACACAATTCATGCGCGCCGATCTCGTCCAAAACGAGACGATATTTGCACACATGCAAATTTTGGCCGTCTTGGAATAGCATAAAAAGCGGGGTGCCAGGAGCTCGGAAGTCATTCGGCGGACTGCGTGCAATAGAGCTGGACGTACGGATTGACAGACAAAGAGGAAGTCGGAAGAGGCGCGGTTGAGTTGGTGTCTGTTTCACAACTGCCCAGCGTAACGGCTGAGAAAGGGAGTGACACAATCTATTTCCCTGAGGCGACCGAAGAAGAAGAAAGAATAACTGGTCTACCGGCGAGCACCGCACTGCACATTTTTACTCCTCCCTCATCACCATTTTTCTCTACAATCATGACTTTAGTCACTTTCTCACTGACGTTAAATAGATTCCCTCTGTCTTTCCTACAAATATTTTCATGGCAACTGCACTGACGAGCTTTTATCCTTGGTGCCCCGAATAAATGAATGTAAGCGTGCTACTAGATTGGTATATAGGTCCCACCCTTTTACTGTTGGCATAGCTTAATGCAACTGCCACTTCTACTCAAAAGAGTTTCCTTACTTCACACCTGTGGAACTCACTTTCGTTTCCTTGTTTCCCTGATAACTACAAGTTTCAAAAATTTAAATATGTCAATCGCCATCTTCTGTTTTCTGGAATACCATTCATCATTTGTTCTTTCCTCAATCCACTCCATTCTCAGTTTTTCCCCCTTCACTTTCATTCCCTGTAAACCCCTTCGTGTGAGTGATATTAACATCTTGCCTGGGGTGAGAAAATACGCTTTAGAATTGCTGAAGAATGATTGGATCGGAGGCAACCAAAAATATAACATCGCATAGAGCTGGAAAGAGAGTAATGTAATATGTTGTGGTCAACAGTTAATAGGTGAGCTATAAAAGCAAGTAAAACTTCTTGAATTATGGGCATTATTTAACCAGTAAATCATTAACTTATTTAACAGACGGAACTGAATATTTAAACGTATTGTAAGACAAACATGCTTTGTTCTCAGTCAGAGTTTTATACTGGTAAGTCACTCAAAACATTATACACAGTTTGAAAAGGGTTTTAAAAGATGGCGCCTTACTTGTAAAAATTACGAACGGTAATTAGAGCAGCTAGAGATCGTACTGTGTTTCTGGAGAAGCCATGTTTATATTTGCTGATTTGAGACAACTCGATTTATACGCTATATCATTAGCGAAGACATATTTCTCCGAAACAAGGAAGCGGCGTGTCATGTTTCTTTCCCAGAATTGAGGTGTGCGTGACGGAGATAGTTTCTATAACTGGTGTAAGTATATTTCCATAGGACAACATCGCCATGGGCTTGTGAGCTGCGCCCGGGTAGAACGAAGAAATCTTGACTCCAGGCAGTTAACTGGTAGACTGGTCATTTTCGTTACCCTATGATGTAACACGACTAACCGGCCCGTCACGTGATCCCCGCGACTTCAGCTCGACCAAACGGAGATAATCGCCTTTTTAAATTCAACAAATGCTTTACTAACGATCACTCTCAACCACTGTTGTGAGTAAGTGAAATCGGAGAGTCTTGGTAAAGATTATACTAATTTGGACATTGTGAAATGACACTATAGAATGATAAACAAAGAACTGAATTTTTAGACATTTTAAAGTTTATACAGTGTAACCCAGGTATAAGAGACTCGGATATAAGAGAAACCCGGATATAAGAGAGGTTTTCTCTGATCCCAAATTAGAGCCTGTGTTAATGTATATATAATAGACCAAACCCGGATTTAAGAGAAACCCGGATATAAGATACTTCTTCTCCGGTCCCGACAACTCACTTATATTCGGGTTACACTGTACATTCTTTTTATAGATACAAATATTTAAGTAAATGGTCTGTTTATAATAAGCAGTATTAACAACATTTACCGGCCTGAATGTCCGAGAACTTTACATACAAAAAAATTATTGTCGGACGTAAAGAACTGAATCAAATAATGAAAACTACATCACCTGGTTACTGCAGTAACAAGAGAAGAACAAATTATGATAATCAAGATATCGGTATACCCCACAATTTCAAGTAAAAAGGTTAGGAAGGAAATCGCCATTAATATTTAAGAGAAGGATAACAGATGATGGACTTGGGAAAACTATTTTCTGAGAAATATTTTATAAATTTTAACCGAGAGCGGTACTGACTCCTCGGACAATGGATGGCTAATGTCCCCGTGGACGGAAACGGAAATATAGACATAACCACCAAACCTCTCAGAAATGTTACCTGTCTGATTCTAATTAAAAATGTACATTTGATAGAAAAAATAGGTTATGCTTACTAGCCGAGAAAATATCTAACCTTGCACATCTGCAAAATTAAAAAAATGAAAATTGACCTTCACCACGGACGAAGGAAGAGACATAAAGTCAGATTTTGGAGATCCGAGAATGCTCAAATAGTGATTAAATATGACTTAATGGTAAGATCCTTTGTGATCCAAACGAACCTGAATAATGCTGCGATGATTTCTTCTTGTATTTGATGTGTCTTTTCAGAACGTGGGCGATCATGGCTGTCCACAACTTCCCCTCCTTTGTAAGTTCTGTCATTATCTTATCTCTCTGCATGCCTATTCTTCCAACTGTTATGTAATTTATGTGCAGATTTACTCAGTCTCTCTTAAGTTTTTTTTATTTTCAGTGAGTGTCAATTTCTCCAAGCCTTCTGTCCTCATTATGTCCCGTAGAATTTTCATCTGTCTTTTTACAGATTAAGCATGTAAGTGTCAATTTCGTTTCTATTATCTCTAAAACATCATCTTTTCTCACATGTTCTGTATATGGTATTCTCAGCATCCTTCTGTAGAGCCCCATTTCCGATGTTTTTTTTTTTTTTTTTTTTTTTTTAATTACTGCCATCTAGAAGATCAAATATTGCATAGTGGTTTATTACATTTTTGCTTTGTTTTTAGGGAAATCTTCTTGTTTCTTGATGCATCGGTTAGCTTTTTAAAGATATGTTTCAATATCCTATCGGATTTCGATGACGCATTTTACGTCCTCGGTTAAATTGTTGTTTTTTTTCCAAATATTCAACTTTCAAAGATTGTGTTTATTTTGGAGTCTCCAATTTGTAATTCACATGTTCAGCTTTGTCAGTTGGAGATAACCATATATTTTCTCTTTTTACATTTGATGTTATTTTTTTCCTTCCTTCTTGTTTTTCATCTGAAAAAATGTCTTAAAATCGACCTACAATATTGACAACAACTTGACAAAAAGTATCACAATAAAAAAAAACATTGACAAAAAGTATCACAATAAAAAAAAACATAGTATTATGCTGTTGTGGATTCCGGGATGAATCCGATATCAATGAATAACAAACGCCAGGAATGGATAAGGAAAATAAATGTATTAACGTAATAATACAAACTGGTAATACGGGTTAGTAGATCCAGAAATGCGGATTAGTATCAATAATATATATATATATATATATATATATATATATATATATATATATATATATACAGTCTTGCTATTGAAGTATCGCGCTATGACTCCTTACTCTACATGCTCGCTAACTGTGACTCTTGTGCTACCCTCCTCTATTACAGACAGTATTTACTGCCCCCCCCCACGAGGTTTAAAGCCGGGTTTAAATTGGGATATTCCCGAGCCCGTAGGCTTGGCCAAAAAATGCCCCTAGATCCCGTATAAACGGGATCGGGTTGGTCAACCTCCCCAAACGAGACTCTGCTCTTCGGCGGAATCTCGTCCGGGTTCCTCTCTGCTCAGAGGCAGAGAGTTCGACCGTCTGGCCGAGAAGGCGTTGCCGTCTCCTCTATTACGGACAGTATTTACTGCCCCCTCCCCCACGAGGGATAGATGTGGCACAAGGCCGGGTTTAAAGTGGGGTATCCGCGAGCCGGTAGGCTCGGACAAAAAATGCCCGTAGATCCCGTATAAACGTGATCGGGTTGGTCAACCTCCCCGAACGAGACTGCCCTTCGGCGGAATCTCGTCCGGGTTCCTCTCTGCTCAGAGGCAGAGAGTTCGACCGTCTAACCGAGAAGACGTCGCCGTCTCCTCTATTACAGTCTGCCCGGGTATTCACTGGTAGTAGTATATGTATACCTTGGGTGAGTCCATTTGTGTGAAAAGGGGAGAACCCTTATCATGTGCATTTTGGAGAAAAACGGCAAGTGACATTTCTTCAGAGAGCAACGGAAAACGTGTTAATTGACCAAATCAGTAACAGGATTATTTATCAAGATGATATTTGTCTTTGTGGTGCCATTAAAGAAGAATTAAGGAATACCAAGATAAAATTTACCTTACCAAAAGGTATGTTAAATTCTATTTTATTTCCTTAAACGGCAAACATAAAACGGAGATCATGATAAAATTATCTATAGGAACTCTTCAGCTAGTTCACGCCCCCGCATTTCGCTCATCTGGCTACGCGTATCAGGATATTGTCGACCACAGGCACAGTGGTGTAATGGATTGCGGCTCAGATGGAGTTCCAATACTAGTTGAGTCCGAATGTCCTTCATACCTTTCCAAAGGGATTAACACGTAGATGGTGACCGGCTGGGAATATCTGGTCCTGTATGCTTGGATGTGCAGGTGGTGTAATAGATAACGGCTCAGAATTGAAAATCGGAGAGCCGAGTTCCAAATTCAGTTTGGTGTGTTTTATACACTTACGTGTAAATACTCTTGAGAAAAGTATGAATCCCCTTCTCTGTTCCCAGCTATGGGTTAATTAGTAGGAGTTGTATCAATATATAATAACTATCCCTGGATCATTATTACAATTTAAATATATTTTCTGGTTTTAAATAACCTGTAAAAGGAAGATAAACAGTAAATCAATATTCACCATCTACATGTTAATCCCTTAAATAACAGTACAGATTGGTTCTATAGCATTGGATGGCAACTGGGCTAGGAGAAGGAAAACAATGAATTCAAAACTGTACCTAGCACTGACGAAGTGTATAATATACAGCTTCAATCAGTAGCTTCATCTACCGCAAGTAAAGTTGGCTCTCTGTGTTGAGTCCATCCTTCAAATCTATAAATCAACCATCCGACCTTATATGGAATATTGGTGTCATATACAGTCTCGTGCTCCCGTTGTACGTCTCGATGTCCTTGACAAAATCCAAAGATGAATATGCAAGATGATAGGTCCTGATCTAGCATCTAGTCTACAATCGATATCCCACCGACATGCTATGGCCTCCCACTGTCTTCTACAATTTTTTTTATTACGGCAACTGTTCCGACGAGCTACTTTCGTTGGTTCCAGGACTACACGAATTTGAACGAACTACCAGGCTGGCATCTCGGTCCCCCACTCTCACTGTTGAAACGGTTCAATGAAAGCGTCACTTCTTCTCAAACAGCTTCTTCTTCTTCCGCACTTCCCGTCTGTGGAACTCCCTTCACCTTACGTGCTTCTCCGATGACTATAATTTTCAAATATCCAAGTGTAATGTCAATCGACATCTGACTCCCTGGGCTTGTCCCCCGTCTGTCTCTGTATCCTTTTTTCAAACATGCCTCTTTACTCTTGTTCTCAATCCTCTGTAACCCATTTCGTGCTAGTGGCACTCCCGCCCTGCTTGCGGTGAATTTCCTTAAAAAAAGGAAATAATTGTTCACTGTTACTCGATATCCCAATTACGATCGATTTCAAGGATTATTGTAATTTTTAAATATAAGTAATTACTCAGCTCTGATTATATACTTATATATATTTATACTAGCAGCATGGCCCGGCGTTGCACGTGCTTCATTCAAAAATCGTACGACTCATACAGCAATCGCTATCACCTGACTTAAAATATTTTTGCCCTTTCTTGCCTTTAAAGGAGTGCCCTTTGCCGTGCTGATGTTGCTACATGCGTACTTCTTGCCTATCTCACACTGCGAATTTTTTGTAAGGTCTATACTAAACATTAAATCTGTTACGAAAAAAGAACTAAACAAAATGAACACAAAACGATCAGCTTTAAAAAAGGACTCGTAACTGGAAAAACCGAAAGAAAAAAAAAAGAATGTTAACAACAAATATCTTTTCACACCCAACCTAGTTCTGCGGAATCAGAATCAACGTTGAGTTTAAGCAAGCGAATGGGGCAATTGGAGTAAAGTGCCATGCAGATTTAAATTTTTTCCATTTGTGACGAATGCAGCTATCGATTTTTTTTGCATGCTAGCATGCTAGTTAACATTCGTGTCAGTCAGCTGTTGGCTCTCACGCTGGCCAATAGAATATCCCTGCCTATTCGTGGCAGCCTGATATAGGCTCTCACTCTGGCCAGTAGAAAATGGCAGCAAGCTACATGAAAACTGCCGTGGAAGCATGAAAAAATCGATTATTTCCACTATCGATGGGAGTTGGGAAATGCAAAGTCGGTCTTGAGCTTTTCACTTACTTGGAGTATGTGTATATAAATTTTGGTGCAAATCTTTCGAAAATTGCGGCCGTGCATTCGTTACACATACACACGCGCACACATACATACGCACACACACACACACACACACACTGCCTTTTACAGATAGAGATACTCATAATGTATACAGATTAGGATAGATTTATATTTTTAGTGCTTACCTACCTTTTATAGGTTATGTAAAACCAGAAAATATTTTTAGATTGTAATAATGATTTAGGGATAGTGATTATATATTGATAGAACTCCTACTAATTAACCCATACCTGGGGACAAAGAAGCGGATTCATACCTTTCCCAAGAGCATTTACACGTAAGTGTATATAACACACCAAACTGAATTTGGAACACGGCTCTCCGATTTTCAAATCTGAGCCGTTATCTATTACACCACCTGCACATCCAAGTTTACTGCACCTGGTTTTCCCAAGCGGTCACCATTCATGTACTGACCAGGCTCGATGTTACTTAACTATGGTAATCGTACAAGAACCGCTGTTTGAACGTGATATAACTCTTAATCTCATTAATAGATTATATTGCGGCAAATGTGAGAAATTCTTCGCCTGAGTAGAAAACAAATATACGAAATCTAGCTTTTATCAGCGCTGCTAATTTGGAACCGACTCTTATATGAAGCAATAAAATGCATATATAAATGATTAAATTTAATTTTCTATGTGCATGTGTGTGTCAGAGCGAGATGGAGAAAGAGAGAGAGGGAGAGACTGTTCAGGCTTTGAGAGTGATGCGTGAAGTGATACAATACACCACCAATTTCGTTACAGACTAATCAATGCTGTATCCACTTTTAGTCACGACCGACAGAAACAGAAACTTATCTCCTGCCATTCTGGGGAATTCATAAAAGAGAAGCGAAATGTCACAATAATAGTCAGTTGAAGTTCCTCAAAGAGTGGCCAGCGGCGATGGCAGCAGTGATTCGTCTTTGATCTCAAAGCGCTATGTTTTGCCTTCACAGATCGTAGGAAGAAACGGGCGGGTCGGGTATATTTGCCTTTAGCTGATCATGTGATATCACGTGAGAAAGATGACAACGTGTTGGGAAATATGAGGGCGAAACGCTTGCACAGCCAGCTGTAGCGTCGTTTCAAATAGAAGCTGTGCCATTGTACCTTTCAATTGGATGAATTCTTCAGATGTCCTCTAAGAATCAAAGACTACGTCACGTATTTACTTCATATTAATGAAAGTTATACAATGACTAGTAACTATGATAATAATTTAATTTCGCGATACTAAACCACTTGAAATGCATACCACTACATTTCTCTCACTCTCTCTTTATGTGTGC
>OZ038491.1:45819107-45841607 GCA_964036315.1 Acanthosepion esculentum
TTTTCAGTAAAATCGATGAAATCGGCCATTTTGACTCACAGTGTTAATTCTCGTTTTTCAAAATCTTCCAAGAATAAAAAATATATTTCTAAAAAGTTACTTGAGGTAAAGTAACAACTTTAAAGTTAAATTAATCTGATTTGAAACAAATATTCCTTACTTTTATCATAAAATGCTTTATACAAGTATTTCTTAACCACAGGGATCTTGTATTTTAGGCGTATCGATCGACTTATCAATCTCCTAACGTGATAATTTAAGTATGGTGACGCACAATTGCTAGCAGATGAAAATTTTAAATGAGGGTTTTTTTTCCATAAAACACCTGAACTTTTGATGATAATGTCTTGTAGGAATTCTCATACTTAGGACGTTTAAACACAAAGAAAATCGAAATTCTTTTAAAATATATATTGAGTCGCCAGATTGTAATAAGCTTTACAATATATGATTAGTAAATATAGTTTTACTTAAGAACAATATTTCCTAAAACTTAGACAATTGAAACAGAATTTTAAAAGATTTAAAATTTTTATCAATTATACAATTTCAAATTGTAAAAATATGAAAACAAATCCTGTGAAAATTAATTTTCATCTAAAATATTTTTCTTCAGAAAATATTGCACTTAATATATATTATTAATAAAAGCAATTAAAAGCTTCTCCAATTGAATAATATGTTAATTTTGTTGCGCTTGTTATTTTCCGATTCAGAACAAATTTTCGTAAAGACTGGTCCTGATTTTGTAAAACAAAACTTCCGCGATTTCAAATCTTTAAGAATTCTGTTTTGGACTAATATAGTCAGTAAAAATTATCACGTTCATTTTATCAAGTTTTATAAAATTAAGTAAGGGGAAGAAACACATGTAAAAAAATATTCTTCCGAAGATTGTCCAATAAAAAAAAAGTTTCAAAATAAATTCATTCAGTTGTGAATAAGTTCTGAAAATTTCATTAACATCTGACAATTATTTGGTTTTTGCAATAATTTCCAAATAAATGTGTCTGGCACCGCAAAAAAAAAAGGTTAAAATTTCCTTTGCAAAATGTTATTACAACCGGTAATGCGAGAAAAACAAGTTTGTTTGTTTTTTATTATCAACATTTCGAATGTTCTAAAAAGGAACTTTCGAAATATCCTTGAGAACACATGGCTCAGTGAATAAAATCTTTGGTTGGATCCAGTGACTTGACCAAACATTTGTGAGTTCATACCCGGCTACTGCAGCGGTGAACAAAAAAAAAACGGTGCGTTGATATAAAGGGAGATAACTGATACATCCGGAAGAGGCATGGCACGTGGAACTAGAGCAGTATCTCCAGGTGGACGAATTAAATGGTTCAGTTCGGAATTCCAGTCATCTGAAGAATGTCGGAGTGTACAACGGCCGAAACGTCGTGAATATGGTGAAGATGAGGACAACCGTCCGGACAATGTAAATAACGTAAACAATTACAATACCTCACCTTAGAAATGTAGACTGGTTCTAAAAAGGAGGAAAAATTTTAATTAAAAATTCAAAAAATTCTTTGATCCCTCCTCTTAATAATAACATTAAGATTTTGAATATAAAACTATGTTTTCATTAAATATGTAGCGTTTGTTTTTTTTTTTCATCGCGGTATGCTGACATTTTTGGGATTTAGTGGAGGTACCGATTTCTTTTTTGTTTTTAGTCAGCCCTTTGCAGATTCAATAGACGATTATTTACACTGACCGCATTCGTTTTGCAAAAGGTGCAATGAACAATAGATGGCGGTTGTGCCAGATGTGAACATGTGTAAATATGACGAACCAATCTCAGGTTGGAAACGCGGAACTCGCAACATGTTCCAGCCTATTTGCGTTCAAGTAGTCGAAGCTAAGTTTTAAGACCTACTCAAGCAGTTATCGATTGGGCAGAATTTGCTGGACAGTCCAGATTGTACCGCTGAGTATGAGGACACATGTTTTATTTTATTCTACATCGTACTTGCTCAGTTTACCACCTCCGAGTCCTTGAAACTGTGTACATAAAATTTTACCAGCCAGGCGTATCTAGACGAAAGGAGCATTTCATGCGGTCCTCACGACTAATCGTAGGACTGTGAATTAAATTGAAAAAAAAAGTGTAAATTACACTCCGTATTTGAATTATTTTTAGTTCTTCTCCCGAATACACAGTTTCGTGGCCCATGTCCACTTTCACAGGATTTTTACATATATATTCGATTTTTTATATTATATTTGAGACTTGTTTTACTCTGTTGGTGAGGTGCGCATGTCGACTTTCCTTACATGTTTAAGATATATATATATATATATATATATATATATATATATATATATATATATATATATATATAGAGAGAGAGAGAGAGAGAGGGAGAGAGAGAGATATAAATAGATATATAGATATGGCAATTTTGCAACTTAAAGTATCATGTCGAGGTACAGTTTATTATAAGCCAGTCACATAAAATTCAGGCAGTTCAAAAGCAACAAGATACTTAATGTTCGTAAATTCATATATATATATATATATATATATATATAAAGTTGTGTATTCCGGGATGAAATCCGGTAGCAAATAATAACAAACGCCAAGAATGAATATAAGGAAATAAATGTATTAACGTAATAATACAAACTGGTAATACTGGTTAGTAGTTCCAGGAATGCGGGTTAGTAGCAATATATATATATATAGTCTTTGGTATTGACGTATCGCTGTATGACTTCTTACTGAGTCTAAGCGTTCGTTACTGTGACTCGTGTACTACCCTCCTGTGTGTGGCACTGTCTATCTGCTCGAGCGACTCTACGTTCTGCCGGGTATTCACTGGCAGTAGTATTTTATACCCTGGGTGAGTCAATTTGTGTAAAAAGGGGTGACCATTCAACAATATATATATATACATATATATGCTCTGATATAATAAATATATCGAGCTCTTTATGTGGATCAGTTAGAATATATATATATATATTTTGTCTGTTTGTATATTTTTCATAGTTTCATCAAACACTGTTCCTATAACGTCCTTATTATACTATATATATATATATATATATATATATATATATATATATATATATATATATATACAAATGTAAACGAGCAAAGAGTAAGATTTCATCGTTCAAAACATCAATGTAAAATAGGGATCAATACAAAAGTAGAGCAATAAATATTTAATTATTATGCAGTGTTACATTAGAACATGCACATGCCCACTACAAAACTCTACATCTTGTTTCAACTTTAAATATATATTTTTCCGTTTCATCAGGTGGGAAATCACGATGCTACTAAAATACTTCCGTTTAATCATGCTTTCAACTATGCAGTACTTTCTTGACTAGATTGATATCAACCTCAGCTGATGCATCAAATCATAGAACTTTGTTCCGCGAGCAATTTCCACTAAAACTTTTTTACAAAATATATTTGTGAAACAGAAAAAATCCTGCCACATAAGCAGTAACTTTTTCTTTAAGTGACACTTTCACTTTTAATAAAACAGAACATATCCACATCCCCCACTTTATTATAATTCTGTTATTTCCATATTTAGTCATTTATCACCCACCTGTCATTACACCAAATAAATAATAGACAAGTCGGTTTCGATTTCAAGCAGAGATAGTAGAAAAAGTTATATCAGAGATGCTGTTTGGTTTTCGTGAGAAAAGAAAGCATGTGTAACAGAAGAAAGAAAGTCGGAAAGAAAGAAACATAGAAAGATAGAAAAGGAAGATAGAAGAATTGATAACACTATCATGCTCCCTTGAAATGGAAAGAAAACTTGTCAATATTGCTTCATTTTAACTAAACCTCTGTACATCTTTCAAGAATGGCTGGCATTCATACTTATAAATATTTCAACATTTTGTTAATATTTTAAGCTCAAATACTGAACTAAGCAACAAGGATATTTCTATGAGCGATCTGTATTCGTTGAACTTGTAAGGAGCTCATTCAATCTTAAACAAGAATTTTAGAATTAACAGAGAATACCAACAAGTAAAACGGAATTTTAAGGACTATTGCATGTTCTGTTAATTTTTTCCATCTCAAATGTTATAATGAATATTTATATAATTAGTATAAGAGACGAAAATTCAAAGTGATACGTCCTGATCTGACATTTCGTCTACATTCGCTTTCTCACAGACGTGCCGTGGCTTTCCTCTGGCTCTTTTACAAATATTTTCACAGCAACTGTTCCGACTAGCAATTTTCGATGGTTCCCAGACTGCGTGAATTTAAACGAGCTACTAGGATGGCATCTCGTTCCCACCCTTTCACGGCCGAAACGGTTAAATTTAACCGTCTCTTCTCAAACGGCTTCTGCTCTCGCTTCTCCTGACTGTGGAACTCCATTTCCCTTTCTCGTTTCTCCGATAACTATATTTATTTTAAATATTCAAGTGTAATGTCAATCGACATCTGATAAATTGATCTTGTTCCCCTTCCTTCTCTTTATCCTTTCCTCAAACGCACCTCTTTACTCTTGTTACCAATCCTCTTTTTGTCAATCCTTTGTAACCCCTTGCGTGCTAGTGGCACCCCTGCCTTGCTTGGAGCGAAAAAAGTCATAGAGGAAGTCATCGCTATGTTTAAAATGGAGTATCGTTATTTTAAAAAACAATAATTTTATTTAAATCAATCCAGCTGTGATGACAATTGACAAACAATCAAAAGTAACCATTCGGCCGTTTCGACAATACTAAAGACTGTTTTTAAATGCATTTTCAATATAAAGATGCAGGTGATATATTTTTGGGAGGCGAAAAGATACGAAAGTATAACCGAAAAAATATTGCTTCTCTAACGGGCGACGGTTGTTGGAAATTCTATTTCAAACAAAGTATTGGGAGGAAGGGTATTTCATCTTCGCGGTTACTACTTAATCTACGAATGAGCGATCAGTCATCTTACACAATATTTGAAATAAACCTAACTGTACTGACAGCATCTGAAAAGTACACCTTTGAGATGGTCACTAATTAATGAAACTTTTCGAATCCAGAATTCTCCTGATATCTGGTTGCCACTCGCTATCCGTCCTGATGTTATTTGATTTGGGAATTTTCAAACGAGTTGAATTCTTTCTATGGCTTGGATATAGCAGTGCAGATGAAAATAAATGCCACAACAAATATTTTACCGAGTATAGCACAATGTCAAATCATATTATAAAGCGGTTTCCGAGAATGAATCAATTTCATTTTCTTTATGTAATCGCACCCGTTGTCACGCGTCAAGAAAAAGTATTTCTATTTTCATTTTTTATTGGTATATCTCGCCAGAATGTAGGCGATGATGGCTTTCCACAGATAATATGTTTTTCTTTTCTTTGCATTGGCGTGACTTCTTGGGAAAGATATTGGTGTATTTACATGTTAACTTTTTGCCCGAGTTTGAATTCAGCGTTAGTTTTCATACACTTAGAAAATGACCAAATAAACCTAGCGATTTCAGTCTACTCTGATTTTGAAGTCGATCAGCTGCTTCCAATTTCTTCGTCAACTATTTGTCTACAGATATAGTTTAAAATAACGTTTTAATCATTTGCAGTATTTACCTTGTTCGGGCCGTTGTCTTCATCTTTATTGAAGTATTCACGACGTTCCATCGAAATTTTGTAAGGGTGCCCGTGCGCAAATTTACTGTAGATGGCATTGCGATCGAAACACTCTCTAGATTTTTTCGCTGTAATGAATCGTTTTATCCTTTGATCAAAGTAGCATTATTTTTAATGTCAAATTCTTGGTCAATCTCGTTACGGTGAGCAGCCAAAGCATTTGATGTATTGTGTTGTTCTTTTGTTTCACCATTTCAGAACCTTTAATATTATGACATTTCCTCCATATTCCATTCGTAAGGAGGAAGTTCAACGCAGATATTTTTTGAGAATTGCTATATACTGGAAGGAACATACAACTAGAATCTTCACTGAACACTACAATCTTAACCTCTTTAAGTCAAGGGCCAATTACTATGTTTCCACATAAAGCTACATTCACATATCTGGATTTCATTTATATCGCAGCTCATTCATCGTAAGGATTTCAAGAGTAACCTTCTTGCTTAAGCGGTTTTTGGGGGTTGGTATTAGAATAAAAATTAAATTTGTTGCATTACTATGCCACCATGTTCTTATTTTTCATCTATATTTTTGAATTTTTTTCACAGGCACCTGGATATGTCCATTGGCTTCTCGTTTTTTCAGATGACCCTAGGATTGGTAAATTCGCCAAATTTCCCCACATATCTCTGATATATTAGTCGCTTCCTTATGAATGTAATGATAGCTTCCTTGTAATTCCTAATCGCCTTAAAGCCTCCAAATTTCTCATATATTCTGCCAATGTTATTATTAATACCTTTGGTCGATAACAGCACATCTCTGTCCTTTGAAAACCCTTTTTGATTCGTGAAGAGACTGCGCAGCATTTATTCGTATAGAAGAGAATATTTCAGATATTCACTCAACACTACAATCTTAACCTCTTCAGGTCAAGGGTCACTTACTATGTATCAGCATAAAGCTTCATTCAGATATTTGTATTTCATTCATATCGCAACTCCTTCATCGTAAGGATTGTACGGACCGGCCTTCTTCAGGTGATTGGAATTTCGAACTGAACCATTTATTTCGGCCACTGGGGTAGATCGTTCTAGTTCCACGCGCTATGCCTCTTTCGGATCTCTCAGATATCTCCCTTTAACTCAACTCTTCAAGTTTTCGTTCCCCCACTGCAGTAGCCAGGTAGTGATCTCAAAACTCTTAGGGTCAAACCACTAGGGAGATAACTAAAACGCCCGTAGAAAGCATGACGCAATGAACTAGACTTGTATATCCTGGTGGGCGCAAAAAAAGTGTTCAGTTCGAAAATTCAATCACCTGAAGATGTCTGGAGCGTACAACGGCCGAAACGTCGTACACCTGGCAATAAATTTGAGGACAACATTCCGAACAACGTAAATGATGTGACTAATTACAATGACGCATCTCCGACATATAGACTGAAACAGTTTATTCGCTATAAACTCTGAATTAAATATGAAGTCATGGTAATTTTCTGAGGATTTCAGTTTGCGTCATAATTCGTTTCACGTTACCCGTAAGATTAAGCGAACATGGCGTCATAGCCCAGCCTAAAAAAAAAAAAAAAAAATAACAAAGGAACAGATCCTTTTTTTTCTGGGAGTCAGAATTGACGGTGTGTATTCCCAAGATGAAAACTTTGGATGTCAAAGATGCAGACGTAGTTATCTTTCTTTACACGGAAGAGAAACATGGCACAATGCCAATGTTTCAAAGTGGAAATCAACCAAAAAAATACCCCAATTCCAGCCGAATATGACTTCAGGAATCATATTCTATCTACTAATACCTTCGTCTTTTATTTCAATATATCAATGTCGCCTGGATTGTAGAACGCAAAGACTGAGGTTATAGTAAATGTGTAAAGATCATCTTTACACACATACATATATACTTACAAAAATTCAAATATTACAACAAGCATTTATTGGATAATAAATCAACATTATGGTGTAGTGGAAAATTTACAAATCGCAGCACTGCGACAATTGTGTAATCGCTCTAATTTCATGAAGTCGATTTCGTGCCCTTCTGGGAGAATCGGATCCCAGTGGCTTTCTTCGGTCTCCCCAAAACTCGCTCGCTAATTGGTCAGTAAACACACAAGTTGGCGTTGCAATCCACCCACGCACAATATATTTTTCCAGCGCGTGACTAAGTCAAGTTTTCCGCTAAGATGCTGTGAGCCTGTCACGTGATTACATTATCTATAAATAGCAAACACGAATTTTCCTCTTTCTCTTTTTTTCTCTCTTCTTCCTGCGAAGATGTGACCTTTATGAATTATCGTCTCGACCATGCGCATTCACGTACATACGAACTTTTACGAACTTTTCCAAACTTCTGACTCACACATTCTGAATATTCCCTATACTCACATACGTTTTTCCTCACACAGCAAAACTGTTGAAAACGTTTATTACCAGAAACTATCACAAACTTTCTTTCAGTGAACTTTGAACCACAAATAATAGTTAAAGAGAGACAACTCTTGTTTTACTCAATGCATGCCTTTCTTTCACATCCTCGTTTGTACATCTTGTTAAATACAAATTTTATGTGTAATGATGTCTTTGGCTTATCCTTTTTTCTTCACGTCAGTTTGGTTTCCTAGTCTAAGTTAAATTAATGTGGTGAAGTCCGCCACAGATTATACTCGACACATTCAAAAGGGAAATATATTCCTTAAATTAAATCCAATTTATTCAATATTTGACATAATAGTCATAGGAATGACTATAAACCACACCTAGCAGCAAGACGTCTAAATCAAATATTGGAGATTTTGAGAAGTAGGGAACCACCTTTTAATTGTTGTTGTTCCATGGTCCACCCTGACCCGTGGTGGTAGCAAATTTTAGGGTCCCAGCTATGGTCAAATAGTGAACTTTCAAACTAAAATAAAACACGTGGAAAGTATAATATTACATTTTCATAATAAATATGCCAGCAATATATTTTTAATTTAATTAACAGCGACACATTTTATCATCTACGAACTATATATTTAAAAAGAAAAACGTTTGCCCCGAAAGTACGGATTTATCTATAAAATATATGTAGATGAACGCATAAAATTGCGTTTAAAATATTTATATTTAAGCATAAAGTAATCCACTATCGTTGATATGTCGCTAAACAAAATCAACCAATCAACCAACAAAAATATACCTAACCGAACTGTCACCAGCTGCAAAGTCCCCATTGAGATGTTCACTAATTAATGAAAATGTCCGAATCTAGAATTCTCCTGACATCTAATTGGCAGTCGCTATCTTTTCTGGTGTGTTTCAATTTTGGATTTTCAAATATGTTGACTCCTTTGAACGGATTTGTTATATCAGTTCATCTCGAAATAAATAGCACACGTTGAAAAAACAAGAAACATTTTATCGAGTCAAACTAGGAAAGCCTCAGAAGCGTCTTCCGAGACAGATTGAATAATAAATATAATGAATTAATCATAATATAATTTATAATAATAAAATTGAATGAATAATAAAAAAAAAATGTAACCATTTTCTCCGAAATTGAAATATGATATTTAAAGTTAAACCCAGTTAAAATATGCCCGGTCCAAACGTATAAGTATTCCATTACAATCCTCAAATATCTTTTTGGGATAATTTCCATTAGAGTCCACTGTGGAGATTTGTTCTATAGCCCCGGGGTTGCTGTTTTTCATTTCGTTCGATTTTCACTTCAAAGCTGTTTTTTCTCCTAGACTTGTTACCAACCAAGCCAAGAAACCTAAAATTAATACATGTGTATATGTTTATCGGTACATCTTGTCGAACTCTCTGTTATGTAATATTCACATAGGCTCGCTCGTTACCCGTCACTCAAAAAATATTTGTTAAGCTTAGGTTGGCTACGTATATGGGCAAACCGATGAGAATTGAACTCCTACTCATTATTAAATGAAAACATTAATCGCTGAGACCTAGTGATTTCAATGGCATTTTACTATAAGGACTTTATTTATAACAATGAATTTGGTTAAATATAAACAAAAAATGATTTAGACAAAATGCATGGCAAGAGAGATTTTATACCGGAAGTACTATGATATTCTATTGTATATAGTAAATCATAAAGATCTTTAATATTAAATATATATTGAAAAATATCTATTGCTGCTTCTTCATGTACAATATCTGCATTGCAGATACATCCATTAAAACTGAATTTTATTTCGTCATACACAGAATGTCTAAATATTGATAAAGCAGAACATTGACACATCTTCTTGTATCATGTTGTTCTGAAAATAATAACCGATTTTAGAATTATCCATTTATGTTCAACGGTATAATAATAGTTGCACAAGAATATTAATTCCTATTCATTAAAGTTTCTTATTTGTTAATTTTATATCCAGCTTTTCCATGATTTAATTTTTTTAAATTATACACTAGTTACCATGAAAATGGAAGAAGAAAAAACGCGTTTACTCTTTTTGAATGAATTAAAATTGTCTCATAAATCTTCTTAAGCTGCAGGCATCATTAACAGCGCATGGAAGTAAAGGATCCGCCTGTGGCTGTATAGTACGGCGCTAGTTTCTGATGTTCCGCAGTGGGGATACGAGACTTGAAGATCAAGTTGCTAGATGAATGCCATCTGCCATTGAAAATGGAAACCCGAAAAGACTAGACAAACAACAGTCGCGAAAACAGTGTCACAGAAATATCTCAGATAAGGCGTCTCGGCATTTCAATATTATCTGACTCAATTTTCCAGGAAATTTGGCAAGGTGAATAAACTCGATAAAAGTGTTCCATATTAAATCAGTGAAAGTAAAAATCTCCTTTTTGAAATATATCCTGGGCTGCATCTTCGACATTCGAATGATCTATTTCTTCATCGAAGAGTGACTTTATAACAGTTTTAAACTATCGGCTCGATAGATTCATCATGGTGAAGCACCGAAACACTTTCAGAAATAGTAATTGCATCAACACTAGATTATGTTGACTGCCTGATGCCCCGCCATTGGATTTAATTCACTACAGTTTTCTCGAATCTAATAAGAGTATCACTGCCGAAGTTTACTGTCAGCAACTGGATGAAATGCAGGTTCAGTTAAGGAACACGAGACCGGCATTTTTTAATCGACGTGGTTCAATTCTGCTCCATGACAATCCCTGTATACATGTTGCTAGGATGCCAAGATTCAAGCTAACTGACATGACATACGAGACATTACCATTTCCACTATATTCTCAAAGACTACCACGTTTTCAAGCTAGCCAAATCTTCAAGTCTTTACCTTCCTATATGAGTTAGGAATATTCTGAGGGAGGATTTATTTGTGTCGTCAATGGCGACAATATCTGATACATAGACAAGATATAACTTTCGGTCCTTGTTGCATTGTCTGGTGCTGTCGGCGTGTTATTTCACCGGAGGAGATTCACTTCAAAATTTATAATTTATATCAATGGGGAGGGTCTGCCTGTGAGAACTTATATTGTGGGTACGTAAGTTACCTCAGGACATATTCACACCATAAAAAATAACACACATCTTACTAACAAAACAATTTATTGATACAAAGCTTAGTGAAATGATGCAGTAATGTTTGGATTGCATGTTATGTGATGTAACCGTTTTCAGACTTCACTTTCAAAGGTGAAACGAAAAATTAATTTTAACAAGTTTGAAAGTGAAGTCTGAAGATCTCTGGTGAAATAAATTATAACTAATGGAGCCTTAAATTGGTCTGCTTTCCTTTATATATATATATATATATATATATATATATATATATATATATGCAGAAATATAGTCTTAAAGTGTGCTATATTTATGGGGTAAAGTGCTCAATATCAGAGATAGAGCGTGTGTAAATATAAAAGTGGACATGGAAGTCAGCACTTAGAGGCGACAGTCTGTTTCATGCTAGTGCAATCGTCAGGCGATTGCACTAGCATGAAACAGACTGTCGCCTCTAAGTGCTGACTTCCATGTCCACTTTTATATTTATATATATATATATATATATATTTATATATATATATGAATCTGATTAAATATGGACGTTGGCTTTGGTGCTTTCACATAAAAGTCTATTGTGTTGAAATCTAAATATTCTGTCATATTAATGCGTTCCTCATCATTAGTCTATATCGTTATTGATGACCTTGCGTTTAAATAAGTCAAGGGTGAGTGATTCCCAACTGACATTGGCCGAGGAAATCTCTAATGTCTCCTCCGGGGCTTATTACGTATTAAACTACACAATTTTATTTCTCTAATTTCTCCTTTACTTTAAAACATTTATCATTGTTAAAAGGTTTGAAATATTTGCAATTAAAACTATAAATTGCTATCCTATTTTCACAGATGCGTAATGTATATGCGTCAGGGAATTCAGCGCAATTTTCTCTTAATATGTCATCATCTAATATATAAAGCTCACAAATTTTGTGTCAGCTCGATAACCTGAAAACTAATTTCAGATATAAATGATATGTGGTGGTGTGATGTGCGCACGCTCGTAGAAATATAAAATGTAAAATGATATATGAAATAGACGCGTCTTGACATTTATCCGGAGACGATTCAGACAGAAAATGGTTCTAGGAGGAGTAACTGTGACGAAAGCAAGAATTCCACATCTCTCTTACCACATGCACAATGGGTTTTCTTCAGAACTAGGAATAGATCCTGAAACCGTTTTTGTGATATGAAGGACGTGCTTCCCTGGGAGAGAACATTATCCTGGAGATAGCCATAATGATATGTCCGCATATGAAATTACGTTTTATATTATATTTATCCACACATATACTCGAAAGAGATCCGGAACAAGGCCGAATTTACGATAGGTATCGCCAGCGGATATGGTAATAAGGACATACCTATTATATAGCCGTTCACTACTCTTTTATTTATTTGTAAATAATTTTACTTGTTTTTAAATACTTTGCTTAAATCTGGAAGACATTATTTGCTATTCCAATGCACATTTCATTTGTTTAGTAACTTTAAACATTTTAAATAGAAATGCTTTTTTGTTCATTTCTTTTCTGAACTTTGGTGTCCATTATATAAACGAGTTTGTTTTCTTGATAGCCTTGATAATTAATCTTCTCTCTTATTGGAATGAAGTAATTTCCATGAGCATTTCGAGCAAAGCAAAATGGAAATATTAGGTTGGTGCAAAAATAATGTCGTTTTTTCACGTGCAACTTATATATATAAAACGGCATTATTTTTGCACCAACCTAATAAACAATGTACAAAGGGAAGTAAGCAATATCGATAAAATTTATTTGGATATTTAGTAAACCCTACGATATTACATTATACAGAAATCCACTAGTATTTAAAAATAATAATAAACAGCTTTAAATACTTTCATTTCGATATTATTATGTTGCATTTCATGTCAAATCACTCTTCGAATGCTGATTATGATTGGGTCATAGGTGACTATAGGGATTCCCCTCCAAGTATTTCTGGTGATAAGAATGTTTAGATACCCAGCAAGATTATAAAAATCCTTCATTCTGGGTCAAAGCCCATATAGTCCAGTGGTATTGACTGGGTTCCGTAGCTGTATAGGCAGCTGATCGGACGGAAACCTAGACCGAAGACAACGACCAGATTGAATGGTTCCAACAACATAATCAACGGCCACCTGTGAATGGCCATGTGAGACTCCAGATTCGATGACATCGGGAATGGTGTGATCTGGAAAGAGATAGGTCCGTCATGTCTACTTGCCGAAGAGAAGGTACAGATGAATGAACACCTCTTAGGCATTTAAGACAGACATGTAGAAGTAACTAGCCAGGAATTCAGCCGTGCAGGTATCGTAGCTCCACAAGCAGTCATTGTAATGATAGCTAGAAAATGTGACCAGCATTTTACGGTATACGCAAACAACAAATGACGATTTGGTTTGGTTTATTTTGTTTTACGGCATAGAATATGTATTCTTTGGTTTAGATTGGTCTGGGTTATTATGTTTTACGGCATATCAACCTCAACGGGTTATTTAATGCCGACAACAATTTTAGGATAGATTCGTATGAATAGAATATGTATTCTTTGGTTTAGATTTGTTTGGTTTATTTTGTTTTACGGCATATCAACCTCAATGGGTTATTTAATGCCGACAACAATTTTAGGATAGATTCGTATGAATAGAATATGTATTCTTTGGTTTAGATTGGTTTGGTTTATTTTGTTTTACGGCATATCAACCGCAATGGGTTATTTAATGCCGACAACAATTTTAGGATAGATTCGTATGAATAGAATATGTATTCTTTGGTTTAGATTGGTTTGGTTTATTTTGTTTTATGGCATATCAACCTCAATGGCTTATTTAATGCCGACAATTTTTTTTTATTTCAATAATATTTTTTCTTCAAAAATATATAGCTGGTGATATCTTTATTTAAAAAATCTATTGCTGGTAATATCTTTTTTTTTCGAAAGTGTATTGCTGGTAATGTTTTTTTTTTTAAATGAATTGCTGTTAATATTTTTTTTACAAAGTATTTCTGATATTAAAACCTATCTTTACACTTACATTGTGTTTTGACCCTAGATTGGGAGCTAACTATTTACCCATAGATGGAACCCTAACAAGTGCTAACACCCCGGATCAGGTTGGACCTAGGAACACCAGCAATTTATAGGTGGTTCCACGCTCCTCAAAACCTCCTGATCACAGGCCTTGCTGTTGGACGTAGTTTATCGTCTTACCCAGGACGCGGATATATTTTATCGTCATACCTAGGACGGAACAAATGATGAGTAACAGTATAAATGAAAAGGACTTGGCACTGGTAATGTCGGGTACATTGGTCGGAAATATATATAATATAGAGTGCAAACATTTGTAAATATGTGGAAAATGATAGGTCGACTGAATAATTCATATATAGTCTTCAAATAAAATCCCATGCAATATGGCGGATTCGATGAAAGAAAAGTGAAAAGATATCATTACTATCAATGATACATCATTAAGAAATGTTAATTATTAAGGAAATAAGAAAAAAAGCTTCGCCTCTACCTTGGCAAATGCTTAAATTATATCTTTTCTACCGATGTCAGGTTTTGTCACCTAATGTGTATAAAAGAACACGTTGAGCAACAGGCTGTCGACACATTTAAAACCTAAGAATATAGATGCATGTGGACACGACAGAATGACTAAAAAGGCCCTAATTAGCACATTTCAAACCTCAAGGTGTCTCGCTTATTCTTAACAGCAAGACGTGGACTAAATTGTCTAAGAGGACTAATTAAGAAAGTTAGATTTCATTCCGAGATGCTGACTGAATAACAGCTTTGGTTAACGAGCAAATGAATTAAATACCTGCTATGGAATTCTCATTTAATATTTTATGAACGAAGCAAAGTTGATGTCAGCGCACTTAAATATAACGAAACCTGAAATCAGCGAACCGAGTTCAAGTTTGTTTCGGGTGAAAATAAGCCCACCCCCACCACCACCGGAAAGAAATCAAAACGCCTATCTCTTTAGATCAGCTAGAGGACGAACACCTTCTGATATCATGTGACGGATTTTTGCACTTATAACAATATAAAAGGCGAGAAAAGAGAAAGACAAATCGAAATGAAGTCCTAAGAATATTGAAAATTTTAGAAGATAAAACTGCGACAAATCGCTTGCATGCTTATGCAAAAATATCAATTCTAACAGCTATAAAAATTTTATCACTCACAGCTGTTACGGAAAATGGTAACCATTATTAAAATAGCATAAATGAAGTATGCAAATTTAAATCATGACCGTAAATAATCCTAAACATTAACCATAAACAAGCATGTCGGTGTCTCATTTTCCTCGTTTTCATCAATCCCCCAGTGGTTTATATGCAGAGTTAGCAAAATAAGTAGTGCCGCCTCGTCTCAAGATCGAATCAGGAATAAAAATGACAAAAAAACTACTAAATCTAACTCCAATGTCTACGCTCTCTGTAACTATTTTCGTCCTATGCCCTATATCGAACACGCTTACCTCATAGATATGGCAAATCTTTAACAGCTAATATAGATGGACGTCCTGGGTATAACGATAAACTACATTCGGCAGCAAGGCCTCTGATCGGGAGGTTTTGAGGAAATAGAACCACATTTAAAAAACAAACAAACTGAAACAACAGCTGATGATACGTATGAGGGGAGTTCCGACGACAATTTTTCCTCCCACTACCATGAAACACCAATATACGCAACCACAAACAAACCCAAAATTTAAAAATTAATCAGTTTGTCTGAAGATCGTAAATAGTGTGAAACCCACAATCACAAACTCACATCTCTCACACTCACACACACACACACACACACACTATATATATATATATATATATATATATATATATATATATATATATATATATATATATATATATATATATATATGTATGTATATATATATATATATATATATATATATATATATATATATAGTCAAACCTAATGAGCCAGACACACCTACCAAGGTTTCACTTAGGCAGATCGTCTAAGTGAAACCTTGGTAGGTGTGTCTGGCTCATTAGGTTTGACTAGGTTTGCTCTACGCTTGTATTGAGCTCTTTAGTTAGTTGTTTACTCGTATCGGGGTTTTTTCTTTGGGCCTTGAACCTGTATCTGTGCGATTATTTTCGACAGACTTTCATGTTCCTGGCTCTTTCTTTTTTTAAAACCTTCTTTTCCTTCGTGATTGATTTGGCTGTTGTTAAATCAAGAGTTCGAAGGTTTTTCGACACGAGTATAGTTACCTATATTTATATATATATATATATATATATATATATATATATATATATATATATATATATATATATATATATGTATATATATATATATATATATCTGAACGAAGAAAATTAAAATGCAGATGTGGACATGCGGGGTGGCTTGTAAAGATAAAAGTTTACAAATTAATACCAATTGAAAAAAGAAAAAAAGGACAAGAAGGAAAGAGAAGTGAAACCCCCCCCCCTCAATTATAAGTTTTAAACATTTACAAACTGGATGGCACAAGTCATTGAAGTTTTCGTATATATACGTGTATGTTTGCATGTGACAGCATGTGTGTTGGAAAGTGTTGGACATGTGTAGACAATGTTAACTCTAGGCACATACGCCTGTTCGAGTGTGTTAATATATAAACATTTTACACATAATTTGATCTGATCTCATATAAGTAGGTAAGTACATAGATGTGTGTATGTAAACGCATATATATATATATATATATATATGTGTGTGTGTGTGTGTGCGTGTGTGTTAAAATAATTGTCGAACGTTGTCCATTTCATAATGTGTGACGTCACATATATATATATATATATATATATATATATATATATATATATATATATAGCTGTCTATATTTCTGAGATGAGGTATTATGTATACTATTTACATTAATCGGTCTATTGTCCTCATCTTTGTCGCCATAATTATTACAACTTTTCGGCTGTTGTATGCCTCGGCCTTCTTCAGGTAGTTGAAATGTCGAACTGAACACTTTATTTCGCTCAAGGATACATGGTATAGTGGATAAAGGCGTTGGTTAGATATAGTAACAAGACCAAAAGTGTATGAGTTCAATACCCGATTAAGGCAGTGGAGAACTTGGAGAGGGGAATTAACAGGATATAAATGATTACCAACATCCATTAAACATGGCACGTGGAACTAGAACAGTCTACCCCAGTGAGCAAAATAAAGGGTTTAATTTGACATTCCAACCACCTGAAGAAGGCTGGAGGGTACAATGGCCGAAAACTTTGTAATAAATATGGCGACAAAAATGAGGAAAATAATCCGAATAATGTAAATAGTATATATATATATATATATATATATATATATATATATATATATATATATATATATATATATATACATTTCATGATTATACAGAGGTACAGAAAACACATTCATATGCACGTGTAGGTACATACTTACCTTCTCAAAAGGTTACATTCCGAGTGCTCTTGGGTAGGTAAATATATTTTATAACATTATAATGATGTTTTCATTTTCGTATACGAGGGAAATCCGAAAGAATAGTTAATTTCTATATTACGCGTTAAAAACGATTCGGATGCGCTGACAAGAGACACCATGTATTTGCCATTGGATGATGGACTGCAGGCCGCATTGCGCTCTTTAGCCAATTGCTGATATCCATTGTCAGTTGTTGGCGAACTATGGACCTCGCACCAGAACATGACGTAATGTGTCTGACTCGATACAGCGACTGAAAGCAGGAAGAACAAGTGTAAAGAAAAAAAGCCGATCTTCTGGCCAATCAACATCGCGCCGCGAAGACCACATCCACAGACACCTTCTTGATGAGGGGGTGATTGGCAGTCGTAGCCATCAGCTATGCATCTGCGCATGCCATAGTTCATGATGACAGGGAGTAACGTAGGTTTATGCACAAGAGAGCAGTGCATATGTGTCTTCGGGAAAAACCGAGAAGTTACTTTTCAGATTGAGGAAGCTCTTTCAACATTAACAGAAGTGCATCACAGGGCAGGTGCACTATTTCCCATTTTTTGGTTCATCAGAGGAAGTAGAAAAAAGGTGTTGTATGGAATTTGTGGTTACATTTTTATTATACATACTGACACACACACACACACACACACACACACACACACACACACACACACACACACACACACACATATATATATATATATATATATATATACATATATACATATATATATCAGCAAAACAAACAAGAATTTAAATAAAATCGGCTGGATTATATACACAAAACACACACACACACACACACACACACATATATATATATATATATATATTAGGTATGTCCAATATTTCGCTAAAAAGTGGTATACCTTGACGACAAAAGGTCCCCAAATTGATAAAACAATTTTTAACGTTTAAATATTTATGTTGTTATTAAAGAGGAAAGACCAAAGTATTTTCTGAATATTTTTTCAGATTTTTTAATCCTTCCTATAAATGTTAAAAATTTTATTAAAAATCTTGTTTTTTTTCGAGTCAAAAAATTTCGTAAAATCGAACTTATCGACATTTCTGTCGGAAAGATCATAGTTTGTTAGTTAAAAAATCATGAAAAATGAATTACACCTTTTTCTTTTGTTATCTTAGGAAATTTAGAATGATTAAAGTATACTTAATGTAATTTGAAAGAAACATTACTTACATTTTTAGCAGAAATTTTTTTAAGAGATATATTTCCAACCGTAGTCGTTCCTTTTTTAAGGAATTGACAGGCGTTAATTGATGTACGTCAATATATTCACAACTTACTGCACGGAAATTTATTGGATGGTAGCGCCAAAGTGATATAATTCGTTCTAATTTTAAGTGAATCTGGTTAGTAGATTTTTTTTAAAAAATTCACTTTCAAATTTTTTTATTTTTTTACCTTACGTTTGAGGAAGAATTCTGCACTGAAAATAACATTTAAATTATGAAAGAAAATCAAATTTTACAAGTAAAAATAAAACAGTAAAAAAATACATTTTTTTAAATTGAGGTTTATTATTTCAGTCATGAAATATTTTTCTGAGAATATAAAAATTACATGAAACACCATTAATTGAAACGGGTTAACTTAATGAAATGAGATTTTATTTCTTTTTTATTAAGGCAGATTTTTTTCTATTTATTAATAATTATATGGCAGTAATATGAGTTTTATTTTATTTATTAATAAAATTAACATGCTATGTTGGTTTTGTTTTGACTCAACAAGTATTTTTTAGTTTGAGTAGTAGCGAGCTAACTCCAGAAAATTTAAACTCCAAAAATCGTTTTAATTGATAATTTGTCGTGTGGATAATAATTCCAAAGTAATGTACAATGAATTTATGCATTCGATTTCAAACTTGAAAATTTGGGTGGACTTCCAAGGGCGTTTTTTTTTTTTTTGTAATTGTAAATAGTCGATATTTTCTTTTATCCCACTATTCGATTATATTTGAATAGAAAAAGAAAAAAATTGAAAATAATACGACGATATTCAGAAAACTTGACAAACGTTGTTTTCTTGTTTCAAAGCCATTTCTAAAGTAAAAAAAAAACTTGCTTCTATCAAAGGAAACTACTCATGTGACATTATTTCATCAATGTGCATCCGTACTTTCGTTGTAGACGATCTTAAATACAATTTTGGAATATTAAAAATTATTTTTAAAATAATTATGGTTGTCAGATTTTAATAAGCTTTCAAATTTATGATCTTTAAAAAGTAGAGAACATAATATATCATTTCCATAAGGTTGCAGAAAGAACTTAATGTATAAATATATAACAACCTTTTGTCATATTGTGTATTTAAAATTGAAAAAAAAAAGAAAATTAATGTAAAAATTCATTGTTCATCAAAAAAATTTTTTTCTTTCAGATAATAATTACCTTCGTATATATTATTCAGAAAAGCCATTAAAAACTTTCTTAATTAAATATTGTCTTAGTTTTATTGGGTTTTGTATTTTTACAATTGAGGTAAAAGTTTGGACAATTTCGGACATTTTTTTAACAAAAAACTCGATGATTTAGATTTTTCAGAGTTTTGTGCATTTAATTAAAAAAAAAAATTCAGGTTGCAAATAAATTTTTTTTTGTGTTTTCATAAAATTAAGTTCGAGGGTGGTAACAGATATAAAAAAAAATATTTGTACCATGACTTTCAAAGAGACAAACACTTCTGAAATAAGTTCATTCATTTCTGAATAAGTTCTGAAGTTTTCATTAAAATCCAACAAGTAGTTAATTTTTACAAGAATTTCGAAATTAATGTGTCTTTCAACTGACAAAAAAACAACTAAAAAAAAACGCTAAAAATGTCAAAATTGGACATACCTAATATATATATAGTCGGGAAAATATGTATTTTATCTCTTGCTGATTTTCTGACTTTGCGACTTTACAAAAATAAGACCGGTGCATAATTCCCAGGGTAGGTATGTCTTGAAAGCGAAAGATGGAATATAAAATTTGTAGAAAATAGAAAATCATATTATATTAATTTTTGAACCTTTCTTTCTTTCTTTCTTTTTTTAATGTGTTTGTCCTCTTATTTGAAAACTGTCTTCCCTACCTACCTCCTTATTTGAATTCTGACTTCCATGTATCAAATATGTGTAGCGACCCGATATACTTTTTATCAGCGTCGAACTTAAATTGTACATTGGAACTTCGCTAACAACAATAAAATATTGGCACTTCGCTAACAACAATAAAATATTTTTTTCTCGTACCTACATTTCTGAATAAAATTGGAATAATATTTAACGTAATGCTTGGTTAAATTTAGAGTTTGACATTTGAAATTTGATATTTTAAATTCAAATTTAACCGTTAACTTAAATTTAATTTTTATATTGATTTCTAATATAATCTAATCTTAACTTTATTGCACTAATAGATAGTATTTATACGAGAGTATGCTGTCATGGTATTTTAAATTACCATGTACTCGTGTTCTGATTGGCCATCATAGGTTATGTAACAAAGTGTCCCCTACTGAGGGGGGTTTGTTGGTTTTTTAACTCATAAAATTATTTTTTTTCCATTCAAAATCATCACTTAATAAGACACCACAACTGTCGAAATTAATTCCTGGGTGTAACGATGAACTGTATCCGGCAGTAAGGCCTCTGATCGCGAGATTGACGGGTTTGCCGACCGTAGAACGACCTCATAGTTGCTTTTCTTCCCAGATACATCATCGTCCGAGTTGCAAGCACCTGACAGGATCCCGACTATTGGTAAACAGGGAGACCCTAAACAAAATACTATGAAAGTATAAAGTTACATTTTATAGTAAAAATACCAGTAATATATTTCATGTAAAAAACATTAAATATAGGAACCTGACCAACAATATATTTTGTTTATGTTTACAAGCATACAATTACGTTCAAAATATACTTTGTTGAAGCCATAAAACTGTGTTCAAAATATTTAAATTTCAAAAGTAAATGACTCATGGAGGTGTTGATATGCTGATAAACAAATCAATCAACCAACCAAGCAGCTAATATGAAAGAACTCTTTCAAGATATTAAGCCATATAATATCCTACAATTCCACAAAATAAACTGTACTTAAAAGACACATCATCACCTCTGATAATCATGTTTACACAGACATGGAAATTGACAGTAGGTGAGTATTATCTACCATGTATTCACTTGTGAAAGCAGAATAACATATATCATAATAACTCTTGGAAATTAAAATTCGACATTAAATGACCCATAAGGAACTGACATGAATTAAACAAACAAATCAATCCACCAATCGTGCGCAGGTTTAATCGCATCAACGTAAACAAGATCAAGCCCAATGAAATTCCATATATATATATATATATATATATATATATATATATATATATATATATATATATATATATATATAAAACACCGGCAACTATCTTCTTGTCTGGATGTTAGTCTTAGGCGGATCTAGACCCGACAGGACACGCACCGTCGCATACTTGCAACCAGAGGCGTCAGTAGGATGAAAACTAAACACGGCAGTATCACGACGCCAGCGATCAACCCTAGAAAAAGAAGTAGAAAAAGAAGAAAAATAAAATAATCCCTTTTTGTTTCTCATCCATGAGAAAATACATTGCAGTAATTACGGTTTTGCCAAGATTCGCGTTAAAACACCTTTTCTCAATCATTACAATCTTCAAGTCTAGGGTTAGCCGTTATCTTTTGTTGCCTAGTCTCATGAATTTCACTTCTTGCTTTTTCTCACGCTCTTACAATGCCACACAGTAACCCTTTACCTTGAGTGGCTTTTGAGCCTTGTATGAGCTGTCCTCCTATATAGTAGTGAATGCTGGACATATATATATCTATATATA
>OZ038491.1:45846607-45866607 GCA_964036315.1 Acanthosepion esculentum
CATACCCAGTGTAACAGCAAAAACGTCCAAATCTTGTAACAACATAATTATCCAATCCACAAAATGATTAATATCTAACTGAGTTTTATTTTCCAGGTTTTCAGATAAGACGTTTAGTCATCTTGACAGCATTTGTCGTAAGAATCACTGAATAACCCTTTGAGTTATTCAGCGAAAGAGGGAACAGGTTAAAATTATTTTCTGCCAGACCCACTGTCTTCCCAAATGGATAATAGTGTGAGGAAAATGTGTATTCAGGCTTTCAGTATTGGTACCAATATACATACACTGGCTTCCATTTTCAAAGCCAATTCAAGAACCATCAAGAGAACGGTGAATAAGTTTATAAAGAGGGAACATTAGAGAGGAAAACTTGTTCTGAAGGGCACAACAGCAAGAGGGATCATTATTTCCACATCTGAGCTAAATACATTCATACTGTTTAAATAGAGTCCGGAGAATTCCAGTAATATATTGTTAATCATTTTCTCATTTAGAACGGTTCAAAGCTTAATTCGACAATTTTTACTGTTACATCCGGTATATACGAAAAGTAAAGTTTCATCGCAGATATGAACAAATTTTATGGCATTTTTATTTTTGTGTTTCTTTGTGATTGCTTAAACAGATTTCACGTGCAGTTGACTTATCAAGCAGCGTTCGCGAATAAGTTTAAAATAGAGGGAACAGTAGACAGAAAAACTGGATCAGGAGGTCGCCACAGGAAGAGCGATCACTATTTCAATTTAGAACAAAAGAGATCATTTAGAAATAATCCAGCTCAATCCGTAAGATGGTTGGCTCATGAGACGGTTGGCTCATGAGAGAAGCTTCAGTTATGCCAGTTCAAAGAGGAGTGAAAATGTCTTGAAAATTAAATCGTACGTTTAAATTGTGAGGCACAGAAAATTAGAAAGTTAGTGAGGGTGAAGATCATCTTGATTAAGTTGGAATATGATTCTCGAATTACACACACACACACACACACATATATATATATATATATATATATATATATATATATATATATATATTTGAACTTTTTTCATACTTCATGAGCTTCCAATCCTTAATTATGATTAATTAATGATGTACATGACATATTCAATTATGAATGATTTCATCAACATTCTTCTGTTAAGCTGGGAGAGTTTTTATACAATGTTATTGCTCAAAGTAGACTCCATTAGTGTTATAAAAACTTCGGAGAATTCCAGTAAGATCTCTTTAATCATTTGTAAGATACAATAGTTCAAAGTGTAACCAAACTAATTTTGTTTTTACATGATTTAGACAATTTTGCTGTCACCCCCGGTACATATAACCACACAATAACAGCCACTGAATCTGTTCTGCAAGAACGTAATATTAACAGTAATGCATAAAAAGTATAAAGGATATATACATCTTTCTATTGTGTTGTTTAAATGTTCTAAGCTTGTGTAATCTAGAAGTAAATAAAAACAGTGAAACTTAAGTGTTGCTAGACGCAATCACGTCTTCATTTGCTATCGGTGACTTCAAAAGAACAATTTTCAATCGTCTAACAATTTTCGTATACAAGCTTACGCCAACGGGTACGCCAAACGAAACTGTTCTCTCCCATCTCTCTTACACTGTATGTGCATGTATATGCACATAAATCTACTCTATTTTTCAAAACTGTAAACACAAATCTTTTAAAACTCATAGATTTGAAAGCAATGCAACCCGAGATTTTGCTTTATCAACTAAATTTTAATTACACCAACAAATTTCTGTTATATTTTAATTATTTTTCCCAAAACACTTACAATCTAATGGATTAAATTAATCTATTAAGAAATAATTATAATCTAAATAATTTCGTTAAGATCCATACTGTTAATCTAAACAACCTCAAAGTGAATATTAATCTGGCGTACAGCTAAGTTACAAAACGTCTCTCGAGAGATGATATATAATAAACGGTTCTATAAATGCATGGATTAAAAGGAGGTTTTATTCAGAAGAATTGGAAGGAACATTTTAATATTTTTTTTTAATGCAATCCGAAAAGAAATAGAACAACAAAAAAAAACTGACAAAGAAATAATAGAAGTTTTATCATCATTCATGACGTTTGGCTCAAAATATTCAGAGAGTAACCAAGGGGGGTTGTTCGATGAAGGACAGTCTTAACTATAGGAATCCTACCAGTGGAAGTGGGAGAAACTTGCCATCAGGCAAGCTGCCCCTCAATAAGTGTCACCCCTATATCAAATAAAAATTCAATATAGAAATAAAACACAAATCTTTTAATAATAAAAAGGAATAAAAAGTTTATAAAGTTATCTGCCCACTGTTAGTCAAGTCCAATATGAGAGGACAATTTGAAAGCTAATGATCATAAAGTCAGTTTTAAGAAAGTCGCCGTCTCAGGAGAATTTGGAATCATATATGTTGTTATACGTGAAAAGAAATGGTTAGGTGAATTGGCTGTAGTAGTATTTATTGGCAGCTTCGGACAATCATCTATTGAATACAAACTTAATATATTGGATTACATGCAATGATTTATGTGGCTTTCCTGAATCTCTAAACTGTGAAGTAAACTATTAAAAATAGCAACCAATTACTTAAAATTTTAAATAAATAGAAAATTCAATTAAAACATTGTGTATTTAAGTTTAGTATCTACTGCCCTTAATGTATAATTTATGAATATTGTAATTACTACGAGATATGTATTTTCTCAACAAAAATTTAATTTTAGATTTTTTTTTCCGTATGCATTTTTTTAAAGTTTATTGTTTCGTAAGCATTTTAGTCATGGGCGGGTCCCCTTTGTCTACTGGGAATCAATATATTTAGACGCAGACTGCCACTTAATCCTAAAAACAGATTTCAAATGTCTTGTGGCTATTTTCTGATTCATTGGCGTTACTATTTGACGTAACATCGATTTTAGATGGGCTTGGCTAATACATGATGGATATTAGGGCCAAAAGGAGATAACCTCGTTATTGGTGTATTTATTTATTTAAATTTTACTTGGAATATTTGCAGATTTATAGACGTAAGAAATCGGGTACTAGTCGGTTCAGAAAGGCCAAAAGCCGCAATAGCTTATGCTTGATGAGCAAATTTCATCGTGATTGATTTTTATCCCATCAAAATATTTTATATTAACTGTGTGATTTAAACGAAAATTGGGTTGTAGGAAAATAAATCTCCACTCGATTCATATAGCTAACGTGGAAACCGGAACAACGCTTCGCTCGAGACTTTGTTTCCTGCACACCGTAAACAACAGTACTATCACCCTTTCTCTGGAACACCTGTATAAACTTCACCAGTCTCAAAGAACAAACTGTCCTGGAACAAAAACTCAGCTCTTTGTATCCTTCCTCGGTCTCTGGCAAGAAACTGAGATTTCTCACTTGTGTTAGCCTCGTTCTCGCCGATAACGCATGCGCTGTTTCACTTCAACATTGATTTGCCAAAGTTCGCTTTGCAGGTCTATGGTGTCTATGGCACATGTAGAGACAGTTCGTCTTCTCTTGCGTCAGCGAGGTATATCTCCACCACAGTAACGAAGGTCATAATTATTAATCGGATTTATATGTACAGTTTCATTGATTACATAAATATTAATCCTTATTCTTACCTAATGATTATTTATTCTAATTCTTTAGTTCCTTATGTTTATAAATATTTTATCACTAGCGAGCTATCACAATATGTGTCATAGGAATTCAATTCTGGTGAATTTGACAATAACATGTCATCTTGACGGCACGGGTGAAAAAAGGAAACATCAAAAAACATAATGAAGTTGTGCTAACGGATGGCTGAATAATGAACTGGGGCGGGTAGTAAGGAGACAAACACTGCTTCTAGCTACGAAGGATAGGAAGGTGTGGAGAGTAATATTCAACCTACTTAATGAGCTTGTGTAAATTGATGGTAAAAGCATGTACAGGGAGGGTTAGTAAGAAGACAAACATTGTATAGAGTTATGAAGGATAGGGAATTGTGGAGAGCTATGATTAACCTACTTAAATAGCTGATGTAAATATGATAGAACAGGAACTAGGAAAGAAAGTAAGGGGACAGACAATAGGGAAAATGAAGGATAGAAAGTCGAGGAGAGCTATGATCAACCTACTTAACGAACTTGTGTAAATGAATAGCAGAACATGGTTTGGTTTGTTTTGTTTTCTTTTGTTTTGTTTTGTTTTACGGCATACCAACCTCAATTGGTTATTTAATGCCGACAACATTTTGGTCCTGGTACTATTTTGGTTTTGTCAAAAATCTATTTCTGTTAATATTTTTTTCCTAAAAAATATATAGCCGGTAATATTTTTTTTCTCAAAAACGTATAGCTAGTAATATTATTTTATTCAAAAACGTATAGCTGGCAATATAATTATTTCAAAAACGTATTACTAGCAATAGTTTTTTCTTTTTTGAAAAACGTATTGCTGGGAATACTTTTTTTTTCAAAAACGTATTGCTGGGAATAGTTTTTTTTTTTCAAAAACGTATTGCTGGGAATAGTTTTTTTTTTCAAAAACGTATTGCTGGTAATAATGTTTTTTCTTCAAAAACTTATTGCTGTTAATATTTTATACTGTTTTTTACCTCAGTTTCGGGGTTAACTATTTGCCCATAGAAGGGACTCTGACAGCTGCTACAACCCCGGGTCAGGGTGGACCTGGGAACACCAGCAGTTAATAGGTTGTTCAACGTTCCTCAAAACCTCCTGATCAGAGGCCTTGCTGTTGGACGTAGTTTATCTTCATACACAGGACGCGGATGTAGTTTATCGTCATACCCAGCACGCCAGAACATGGAGGGTGGATGGATAGTTAGGAGAGAAACATTGCTTATAGCTACGAAGGATAAGAAGTTGTGGAGAGTCATGGTCAACCTATTTCATGAGCTTGTGTAAATGATGACAAAAATGGATTTGGAAGGATAGTAAGGAAACCAACATTAGTTATATTTACGAAGGATAGTGTTATGGTCCAATATCCTCGCACCACGGTTATGATCCAAGGTGAGGACCAAGGAAGAACAACACGAACACAAGAATAGAAAATAACAAAGATATATTACAAAAGAAATATAATACAAGATATTGAAGGTGTTAGTATTAACTGTCACTCTGGTTTAGAGTGAACTAATATTGTCTTGACTCGTTAGGTCTCAACTCGTCCCTCCCCCCTCTCTCTCTCTCTCAGAGAGGCGCAGTATTTATAGAGTCAGGAAGAGTCCCTTATCGTTATAGGTAAGGTCCCATAACAGATCGGAAGTCGTGGAGAGCCATGAACAAGGTACTTAACGAGTTTGTGCAAATGGATTTTAAAACATGTTTTGGGACCGATATTAAGTAGATACATATTGCTTAGAGCTACGATAAAAAGGAGATGTGCAGAGTCACGATGCTCCTATCCGGAAAAGACACTACCTACATAATAAGAAACATACGTTTTATTTATAAATATCCATTCAGATTATAACCATTTATCGAACTTATACATCTTTTCTTAAATACTAAATGCAAACCTTTATTTTAATAATGCTGAAAATAGAAAGTAGTTAGCAAAAGGCAAGGCACAACAATTAAATTAAAAAGTCGAGGTAACAAAACCAAATAAATACAACAATTTAAATATCTGCGACACCGAAACCAGCAGTGGCATTGTATATATGTATGTTGCGGCATTCACGCTGGATCGGTTAAGCCGGCTCCTTCCAAGGAATTCACCGCGTCCGGAACGAAGGCCGACCAAGCACGGCGATCCGTCGCCAATGCTGAAACGAGCGACAGCCATTCCCGATTCCAACGGCGGCGAATTCTTGAAACGGAGTAACAAGGGAGTTTGAACTTCACTCGCGGTCCCCACACCTCGCGTGCTATCCCAGTGGAGGGAGGAATATGCTCTTACTTGCCGCAGAATTTCCACAGCCGCAGAGGCAGGAGTAACCAAGAGGCCGCCGGATGCCGGTGCAGACGCCGAATGGTTTTGAATTCAGAGTTGACTTTCTCCTAGACCAGTTGCCATCCAAGGCTATAGAACCCAGTCTGTCGTGCTATTTACCCATAGTTGGAGGCAGAAGAAGAGGATTCACACCTTTCCCAAGGGTGTTAGCACGTAAGTAACGGATTCAACTGGAATTCGAACTCGGCTCTACGATTCCTCAATCCGAGCCGTCATCCATTACTCCACCGTGTCTCCTGGCATTGGGATAGCGGAAGGTGTCTTTCAAAATCTAAGCCAAGTATTAAGAAGCGGAAAAATGTTGTTTGAAACAAGGTAAAGTGACCTGAACTATTATGTAATATCAGTCCTACATGGCAGTGAATACTGTGTGACATGAAGCAACTGGAATATAGTTATACAGAAGGATGCTGGGAATAACATAGACCGAAAAATTGAGCAGAGAAGAACATTTAGAGGAAATGGTAACGAAAAGGACATTTATTCTTAACATCAGGGAGAGACAGTTGAAAATTCTAGGGAACATAAAGAGGGCTTAGGAAATGGGATACACAGAGGGTTGTTTAAAGTCAAGACGGACAAAGGAACACGACGCATAACATAATTAGTGCACATGTATAAATTGATGGCTTAATGAAATTTGAAGAGATAACAAAAAGACAAACTTAATTAATAGCTAAAAAGCCAAGGTGTTGAAAGCAAAGGTCATATAGGAGAATAAGATATTATGATATAATATACAAGTTACATAGTTGTGCCTACTTTATTCAGATGTCTTCGGCTCGTAACTCACAATATTAGTTGCCTATCTTGGGGATGACCATATATTATCTTCTAACAGATAATATTTAATCTCCCCTTCTCTCTTTCTATTGTTAAATTATCTCGGATAGTTTTTTGTTTTCCTTATTTGTCCACTATCACCGCAAGGCTATCCGCGTATCGTATGTTTCCAATGATTATAACTTTAGATAATTAATCCTCGTATGTCTTCTCGTTCGTTCAAAATTAATCTGGTGAGAAAATACTTACTAGAATAAGAATGTAAATAAGAATAAGAATAATAGAATAAGAATGAGAATACTGCAATAAGAATAGGAAAACTCAAACTTGAATAAGAATGTGAATAAGAATAACAATTAGAATACTATAATAAGAATAGAATCAGAATGTGAATAAGAATAAGAATATAGAATAAGAATGACAATACTACAATAAGAATAGGAAAACGCATACTAGAATAAGTATGCGAATAAGAATAAGAATAAGAATAAGACAATAAGAATGAGCATACTAAAATAAGAATAGGAAAACGCATACTAGAATAAGCATATGAATAATAAGAATAGGAGAAGAACAAGGAGAATACTACAATAAGAACAGTAAAATGCATACTAGAATAAAAATGTGAACAAGAATAAGAGAATAAGAATGAGAATACTGCAATAAGAACAGAAAAACGTATGCAAGAATAAGAAACGTGAAGCAACAAAAATGTGGTTTCACAGAAAGATGCCGAGAATATCATGGACGAAACATGTGAGCAACGATGATGTTTTAGAAAAACTGGAAAGAAAAATGACATTTATACTTAATATCAGCAAGAGGAAGTAGAACTTTCTAGGACAGATAATTATGAAAAAAGGCTTGGAAAATGTGATATTCACAGGGGAGATTGAGGGCAAGAGGGACAGAGGAAGACAACGCATAACCTACCAAATTTGAGTTAAGGAATAACTGAATAAGTTTTACGAGTGATAAGAAAAAGATAAAATTTATTAAGAGCTACAAAGGGCAGTTTTGGTGGTAACACTTGTCCAAATAATGAACTATAGGCAAATAATGAACCTCCAAACACTATGAAAGTATTCAAAAATCATTTTTATAATATAAATACCAGCAATACATTTTTATATAAAAAATTAACAACGATACATATTTGTGGTAGAATTAATAACAATAAATTTAAAAGCAGCAAAATAACCAAAAATACATGTTATCTGTAGTTGAAACTATAAAACATTGTCAAAATATTTAGATTTCGTCTTTAAATAACACATAGAGTTTGATATGCTGCTAAACAAAATCAACCAAGTATAGGAAGTTGTGGAGAGCTATGTTCGCCAACATCCGGAAAGCACACTACACATAAAACAACAAAGAAAAACTGCATATTTAGCACCCATATTTTATGATACTACAACTAAATAGTTTTCACATAAACGTTGGACACCATATTCTTTTGTTTACAAGAAATCTAAGTTGCAGTATAACTTTGCTTCAAGTAGCATATGGACAATACATCCTTTTCAATGCATGTTCTGTGCACAGATGACTTCTTGACAATTTGAACAGAAACTCTGCTTCTATTGATTCACCAATTCTTGTTGGTAAGGCTTCAGTGTGGCTGAAACGTATTTAAAGTTATTTTCATTGTATTTATGTTTATTAAACCAGTTTCTGTCTGTTGCTATGGCATGGTTTTGCTTACTTTATCCACTGGCTTCCTTGTTGATATAACAACGAATGCAAGGGTAAAGAAATTAGCTCTTGAATTCCATTTAACTTTGCTAATGTTTGTAATTTCCTGAAAGCCTCTCAAAGAAAAATTGCCTAATTCTTTAAAGTATCGCAACACCTGTGTTAATTTTAGAAACTAAGCATCCTGACATCTTGCTATCAGATTCCCTTGTTCTACCGAGTTGAAAAACAAATGGATATTCAATAGGTGGATTTTATCACGGTGAAAAAGGTGACACCAACTTGCTATACTTCAAAGGTGGCGAGTAATGAAATATTCAGTTGGTAAACTAACCAGCCGACAGTTGAAAGAAAGTGTTACTACATATGAACTGTCGTTTTGTTTTTTAATAGATTTATCTTGTTTTAACCCTTCGCATTTCGGAGACATCATTGCCATTTCTATGATTGTTTAAACAAATACTAAACGATTATTTTGTTTCAGACAACGTTTGTTGTAAAAACAAGAGTTTCTTATTTCACTAATAAGTCAGATTTATCCGTCTAAGCCCGTCATGGTCGCGGCTTATTAAACACTGGGAATAGATAAGTTCATTTAACTGGGCAACCGTTTGCAGCTGTTATTCGGTATATGTTCGGAATACTAAAGAAAATTAACATAAATATAGCAAACTGTACGATACTCAATTGCTGACGTGAATTTATTTTTTCTACAATTCACCTTTGGAGTGTTTTTAGTCGCTATTTGTCTGACTAATTGTCTGTTCACAATTAAATGAGTTCAACTTTACAGCAAATTGCTTGCAAATGGTTATGAAGTTGGCAGGAACACGGAATGGTAACATTTTGCAGTATTCAAATGTCACTGAAATTCTTTCCACTATTTCAAGTAAATGCATTTTAATAGACAGAACACAGTTTAAGAATATGCCTCCGTGACTGTTTAATTTCCAGGTTTAGGGACTGAACCTGACTTAAACGTTGAAGAAGAAAAAAAAACAACGTAAATAATAATACTCTATTTACATTATTGGGACTATCGTCCTCATCTTATGTATATATCATATATTTTCTCTGACAACCCCTTCACAAAAGGCAAGCAGACTGTTTTCTGAGTGTTGTTGTCCTACTCTTGTACCCACCTATCCCAGTACAAGAGGAGGACAACAACACTCAGAAAACAGTCTGCCTGCATTATATGAAGGGGTTATAAGGGAAAACACAAAGGGCTTGTGGTCCATATAACATCACGACAAAAGATGGACGACACTTCGCAGACATCTCTTCCGAGTAAGACTCCCCATAGAGGAGAGCATGACTAAAGACTATGTGTACGCTACCACGTGCAGCTGCGGAAAGAAATATAAAGGGGAGACAGGCCATCCCTCTAAGGTAAGGCTTCAAGAACACCAGAAAGCTGTAACACGAGGGGAAGTGGGAAAAAGAGGCGTGGATGATCACATATGGAGATAAAAGGGAAATCACCGCACTCTGTGGGTTCAGGTTGAGATCAGGGTTCAAAGAAGACCATTGGAAAATTCGTAAACGAACCAGCACATATGCTGGGCCACAAAAATCTCCTGAGCCGATCAAGCATAGAAATGCATACAATATGGGAACCAGTAATAAAGAGTCACAGATAAAAGCGATATGGGCTCTGGTAAAAAATAAAATGATAACAGCAAAAATTGCAATATGAGCACGGGTAAAAAAATAATTGATGAAGACAGTAGGTTTATAATACCCAGAAATTCATACAGATGTCCTCGAGGACACACGGCACAGTGGATAAAGGCGTTAGTTAGATCCAGTGGGAGGACCCAAAGAGTGTGATTTTAATACCTGTTTAAGGCAGTGGAGAACTTGAAAAGCGGAATTAACAGGAGATAACTGACAATGGACATCCATTAAACATGGTACACAGTGAGCGAAATAAAGGGTTCAGTCCTACATTCCAACCACATGAAGAAGGCCGGAGCGTACAACCGCCGAAACGTTGTAATAAATATGGCATCAATGATGATGACAATAGACCGAATAATGTAAATAGTGTACATAATACCTCATCTCAGAAATATAGACAGATACTGAAGAAGGCCGGAGCGTACAATGGCCGAAACCTTGTAATGAACATGGCAACAAAGATGTGGACAATAGTCCGAATAATGTAAATAGTGTACATAATACCTCATCTCAGAAATAGAGACAGGTAAATCTTAATGTTTGCGGATGAAAATAATCAGAGAAATTGAAATTCTCAGTAATGCCTCGGCATTAAATAAGACGAATTGATATTTCCTAATGGCGTAATAGTATTTTAAGTCACCCTGAGCCAGGATTGAACACTTAGACTTCCATTTCCACGTTATTTTATTTCCCTCACTTCCTATATGTCTGCAATTAGAATTGCAGCGCGATAGATGATTATGAAAAGCGATCGGATCATTAGAAAAGAGTATGACAAGATCAGTCAGGTTTTAGTTCGAATCTGCTGTAGAAGTTGCTAATTAAAAATTCTAATTAAATATGGCGTTTCATTTTAAAAATCACAATTGAATATATATATATATATGTGTAGGTGTCTGTGTGTGTGTGTGTGTATATATATATATATATTTTAGAATTGGACATAGCCCGACAATTTATTTAAAGACATTTATATTATGTTTAACGTTCTTTTTATAGATACATGTATTTAAGCAAATGCTCTGTTTTATAATAAACAGTATTAAATAACATTTACCGGCCTGAATGTCCGAGAAATTTTCATAGAAAATTTTCGCTCTCCGACAGGAATCGAACCTGTATCCTATACGGAACCATCATTTCGCGTGATGTGCCTTAACCTTTCGGCCACAGATGAGCGTCTGGTTAGCAAGGTCGATTTTACTATCTTTAAACTTAAATCTTCCATGAATCTCTTCTATTCATATCTGCTCTAGCGTATCAAATGTAAACAAATGACGTCATATATTTTAGAATTGGACATAGCCCGACAATTTATTTAAAGACATTTATATTATGTTTAACGTTCTTTTTATAGATACATGTATTTAAGCAAATGCTCTGTTTTATAATAAACAGTATTAAATAACATTTACCGGCCTGAATGTCCGAGAAATTTTCATAGAAAATTTTCGCTCTCCGACAGGAATCGAACCTGTATCCTATACGGAACCATCATTTCGCGTGATGTGCCTTAACCTTTCGGCCACAGATGAGCGTCTGGTTAGCAAGGTCGATTTTACTATCTTTAAACTTAAATCTTCCATGAATCTCTTCTATTCATATCTGCTCTAGCGTATCAAATGTAAACAAATGACGTCATATATTTTAGAATTGGACATAGCCCGACAATTTATTTAAAGACATTTATATTATGTTTAACGTTCTTTTTATAGATACATGTATTTAAGCAAATGCTCTGTTTTATAATAAACAGTATTAAATAACATTTACCGGCCTGAATGTCCGAGAAATTTTCATAGAAAATTTTCGCTCTCCGACAGGAATCGAACCTGTATCCTATACGGAACCATCATTTCGCGTGATGTGCCTTATATATATATATATACGGAACAATGAAAAATATTTACAAATTAAAAAATTAAAATCTTCATACACGCTGGGTTGGATATTATTATTCTTTCGTTTTTGTTATTTCAATTAGATTCCTCGACTAGTTTCACCCAGCATGGTCATCATCAGGAGAATAATGTTCTGCTTGTTAGCAGCATATATATATATATGTATATATATATATATATATATATATATATATATATATATATATATATATATATATATATATATATATATATATATATATATATATATATATGTGTGTGTGTATGTGTGTGTGTGTGTTTTATGGTATAAAATAAAGAGTTCATTTACTTTCTGGGATATCATACGAAACCAGACATATAGAACTGCTTCCTCCCGATAAAAAAATCAATATTTCTTTTAAATATGTCAAAATTTCTGTGAACTATGGGAATGATTTTGACATTTTCAATTTTCTTGCTTTGCAAAATGTCCTAATAAATCGATGTTTTATTGTCAGTACTTATCTTGCTTGATTTTTATAGTTAAATACGAGTATTTAATTGCTGACCGACGTTATTATCTACAGCTTTATACGGAATATAATTTAGTAGATTTGTGACGTTTCCTACAATTCTGAAATGGTGCAGAAGAGTTTCCTGCTTCCACGAGTACATAATACATATATTATACATACATATATATATATTTTATACATACATATATATATATATATATATATATTATACATGCATACATATATATATATATTATCTTATATATATATATATATATATATATATATATATATAAGATAAGAAAAAAAATTGATAAAAACTATATAAATAATTTAACCCAAATAAATAAATAAACGACTTCCGTTAAAATAAATATGTATACTGTGTGTGTGAGAGAGAGAGAGAGAGATATAGAGAGAGTCTGTGTGTGTGTGTGTGTTTGTGTGTGTGTGTGAGGGAAAATAATGGTTAAATCTTAAATAAAGATGAAATGATGAATATGAATAAATTACCCATTTTTTTTCCGCTTTCGATTCATTGTTAACTGATTTTCTTGACTGACAAAATCATTGACTATGAAATCTTTGACTATTAATATTCATTCTTTGAAACCATAGCGTGCTTTTCTTTTAGTTCACTAAACAAGATTTTTATTTGTAGATTTTTAGTAGTTTTGTTTTCGCACTTCTCGCTTTTACGTTTTTACTCTCGTGGATTTTCAATACAAGTTGTGTATTCTTGTTGTGAAGCCATATAACAAACGTAGACCTACAGAAACCTATATAATATCATATCTGAATGCAGAAGAATGAATCCGTTGAGAAAACCCATTAACATTCTGATTAACCTACATAAATAAAAAAAGAAGCTATTCATTTTTTAAGAATGGTACATTTGAAGACAAGAAAGCGAATTATTCAAGACAGATAACTACAAAGATTAATAATAAATAATTAATCTACAATAAAACGTAAAACCCAGTAATAAGGATAGTTTTCTATAACATTTGGTATTAATTACAGTTCTTTCTCCGTTAAACATTAATGTACTTATTTCTATTTATATGTCATGTCCTTTCAGGACGTAGGCGATAATGGCTCTCTACCCACCCGCTATCCCTTGCAGCTCTCAACAAGTCCCTTCCCTTTGCTAACTCCCACAGACCACGTCCTGTCATCCACTTGCTTAAGCCTGCCAGTATGTCACGCGTTACTTTCCCTTGTCTCTCTTTTCCTCTATTCAACGCGTGAGTATCAGATTCTCTGTGTCTTCCTTCCTCATTATGTGTCCCCCCCCAAAAAAAAAGCTGCCTCTTCCTGATGTTAAGCCTCCACCTTGTTTGCATCCTCTTTAAGACCTCATCACATGATATCTTTAGCATCCTTCTGAACCACATTTCCGTCGCCTCGAGTCTCTTCTTCATCTTTGAGGAAATCATTCAGCATTCGCTGCCGAGGACAGATGTCACGTAACAGTTCAGTATTCTTTTCTTCGTTACCAAAAAAATCCTCCTGTCTCGCAATACTCTGCCCCGTCCTTGCCCATCCCAATACGTCTATGGATCTCAGTGTCGCACTTAACGTCCATTGTCAAAACGCTTCCTAGATATTTAAACTTCCACATCTGTTTTATTCTGCTGTTCGCGACCTACAAATCGCATTTAGGGATCATCCTTTTACTGATGACCATGCATTCTGTTTCCTTGTAATTTATGCTTAGTCCCTTCTTCTCACTCTCCGCCGTTACCTTCTGTAGGAGATTTTGTAATTTCTTTACCGTGTCTGCTATCAGTACTGTGTTGTCTGTGTATCTTATGTTGTTAAGGTTGTAGCCGCCAATGCTAAATCTCTGTAGGGTTTCCAGTTCTTTCAGAATTGCATCGCTGTATACCAAATGACACTATAAACTCGAGTTTGTATCATATTCGGTACGAGTGCACGTATAAATCTTTTTTTTTTAAATTTCACTGTCCCAAAAATTAAACAGGGAGCACGTATAAGTAAATGCATCAATGCATATCGAAATCACTTCCTTTATATTTTTTTATAGTAATGTCATGTAAATAAAATATATATCAAAATAATGCATTTTACTGAATATGTTGCTTTATTTTTTTCACTCAATTCACCCAACCAAGGGAATAAATTCATTAAGATATAAGGGGTTACTGAGTGAGGAGGAATAATACGAATAAAATAAAAAAAATATTAAGGAGCGAGAGTAATAAAAGAAAAGTTATAAAGAAGACAACAGATAACGATCAAAGATGGCTGGAGAGCAAGTAACCGGAAGAGTAGTCCACAGACGAGAAGTGCGATAGAAGAAACTATTAGCAAAGAACTTACGGTTACATCTAGCCAAATTAGCTGTAAAATGATGAGATCATGCCGCCAATCTAGTAATGTGCTTGAATTCATAAAGTCTATGTACGATGGATGCAAAAAAAAAAAACAGCACAATTATCATTAAAATATTTTAGAAAAGGCAGAATGAAGAGGCATTACAATGATGGGAAAATGAATGAAATCAGGATGACATTGTAGATTCATCTTTGGATTTTATTAAAAATCTCTAAATATATAGCAGTAGAAGATGATCATATTTAGCAGCAATACTCAAAGCATGGATGAATGCTAGACTTGTAAATATGTAAGATAGACTCTCGAGAGGTTGAATGTGGAGCATGACATAGAGAAAAAAATTTCATTGCGACTGATCTAGCAATTAATCAATAAAATCTTTCCACTGCATGTCCATGCTGGCCTGGGAAGGCACAATGAGTCACTCTCATGTCGGTTAGCAACAGCCATGCTGATAAAAATCAAAATGGGTTCTTTCAGATGACTAATAGAACACGGTTTCATATTGGAGGTGTTAAAATTAACAAGCAACTACTTGCCCCTGTTAACAGAAGGATTTAGGTGACTTTTGAGATCAGCTCCCAATTTGAGCTTATCGAACCGATCAGACTTACTATTAAGACTATAATAAATAATTGTGTCATCAAAATATATAAAGAGTTCAGAGTTTAAACTATCAGGAAAGACGTTGTTCCAAGGATTAACGTTAAAAACAGGAACTATAGGAGACTGTTTCAAACCAGCAGAAAGCAGGCGGTAGTCAGACATTTATTGTAAATTTTAAGGAGAACAGGGGCCAGTTCAGGAGCACATTACTCAAGGACTATTACTGGGATACCTTTAGATTCAGTTTAGAGATCGGGAGGTTGGAGGTTTTGAATAGCATTGTTCCCAGTTTCACCCCGAACCAGTGTGTTAGCACTTGTTATAGTCCCAGCTATGGGCAAACAATAAACCCCCAAACAATAGTCAACAGTAAATTTTTACAATAAAATAAGCAACAATACATTTTATAGCAGAACGGCAATCAATGAAACACTAAAAAAAATACATTTTATAGTAAAATTACGAACAATATATTTTATGGTCTACAAACTATTTATCTAAAAAACATGTTTACTCTATACGTATTAAATTATGAACAAAATATCCGTAGTTGAAAGCATAAAATTACATAGAAAATTAATAAATTTCGGTATTAAATAAATCTTAGAGGTTGTTATGCCACTAAACAAAATCAAGCAACCAATCACTTTAGAAATGATATCACGAAAGAAGATATGAGTTATATGCATATCAATAAATAAAGTCCTAATTCTAAGTGAGAAATCCGGCAAATATACTTGAGACGAGTTCAAGTGTAGAATTTGAGCATAATTCACGAGAAAATCATCTTGCTTTATCGGCAGATGTTAACACTTCAAATAAAATAAAAAGTAGAGGTATAGAAGACTTCCTCTTCATTTAACATACTATTACAGAGCCACCAGTAGTCACAAGAGTAAAATTTGTTAGAGTCTATACCGTTTCTAATTCTATCAGCAAATAAATGTTTACCGCCTCGAAGATACGTTTACAATTATAAGGCACTAACACGGATAGGCCTCCGTTGTGATCGGAACAGTCATGCTGGTATAGCCGGAAAATGTGATTCCATTAGGTTATGACAGCTGAACAAGCCGGTGTGAAGCATTGAAAAGATTTTGGTTTAACTTGGTGTTGTCTAGAAGGTACAAAGCATCGACCTCGAATTTAGTAAAAGAAAACTCTGTGGTACAATTCTAAAATTCTAATTGGCATTCGTCGCTCGTGGATTTTTTTTTTGCGTGGGGGGGATTAGAGTAAATGTGTAAATCTATACTAAACAGTTCGTGGCAACTCCTAAATCCTAACGAATAATCAAACATCAAAGTTCCGATGAATAGGTATTCCGTACCTCCCTTTGTATGTAGCATTTAGTAACGTGAAACGTAAATGAAAAACAAAAGAAATAGTAAATAGTAAGTATCCAATGAAAAAAAATGTACATGATTTATTTTTCTTGCACGGACATTAATAATCGCAGAAAAGTTATAATCTTCTATGGAACGGATGCAAAATGTAATTGTTACTTGGAAGGATAAATCCATATCACGAAAATGAAAGATAGCGTCACTTTATCACGAGAATAGTTTTTCTAAGTTAACAGCTGATAGCAATATTTACTGCCCCCCTCCCGCGAGAGATAGATGTGGCACAAGGCCGAGTTTGACGTGGGTATTCCCGATTCCGTAGGCTCGGCCATAAAATACCCGTAGAAACTGTAAAAACAGAATCGGGATTGGTCAACCTCCCCGAACGAGACTCTGCCCTTTGGCGGAGCCTCGTCCGGTTTCCTCTCTGCTCAGAGGCAGAGAGTTCGACCGACTTCCTGGAACAAGTCGCAGCAAGGCTGTCAACTGTAACAGCTGATAGCGAAGGAAAATAGTCTAATTTGTATATAAATAAGGATTAGTGATAAAACATTTCAGGGGATTACCGTTTTCTTGAAAGGCAATCATAGTACAAAGAAAATGATTTTACTAGTACAAGCATATCTGCTTTAAACGATTGTCATTTAAAAAAGGTTTTAAATGTCAACCGTTTATTAACTTTTGATTTCAAGATAAAATTAAATGAATAAAAAAGCTGAATAAAGACGAGAGGTTAACTATACATTTACAGGGATATCTTATAGAAAGAAGTTAATATTCCAGGTTTACCTAAAGCAATGCTATATATATATATATATATATATATATATATATATATATATATATATATATATATATATATAGTTGCGGTCAGAATGTTCAGAACGGCATTGATTTCTTCAGTAAAGTAGATATAATTTTTTATCAAATTTGTTTTATATTCTGTAATTTTCACAGACAATAAATACGATTTTAATTGTTATTGTCTGAGATTTTGATGTAATTTGAGAGGAGGATAATACAAAACTTATGGATGATTTAGTGACTTACTACAAAACCCATGGCGGTCAAAATCACTAAATCATCCATAACTTTTGTATTATCCTCTCAAATTACACCAAAATATAAGACAATAACAATAATTTATTGTCTGTGAAAATTATAGAATATAAAACAACTTTGATAAAAAACTTATACTTACTTTTCTGACGAAAACAATGCCGTTCTGAACATTTTGCCCGCAACTGTATATATATATATATATATTAAAATAAGAAAGAACAGTAATCCGGTATTCTTAGTAATTATTTTTATTATTTCATTATTAAAAACAGTGATCTATACAAAACAGTAGAACATAATATTGTAATTATTTTCTATTTTAAAAATGTGGTTCCATTGCTACGCCGGAATTACCATGTTTCAAAATAGAAACAAAATATTTTAAATTTAATTATAAATTTTAATATAAAACCCATAGCTCCGTTTCCTTCTCATCCGATTTCTGGAATAACCAATTAAGAAATTTACCCTCATTTAAAAGTCCAGATTAAATTTTAAGATTTCAAAAGACGTTGGGACTCAAACTTCGAATGTCCTTTAATAATAATAATAATTACAGAAATCAAACATCCCTATCTAAATATTTCTGGCACTTAAAAGAAACTAATAAAACACCAAGAGTAAAATAGAAATTAATAAGAAGAGCTAGAGCGTGTAGGTCATTAAATGACCCATGTCCTTTATGCATTCATTAAAAATTATGCATTAATAAGTTTCTGAAAAATAAAAAAATACTTAATCAAAGAAATGAAATACCTCTTTTTTGAAAACACTGTCAAATACTTTCCTGAAATAATGTTTAATTTTGTAAATGAGATGAAAGATTCATATTTATACTTGATCTTTGATGAAGAATTTTTAAAAAAAAGTATGAATGTAATTCGAATATATTTATTTGTAAAAAAATAACGTCTATTAGATATTAGAAGTAGAAAAGTTCTTTAAATTTGTAGGAATAGATTTTAAATATTAAAAATAGGACTTACTCATATTCAAACGGTCCGTTTAAGAAATCGTTGTGCATAAAATTATAAATTAAGCGGCCAAATAAAATTGCCAAAATATTCTTATCATTGAAAAACCAAGACGACACGCGAAAAACGGATATCATTCTTTGTGAGCAGGCAAACTTACCCCATCTTAACTTATTAACCTGATTTTGAAAGTAACTTATATTGGATACATAAGTTGTCTATGGAAATTAAAACCCAACCACCCATTATCAAAATTATGGAATTTCCCGTAACCATAACAATTTAAAAGATTAAGATTGTCTGTGCTTATAAATGAAAGTAAATTTCTTAATAGGTTAATCCAAAAATCACTTGAGAATGGGACGGATATATGGATTTTAAATTTAATGTTATAATTAAATTTTTAGTTTATGTTTTGAAACGTAGTAATTCCTGTATAGCGATGGAGCCATATTTTTAAAATAGAAAATAATTATAATATATATATTATATATATATTTTTACATTTGTATATGCAGTACTTTGTGGAAAGCGCTCAATATCAGTAATAGAGCTAATATATTCCTTTTATGGATATGAGTTTGTGAACACCTCCCACCATAGATATTGTCAAAAAAGCATAAATAGATCCAACTTTAAAAAATAAACCAGTTTCTCTGAGGATCGCAAAATAGTGAAACCCAGGGTTACAATTTCATACCCGTACAACTATATATATATATATATATATATATATATATATATATATATATATATTTGTGTGTGTGTGTGTGTGTGTGTGTGTGTGTGTGTGTGTGTGTGTGTGTGTGTGCTACGAAGGGGCGCATCTTTCAGTCTATTGTTCGGACTATCCTTCTCTATGGCTGCGAAACGTGGCCACTTAGAGCGGTTGACCTACGAAGGTTGAAGTGTTCGATAACGATTGCCTTCGCTGCATTCTACGATGACGCCAAATCGATCGTGTGCCCACAATCACTCTGCGTCGTCGCCTGAGTCTCCGTCCTCTTCCACCCGTCCCGCCCCAGCGTTGTCTCCGATGGTTCAGGCATACAGGGAGAACCCATCCGCGATGTACTTCTCCCTACTTCTCTCCCAGGCCGGCGAAAACGTGTCGGTGGCCAGCTGAAGACGTGGG
>OZ038491.1:45871607-45889107 GCA_964036315.1 Acanthosepion esculentum
ATATCTTTTCCATTCATCAAGTAAAAAGATATGTTCACACACACACACTCTCACACGCAAACAAACGCGCGTGCGCGCGCACACATACACACATATATATATATATAGGCATGGATATGATAAAAAAAAATATATATACACATACATTTGCACGTACATATGAATATATTTATTCCTCTGGTTTTATAAACACTGTTATGTAAGAGAACTATAAATATTAGTGAATATATATATATATATATATATATATACGAGGGTCATTCAATAAATAAGGTGAATTATTCAGTATAAGGACTTCTAATACAGATAGAAGCTTACTTTCTTTTTAAATTATTCAACCTAGTCTCCCAGCACTGTCACACACATTTCCCATCTGTGCACAAGCTTCCGTATTCACTCAGCGTAAAAATCTTTGGACTGATGTCTCAGCCATTCGCTCACAACACTTTTGACTTCATCGTCACTTTTAAACTTCGTGCCTCTCGTGAACGCTTTCAAGGGACCAAATAGGTGAAAGTCTGAAGGGGAAAGGTCTGGGCTGTAAGGAGGATGAGGGAGCAGTTCCCAGCCCAGCTCGTTGATGGTCTGCACCGTTTGGGCTACTGTGTGAGGCCTTGCGTTGTCATGATGCAAGATGACTCCTTCTGACTGATGATCCCAACACATAAGCTCAAAATCCTTGCAATGTCATTCACTGTAACCCTTCTGTCAGACTGAATGAGGTCATTGAATGATTCGATCAACTCAGGAGACCTCACTTCTGTAGGCCTCCCAGGCCTGTCTTCATCCTCAACACTGTTCCGTCCTTCATTTTTTGGCTGAAACATGTGGCACCATACACAGTTGACATTCGCCTATGAATTTCAACTGGTTTGCACCCTTCAGCAACCAGAAACTTGATAACAGACCGCTGTTCAATCCTGGAGCATGCTTCTTGGTCGGCCATCTTTGTTAATCGGCAAAACTCTTAAAGTTTTTTTTAATCAGCAAAGAAATTAAATCCATGTGAAAAAGAAGTAAAACAAAATAAAATAAAAAAGTGTAAGCTTCTATCTGTATTAGAAGTCCTTATACCGAAAGATTCACCTTATTTATTGAATGACCCTCGTATATTCACTAATGTATACTTTTAGCTCTCTTGTTGGAACAAATACAACACCTCCCATATATATATATATATATATATATATATATATATATATATATATATATATATATATATATATATTAACCTAAGGAGCCAGGAAAACCTACCTAGGTTTTACCTAAACGGATCGTCTGCAACCAGACATCTCGACACATTGATGAGCTGTGATACAGTGAAACAATCTGTCTGTGGATGACAATATATATATATATATTCACCTAAATGGATGTCAGGGTAAAACTGGCCAGTTTTACCGACATCCGATTAGGTGAAACCTAGGTAGGTTTACCTGGCTCTTTAGGTTTATATTATGTTTGCTCTACTTCGTGTATTGAGCACTTTACGTAGTTGCTTTTACGCGTTTTGGAGGTTTTTTCTCTGACTCTGAACTTGAACTCTGTACGATTGTTTTCGCCTAAATTTTATGTTCTTAGTTCTTTCTTTTTTTGTTCCTCATTTTTTCCTTGGCTACTGCTTTGTTCTGCTACAAGCCGAAATACCCAAGTTTTTTTCAAGCGAGTACCACTATATATATATATATATATATATATATATATATATATATATATATATATATATATATATATATATATATATATATCGTCGGTGAAAGAACTCGCTGCCGAGTATTGGGCCGCTCATTAACATTTCCTTCTGTGTGTAATGAGTCCTATGTTGGATCTTAATTGATGTCCCTAGGGTAGGAGGGTTCAGGAGACGGAGATCTGTGGCTTTTATTAGGTCTCTTTTCCTCTCTTCTATTTGTCTTCTCGTATTTTCGAAGGAATTTGTTTATTCATTAACTGCTTTTCTCCAATTGGTTCTTCTGTAGCTTCCGCCTCCTAAGTGATGGATTCATTTCTGTCCTCCGTAAGGTGTTTTTTTTTTTAGCTGATCCTTGAATCGACGACGTGGGACTCTAACTAGTCACTTGCCAGATGCGAGTTCCGAGAAAAGGACTTGTTTCATTAGGCAGATATGTGGCTATCGGCCAATATGTCCGGTCCGTCAAAGTCAATGGCGAGTCGTGATATTTTCTACGCTCTACACCTACTACACTCACACCCACACAACCCCCACCCACACGCGCACACGCACACACTAATTACCAATGATCACGATAATATAATATTCAAAATTTTATATTTAATAATAATATTATCCACTATTTATATTCGAAATATTGTCCTAATCGTTTTTGTTGTTATCCCAATATTTCGACCCCTGACCTCTGTACGGTTGACGAGACTGTGCAGAATGACAGAGTCTCGTATGGGGTGGTAGACAGCTACCCGACACTGTTTTTTACGTGGTTTACGGGGAATTTTTGGATACCCCACAATAAACTCAGCCTTGTGCCACATCCGACTACGTGGGGCGGTAGGTGAATATCTTCACTGTGGAATTGACTTCCCGATGTGCTGATCAAACTCTCAGCTTCTGGGGAGAGGAACCCAGACGAGGTTATGCCGAAGGGTAGAGTCTCTTCTGGTGTGGCAGACAGCTACCCAACCCCGTTTTTATGGGCTCTCCGGGGAAGTTTTGGCCGAGCCTACGGCCTCGGATACTCCACCATAAACTTGGGTTTGTGCCGCATACGACCCCGTTGGGTGGTTAGTGAATATCTTGACTGGAATTCACTTCCGACTTTGCTTGTCAGAGAGGAAACCAGACGAGGCTACGTCTGGGGATTGTAGACATCTACCCAAACCCGTGTATACGGGGTCTACAGATAATTTTTCCCAGAGCCTCAGTTCACCCCACATTAAATTCAGCCCTGAGCCACATCTCACCGCGTGGGGAGGTTAGTGAATATCTGCACATGGATTCACTTGGGTATCACATTGATTCACTTGTAGCTGACCACTTGCAGTTGATTACTTACTACACGCTGCTGGCGAATCTTGTACGTTGTTTCTGTTATAAATATTATTGTTCCATTTCAAACCTTCGTTTTGATTATTCTTAATCATTAACCTTTTCCTAGGTTACAACACTGAGTTTTAAAATGAATTTTAAAAAAATTAAAAATCTTTCTCAAAGTTTTCATTTTTAGCTTTAATTGAAGACTTGAAGATTAAATTAACTATTTTCAATAAGCAATACTCTTGTGTATTTTAAACATAAAGTATATTGGTTGGAATCGATTTTTTTCAGTAAAATCGATAAAATCGGGTATTTTGACACATTTGTAAACAAAAGTTAATTCTCGGTTTTAAAAATCTTGTAGAACTAAAATATATATTTCTATAACGTTATTTGATTAACAATTTTAAATTACATTAATCTCATTTGAAACAAATATTATTTACTTTTAGCATAACATGTTGTATACCAGCTTTTCATCTCCACAGGGTCCTGTTTTTTTCTGACGTGCTGATCAATTTATTGACAGCCTAACGTGTTGACTGTTTAAGTATAGTTGAGCACAAGTGTACGCAGCCGATATTCTTTATATGAGGGTTTTTGCCTGTAAATGAGGACAATCCTTAAAACACGTGGTCTTTTAATAATTATGTCATGTTTATCCATAGAATAATTCAAAATTAATCTAAAAATCTTATTGTATGATTGGAGTTAAGCTTTTCAATTATCGATTAATATATATAGTCTTCATTTAATAACAATATCCACTAACGCAATCAAAGTTTTGCAGAATTAAAAAAAATATGAAACTTTAAAAAGTATTATAACTAAAATTTAAGAAAATAGAAAAAAATATTTTAAAAGTTCATTATTCATCGAAAAAATATTTTCTTAAAGCTATAATGTCCTTAATATAAGTTATTTATAAAAACAATTAAATGTTTATCTAATTAAATAACGTCATAGTTTCATTACTTTTACTTTTTATTATTCGGAGCAGATTTTCGGGAAACCAGTAACAGTTTCCAAAAAGTAGACTATTTAAATTTTCCAAGGATTCATGATTTTAACTAAGGAAATAATTTTCCAATCAGATTTTAATTTCTCTAAATTTCATTAAGTGTCTGGATACTAGCAGATGTACAGAAAATAAATATTTTTACCAAGATTTTTTAAAAATAACAATTTAATAAATAATTTAACTAATTTGTGAATAAGTCCGGAGAATTATTTTACTTTTTAAAAGAATTTTCCAAATCAATGCGTTATTTTACCGGAGAAATAGGCACCAAAATATTTACAGTAGAAAGAAAAATTTCGAACATGGTAGAAAGGATTAAAACAAAAATTAATAAAATGATAAAAATATTTTAGTCTTTCCTCTTAATAATTACTTTTGACGATACAATTTTTATTAAGTCTGGGGACTTTTTTCATCATGGTATGCTTTTTTTCAGCGAATTAATGGCGGCACTTATATGATAGGCATAATAATATTATTGATATATATTTTCTTTATCATTTCGGCTGGAGTAAGGTGATATAGCTACTAAGACACATTGGGTTACAAAGAGCGAAGGAAACGTAGAGAGACGTTATCGAAGGAGAAAGCTCAATAAACAGAACAGTATTGAAGGAGATAAAAGATAACGATTGATTTTTGCCTTTAAAACCCGTGGATTTCTGTTGAGGGGAATCTAGAATATAATTCCATAGGCAAGCACGAGGGAGATAGGTAATGTGAACACAGGAATTAATACCCCTTAGTACTGGCAAATTTTTTCTTCAACGCGATCTTCTAATCAAATCTGAAGATCGAATCGTGAAATTGACAGACACTGGTCTAAGAATTTGGTTTTGATAATTCCAATATCTGACTATTAGTCGCTATACTGTATACATAGCTGGGACCACTCTGACTATATTCATAAACCTTTTATCTCTTAAATATCACCAATACCTGCTTCAGAATTAAAATACAATGCAACCATAAAACAATTCATTCTCTTCGTATTCTATTGGGAAGAAGAAATTTCCATTTAGACATCTTACAAAGAGGAGGTATATTAAAATCATACTCCCGCGATGATACTTCCCCGAAGACTAATTTTAATCTCTTCAAGTATAGAGTCAACCTTCATCTATAGCATGCACATACTTATTTCTTCTATACAACTACCTCAATAGTAGCCACTATATTGAGTGGCTCTTGGGCCTTATATTGTGTGAATATTTTGTTAATAAGTAGCGGTGAACAATCAAAAACAGAACAAGGCTCAGTGATAAAATATATGTGTGGTGATTACAAAAAGTAGGCATTATAATAGATCTCCTTTTTTCGTTGACTGTTAACACCGAAAGCTAAAAGAACTAATTTGAAGAAAAGTCTGAATCCGAAGATTAATGCACTTGAGGAAAATGCAAAGAAAAGAAAACTGTACTTTGATTTTCGAAAATATCTAAAAAAAAATATACCAAATTGAGTTCTTTATCGATAAAAATCAGTTAGGTGCTGAAAAATCACATAAGCAAATAAACTGAATATATTCAAAATGAAATCTAAAGAAAATATTCTATTGATATTTGCTATTATACGTCATTGGTTCTCAAACTATTCTACCCTATGCACAATTTTCACCATAAATCAGGATGTCATTCCCGACCCTTTCCAAGACTGTCGGGTGCATTCCTAATAATATGAACATATTATTGAAAATCATTTTCCCTATTAGTACGTATACATTGACATGGATTATTTTTGTAGTGGCAAAAAGCACAAGAACTAGCGGAAAGTAAACCCATCGTGACCTCTCAGTTGCGCGAACGGATGCACATTGCGGGTTGTGCTGCGTTGGGGACTTCGAAAGTTAACATTTTGAGTCTGATAATCTGAAGTCCCAATTACCCCACACCCACCTTGATAACCTGAAATTATTCCCTTATTGAGGAAATCCACATTAGTTGAGAACGCCTGGTATACGACGTCAGATCACAACGTGTCGGGATCGTTGCTGAGTTAAATTACGCAAAACGAACCCACTTCTGACACACTAAGTTATAACGTTCTCGCACAGTTCCATTTTTTATATCAGTGCTTGGAAGGTAAATGTGTAGCGGGTGGTCGTCTCATCAAGTTACAGAGCTTCCATAAGTGACCATGGCTTGTGCGGCAGGATTTGGTCAAGCACATTATTCCCCATGTCCGACATTCCTGATATTCCCCACATTAAAGACGGACAAAACAGAAGGGGTCACAGGGAGTCAGTCTCCTTGTAAGATTCCACGTCGGATATTCAGACGGGTGCAGATGGCAGTGCATCTGGTGTGATTTAGGTATAGTGTGGTGTTCCACTTTCCCATGCTGTGCTTAAGGAAATTTACTACCACAGGAAAAACTTTGTACATTTCCAAAGTCTTAAGGATCCAAGTGTGTGGCACACTATCAAAAGCTTTACGATAATCAATCCACGCTGCGCTAAGATTTCTACAACTTCTCCTGCAATTTTCAAAGATAATTTTGTTTATCAGTAGTTGATCTTCTCATCCATATGAATATCTCCTGCATCCCTTCTTTTCCAGTGGAAGAATGTTGTTTGCTTCGGAAAAAGATTAAGTTCGGTTCGTTAGGACAGATATGATCAACTTATACGTGGTGGAGAGACATGTTATTGCCCTATAACTTTTTGGATCATCTGTTTTACTCGTTTTTGGCATGAGATATGTAATACCTTCAGTGATCCAATCCGGGATTTTATTGGGATTATTTACAAGCGTTGATAGAAATTTGGCAAGGGTTTTATGGATTGATGAGAGATGATAGAGTTAGAAATTTGGCACGTTGTCGTTTTCTGGGGATTTCTTTATTTTGGATTTCGTTAGAGCTTGCCTAATATTATCTGTGGTTATATTTTCCCACTCTTGCATAGGTGTATATCTAGCATTCGTTCTTTTTCACGTTGGATCCATTCTGCATTTGGGTTATATTATTTGGGCTGCTCCAAATATTCTCCCAAAATGTCTGCACTTTGTCAATAGATGGTGGCTTTTTGACATGTGTAGGTACTTTTCCAATTTCCCTATAAAAATTTCTTAAGGTCCGTTTGGAATATTTTATTTTGGCGATAGAACCTGCACCATTTTTCGTATAGTTTTATTCTCCCTGTCTTTAACTGAAGTTTCTCTTTCAGTATTTCCATGACTGATGTAATTCCAGTTATGAATTTAATTTTATATTTCAGCTTGATCTGCTTGCATTTGCATGCGGGTTTCTAGTGAGCTCATCTAATATAGAAATATCACATCTGCTTTCCTTTATTTCTCGCATCAGTTTTGCCTTCCAAGCTGGCTCTCTATATCTATTATTATTATTATTATTATTATTATTATTATTATTATTATTATTATTATTATTGAATGACAGAACCGCACTCCAACATTAGACCGAAAATAACCATCAAGACAACCGGTCTGGTGAGTGTAGTTGCATTACAGGCAAATATGTGTAGCAGAGACATGGGTTTTGATAACACTAGCTCTTAACCTTGCAGGAAGAACCAAATTTGAAATTATTTTCAGGTCAAATAATCCAGTAGACTCAGGCGATTTTCACTTGTGTGGTAGGTGTTTTCAAAATTCACTATGTGAGTCGGATGTCGTTTTGGCTGCTTCATTATAAAGAAATAACACACGGCCGATGCTCTACCTCTATTCTCAGTGCTGAAGCGAAATGCCCAATCTTTCAATCCTGAGGGGACATACCCAACAGTCAAGGAAGTACTGGTCACTGAAGGGGATAGTTTATATTCTAATTCGCTAAGACAAAACCTACTGCTAATGAATAAAGGACATAAGCCATGATTGTTCCTGGATATTCCCAACTGGTCAGGGTGAAGTAATTGATAAGAGATTATCGGGAACTGAATGGAATATTTACTTTAGCCAGCTTCATTAGTTAAGACATTATTTGTACATGTGCATACCTCCAATCACTTATGATTACAAGTCATGCGGGGCATGCGTTGTGTAATATCACAATGTTTACAATTATTATTATTATTACTATTATTATTATTATTATTATTATTATTATTATTATTGTGGAGCCCCAGATGCAGTTAGCTGCCAACATTCCAGCAACTTGTGCAGACAAGTTATCCCCCAAAGAAAATACCCTGTCTTACTATAAATATTATCGCTACAGCTGAGAGAGAGAGAGAGTTCATATGGTTTGGACAAAGCCCGCCTCCACTTACTATGTCCTAGGATTGGTGATTCCAATCTCACTACCAAATTCCTTAATTTGTGACCAAACAGTGTTCTACCGTTATTTTGAGAGATAGACAGATGCATAACATTATTATTATTATTATTATTATTATTATTATTATTATTATTATTATTATTATTATCTTTGTACTGCCAAGATTTAGCCTGAAACCTGAAGTGACTACTAGTCAACATATCCTGATTGACGAGACATTTGCTCCGATGTCTCGCTAACATAGCCGCCATCATTTATCTTAATTGTAATTTGGCATTATATGTTATTATAATCTTTCATTAAAATATGTATACGTATGCTACGAAAACATGTATGTACATTTAAAATGTAACAAAAATGACACGGAGAGTTTGAAAAAACTAGAATGATATCACAGATCATTTTCTCTTGCGCGTTTACAACGATTGTTCAGTCCTTATTTCCTCAATTCACCCGTTAACTTTTCTCACAGACCTCCAAAGTTGATTTGTGCTGAATAGTTGAAACCGCACTACAAATATCTCGTTTTTTCACGTTCAGTTCTAACATCTATTGCGAGAGTTAACGAAATGACACTTATTAGGGATCCAATATTTTATAACCTCGAGCATATAATGCAATTAGATTCATTGCGTAAATCTCTCCTCTGAGAAATTCATTTATCGTCTTAGTCTAATAAGGAATCATTTCAATAGCAGAAGCAATAAAATCTTCATTGCTACATGGTCCTCTGCTTTCCTCATTTTCTGCCCAGAGAAATGATCGGCAGTCACCATTTGGATTGAATATTTTACACAGTGACATCAATGTGCTTATTGCTTGATTCAAATTTCTTCTGTTATCTTTGAAAGGGCGCTAAATTATTACCGTGAGAAATTCCATTCTTATGGCTTTAATTAGGAAAGTGGGAGATTTCAATCATACACGGTCGTTGCAACTGGGAATGAGGTCAGTGAAAGCCTCCAATACATTGCTAATTACCATCGCAGACAACAGTATCACAATTGTCTGAAATGTATATTCTTTCTGATATTTCAAATGACATCAATCTAGCTGCTCCTTTGTTGCATATACCAAAGTGTAATAATTTATTTAATTTTCCGTGAGCCACTATTCTGGCTTCCTCATTTTTGTCGATGGGTGGATATTTTGTCTCTCTTGGGTGTAGGCCATTTCAGAAAGACGAAAAAAGACATTATATATATATATATATATATATATATATATATATATATATATATATATATATATATAGAGAGAGAGAGAGAGAGAGAGAGAGAGAGAGAGAAAGAAAGAGAGAGATTTGTGTATTTAGGCAGCAAATTCTCTTTTAGTCATGTCTGATTGAATAAATTACGGACAGTATATCTGCTGATTTTTAATAAAATCCGTTCATACTCACGAATAATCTTCCGTGTATTGATGTTAAAGGATGAAAGAAATGTGCTATAGCTGTTTAAGTTTCTTTTATTTTCATTTCCCAAGTAGTTTCAATCATCTTCCAAGATCATCTTCGGGCGTGCAAGTAGTACAAAACTATGTGTTGTTCATTAGTCCAAGTATTTATGCAAAGTTGTGCGCTGTTATTCATTACCGTAATTTTTTTGATTACGCTTTTAAATGCAAAACTGTTGAAAATGTCCTGAGCGTTCATTTGAACTTGAAAAAAATTATCCATTATGAAATTTGTTCATGTTATAATTTCATGGTCATGCGAGCATTTAAGCATGAAAAAAAAAGAAACTGTTCCTTTACAGGAATTTCGAACATTACAGCAGTATTCATAATTGATTCTGTTTATTGGTGACTTTAATTTCCATTGCGAGATATCTACAACATACCTGTCCACATCCCCAATATAAAAATAAATAATCGACAACACAACTATCCTACACCTTGAAAACAACAAATTCAGATTACAGATAATAGAAGCAATTTACATGTATACCTTGGAAGGCTGAAGTAATGGATGTCTTTTCCTAGACTTTTTAGTGTCCGGCCTATTTAAACATGTCATACCTAACAAAACAGTTACTTAAGATACGTATATGACATTCTTTCATTATATACTCACAATAAAAATCAACAAACACAATAAAGTAACTTAATAACGTACTTGTTTCGGAAACTCTCTCTCTCTTACCACCTCTCTCTCTCTATTTCTCTCTCTCTTTCGACACACACAAATATATATATATATATATATATATATATATATATATATATATATATATATATATATAAAATGAAGAGGTTATAATGGTTCCAACGAGAGAAAAGTGTGTATATTAAAAAGAAGAGAGGTACCGCAAACTTTTTTGGTTGTAATGTGGGTTTTTAAAAAATATTATTCTTTATTTTTCATAGTTTTACAACAAGTGTTTCTGGTCTCACGACCGTCTTCAGGTAAAAGGTGGAAATTTCCACATATTATTAAAAATAATTATTAAAAATAATTAATTTTTTTCCTTTATGTTTTTCAATGTTAAATATTCTCGATATGAGACATTCTCTGTTTTTGTGTTGGTTTGAGAAGTGATGAATCGGTTGTATTATCTTTTAATGTTTTAATAACCCCTGTGTGTTCTTAGATCTCTTAGATCTATTTCCATTTTCCTGTGTTTCTGTCAGCATGCGTGTATATATCTGTGCGCACATTCCCCCTGAATACATACACTGTCTCACTACGAAGAATTAGTAAACACATTTGTACACATACACACACACACACAAACATACACACACACACACGCACACACGTACATTGTCCCATCACAAGGAATCCGTACACACGCACATATATATATATATATATATATATATATATATATATATATATATATATATATATATCGATTCCTTTGCCTCATTTCTCCATTTTTGTTAAGAAACAACTCCATTTCATAATATGTTGTCATTGTTCACGTTAAGGTACTTTTCTTGCGCAGATATTATCGTTCGGAAAAAATCGGCGAAGATTTGTTGTTTAAAAACATTAATTTCGCACTTTGCAAAACAGGCGCTTCTCTATAATTAATTGGTATAGCTCGTCAAATCAAATGGCAGTTCCGTATAGGACACAGGTTCCATTCCAATTGTAAAACGAATATTTTCTACGAAATTTCTCGAATATTCTGACTGATGAATGTAATTAATACTGTTTAATTAAAAATAAACATTTACTTAAATAAAATGTATCTATTAAAAATGACGTATAAACAGAACATATATTAAATATTTCTCGGAATTAGCCCATTTCCTAATAGATTCTCATTGTTTGAGTTAATGTACGTCTCTTGAGCAGATATCATCTTTCGGAAAAGATCGTGGAAGATTTGTTATTTAAAAATATTAATTTGGCCTTTGCTAATCAGACGCTCCTCTATAGCTAAGAGGTATAGCACGTCAGATAAAATGCACGTTCCGTATCGGGCACAGCTTTGATTTTTGTTGGAGAACGCATATTTTCTACGAAATTTCTTAAACATTCAGGCCTGTAAATATAATTAATACTATTTTATTAAGAAAACGGGGCATTTACTTAAATGAATTGTACCTATTAAAGATAACGTATAAACAGAAAACTATATTAAATAATTGATGGACTTAATCCATTTCATAATATATTGTCATTGTTTACGTTAAGGTACGTCTCTTGAGCAGAGATCCTCGTTCGGGAAAGAGCGTAGGTGATTTGTTATTTAGAAACATTAATTTGGACTTCATTGAACAACTGCGGTTAGCCAGTTTGATAATGTTAAACAAGAGATGAACAGACTTTACATCAACATTCGAGGTGTATGTGAAACCAGTTGGCCAAACAATGGTGATTTTCTCAGCGGCAAACACAGGATAGTTTATGCAGGCGGTGAGAAGAGAGACAAGGGCAGTAGGACTAATACGAGATAGCGCATTTATGAATTGCGTTCTAGGATACTACCAACTTTCCGTAAAAATTCTGGTAGTGATGCTAATAGGAAAGCATTTCAACGTGGCTATTATAGTAGTGTACCCACCGACGGCACAAAGCAAGGAAGAGGACATCGAATCATTCTACTCCATGCTGAACAGTGCGAAGGTTCTTTTCAAATCACAGGAAGTCATCATTATCATGGGAGACCTAAAAGCCAAAGTAGGCAGGGAAAGGTCAGAATTTGTAGCAGAAAGATTCGGACTAGGAACACGCAACAAACACGGAGATAAATGTATCCAATGATGCACAGTCAGCACATTGTTCCAAGAACACCCGAGACGACTATGGACATAGAGTAGCCCAGGAGAAGAAACTAAAAACGAGGTTGAGTATATAACCATCAAGAACAGTTTCAGAAACGCAACGATTCCCTGCAATACTTAAACAAGGTCCGACTGCGGAAGTGGTAATCGCCTTCTTATATGTAAACTAAGAGTGCAACTGCGGAAATTGAAGAAGCCTAACGTAGCTCCCAAACTGCAATACAACAAACTCCTGAGCAACCCTAACCTAAAAGAAAAATATATTGACAATGTGAAAAGAAGATACGATGGACACAGTGGAAACTCGAAATGGAACGCACTGAGAAACGCATTAGTGATACCCCCAAAGGAGACAGGACGAAGAAGGCGACACGAATAGATGACTGATGAGATTCTCGACATGATGGAAAGGAGACAGAAAACTCAGCCAAGATTCGGAACGAATTACAGAAAGTTACACAATGAAATAAGGACCAAATGCAGGCAAACTAAAGAAGAATGGCTAAACGAAAAATCTGAAGAAATAGAAAGATTAGGTAGCACCAACAAAAGAGATATGCATAAAAAAATAAATAAACTGTCAGGACAGAAGACATACTCGTCAAAACGCTGCTTAAATTCAAAGGATGGAACGCTCACATTAGAGAAGGAAAACGTCGTCAACCCTGGAGCAAGTATATTGGAGAACACTTCCCCGACGAAGGAGAACAGCCAGCAATACACAGAAATATCGACTGACCTGGAATTCTTAAAACCGAAGTAAAAGCTGCACTGAACAAATTGAAAAGAAACAAGGCAGCTGGGACAGACGAAATTATAACGGAAATGCTGACATACTTAGATGACTTTGACATAGACAAGATCACCGAAATAACAAATCTACAACAGAGGTATACACTGGAAGACCTCAGTTTATTTATCTTCATAGCTATGCCTAAGAAACCAGGCACAGACGAATGTGAACTCCACCGAACAATAAGCCTAAGGAGCCACGAGACAAAACTCATCATCCGTAGTTTGATGAATAGAGCGCGCAGGAGAATCAGACCTGAGATAGGACGAGAACAATGCGGGTTCGTTAAAGACACCGTAAAAAAGCAAATGACTATGCAAAGGCCTTCGGAAAAGTGCGCCACAAGCATCTGCTGGAACTGCTCTGTAACTTTGATATATTCGGGAAAGATATCAGAACAATCAAGAACCTCTACTGGCAGCAAACAGCATGCATGTGCACAGGGAACGAGTTCAGTGAATATACAAAAATAGAAAGAGGTGTAAGGCAAGGGTGTGTCTTCTCACCGGACCTGACAGAAAAGAAATTACAAAATCTCCTACAAAAGGTAACGACAGAGAGTGAGAAGAAAAGGGGCTAAGCATAAACAACAAGAAAACAGAATGCGTGGTCATCAGTAAAAGGATGACCCCGAATTTCGATTTGCAGGTTAGGAACACTAGAATCAAGCAGGTGCTGAAGATTAAATATTTGAGAAGTGTTCTAACAGAGGCCGGTAAGTGCGATACTGAGATCCGTAGAAGCATTGAGATAGCCAAGGACTCATTCCAAATGCTGGGCAGAGTAATGCGAGGAGGATTTCTTTGGTAATAAAGAAAATAATACTGAGCTGTTAGGTGACATCTGTCCTTCTATACGGCAGCGAATGTTGGACGCTTCCTCAAAGATGAAGGGCCTCGAGGCAACGCAATATGGTTCTACAAAAAGATGCTAAGGATATCGTTGACCGATTGTGTGAGCAACGATGTGGTTTAGAGAGATTGCAAACAAGGAGAAGGCTTATACTTAACACCAGGAAGAGGCAGCTGAAGATCCTGGGATATATAATGTGGAAGGAGAGCCTGGAGAATCTGATACGCACGAGTCGAATAGAGGGAATGAGAGACAAGGGATAACAACGCATGGCATACTTAGCGGCCTTTAGTAAGTGGATGACATGACGTGGCAGAGTACAGTAACTTGTTGAGAGTTGCAAGGGATAGAGGGAGATGGAGAGCCATGATCGGCTACGCCCTGAAAGGACACGGTACATAGAAATAAAGAAGAATTTGGACTTTGCTAACCAGACATTTCCCTATAGATAAGTAGTGTCGCACGTCAGATCAAATGCCGTTTTTGTATAGGGCACAGGTTTGGTTCTTGTTGGAGAATGCATATTTTTACGAAAGTTCTCCAAAATTCAAGCCGGTAACTGTAATTAATACTATTTAATTAAAAAAGAGAGCGTTTACTTAATAAATTATATCTATTAAAAACGTATCAATAGCATATATATATATATATATATATATATATATATATATATATATATATATATATATATATATATATATATATATATATATATATATAACCATTTCGACACAGACTTGGTACTCGAAAAATGAAAGAGGTCACCAGATCATTAAGTAAAATAGTACATCTTCTTTGTTTTTATTTATCGTCTACCAAAATTTTAAAACATTCATCAATACCGTCGGAAATAAATTATCCGTTGTTTTTTGTAATTTCAATGGCTCCACCCGACTCTCTTCTTCCTTTTTGGGTGTTGGGTGTATCTCTTCCCAAGTGAACAGAAGGTTTTTTTTTCTCCTCTGAGTACATCTTGCACTTTTATAAATCTACGACGCGGCGTCACTTCCCTCTGTCCTTTTAAAAAATATTTTCATAGCTTCTGATCTGACGTGTTTCTTTCCCTAGTGCCACGACTACGTGTTTTTGGGTGTGGTACTAGATTGGCATCCAGGGGTAGGATGGATAGGCACAGACTTGGTACTCGCTGAAAATTAAGTAAAAAAAGTACATCTTTGTTTTTTTTTTTTTTTTTAAATAACTTGAAATTGATATACAGTGCTGTTCGATAAAAGTGACTCACCTGATGTTTTTTTACTAAATATTCTCTTCTCCGATGAAACGAAATTTGAGCTAAATTCAAAGGATAAACGATCTAAAATCCGAAGAAGAAGCTTTGGAAGCTCTTTGGATTTAGCAGTAAGTCCTGTCGAGCATCCGTTCAGTATAATGTTCTGGGGATGCTTTTCTTTTCATGGAACTGGTTTCTTAAAACCTATTGAAAAGACCCTCAGGAGCGAGCAGTACAAGAGAATTTTAGAGTCTTGTCTGCTCCCTTCTGATAAAAGGGTGCAAATCGACCCCACCAAGCACATTTTTATGCAGGATAATGCTCCCTGTCACAAATCAAAATTGATGAAGGAATACTTTGATGAGAAGCAGGTGAGTGTTATGACATGGCCGCCCCAGTCCACTGACCTCAACCCCATAGAAAACTTATGGAGCATTATAAAGTACAGGCTCTCGAGAAAGCAGTTGAGCAACAAAGAGGATTTGATTGTGAGTTTCATACCCGAATGGAATTCAATGCTTGGAGATGAGATTTGCCAGAACCTAACCAAGTCAATGCCAAAAAGGGTTGAAAAGGTTATTCAAAATAAAGGAGGACCCATAGATTATTAAATATTTCGGACTATATTGCCTATTAGAAATAAATAATACCTCTATTATTCTTTATTTAAAGCTGTTCGGTTATATTTCTATTGATTACTAGTTGCAGGAAATAAGTGAGTCACTATTTTGCACAGAGTTTTTCCCTAAATCTCATTTATATCCAAAATTATAATTATCAATAGAATTTCTTAGGGTGAGTAAAATTTTTTACTAGGTGATCGGGAAGGTGTTTGTATATTAGTAAGATTAAAAATTAGTTTGACCCCAAAAACAATAGGCGAAACAGATTTTAAGCAAAAAAAATCAGGTGAGTTACTTTTATCGAACAGCACTGTTTTCTATAAATCATTAAGAAAATGTCCCTTCATCAGAATCTACAAACTAACAAAGTGATTTACGAAACAGGAAATGAATACGGTAAGTATGATGATGGTTTACCTGCATGAAAACGGCATGGCGGACTCTAGTTGCGAAGCTTGTGGAAACTAAGGAATGCAACTTCACCGAATATCACGCATAGTAATAGCGATAGATTAGTGCAAGGCTGGCGACATTTCGTCTATGGGATAAGTGTTGCAAGATGGAGAATAATTTATCAGTCCCTTAAATTATTTACCACCAAACATGTCCAGAGGTAAATAATACACGTTAAAAATGTAAATTGTTAAGATGTCCATGGCTACTATTGTTGTCCTTAACAAAAGATTCCCAACTTGGACGACATCACACTACCGTGGCGATTTCAACTGATGTGTGGACGATGAGCACCTGAACAGAATATGGTGGGCGATATGGGATTTTGAGTATTTAAAAGGTTTTTCAACATATGCTACCCGAAAAAATATTTAAAATAACCTGCAAAAAAAAACTGTATTAAATAAAGAAGAAACAGGAGGCTAAAAGTGAATAAATGGGGAACATTCCTTGATAAGATATAAATATTCCTACAAACATCGAATATTTTGATATTTTCTTTACGTTCAGAAGGTTAATCGACATTCAAATCCTTCTACAAAAGGAATAACACTTTTTCAGATATAAATCAGATAAGGGGAAACTAAGAACAAGTAAAATATTAACTAAATTTTTATTATTTGTTAATAGTGTATTTTATTATTTTATAATTGTAAGCAAAATCTTTAAAGTTTTGTCAATACCTGCAATGCATAAAAATTACCCTGACAATAAAACTAAATTATATATATAGTTAACAATTCTCAAGTTGGATTTAATATGCAACAACAACAGCAGCAGCAGCGCCACTTAAGTGAACGTTGTTTGTTACCTCCCTTTGTGTTATACAGGGATAAAATGTCGCTGCTGACACTGTAGTTTGAACATACAGGGTGTCCATAAAATTCGTGTGCACTTTAAAATATTTATAACTTTATTTGTATTTGCGATAGAAATAATTTGTAAAAAGGATTAGAAAGAAGTAAATCTATATTTTCTAATGTTTTATTGAAATTTTATTTAAGTTTCCACATGTCCTCCATCATTAGCAATACAAAGG
>OZ038491.1:45894107-46031607 GCA_964036315.1 Acanthosepion esculentum
GCTCCTGGGGCCACAGTCCTATGGTTACAGACAACTTCAGTTGAGTTCCACCACGGAATATATGAGCGAGCGGCGCTATATTGAGTCTGATTTGCTATGTCTCTGTCACCGAGGCCCGTTGGTACAGTTGTTATGATGTTTGCTTAATAACTCAACTGTCAGGGTTTCAATTCTCGGTAGTGGATGCGCCCTGATGAATGAATCCCAAATATAGGACGAAAGGGCCGTCCAGTGCTTTCGGCATTCTGTTGAGATTTCCTTCAGACTCAATGAATTACTTAATCACAATTATCAAATCCTACTAACGATTTCTATTATATATATATATATATATATATATATATATATATATATATATATATATATATATCCTTATTCCTATATACATCACAGACAGGAATAAACACACATACTTAAATATGTGTATTTGATGTTAAATTTTTTTTTTTTCAATCCAAGTGTTAAACTTTCGCTACTTACGTGACCATTTTCAGAATACAAATTATAATGTCAAGTAAAAGCCGTCAGCCTGGCCACCCACCTATACAAAGCATTGCAGATAAATTATAAATGGAAGATCTTCATGCTAAGCCCTGTTTCTTTTTGCGTGGATTTCTTGTTTTGAAAATGTTCACTCATCAGAGCTAAGCGGCAACTCTTAAAGTAATGTTTACACCCAGGTGGCGCATTCATATATCACCTCTCAGAATTTGTATATATTTCATATTCAATTGCTATTAAAACTAAAAACCTAACAATAAGCAAAATACCATTTAACACCGGTATTAAAAAAATAAACCTCTTTAAAAAACTGACACAACGAATTTTTCTTCTTCTTTTATGTGCCAGGATGTAAGCAATCATGGTCCTCCATATCTTCCTTTTCCTTGTTGATCTTAATATGTTTAGTCTTTTTATTATTTCTTCCAAACTCTGTTCTGCGATCCATTTGCTCAATCCCATCAGGTATGTTACACCATCTTCCTTCGTTCCCTCTTTCCCTCAGTCTGTCTTGTGTGTATCAGATTTTCCAAGCCCACCTTTCCCATTACGTACCCCAGAATTTTCAACAAATTCTACTTTATGTTAAGTATTAGTTTCTATTTTGTTTCCATTCTCTCTAAAACCTCTTTGCTTCTCCCATGGTATCGTCAGCATCTTTCTGTCGAACCATATAACTGTTGCTTCAAGGCTCTTCTTTATCTTTGAGTAGATTGTCCAGCATTCGCTGCCATACAGGAGGACACTTACCAAATAATAGTTCATTATTCTTTTCTTTGTTTCCAATTATTTTTTCTGTCTCTTAATACTATGCTTAACTTTTGGAATGCATCTTTAGTCATCCCAATACGTCTTCGGATCTCAGTGTCACAATTTCTGTCATCTGTTAGAACATTTCCCAGATATGTAAATTGTGCACCTTTGTGCTCATACATGTGTTCCTTTAAATTTCTGCTTGTTTCTCCAATATATTGGGAGGAACAGTTTTGGCAATTTATTTTAGAAATGCCTGCTTATATATTGGACAAACTAGGATAAATCTAAAGAACGCGTCCATGAACACAACAGAGATCTCACAAAAAATAACTTAACTAATTCAGTAGTCATACATAAAAATAAATTGAACGACAATTTTGATTTTAAAAACGCTACCCTCATATAAAAAGAAAATAACTCACTCAGAAAGAAAGTCTTCGAGAATCCCTATATTGATATTTTATCCAAATATTAATCTACGGCCAGGCCTTTTCCCAATATCACCTTCGTTATCATTATTAAAGTTCGCAAACAAAACATTTGCCTCCTTATTGATATGGCAGTCCCCTCAGACTGCAATGTATCTTTGAGGATCTTCAAAAGCTATCAAAATAGAAGGACCATGAAATCGAAATCTCAGAAATGTGGGACATGAGAATATCAACAATTCCTGTTGCAGTTGGAGCCCTAGGATTATTTGGAAAAGATTCCAATAGATTCATTGAAGGGATTCCTGGTAGGTCATGCCGTAAAGAAATACAAAAATTTGTTCTCACAAGTACAGCCCACACCTTACGAAGCGTTTTAGCTATTTAATTTTTTTTAATTGCTTAAGCGTTGGATAGCAAATATATAAAAACAACGAAAGACAAAGATGTGGACTAACCGAAAACACATCAGTGGCTGATAAGCAGCGGGATGAAAGCTGAGACAGAAGGCCTAATTTTTACAGTTCTGGACCAAAGCCTCGCAACCAGATCCTATCACTGTAACATAATCAAGGATGAAACTAACCCTAACTGCAGGATCTGCGAAAAATATTATGAAACTCTCGACCCTATTATCTCAGGATGTCCGGAACTAACAAAAAATGAATATACCCACAGACATAACAAGGTAGCGACATATGTGCACTGGAAGATATGCAAGAAGCACAAAATCGAAACCACCCAGAGATGGTATGAGCACCAGCGAGATAGTTACCCAAAATAACGGTGTAACTATCCTCTGGGACATGACAGTTAAAACTGACGGGAAAATAACAGTCAACAAACCTGATATTATCATAAAAGAGAAAAAAAAACAGGAAGTGTATGCTTATTGACATAGGAGTAACATCTGAGAGAAACACCTCCATAAAATTATCGAGAGCGTGTCCAAATACAAGGAATATATGTAATGAAGACCGAGACTATACCAATAGTACTCAGAGATCTGGGTCTCATGAGAAAAAGAATGGACAATTTTGCTAACAGTATCTCAGGTGAAATCAATACACCCATGGCCCAGAAGATCGCTCATATACTAAGAAAAGTGCTATCAATTAAATGCCAATTCTCCTATAGCGCGTAAGGACCATAGTTTGGACCCAGCTCTACAGGATACAAAGCAGGAACATAACGCGCAAAAAACAACATAACAACAACAACAACAATAATAATAATAATAATAATAATAATAATAATAATAATAATAATAATAATAAATACATCACCCAGACCCGCATACAGAGATAGGACCTGTAACAATTTTATGGGACTTTGCAATACACACAGACAGAACAATCAAATCGAATAGTCCAGACATCGTAAATAGAGACCGCAAATGTAACATCGACTGAGAAGACACATTTATGGTGTTGACACATGATTGTAATCGTGTGGCGATTTTAAATATGGTTTTGCTTTAATAGCCTAAAATAAATAATATTTACCTCTATTCTATATACAGGCCTTTTTTTCATTTAAATGTTACATAAATGGAATTATATTCCATTTTTCTCATTTTACCTGGATATGCATACATATATATATATATATGTGTGCGTGTGTGTCTGTGTGTGTCTGTGTGTGTGTGCGTGCGCGCGCACTACTCTACAAATTATTTGGGTCACCTTCTGTAATAATTAGTTCACTTCATACACTTTTTTTATAGAATGAACTCATACGAAGCAAGGATGTGGCAACTATTTAACAGATTACATGATGGCGTCCAGATTTTTAGAGATCGGGTATATATAAAATAGTTAAATTCATATATAGCCAGCACATGAGAATAGGCAAATCCTTTTTAAGGCAATATTATACAGGAAAGTCTTAATATTGTTATTGCTATTGTATATATGATAAAACCATTCAGCAACATCAGCAACAAACTGGCTTTGAAAAAGGCACGCAACTTTCAAATTATAACCAATTCTTTGAAACCCACAGAGTGCACGTATAAATTCAGAGACAGTATATATATATATATATATATATATATATATATATATATATATATATATATATATATATATATATATATTCACTGATTTAAAATATGTTTTTTTCGCTACACATTAATAACCAAGTTTCAAAATCTGAAGCTAAAAAATTCAAATTTAATTATATAATTAAATTAAAAGCATCTGTTTCGTTTCATCTACAAGCGAATTTTGGAATAACTGATTATTTTATTATCTGTATATTTTTAAATTTACTGAGTTTTAAACGCACACATAAATTCATAATTTCCTGTTTCCAAGGAGACAGAGGAATCCAATCATTCAGACAGGGGCGGTAGCGTGTTCATTTTTATTAACTATTTTGTATCAATTATGAGTTACGTTCGAAAAAGAGGTTAAGTTTAGGGTGGGTAGGGGTGTATTTTTGTATACTTAAAGATTCTTTTTAAAAGGGGTGTTTGGTTTAGAATACGTTTTATTTAACTATAATTTTAAAATATTTTCACTCTTAATTGCTAACAGACTGTATTTCTTTTTAAAACAAGTAAATGTTATAGAATTAGTTAAATTATTTACAATTATTTTTTCATATCAAATATAAGTATGTATATTACCAGCTACCATTTTTTAATTTTATTGTTAAATATTATTTAAGGAAAGTTTTTGACATTTCTTTGATTCAGTAAATTTTTTGAAGTTTTTAGCTTCAGCTTTTGAAACATGGTTATTACTGTGTAGTGAAGAAACCATATTTTAAATCAGTGAAATTATAATATTTGTGCTCTGTAAATTTAAATTTACATTGAGCACTGTTTTGTAAAAATAACAAAAAATAACAAGAACACCGGATTGTTCTTTTTTGATATATATATATATATATATATGTGTGTGCGTGTTTGTGTCTGTGTGTGTGTGTATGTGTGTGTTGAGCGCGATTATGTGTGCGTGATCGCGCGCGCGCGCGTGTGTGTGTGTGTGTGTGAATGTCTGTGAGTGTGAGAATGTCTGTGTGTGTGAGTGTGTGCTGTTATGTAAATGTGTGTTTGCGTCTGGGTGGTTCATTCGCTGCATTTTGTAGGCTAATTTATTCGGCGTCATCTGGTCCTAGTAGTGAAAAGCGGATTAGTTTTAGGAGAAAAAGAAGAAAGTAAAAGAATTAAGCGAAAATGATCTTCAAATCGATGAGCAAGACATATTTAAATATGAAGACGCTGAATCAGCTTAGAATATGGCTAAAAGAATAACTAAATAAAAGATATAAAAAGAGGAAATAATTGGAGAAGGATTTAAACTTGATGAAGCCGCCTAAGATAGTTTTTTTCAATGTAAATTTCGATTTTAGCATTGATAGAGACATCAAAGTACAAAGAATTTACGGGGTGTTAGAGCTCGCGAACTGAAATATTATTATGAGATGAAAATTTACAAAAAAAAAAATAGTGAAATATTATTTTCTAAGAAATATTTCAGAAAGTAATATTTAATTAATTAATTAAGTGATTTGTTTTTTTTATGCTCTTATGCATGTTATTTAAAGCCCGGAATATTTATTATCTATTTTAAGAAGTTTGGGAGATAATGCTGATTTGCTGATACAACACTTACTATTTAACCTATAGCTGGAGGTAGAAGGGGTGGATTATCTGATTTCTAATTTCGAGCAGATATCCATCACACTACCCAAGCTTGCAACACCTGATATTTACAGCATGGAGGAGGATCTTAAGTACTTACTGGAGAGATATGGGAAACCAACCATATTTTTCGGGCATCTTTAGTGTTTGATCCTGTGTACCATTTCCAACTTGACGTCCGTGTTGAGATTAAGTCTAACGAGGCGCTCATGGTACTGGACCTCCCTCAGAGAACGCCCTTACATCGCAATAGGCGTAAAATCAGCGTCCGCTCGATGATGAGGGAACATTATTAGTTTGTTTTTCGTAGCCCGTTAGCTACCCCCACCGCTGAGCTCTCAGTCCTAGGTAAGAGGCATAAGTCATATTTCTCTGAAGCCGTAACACGGTTATTTTGCAAGCTGCTTTTGTTGTTGCTTTTCTTTTTTTACAAACCTCACATATCAAGATGTCCTTTCAACATCTGCCTATATTTCTGAGATATGATATTACAACTACTTACACCGTTCGGACTGTTGTTCTCATCTTTATTTACATTTTCACGAAGTTTCGGCCGCTGTACGGTCCTGTCTTTAAATGATACGCAGTGGAATATTGAACCGGAATCTTTATTTAGTCCACGGAGATAAATTGTTCTAATTCTATGTGCCAGGCCTTTTTCGCATAACCCAGCTTCAGTATTTCCTTTTAATACCCCACACACACACTTTTGCTGTGGCTTTTTAACATCTCTTGATATTTCTGAGATGAGCTATTTCAACTATTTACACAATTTGCATCCTTCTACAGAGGATGGAACAAAAACTTTGCAACGTTATAAATAGTGTAATTTGCTCTTAGAATGATAGGGTTTTACAAGGTAATTCTGGGATATATTTTTTACTAAATGTTAGTAAACATAACTTTAGTTTAATTACAAGTAGATTTTGATCCATTCAGAAGAAATATTAAATATGCTGTCTCACCCTTCAAACATTATGACAGGCAAACAGAAAAGAGAAAATATAGAAAAAGAAAGCGATTAATTGATATTTACGGTTTATCAACCCTTTGTAGGGTTATGTAAAACTGAAATCTATTTTGGGTTTGTTTTTTTTTCTCGAGTGAATATTATATTAGAAAATTTATGAGATTAACAATGATTGTGGTATCTGTCTATATTTCTGAGATGAGGAATTATGTACACTATTTACATTATTCGGACTATTTTCGTCATCTTTGTCGCCATATTTATTACAATGTCCGGCCTTTGTACGCTCCGGCATTCTTCACGTGGTTGGAATGTTGAAATTAACAGGAGATTAAGGGGAAAACTGATAACTGACATCCATTAAACATGGCATATGGAACTAGAACAGTCTACACCAGTGAACGAAATAAAGGGTTCATTTCGACATTCCAAACACCGGAAGAAGGCCGGGGCGTACAACGGCCGAAACGTTGTAATAAATATGGCGACAAAGATGAGGACAATAGTCCGTATAATGTAAATAGTGAACAATGATTTTTTCAGATAATTAATTCATAGCTGGAAGGAGTATATGGAGTCCTATATTTACAAGAGTATTTGTGGGGAAATTAATGTAACGAAAAAAAGATGATAGAAAAAATGGCAACGAGGGTGGGGTAAAGATAATTCAGAGAAACCGGCTGAGTGTTTTTGAAAATTTTACGTTAAAAAAGAGATTGAAAAATGTACCACTGTTCCTTGGTAAGCATGTTGCAGCTACGTAAGAGTTGAATTATTTACAATAAGCAAACATTGTTAAAACCGAAAAGAAGGTAAAAACCTATTCATTTTTTATTCTTTATTTTATAAGATATTTTTTTTGTATTGGTGGCGGGGTTCTTTGTTTAGTTTCATTGATTGATTTCCTACGGCTTATCAACGCTTTGCAGTTTATTTAACGCCCGAAAATATTTTTTTACATTATAAGAATTCTTGTTATGCTGCTGATGGGGGAGATAATGATAATTGTTTAGTGATATAAGACTTACCAAATAACCCTTTATCATCAGCTTCCATCGGCCTCCCAATGGTTGGAGCTCCATTGTCAATCCCTTTCCAAACTGTTCCGTCTTGCATTGCTATGCCGAGATCCTCAATGTCCAACACTGAGTCCTGAGCTATGGTGTTAAGGAAAGTCAATTTTCTTGAGAAGACACTCGCGGTAGCATGTCATAGGAGTAAGGATTTCCTGTCTGCTCGGTGGCAGTGGCCGGCAAATTGTAATCGATTTTGTTTGAATCATAGATTGGTCTCAATTTTTCGTAAACTGCGTTAAGCGTTGCATGGGATCTCCAACTGATGTTATGGATTTTTCTAAGTAGATTTGTATAGTGATTTTCCAAGCGTAGCTTAGATGTGGCACAAGGCCGAAAGTAGGGGGCACACAGTGAGGATCGAACTCATTACTCAGTCGTAACTGTTCTAGCCAGACAAGCACTGCCTCAAGGTGCCCACTAAGCAGATTTGTATATGTTCCATCCAGCCATCTTTCTAGACGAACAGATAATGTTCAAATTCCTCATCCATACAGTAGAACTGGTTCAATCAATGTTCGAATGGCTTGGATTTTATGGAGTGAATTTCCGAGCACCAAATTTGTGGATCTATTATGTGAGATCCATGATATTTGTGGATCTATTATGTGAGATCCAAAATATTTGTGGATCTATTATGTGAGATCCAAGATATTTGTGGATCTATTATGTGAGATCCAAGATATTTGTGGATATATTATGTGGGATCCAAAATATTTGTGGATCTATTATGTGAGATCCAAGATATTTGTGGATCTATTATGTGAGATCCAAGATATTTGTGGATCTATTATGTGAGATCCAAGATATTTGTGAATCTGTTATGTGAGATCCAAGATATTTTTGGATATATTATGTGAGATCCAAGATATTTGAAGTCTTCAACTTATTGAATGGCTTCAACTCGGAGGGTAACCCTTAGTTTTTGGAGAAGTGAAGGACTTATATCTTTCCGAACGGTATTTAAGCGTAAGTGAATATAAGAATCCCGATTGGAATTGAAACACCGTTCTCCGATTAACAATTCCGAGCTATTATCCATTGTCCCGCCCTCACATCAAAATTTACATCACTTGATATTCTCAATTACTGGTCTAGGTGCTGATCAGACACGAAATCGCTCATAAAAATATATCTCTGTGGGTTCCGCATGTAGTTTCCTTCTTCGAAATGTTCTTTTATTTTTTATGCTATATTATGCGTTTCGAGATATACTTCTGAAAATTTTCTGACGAACTAACTTCCTTAGTTCCACCAATTCTAACCCTCCCAACTAAGACCGGCTATGTCATGAACACTGATGCGAACCATCTTCATTCCCTTCTTATTCCATTCGTACAAAGGCGGCTTCTCCCCACCAACCGCTATTTAGTGGAACCAACTACCAAGAATATTACAACCCTATCCTCTTGAAGTCTCTAATTGTGTGTTGTTTCCCATATCTCCACATAAAAAACTCCGCCGGTTAGCTTTAATTCTTACCGTTAATACAACAATCTCTAACTTTAGTGGCTCTTGAGCCTTGTTTAAGTTGAACTTTAATAAAAAAAAGACTAAATTTTGTTTTTAATATAAATCATTAATTTTATGAATTATAGACAATTTTCCAAGTTTCACATTGTTTGCCAGGTTAAAGAAGAGAATGGCAATAATCCTAATCATAATAGTTCTTCGTCCCAAAATTCCACAGGAACCACGATAACTCGCTAAAATACCAGAATAATGTACAAACAATTAGGTTACCGAACTACCGACTATATATCTGATATGTCTGAAGACATTAATAATCTTGTTGCGTATTATTTATTCCATTTTCACATAGAAGTCTAACTATAAGACATTTTTCGTGGATTTCAGATGATACTTACCTAATTTGATGGAGCAAACGATGACAGCTTTTGGCGGAAAACCGTCAGATTAAGTTCTCTGATATCAAATAACGATTTCGGTGAAATGAGTAAATTTGATTGATGTAATAATCTTACACATCAAAAACAAAAAAAAGATGTAAAAGAAAGCAAATCCAGTCGCAAAAAAGATAGAAATACATGAATAATTAGATTTCTATTCTTTGTAAACAATTTGCCGAAAAGTTTTGACGTCTCTCATGTAAAATGTTCGGTGACAGCCATTTTCCCCGATTGAGTGGTCCCAAACAAATATAAAGACCGGAATCTTACACTGGCAGATACAAAAAATAAACATATGACGAGAAACATTCATCCAAATATAGGTTGATAATGTTTTTACAACAGCTATACACTTCAGTTTGTAAGATTCAATCATATGTGTATAGCTATCTATAATTTTTGTGATATCAACGAACACTCGTTGCCACTTTTGTAATGCCAACAAATACTCGCCGTCACTTCCGTAATGCTTGTTGTAGTAGAGACTTTGCAATGTCAGATACAACTATAGTACGCTGTTGAACAATGCAGGTGTCAGCCGCTTTCGAATATCACTCGCAATAATAATCGATAATACTCGCTCGAATAGCAATCTGTTTAGTGATCTTAAAAGAGAAATAGTATAGAGAATAGAATAGAATAGAATAGAAGAAGAAGAAGAAGAAGAAGAAGAAGAAGAAGAAGAAGAAGAAGAAGAAGAAGAAGAAGAAGAAGAAGAAGAAGTATAGTATAGAGGATAGAATAGAAGTGCAGAACCGAATTGTAATAGAGGACAGAATAGAAATAACGATCCTAATAATAACAGAGGATAGACAAGAAATGACGTTCTTCTAGAGCTCAAGCAACTTCCTATATATGCGTTTCCGCTATGGTAATGTAGTCTACTTGATTCAATAATGGTATCACCTGTGTTTGCTTACTGGAGATCTATGTTCAAACTCAAGTGTCGGCAGCGACATTTATTCCTATATATCAATAATATTTACGTCTTTAATTCATGAAATCATATTTTTCTAATTCCTGCTTAAATTACAGATTTCCCCTTCTTCTTCTTCTTCTTCTTCTTCTTCTTCTTCTTCTTCTTCTTCTTCTTCTTCTTCTTTATGCAGTGTCCCTTAAGGAATTTGCCGATCATGGTTTTCCACAATTACCTATCTTTTGTATATTTTTAAATCGATTTCGCCTAAAATCAAGACATTACATAACTGAGACACAAGGGGATACTGAGTGCCGAAGACTTTGAAACAGAAATATTGCTAAGGAGCAAAAACAAAAGCAGAGTAATCAGGAGGACAGTAGATAGCGATTGGCATTTCATTTAAATGTTTGCAGATTGATGTTGTCTGGAAAGAAGGCAGCCGGAATGGAATTCCGCAAGTGAGAAGTGAAGGTAAAGAAACTGTAACGATGGAATTTACGTTTACATCTAGTCAACTCAGCTGTAAATAGATGATACCTCTTCGCCAGTCTAGTACTCTGCTTAAATTCAAAATGTCTTGGTACCATAGCGAAGATTTCACCAGGGCAATTACCTTGAAGGTATTAATAGAAAAGACACAGGAAGGCAAACTTACGTCGGTGGGAAAAGTCACTGAAACTGAAACGCCATCTGTTAATATATTTTATAATCTAGGCAGGTTATGTATTGTACTGTCTGTCCCTTTTGCCTTTAGTCTGTCTTGTGAGTACCACATTTTCCAAGCTCTCTTTCCTCAGTATGATTTTAGAAACATCGACTGTCTCTTTCAGATATTAACTATATCTTTCCCATTTGTTCCGATTTCCCTTGCTCACATGTCCAGTCAATGTTATTCGTAGCAATCTTCTTAAAAAAGATATTTCTGTCGCAATTTCATCTCTGAGGACATGGTTTATCATTCACTGCTATTGATATTACATAAAAGTTCCGTATTCATTTCTTTGTTTCTTTCGAAATATTTCTGTTTCTTTTTTACTTTGCTTTGTTTTTGAAAAGCATTTTTGCTATCCTAATGCGCGTTCGGACGTCAGTGTCACAATTTTCATCGATTTTTTCATTGATTTTGGTATCTCCAATTTGAAAGTATGTCTCTTGTAAATATATCTCTTGTAATTTTGTTAATGTTTAATTATTCTTCTCTTTGGCTGTCACTTATAATATATCTCTTGTAATTCTTAAATATATATTTGTAGATAAGAATGCTGCAATTTATTTGTGCTTCATCCTAGTTAAATAAAGAAAGTCCAAATCGACTATGGGGATTTTTTTTTAAGTTTAAGTTTTATTTTTACTTATTTATTTATTTATTTTTTCAATTACGAATCACGTCACAACACTCTTTTATTGAACAAAGTAACTAATAATAACAAGACAAAGGTCATAGAAACAAAGCAATTTCAGTCGACCATTGATGACAATTCCAGAACAACGTAACGATAAACTATTTTGTCTATCCTCTGCCAGCCGCTATGATGTAGAACGCATTACTGCGAACCATCGCCATTTTATTGGATCTTAGATAAAATAAATCCAAATCCTCCATTATCATTTATATGTATTGGATTGAAAAACATTTATATGTTTTGTTTGATAAAAAATCCAAATCGACCATGACGAGATTCGAACACGGGTTTCATGATCGGAAAGCCAACGTTCTCACTTGGTCACGTACCGAATATGCTTATATAGTAAAAGCATTTACAATGAATTGCTTGAGTAAAATCCTCTTAAAGACAGGGTGTCCGATAATAACGGGACACAATTTTATTGCTAGTATCTTCAATTATAACAATCACTTAGAGTACCAACTACATTTACTACATAACTGATATCCAAAAAGTTCAACAGATTGCCAAAGATTTGAATATTACATCCCTGAGATAATCTCCACAACGAAGAGAAAATGAATGAGCTCGCGTTCTCATTTCAAGCACAGACATTATGAGTATCCACTGTCGGCAAAAAAGATATAACCCACCTGTAATAAATAGCAAAATCTTAGAAAGTATGTTAAAAACTTGTATATCAATTCTGTAACAAATATATTTGGTACTCTCTGCCATTTTTATAATACAAGTTACTTTACTGTGTTCCAAAATTATGCGTCACCCTGTAAAACTCTTTTCATTTTTCATGTTTGATTTTTCATTTATATCTGATCCTAGTTAAAAATATCGAATCGGGCACTAGATTTTCAACCAAGCAACCGACTGCTTAGATTAAACCAAGAAATTGAATAGTTTTCTATAAAATGTTATTTTCCTGGAAACTAGTTTGGAAATAGTAACAGCCGCGTCATAATCTAGTAACTGTTTTAAGATTTATGTTAGAAATATAGTAAATGTTTTAAGTGTCCAGTTACAATCGAACTTTTAAATCATTAACCCTTTCCATTCAGTTAGCATATATACTTCTGAAGAAGTTTATGATTAATTTATAGGATGTTCTGTTTTTCAAACGAAAGGTAATTTACCATGTCTATTGGATTATTTAAGAAGTTTCGTCTCTTTTCTTTTTCTCTATCATCTTCACATTTTTCTCTCTTCTTTCCTTTTTACTTTTTTCTTTATTCTTTTCTTTTTTTCTGTTTTCTTTTTTTGCTTGTCTCTGGATAAATTTAAAATCCATTTATTACTGAATTTTGTTTTTTCATCTGAAAAGATGTGCATCTGGTCTCGTGAAATAAAGTATTCCCTGTGGATTTATATATATACATACATACATACATACATACATACATACATATATACATATATATATATATATATATATATATATATATATATATATATATATATATATATAAAGAAAGAAAGAACAGTAAGATATAAAATCCGGTGTTCTTATAGCTATTTTTATTTTTACACAATAGTGCTCAATGTAAATTTACAGAGCATTAATATTATAAATTAATTGATTTAAAATGTTTTTTCGCTACACAGTGATAACCATGTTTCAAAAATGTAAGTTAAAGCCTTCGAATTTAATTTTGTTATTAAATTAAAGACATTAGTTCCATTTCTTCGTCAAGCAAATTTTGGAGTACCTTATTTTTTTAAATTTACGGTTTTAAAGGCACGGCAAAGATTCATAATTGCGTGTTTCCAAGGATACAGAGAAATCCACTCATCTAGACAGGGTGGTAGGGTGTTCAATTTTTTAATTTTCGTTGTATCAGTTAATAGTTACATTCGAAAGCGGGGTAATGTTTAGGGATGGGTAGGGATGTATTTTTCAACAAATTCTGACATCCCTAAATGCATGTCGTCTGGATGACGAAGAAATGGTACTAATGTCTTTAATTTAATAACAAAATTAAATTCGAAGGCTTTAGCTTCCATTTTGAAACATGGTTATCACTGTGTAGCGAAAAAACATATTTTAAATCAATTAATTTATATATATATATATATATATATATATATATATATATATATATATATATATATTTGTTTTTCTTTCCTTTGATTTCTGGCGTGTACACATTTCTTTCCGGGTACAGCCCCGAGACCTAAGATTAGAAAAGGCATCATGACACTTTCCACTGACAAATATATATATATATATATACATATATATATATGTATATATATATATATATATATATATATATATATATATATATATATATATATATATATATATATATATATATATATATATATATATATATTACATAGATAAAGCCCTTCGTATAATAGTGAGAAAAATATTTTCTATTTCTTTGAGTCATGTTCCCATTGCAGTCTGTAGGGGCTGCCATATCAATAAGGAGGCACTTTTTTGTTTGTGGGATTTAATAGAAATGTCTGGGCGGTGGGCTTTGTTTGTTGTGTCAGTGTGTATTGTGTAGTCCCATAGAATTGTAACGGGTCCTATCTCCGTAACTGGGTGTGGGTGGTGTTCATACCAGTTTTTTTTTCAGCTTCCTTTCCGTAGGTGTTGCAAATTTTCCAGTGCAGATATTGGCCAACTCTGTCGTGTCGGGTTTTATACTCAGTGGGTGCCAATATCGTGCAACCTGATAAAAGATGATCAATTTTTTCTGGATATTTATCATAGAATCTGCATTTTGGGCTAACACAATATTTTAGTATGTGTGCTTGATAATTTCTAGTTAACAAGCATTGGTCCTGTGGAGCAAGGATAAAACCTTCAGTTTCAGCTTTCAACGCTGCATACGGAGCCAATGATGGATACGGGTTTTTTCTACGTCAGATTGTTTGGTACGGGCAGAGTATTAGCGATGAAGCGGTTTATCTTGCCATTGTTTCTGTATCTGGTCGGTTGCATTTGTCTTTGCTTTCTTTTGTAAGTACTTTGCAGCTTCAGTCGTTGTATTGTGCTTTACTTGTATTTCTGCGCCCATTTGAAACTCCATATCATCATCATCATCATCATCATCAGCATCATCATCATCATCATCATCATCATCATCATCATCATCATCATCTCTATCAGGTTGTTCGGAAAAAATGTTCAATTTTCGAATTAACTTTATTCCTGAATTACTATATTTAATCAGTGTTTATATCGGTCACCATTACACCATTGTACATCTATTCATAACTGTCTTCGATCTACAAGGTTATTTATGTCTTTAAGATAAAGCTCTAAAGTTTGAATAGTAAGACATTTTTGAACGCGGTTTCTACATCTTTGTGACAATGTATTTCGTAAAGTCTCGGACTCCAAGTCTGTGAGCTTCTACAGTGTCATCCTGGTAACATGAAGCTGAGTATAGTCGCCAAACCGCATTGGGCCTAACCGATTAACCAGTAATGATCGAATTTCGCTGATCTGAATGTGCATTTCATCCATTTGCTGGCAATAAACTTCGGTAGTGAAGCTCTAGTTAGATTTCAGAATGCTGTAATAGATAATGCTAATGGCGGACCGCCAGACAGTCATCGTATTCTTCTGTTGATGCAAATTCGGTTTTGGACATTGTTTGGGTCCTTCGTCATGATTAAGGCACATTTTAAATCGTTTAGGATGCCATAAAGGATACAATTCTAAATACAAATCACTATTCCATGAAGAAATGGATTATTCTTATTTTTCACATGCAGCGTTGAACAGACTTGCAAACATCGAAATATCTGGCTTTCACCGAGTTTACAAATTAACAATATTATCAGAAAATAAGGGTAATGCATATAGTAAATAAGTCAATATTCCTAAAATTAGATGACTATGAGTATTTTCCAACATTTTTAAGATTACTGAGTACATACAAAATATATATAAAAACGGGTTCACTCGTCATTTTCTTAAATTATCTTTTAACAGATAAAATCTCCGCATAACAACAATAAAGGTGTTGACATCGTGTTAGGCCTTGTTATCTCATTTGAAAGGGATATACATGGGTAGAGTCGGTTAAAAACAGAGCTACTATTCAATTTCGAATGAATTTCTGTTATTATAAACTCAATGTGTTTGAAATCAGATTATTTATACTTTAAAGCAACTAATATTTTCAAATATAGTTTCAGAAAAGTATATTTTATTTTTGGAAAACTTTTTAATAATGAGAATTATTTTGTCATGAAAAACAGGCAAAAGGGCGCTGACCAGCTATTTTAGAAAAAAATCGTTTCCAATCTATATAATGCAAATAAATACACCAGACAATCTTGCCTGCTGGAAATAGTAAATTTCATCGTTTAGCTTTTAATTAAATGTAAAATGAAAGTTCAAGAAAACTTTTTTCATTTACAGAAATCATTTTAAACACTAAGTATCGCAAATCAGTGAAGGTACTAAACATATCATCAGGGCTTTCCTAGATTCTTCATATTTTTTTTTATTATCTATGTATTTCCATGTCTTTTTTGGCGGGGGAGTGAGTGAAGTGTTTTCTCTTTGGATTCATCTCGTATCCGAATTAAGATAGTTCTTCTAGATTGGTTGCTCAAGTAATTCTAGAAAGACTAGCCTACTAAGCAATTTAACCCATAGCTGTAGACAAGAAAACAGATGGATTCATGAATTTTCCACAAGCATTAGTACGAATGTAAACGGAACTGACTAGTCCGGGGTTTGAACCCAATTCCACTTTCCACGCCTACACATTACCGGCACACACATACACACACATCGATAGATGAGATAGATAGATAGATAGAAAAGAACCGAATGAGATAGATAGATAGATAGATAGATAGATAGATATAGAGACAGATATGAACACACACACACACACACACACACACACACACACACACACATATATATATATATATATATATATATTATAAATTAATTGATGTAAAATATGGGTTTTTCGCTACACAGTGATAACCATGTTTCAGAAATGGAAGCTAAAGCCTTCTAATTTAATTTTGTTATTAAACCAAAGACATTAGTTCCATTTCTACGTCAAGCGAATTGTGTAAAAATAAAAATATCTATAAGAACACCGGATTTTATATCTTACTGTTCTTTCTTTTTATTTATATATATATATATATATATATATATATATATATATATATATATATATATATATATATATATATATATATATATATATATATATATATAAAGTGGTCCATTTATATATATATATATATTGTGGTCCATTTACTATAACGTTAGTAGGAAAGGTAGGCCACGGGAGAACAGTGATAGACTGTTCTTCCGAGGCAGTGACTGTTCGCAGGTCCTGTCGAACTCTTTTCCTTGGGCAGAGAGGAACCCGGACGATGCTCTGCCGTAGGGCAGAGTTTCTTCCGAGGAGGTAGACAGACCCGAACCCGTTTATGCAGGTTCTACGTGTTTTTTTGAGTGAAGCCTACCGGTTCGGATGACCCACGTTAAACTCGACCTGGTGCCACATATAACCCTCGTGCGGGGGTTGGTAAATATTACAGTGACATAGACTGAACGCTGGTCAACCGACACACACTTCGAAGTCGTGTAATACTCTTCTGTTTAATATACGATTTATCTGAAACCTCTTGTATTGTTATTTCTTAACTGTTCCTGGGTCACAACAATGACATACACACGCACACATAGATAGATAGATAGATAAGAAAAGACTGATATATCTATATCTCTCTCTCTCTCTCTCTCTCTCTCTCTCTCTCTCTCTATATATATATATATATATATATATATATATATATATATATATATAGTCAAACCTAGTGAGCCAGCTTTCCCAGACGATCCGCTTAGGTGAGACATTGGTAGGTTTGTCTGACTCACTAGGTTTGACTAGGTCTGTTCTACGTTTGTATTGAGCGGTTTTGTTAGTTGTTTACTCTTTTCGGGGTTTTTCTTTCTTTAGGCTTTGAACCTGTATCTGTCCGATTATTTTCGACAGACTTTCATGTTCCTGGCTCTTTCTTGTTTTAAAACATTTTTTTTCTTTCGAGATTGATTTGATTACTGGCAAATCAAGAATTCGAAGAATTTTCGAGACGAGTATAGTTACCTATATATATATATATATATATATATATATATATATATATATATATATATATATATATATATATATATATATATATATCTTACATTAATTGCTCAACTCCGAGTTCCATGCCTAAGCAATTATCAAGTGCTGGAATAATTATTTTCTCTTTTTATATTTATTTTTATTTTGCGTTGACACCGTTTTTTCTTTATTGTTGGGGTGGATATTATTGTTGATGAATTGTATTTTAAATGTGAATTTCAATTTAAACCCAGATTAACATTTAAGATTGAAAATAAGTTTAGAAAATAAAAAAATATAAATTCAAATTTAGAGAGACACTGATTTTGAAAACATAAGTAAACAAGAGGGGACGTTGGAAAGTCAAGGGGGGTAATTCTATTTTTTCGAAATTCCAAAGAATAATTAATAATATTACTAATATTAATAATTATTTTACTAAACTAACAGAAACTAATGTTTTCCATAACAAAATATGCTGTGAGAATGTGAATTTAAGTACTACTACAACTAGTACGGATAATAATAATAATAATAATGATAATAATAATAATAATAATGATAATAATGATAATAATAATAATGATAATGATAATAATAATAATAATAATAATCATAATGATAATAATAATAATAATCATAATAATGATAATAATAATAATAATAATGATAATAATAATAATGATAATAATAATAATAATGACAATAATGATAATAATGATAATAATAATAATGATAATAATACTAATAATAATAATAATAATAATGATAATAATAATAATAATAATAATGATAATGATAATAATAATAATAATAATAATGATAATGATAATGATAATGATAATAATAATAATAAAAATAATGATAATAATTATAATAATAATAATAATTATAATAATGATGCATATCAATGAAGAGAATATAATTTAAAACAAAATAGGAATAATAAATTAAATTGAAATAAAATCCTTATATAGGAACATATAAATAACTTTGTTAAAATATTTAAATGAATTGTAGTTTAAATGTTGAATTTGTATTTCGGTACAGATCAACATTTAAGTTTGAAAATAAGGTTAGACATAAGAAATATAAATTCTAATTTAGAGACGCAGATGTAAAAAGTAAACTAGGAATATTAATTATTTAATTATTCATTTATTTGCCTTATTCATTCATATATTTATTAGCATATTTATATAATCCTTTACATAGCGTACACATTATTTCTTCATATTTCATTTTACTATACCACAGAATATTTTAATAGTACTGATATCTCTACTTTTGCTTAATGTAGTGATAATAATATTAATATTAATAATATTATTAATTACTCTACTGATTTGCGGAAAAAAATAGTTCCCCCTCTTGATTTTCTAACATCGCTTCTATTTTCAAACTTAAATGTTAATTTGTGCCTAAATTGAAATTCAGTATGAAACTACAATTCATTTACATATTTTAACAACAATAATATTCCACCCCAACAATAAAGTATCTCGCGACCACCAGATTTTAAGAAAAACCCGGTGCCAACCCAAAATAAAAGATAAAAATACAAATTCCAACACTTGAAAATTCCTTATGCATGAAACACTGAATTGTGCAATGAGTGTATGATATTATGTATATCTCTTAAAATATAAATTAAATACTGGTGTTAGTTTACATTGAACACTATTTTTTCTTCCACTATTTTGTATTTATAAGTATTTGTATACGACCGATTGCTCGTATACTTAGCTATATTTACACATTCGGTTATATATATATATATATATATATATATATATACACACATATTATGAAATGGACAAAGTCCGACAATTATTTAAAGACATGTTTATGTTTAACATTCTTTTTATAGATACAAGTATTTAAGTAAATGCTCTGTTTATGCGAAACATTATTACATAACATTTACCGGCCTGAATGTCCGTGAAATCTTCATAGAAATGTTAAGCAGTTATAAATGTACGTGAGAGATTCATGGAAGATTGAACTTTATAAGCAGTAAATTCGACCTTGCTTACCGAACGATGCTTTGTTGCCGATCGGTAAGTCACGTTGGTCTAAATGACGGTTCAGGAAACCTGTCGAAGGACAAATATTTTCTATTTTTAAGTTTGTTTAAAAGTCTTTTGGATCTGTTTAAATCCGTTTGTTTTTTTGTTTTTTCAGATATAAATTGACCTCTCTTCATCACGAAGGAATTGTATCGAATGTCTTCACGAACATCTCTTCTGATTGTTTTTTCAGACATATGCAGCTTTTTGGCAATTGACTTCATTGATTGACCTCGGTTATCATCAATTATCTGCTCGACGTCCTGAATAAATTCGGATGTTCTGACCTTATCAGAACGTACAGAATGTCTTTTACATTTTCATACAGACATTGGGGAACTGTCAGCGTCTTCTAACTTTTTTCTTATCTTGTGGACAAACGATCTTGCAACTCTGAGGAAACGGGCAATATCCAAATCGCTATGATCAGCCTTTAAATCCACATCACAACATGCCTTTTAATTACATTTGTTATCATAGGGTTTGCCATTCTTGATTTCTGAAAAATGAAAGCATTAGAAGTTAGTGGGAAGCAGTATTAATCTTACTTCTGTATGTCCTCAAATATCAGCCGTACCCTTATATATATATATACACACACACACACACACACACACACACACATATATATATATATATATATATATATATATATATATATATGTATATATATATATATATATATATATATATATATATATATATATATATATATATATAATAAAATACAAATAAAAAAAACAAATGAAAACTACAGACAAAAGTTCATTTTCTCCATCAAGACATTCATTTCTGTAGTTTACTGCTACAGCAAGCAGAAACATTTTTTTCTCCCGATGTTGGCCGAAACTAGTCGAGGAATCTAAATGAAATAATAATAATAAAAACATAAGAATATTAAGCTACAACCCAGTATGTCTGAAGATTTTAATTAATTTTTTAAATAATTTTTATCGTTCAATATATATATACATATATATATATATATATATATATATATATATATATATATATGTATGTATGTATGTATGTATGTATGTATCTAAGTATGTATGTTTCTATATGTACAGATATGAACAGACTTAGAATACATACATATATATATATATATATATATATATATATATATAGAGAGAGAGAGAGAGAGAGAGAGAGATAGATAGATAGATAGATATGAACAGACTTAGATAGAAAAATAGATAAGAACAGACTTAGATAGAAAGATAGATAATAAGAGAATGTCATATATACACACATACACACACATAGATAGAGAGATAGATACATAGATAGATACATACATACATACATATATTCATACATAAGTTTTATACAGTGTTATACAGAAAAAGGAAGAAACAAATGTTGCTGAAGACTCTTAGGCAGAAAGTAAAATAGTCATGTATGTGACAATCCAATACCAACGAAATGTACTTAAGAAGTCTATTTGAAATATCGTGACTCCGTTAATACAATTTTCTCTTGTGTCATTAGACGAAGCGTTGTTACAAGTCGTGAGAGTCTGCTTCTCAAAGTGTCACATGTTTTGTAAGATGACAATGATAACTTCGTAAAAAAGTGTGGATGAAAAATGAACTTAAAAAGATGACCTGATAATGCCATCTTTTTTTTATATTTTAGAGAACAAAAAGTTTTCTTCGTTATCAAATTTACCGAACTCATTTATTTCTCTATGATGAAAAAGGAAGAAAGTGGATGAAATGCTGATGTAACCCAAGTAGACTTTTCTTAACAGCGTGTGCGATGAGAAAAAATTCACAAAGAGCTACAAAGGATAAGGAAATGTGGAGAGCTATGATCAGGACGTGGTATATATATATGTATGAAGAAGAATGTGCGATGATTTCATAAATTTGGCAAAGGGTAGCTGTTAGGCCTCAATTCAATATCAAAGAGGCATGGAAACAATTTATTCCATATCGAAACGGATTAATAGGATATTATGTTGTCTTATATCTGGAACAGTAACAGTTTACTTAGTTTAAAATTAGAATTAAGCATTTCTCCCCGAGCAAGACGGGAGTGCCACTAACTCATATGGGGTTACAGAGAATGAAAGTGAGAGAAAAGTGTGGGTATAGAGGGAATTGAGGAAAGGATAAATGATGAACGGGTTTCATGACACGAAAGATAACGATTGACGTTGCATTTAAATTTTGAAGTAAGAGGAAAGAAGTTCCACTGTTGGGAAGTGCGAGAAAATTAACTGTCATAATGGAAGTGGCGGTTACATTTAATTATTTCAACAGTAATAGTGTTGGGCATACATGCCAATCTAGTTGTACGCTTAAATGCATGTAGTTGAGACACCAGGGAAAAATCTTGCCAGTGCAGTTGCTATGAAAATATTTGTAGAAAAGGCTGATGGAAGCCACATCACGTCTGTGAGAATGTGAGTGAAGTCGAGATGTTTGACTTCAAGTCAGTCGAAAATGTGAAGCCAAGAAGTCAGGCCCTCCCCTGTAGTCGAACATCAACCACGCTGATGACCAGCAGGGATGTTTCGCTGTGGTGATTAAATGTGAACAGTTTAGTTTGGGAGACATTTAAAAAAGGATATGAATAAACTTAATAAAATTATAAGATAACCTTACCTTAATGGTTATTTTAATAACAACTGAAAGCGTAAAGCATGGAATCTAATTCCTATGAATTATATTTCTAGATTTTAAACTGAATCGTAAATATTTGCGTTTACATGTTTGGTTTAATTTGTGTAAAGACTATCACCTAAACGTGTTATTGACTCTTTTAAGTAGTAAAAGCACATCGATTTTTAATCATTCAAATTTCATCCAATGATTGGATTTTAACGAACCTTTTGATAAAGCGAAGAACTAAATAGATTCGTTTTCATAGCAAGTGTAAACGAATGTGATCTACATCGTACAATCAGCTATATAACATAACTTATCCGAATTTTAAAAAACAGAGCACGGAACATAATTAGATTTAAAGTAGGAAAAGACCATTGCATGTTCGTTTAAAGATACTGTAGTTTAAATTCGAGGGACTGGCCTAAATTCCTTAGTAGACGCTAATCCTGAATGACAAAGTATAGATGTTGCATTTGTCGTATTGTCCCGTCGTCTTTCGTACAATGCATATTTATATTCTCTCAAATCTCGTGGTCGCCGTGATTTTGCGTTAATTTGTCAATATAAAACAATATGGCTTCCCCACGAGATTCTTTTTACGTATGAGGTAATTTTCTTTTCTTCAAACTACAGATACTGGGACAAATATGCTGAGAGTGATATAAGAAAGGCCAATACAAATGCAGAAGGATATGTACTTGTGTTCTTATAGATTATACAAAAGCGTTTTATATTACGTCACAATAATTGTTTCCTTCTGCATCGTCTCTGGGGTATACACTACTACATGAAATGGTATCAACGAAAAGGACCATTTCTTTTTTTTATTCTTTTTATTACTTTAAAGTGGTGTTTGCTTGGATTCTAAGAGGCAGCTGGAGGATTGAGGCATGTCACTGATTAGCTCATCGTCCCTCCACGCGTGGTCTTAGCCGGTCACAAATCTGGGTCTGGGAGGAGGATCGACGCTTCAGAATTCTTGTGGTCCTCTGTTAAATTCGTGCCGTTTTTTGAAGTTAAACAAAGGCAATCCATCACTGTCAAAATACCACGCTCACGTGTCACTCCGGCCATTCAGGCCGGAGACTTCGCATTCGGAAACAGTTGAAACTGCTAAATAACTACGAGATATTTGGGAAACATATTCGAATAAGCTGGCTCCAAACCGTCTGAGTAGTAATAGAACATGAATTCAGTAAATATAAAAAACAGAAAAGATTGTAAATCAAGGACGTATATCTTCTAACCTGACTTATTCAACCTATTTATTATTAACGTCTACAAGCTAGACATTAAAAGATGCAAATGACACAGAATTGATAGCAGATACAGAAGGGAAACTACAGGTGATAGAGAAGGAAAATGAGACGAAATGACTAAACCTCAATTGACATTTAGACAGAATGCAGAGTTGTCAGCAAACGGAAACAGCCCAGCATGCACAATACAAATTGGAGGGACCAATATCAAACAGGTACAACAATTTAAATGTTTGGTAAGTCGTCTAGCAGACGACCGAAAGTGCAACAATTACCATGAAGGTATTTATAGAAAAGGCACAGTAATGTAACCTTAGGACGGGGGAAAAGTGACTGAAGCCCAGATGCCAGATGAAGAGCAATAACATTGCTGAATGTTCTTTGGATTGTATCAAGGAGCTTTATCTATGCTCTACTTGATAACAGTTTCCCGACACGCACAGTACTGATTATTATTATTATTATTATTAGTATTATTATTATTATTATTATTATTATTATTATTATAAAAACAATAACTCTCATTGGCGTCGACAAGTCGAACATTTTAATCTCTGATCAATTCTAATCTGTATTCATGTTTCTATATATAACCTTTTTAAATTTTTTTAAAAATTGAATTTTAAGTGTTTTTGACTTCATTTAAACATTTTTTTTCTTTTCTTCTTAATTTTAACTTTTCATCCTTATTGTTTTCTTTTATTTTCCCACACTTCCATGGGATGTTTCCGTAAGTGATTTGCTTCTTTATCTCAACATAATGTATCTTAGTCGATGTGTGTGTATGTGTATATATATATATATATATATACATGTTAGTCGATGTGTATGTGTGTATATATATATATATATATATATATATATATATATATATATATATATATATATATGTGTGTGTGTGTGTGTGTGTGTGTGTACCTGTATGCGCATGGGTAAGTATCGTATCGGCAGATTACCTATTTTTTTCTTTTTTTGTTTTTCTTTGTGATAAACCCCAATGTATGCCCATTTGATCTTTCATCTGGTAATAGCCATTGCGACTTATGCTAAGTTAAAACATTGTATGGTAAATTTAAGAAAAAAAACTATAAAAAAGGAGAAGTCAAACTGCGAACAACAACCCGCAACTCAAAGTTTTAGTGATGCCGAGGAGTGAATGGCAGCTGCGTTATGAGGTTGCAAACCAAAGTCTTCGGAAATCTGTAAAAAAAACATTATCCAATGCGGCAGGTGATTTTGGGTGGATGTTTGTACTTGTGCGTCACTTGTGGGAATAATATGAAAACTAAAAGTTCAACCAATATATTCAGTATAGCTCTTCGTGTTGATAAACAAGAAGCCCGTTCCTCAGGAGGGAACATACCTGAGGTCGTAAAATCTGCCATAGGAACAAACTGCTAGACAAATAAGTAATCTTCAAGTCCTCACAACCGGGATAATTGTAATTATGACTGGGAATTATCCAACTAGATCCACAACCATTCTTTTAAAGAAAGAAAGGGTAAACTATTCTCTTTGAGAATTACAAAATCGTTATGACTGCATTTTATGAAGTGTTGCACAAAACCCCCAAAAAATCATCACTCGTCAAACATGATATTTGGTGAGAATATGTTGGATAAGCAATTAAAAAGTAAATTGACGAAAATAAAGTATCCTGTGTAAGAATGTACATCATGGGAAATAACCAACAGACAGATGCTGAAACTAAAAAAAATAAAAAGAACTGCAACCAGAATAGGATTAATACCCAGAACATGAAAGAGGACCAGATATGGACATAAAAAGTGCTAACATCACACAAATTACAGATCATAATGAAGAAACTGATGTACGCACAAATCATAATGCTGAATTTTTAGAAGAGTTAGAAGCGTGATGTTAGTCGATCACAAGCCTGCAATAAAACAAGTTCAAAACACGTTGAACCGAATTATTTCATGGAAAAACAGAATAGTATGCAAGAAGCCAAGAAGAAATCATCAGACATACGAGTCAGACAAAAAATATTGAAGTCACGGAACAAGAACAACTCACAAAATTACGACCAACAAATCAGAACATCAAAATGATTAAACTCTACAATGCAACTCTTAAATTAACTCTGGATGAAGTAGACCTTCATATAAATCTCAGTGAAGCAATGTATGTATCAGCAATAGCAGCAACTAAAAGAATTAAATATCAAAGGAAATAGCCAGTCTCCAAGTCATGAAGGTCCACGTTGGAAAAGAAAACAAAAAAACAGAGAAACAAATTGAACAACTTAGATGTGAATTATCAGTAGTCGATGTACTGGGAAGAGAAAGAAATTAAGGATTAAAAAAGTAAAAAAAGTAAAAGGAAAATACAAAATTAAGAATGAAAATGAAGTTCTTGTAGCTAAAGAAAAAATAAAGCAAACAATACAACAGAAGTTTCAAAGAATCAGACGCTATGAAAAAAAGATCAAGATTCTACAGACAGGACAAAATCTTTCAAACCGATGCGAAGAAATTTCAGAGAAATAGGCAAACAAAAAGTCAAGTGACGCCATCCTCACCAACAATAACAGAGGATATACTCTTCCAAGAAAAATATATAGGCTTGCTGTAAACATAACAAAGAAGTAGATTAGATTACGCAAGAGGTAGAACGGATTAAAAATAAACCAGAACATCGGCAGGAATTACAGAAGATTTTGGTTTGGTTTATTTTGTTTAACGGCATATCAATCTCAATGGGTTATTTAATGCAAACAACAATTTTAGGATAGATTCGTATGAATAGAATATGTATTCTTTTGTTTAGATTGGTTTGGTTTATTTTGTTTAACGGCATATCAACCACAATGGGTTATTTAATGCCGGCAACATTTTTAGGATAGATTCGTATGAACAGAATATGTATTCTTTGGTTTAGATTGGTTTGGTTTATTTTCTTTTACAGCATATCAACCTCAATGTGTTATTTAATGCCGACAACATTTTTTAGGATATATTCGTATGAATAGAATATGTATTTATTGGTTTAGATTGGTTTGGTTTATTTTGTTTTACGGCATATCAATCTCAATGGGTTATTTAAATCGCCCATTTGTCGACAAAATTTCTTATTGCTGGTAATATTTTGTTGTGTCAAAAAATCTGTTTCTCGTAATATATTTCCTTCAAAATTGTATTGCTGGTAATATTTTTTTTTTAAAACGTATTTCCGGTAATAGTTAACTATTTTCCCATAGCTGGGACCCTAACATGTGATACCACCCCGGGTCAGGGTGGACCTGGGAACACCAGCAATTAAGAGGTGGTTCCAAGCTCCTCAAAACCTCCTGATATGAGGCCTTGCTCCTGGACGTTGTTTAACGTCTTACCCAAGACGCGGACGTAGTTTAACGTCTTACCCAAGACCCGGATGTAGTTTAACGTCTTACCCAGGACGGGAATTACAGAAGAGGATGTTGAATGACAACGAAAAAAGCACCCAACGCGAAATCTCCAGAAATAGATAAATATTCCCAGTTTGGCTCTATTATCTAAATACAGCACACAAATAACAACGCCAAGAACTTTAAGAAATGGTCAATGATCCTGTTCCATTTTCGTCACGGCTAACCGAAGGAATACCCAAGAATTGTGACACAAATGTCCAAAAAGTCTACAGACGAATTACATTTCTTTCTACTTCTTACAAATTGTTGACATATTCTGACAAAACAGAAATATTCCTTAGAAAAAAAATACATACTACCTCTTGAACAAAAAGCGTACAAACTTGGTTGTTGTAGTCATAAAGACTAAATACTAATTAGCAGGATGATCTTGGAAAACTGCTTCAATAAAAAGAAAAATCTCAGTAATGCGTAGATAGATTACCGTACGGCATTCTATAGTGTACCCAATTCCAGGGTCTTAAAATGTTTAAATATATGCAATGTATCACCAGTCGTCATCATTTCCATCAAACAATGTCGATATGGAAACAATACAACTCAGTCATATAAATGGAGTCTATAACTCTAGTGAAATAAACAACCGAAGACTATTTCAAGGTTACTCTTTGTAGATCCGTAATAGTATTAAGCAGTGAACATAACAGAACGGAATATGGCTATAAGATAATCTTAAAAGAAAATAAGACATCTATTTTACATAGATGACTTAGGAATTACAGTTAGCTGGAAGCTCCCCTGAAAGTAATAAAATATTTCAGTGAAGCCAACATTCTACGAGGATCACTACAACAAACCTCCTGTATCTGTCTATATTTCTGAGATTAGGTATTATGTAGACTTTTTACATTATTCGGACTATTGTCCTCATCTTTGTCACCATATTTATTACCACGTTTTGACCGTTGTACGCTCCTGCCTTCTTCAGGTGGTTGGAATGTCGAACCGAACCCTTTATTTCGCTCACTGGGTTGGACTGTTCTAATTCCATGTTCAATGGATGTCAGTTATCAGTTATCTCCTGTTAATTCCCCTGTCCAAGTTCTCCACTGCCTTAACCGGGTATTGAACTCACACTCTTTGGGTTCTGTCACTGCACACATGGCGAGCATCTGGATTAAAGGCTGAAACGCAAGGCTTTATACTTGTAGCACAATACCAGGGTATTTCACTAAACACTTTCAGCCAACAATCATACATAATAGTTTGAATCCAGAATTCAGGTTCTATGACATTTAAATCAGATGATAAATATAAGACAAAATACAATGAGTCATAACCTAGACAGAATGAGGCAAGACTGGAAATAGATAATATGACAGAGGATGAGAAACAAACTAAAATAAATGAGATAGGATATAATAATCTCCCAGAAAATAGAACGGAAGGATCTAGCTGCGACATAAAAGATACCACTGAGTCAGATTCCGTCACCGATGAATATGAATAAAACGACATTAGAGAAGATTTGCTTGAAAATAACACAGTTGAATTCAGTGCAGCGAAGAACCGCATCATTTAAATAACCAATAAGTAACACGTACACAAATGCCAGAAAGAGACCGGCTCCAAAAAAATTCATATGATGAAATCTAATAAACGTACTGTGTAAATATATAACGCTTATTTGCAAGCATCATTAATGGACAGAGCATTGGAAAACATTCACAGAAGTAAATAATGTAATATAAGCAAGAGATTTAACGACTAACGGAAAACTTAATGACAAAGAAAAGATGAAACAATAGAGGAAAAGAGCCGAGGCCTGGAAAACAAAATTAAAATCAGAAATTTAGAAAAACAGATGTGAATTATCAATACAAGATGAGATTTCCAATATTTCTACACGGAAATGCAGAAAGATCAAACAAATATATAAAACTAAAGTATTAAATGAAATTTCACCAATCAAGAAAATACTTAAATAGAAACTGCAATTAAAGGCACAGAAAACAGGACGATATGAAAACCGTTGTCGGTTCTATCGACAATATAAGATATTCCAAATTTATCTGAAGAAGATTTACAGGGAAATTCTAAAAGAAGTTATAGAAGTTACAAAGCTGTCATCTCTTTGAAAGAGTGGAAAATCTTTAAGGGAATGTTTAGAAGAACTCAAGAAAATATCTGGAAGGGCCAAATGCAGAGTAGATCAAAAGATAACAAGAGATAACGAATGATAAACCTGTAAAAGAGTAGATAAATATAAGGAAATGTAATGTAAGGCAAGCTCTAACAAATTAAAAAAACATGGGAATCTCTATGAAATGCCAAGGTAGCCAACTTTTGGCTCGATCATCTGACATCAATCCATAAAACCCTTGCCAAATATTGTCACCGCTAATTAATAACCCTAATGGAATTTCAGAATGGATCACAGTAGGTATTTCATATCTCCGACCAAAAATGGTTGAAACTGGTCTTCCAAATAATTATAAGCTAATAACATACCTGTGCACCACATATAAATTGAACCCATCCAAAGCCGATTCCAAAGAAGTTCATATGGTTGCAAAGATAAACTGATAAATAAAATGATCCTGAAAAGTTGCAGGTAAAACATCATCAATATCAATACATGTTGGATAGATTTCAGTAAAGTCTTTAATAATATGCCACACTCCTGGATCCTTCCGTCCTGGGTATGGCGATAAACTACATCCGCGTCCAGGGTAAGATGATAAACGACGTCCAACAGCAAGGCCTCTGATCAGGAGGTTTTGAGGAGCGTGGAACCACCTCTTAATTGCTGGTGTCCCCAGGTCCATCCTGACACGTGGTGGTAGCACTTGTTAGGGTCCCTGCTATGGGCAAATAGTTAATCCCGAAACTGAGATAAAAAGCAATATGAACATTTAAAAATAGGTTTTAATACCAGAAATACTTTGTAAAAAATTATTACCAGAAATAATTTTTTGAAGAAAAAAGAACTATTCCCAGAATTATATTTTTCGAAAAAAATATTACCAGCAATAAGTTTTTGAAAAAAAATATTACCAGAAATAGATTTTTGAAAAAACAAAATATTACCAGAAAAAAAAATGTTGTCGGCATTAAATAACCGATTGAGGTTGATATGCCGTAAAACAAAACAAATCAAAACAAACCTGGACCCTTAAGGCTTTGGAAATATACAATGTTTCCTCGGTGATAGTAAATTTCCTTAAATATAACATGGGACTGTGGAAAATCACATTATACCTAAATAACAGCGAAGACGCTGCCAGATTCTATTGCTCGAATATCCGAAAGAAAAATCCTTCCAGGTGAATTCCTGTCACTCCTTCTGTTGTGTTTGCCGTTGACACCCACTCACACCCACTCAAACCCACTCACACCCACTTCGAGTGAAAGAAATAGTCATAATTACGGCTACAAAATTTATAAAGACAGTTTTTAATCACCTTTTTTATATGGATGACCACAAACGCTTTGCAAAAGACGACATTGAAATGAAAGGTTTGAAAGGTTTTTGTTAATACCGTAAAGTGTTTCACTGGTGAGAGCGGTACTCATTTTTGATTAGATAAATCTATAGAAATCAAGAGGGATTTAAAGAAACACACTCAATAGATCTAGATATTGTCACAGATATTAGTAAACTGGAACAAGAAGAAGCCCATAAATACATAGGAGGCAGTGAAGCAGATGGAATGCAACGTATAAAGGAGAAACTAAGAACATAATAAATGCAGGCCTGTGCTTTTGGTGCTAAATAGCGAGTTAAATTCCCCAAAGCAGGATATCATCCCAAAACTCTTTAGTTGTCCCTTGTGCAATACAGTTTCCACATCCTTAACTGGACCATAAGTGACATTGAAAAAAATGGATGCCAAAAGGTATCAGGCTCTCGCTAACCCATGCATCAAACTAAGGCTGATAAATTCTCAAAAAGACTTCAACATCCGCAAAGTTCTTCCATGTTATGCTTGTAACAAACTTCACAAGGTTTGGCGCTCGAAACTTTCATCCTGCTTAAAAGTCCAAACGTTTTGAACATTGACTGGACCAGTCGTACTGTATGGATTAGAAACTTGGATATCTGTTTGTCTCGAAAGAAGACTGGATGGAACATATAGGAATCTAGTTAGAAAATTCCAGAACATCAGCTGGAGAACCCATGCAAAGCTGAACACAAATGACGGAGAGCAGAGACCAATCTCTCTTGAGCTCAAACAAAACAAAAAAAGATTACAGTTTGCCGGCCACTGCCACCGAGAGCACAGGTAAATAGTCTCATCCTTACTCCTATAACATCCTTCTAGAAGTATCTTCTCAGGAAATTTAACTTTCCCAGACACCATAGGTTGGCCATTGGGATCTGGGGACAGCAATGCAGGACCGAGCAGTGTGGAAAGAGATGGTTAATGAAGTTGTGGCCAACCATAGGGAGGTCTAAGGATGATTATTATGATGGAGATTATGATGATTATGATGCTGGTGATTATGATGATGATTATGATGATGCTTGTAATTGTTATGATGATGACGATGATGATGATGATGATGATGATGATGATGATGATGATGATGATGATGATGATGATGATGATGATGATGATGGTCTATGATGATTATGATGCTGGTGATGATGGTGATTATGATTATGATGATGATTATGATGTTGATGATGATGATTGTAATTTTTATGATGATGACTATGATGATGATGATGACTATGATGATGATGATGATGACGATGATGATGATGATGATGATGATTATGATTGTAATTGTTATGATGATGACTATGATGATGATGATGATGATGACTATGATGATGATGATGGTGATTATGATGGTGATGATGATGATGACTATGATGATTATGATGCTGCTGCTGCTGATGATTTTGATGATTACGATTATGATGATGATTATGATGTTGATGATGATGATTATGATGTTGATGATGATGATGATTGTAATTGTTATGATGATGACTATGATGATGATGATGACTATGATGATGATGATGACTATGATGATTATAATGATGATTATGACGATCATGATCATTATGATCAAACCTGATGTTGATCGTCTCTATGTGAAATGATCCGATGAAGACCGAATAGTTCAACTAGAACTTACAAAACGACAACAATCGATCGTCAAATAGATCTGGAAACTACAGAAGACTGGATGAAGATCTATATCAAAGAACATGACAGAAATAAGACACATTGTTCATAATATAGAAAGCTGACAGATTTCAAAATGGAATTTCAAGTGGGTGACGACGTGCAAATAAACCATAATCCTCATACTGAAGCGGCAAAGGCATTGAAGAAGGAAGCAAAAACAAAAGCAAATTCGGTGTAACAGATGCAGAAACGATGGCAAGGTAAGCCTCTTAATGTTCAATACTCTGCTCTTACCAAACAAGTTGATTTTGACAAACACCTAATCATCACTTATGTAGTGCTGGGTTAAAAGTTGAAAGCGAAGTTTTTATTCTTGCTGCACAGGACCAATGCTCACGAAATAGAAATTACCAATCATTCAAACTGAGAAGAAATGATCTATCTCGGAGATATTTAAAACTATCAAAATACAAGGATCTTGGAAATCGCAAACATGAAGCACATGAGGACATCAATAATTCCAGTTATAGGTGGGGACTTTGGATTGATTGGAAACGTTCCCGATAAAATCACTGAAGAGATCCCTGGTAGCACATAACATAAAGAAATACAAAAGTGTGCACTCACAAGTATAGATCACACATTACGAATAGCTTTATCTATGTAAAATGTGTGTTATCTTGTTTTTTTTTTGTTTTTTTATAAAAAATGACATGTAGAAAATGTCATGAAACCATTTCTGACCTTAGAATGGAACCCGGAATGAAATGTGTATACAACAGAAATCCAATAAACTAATAATGATAATGATAATAATAATAATAATAATAATAATAATAATAATAATAATAATAATAATAATAAGGGCTTTGTCTATGTAATTATTATTATTATTTTGCAGTGAAAAGTGTCATGATGCCATTTCTAACCTCAGGTCACTGGGCGGGACCCGGAAAGAAATGTGTAAACGCCAGATATCAAATAAAATAATAATAATAATAATAATAATAATAATTATAATAATAATAATAATGGGACATGCCAATTAAAACTGACAGGGAAATAAAAGCCAACATACCTGATATTATAAAAAAAGACAAGAAATTCAGGACGGCTATGCTTATTGACTTAGCATTACCATCTGAGAGAAACACTCCCATGAAAATTATCGAGAAATTGTCCAAATATGACGACCTGGAAATCGAGATTAACAAGATGGGTAGAATGAAGAATAAGACTGTACCAATAGTAATCGGAGCACTGGGCCTTGTGAGAAAAGGAATGGACATTTTTACTAAATGAGTATCTCAGGTAACATCAACATACAAGTTGCCCAGAAGATCGCTCTACTAAGGACGTCCAATATACTAAGAAAAATGCTATCAATTAATTCTCCTATAGGACCTATGAACCATAGTTTGGACCTGGCTCTAGAGGATACAAAACAGCAAACATAACTTATACAAATACTGATAATAATAATCTAGAGATTGAATAGAAATATACAGCATTTTAAACTAAAACACTTGCAGATTTGGGTTTGATAAAGAAAGGCACTCGGGAACACATCCAAATATACTTGATGGATCATCTCTCCTGGATATCCAAATAATAATTCTAAGCACAGTCGATAAATTACTAAGTATATTGCCAATTTAATTATTATTATTATTGTTGTTGTTGTTGTTTTTGTTGATTAGAAACTGTTTTATTTAATTATCTGGAAACAACAAAAATCCTACACGGTTCATAACACATGACACCTAGGTCATTGTTTTTTTATCCGCCAAGTGATTATATTGAAAAAGCCGGTCAAAATGATTTTTGAATAATAATAATTATAATAATGATATTTCATCGGATATCGTCTGTTCAGCCTGTGCTACCTGATTTGGCGATTATGCTGTTCTTTTTTGCAAAACCTGCTGTCATGTGACCGTGGTGAGTGTTCTGTGTATACCTTATCAGATTCGGCAGGAAGATGTGTATATTGGATTTCGTATGTTTGTATACTAGTGTTATTTTTCCAGTGTTGTGCATTTCTCACTCTATAATAATAATAATAATAATAATAATAATAATAATAATAAAAGAAATACAAAATATTGTTCTCACGAGTTGAACCCATGCCTTACGAAGGGCTTTATCTATGTAAAATATGTGTGATTTTTACATTAATCGGACTATTGTCCTCATTTTTGTCGCCATATTTATTACAACGTTTCCACCGTTGTACGCTCCGGGCTTCTTCAGGTGGTTGGAATGTCGAACGGGGCCCTTTATTTCGCTCACTGGGGTAGATCGTTCTATTTCCATGTGTAATGGATGTCAGTTATTAGTTATCTCCTGTTAATTCCCCTCTCCAAGTTATCCACGGCCTTAACCGGGTATTGAACTCACCCTGTTCGCTTCCTGTCACTGAATCTAACCAACGACTTTATCCACTGTGCCATGTGTCTTTAAGGGGAAAACTGATAACTGATATCCATTAAAAAGGGCACGTGGAACTAGAACAGTTTACCCCAGTGAGCGAAATAAATGGTTCAGTTCGACATTCTAACCACCCGAAGGCCGGGACGTACAACGGCCGAAACGTTGTAATAGATATGTCGACAAAGATGAGGACAATAGTCCGAATAATGTAAATAGTCTACATAATACCTCATCTCAGAAATATAGACAGATAATGTGTGATTCTTTTTTTCCAAATTGCTGAGAGTAACATGTCATAATGGCCTTTCTGACCGTAGGTCTCTTGTCGAGACGGAAAGAAATAATTCCACACCAAAAATCAAAGGAAATAAAATAATAATAATAAAGTATTTTGAGTAAATAACATTATTATTGAGTCAGGCTCGCTAGAAGTGATCATTTGAACGAAAAGTATAGATTACTGCACTTGAGCGTTTCGGAAAAAAAAATAACTAAGGAAGCTCTGAAATTCGCTTATAAGAAGTAGCGCGATTTTTTTTTTTGTATGCATGTCGGGTTCAACATGTTTTCCATTTGGCGACATCAGTGCAGACATTGGCCTACTGCCGATTAACCATCGGAATAATATATATTCATTCCCAGAAATAGCCTGCAAGGCGTTGAAGACATTTTAAATATATACTGTGTTATTTTTTGTAATGGGAGTTTATGGCACCCAAATGTGATTTTCTCTATTAAAAATCCATAAAACAATCGCTAATCCCAAAGCTATCTGCTGCTTTACAGAATCCCTCATAGTACTCCATTTAATTCAATAGCATATTCTCCCAAACGGACAATATTTACTAGTATATTCAGTTGTAAATAAAAACATGGATTAGGTTAACAAAGTCTGGTTGAGACGCCTGAAAAGAGTTAATTTCTTCAAAGAGTGTTCTTGAAAACAGAGGGATTACTTTTATTTCAGTGTGTCGAAACTAAATATAAAACTGACGGTTGAAGAATTCAGTGGTACTGACAGTGTTGACTGAAAATCGTTTCCTTGCGGAAGAAGAAAAAAAATGAAAAATAAAAATATGAATCAACCCGGGGCAAATTCTGCTTGACTCAGTTGGCACCGAACAAATATCCCTGCTCCCGGCAAAAGTACACAAAACGTCCCTGCTTCAGTAAATTTCATTTTGTGCTCAGTTAGACTTCTATTGTGTTCATCTCTCTGCAACTTTGCCATTCGCTAACGTGTCTTTGTACGAATGCAGTCGAATCATAAACCCCGATTAGATTTATCATAAATAAGTAAACATAAATAAAAACGATTTGCACAATTGTCTGTTTGCACATTGTGGTTTTAGATTTCTGATGTTATTTGTTCATGTTTGCTTGTCATTGGTAGTTTTATCTTTTTTTTTATATGAGACAGCTTGCAGATTTATGCCAACGTTTAAAGATTAGTCGCTATTCTTTTGCCTTTACAGAAATTTCAAAGTCTAGGTTTTCTTAAATAATCAATATATTTGATTTCCCCCCGCCCGCCACTTCACGCTAGACAGAAACGCAAAGAATAACGTGATCACAATTTAATAACATCAAACTGACGGATGTTGCTCGTTTGGGAGCTGCATATCTTCCACGTTGTCATCAGCATCCTTATGTAGAAACACATATCTCTTTCTTTGCGTTCCATATCTGATGTGATTCCCTGTTATTTAAGGAGAACAGATTCACGTAACAGTTCAGTTCTATTTTCTTTCTTTCTAACGAAGGTTTTCTGTTTCTTAATACTTTCCTTACATAGGCACGTGGCCGAGTGGTTAGTACGTTCGCATTCTAACCACGAGGCCTCAGATCTCACCATGGTCGATTTGTCAGGAAGGAGACTTGCTTATGTTATCGGACTGGATGTATCCCAATTTGCGACGTCTTGGAAATTGCCTTAGATTGGCCCAATCCTTGTGAGTGAATTTGGGTAGACGGAACCTTTTGTGCCGTCGATAGCTGTGCTAAGTCGCAAGTCATCGTGGCCGATGACTTGAACATGCTGGCCTTGTTCAAAGTGTTGATAACGCTAGATAACATGCTCTTTCCCAGAAACTGTAACTAAGGTCTGCCATGGGTGTTGAATAAAAACAATGCGCATGAGCAAGCGTCTGCAATAGGGATTGGATAGCCGCCCTAATAGACGGGTACGAGTGGCCAACTATATATAAAAGTTTCCTTAATTTTTGGGGTGTGTCTTTGGCGATCCCAATGCGCCTTCCGATTTCAGTGTCACACTTTCCCACGTCTGCTAAAACCCTTCCTAGATATTTAAATTTTTGATTTTGATATCTCCGATTTGCAATTTACATTTAGGGCCCATCATTTTGCTAAACGGATTAAGAATTCTGTCTTCTTGAAGTTTATGTTTAATCTTTTTTTCTCGCTTTCTCTCGCTAGTAGTTTTTTATATTTTTTTCACCCGTTGTCTGCTATCAGCACTGTACGCGAAATTTAGTAAAAGAAAAACAAAAATAAAAGTCAAAATGTCGAGTTATCAAGATTAAAATTGATTTCAGATTTCAAGCCGAAACAAATAGATAAAACAGGAACTCTTTTTTTTTGTAAAATTCTTTGACGTTAAAAGCTGATTTCCTAGATAAATTTGTGTCCTCTCGTGATATTTAACGTATTCATCGTTAGCCATCGGAAGAAATGTTTTTTTTTAATAAACGTTCCAATAACAATTAAACTGGTATTCTTTCCAGGTTCCACTTATAGTGAATTGAATTTATAATTCCCGTGTTTAATTTCGAAATAGCAGTTGTTACATCGGCATATATTTGTCTTTTAATTATTGGCGGCACACATTAATTTTTTGGCGTGCGAGTTCTATATTACTCAAAATATAAGTTTTTTAAGCTTTGTAAAATACACTTAGTAAATAAGAAAGCAGCATCAATATGTCCGTCGCTTAATACATAGGCATTAACAGAGATACGATCTAAAAACTTCGATGTATAATGATTGAGCTTAATATTGACAAATGAATGATCTACATAAAAAAAGAAAGAGATTATATCAAAAACTAAATATTTCTTATGACAAATAAATCCTAACCATTACTACACCGTGCCTCCTTACATACATATATATATATATATATATATATATATATATATATATATATATATATATATATATATATATATAATCATACACAGATAGAATGTTTCGCTGTATCACAGCACATCAGTGTGGCTAGACGTCCGGTTGTTCTAGCTAGGATCGAAACCCAACTGAATTGGCGTCAGTCGGGATTCTACCGCTAAGACGTTGGCGCACGGCAGGGATACAGGTGAACTTCAGCCTATTTATTTTTTGATAAACACACAGTGACTGAGAGAACTCGATTAGATTTACCGAAGTCTTGCATTATTAGCCGTAATAGTCATGGTTTACAAAACCACACTTCCTCCCCAGAGAGCTCAACCGAAATATAAAGATATATATATATATATATATATATATATATATATATATATATATATATATATATATATATATGTGTGTGTGTGTGTGTGTGTGTGTGTATGTGTGTGTGTGTGTATGTGTGTGTGTGTGTGTGCAAATATATAGAAAAATAGGAAAGAACCGTTAGGTTAATAATCCAAATTTCTTTAGTATTTTTGTTTTTATTTTTAAAAAACAGTGCTTAATACACAAGTAGAGCCTAAAATTATGATTATTTTTTTATTTTTATGTTTTAATTTTTTTTCTTGATTTTTAATTTTTTTTATATATATACAAGGTAATGGTTAGCGGCTTAGATTGAGGAATTACAGTCGGATGCATTACATTTACATACGTGCGAGTACCATGGGAAAGGTATGAATCCTCTTCTCCCTCCAGGTATGGGTAAATAGCAGGACAGACTGGGTTCTATTGCCTTGGATGGCAATTGGTCTAAGAGAAGGACAACTCTGAATTCAAAACCTACGGAGGGTCGTTTGTGGACCTTATGGCACGTAGTGCACCAGCTCTCTGTATTCAGCCCTTCAAAAAGTGTGGACGGTTCCATACAAACCTTCACCACTATAATCGAATCTCATGTGCTGGTGTCAGACTCGTTTCCTAAGAACTGATTTTCATAACCATCATACGTCGTATTCGTGTATATATATATATATATATATATATATATATATATATATATATATATATATATATATATATATATATATATGTATATATATAAAACTATATATATATATATATATATATATATATATATATATTCGCATATCAGAAAAATCCTTTGTTAAAATACCTCTATGATTTTCACGAAAAGGAATAAACATAAACTAAAAATTCTATCTATATTAATAAATTGAAAAAATACCTCAGATAAATTATAAATATTCCATAAATGTTTTAAAATGTATATAATAGATAGTTTGAAATGTCAAGGTTTACATTATAGTTTTTCTTTTTACTAATCATTTCGTAAAAAACTCTCCACTCCATACTTTGCTATTTCAGCGGTCACGCACTGATGCAGCGTTCCTCACTCCACTTCTATGAAATTTAACTTTCAGATGACCACATCAAATTTGAATTTGGCAGTAATGAACAATATTTATCTTGTAATAAACAATAACCTGATGGTGACATTGCTATGTTGAAAGTACTCGGAAATAACAGATGTATGTATCAGCACGGCGATTTTCTCTCGTCCATCAATAATGACTCCAAAAAGGTTACCAGCGAATTTGAAAGGATGATATTGAAATTAATTAGACATGTCTAAATCATACAACGATCATATCTCAATACATATATATATATATATATATATATATATATATATATATATATATATATATATCTATATATATATATATATATATATATTATGGAAATAAAAAAGGCAATAGGAGCTTTACCATACCCCACCATAATACCCCACCATATTAATGATGTAATATACTGTTCTTGTACGCATTTGCGGTGCCGACTACATAGGTAGAACTACCTTACGGTTAGACGCGCGGATTAACCAGTACGTACTCGGAAGAATTACGAAGGGTACGTTCCAAACTAGTGACATGATTAGGTACACATACGGTTCCGCCATTGTAGAGCTCCTTATAAAAAATCCAAGTTCTGCCACAAATTATATCATTGACTCATTTTCCATCATTAGTCATGCTCATTTTGTGTTACGCTTAAAGGTATTGAAAACTATCTATGTCAGGTCCAGGCAGCCCTCCCTCTGTAAACAGAGGGAATGCCTGTTAGGGCTTGACGTGATTTCCATCTGATCCTCCCAACTTTATTTTATCAAATGCTTCTCATGTTTTTATATTTTATATTGCAATATTTTGTCTTCCCTCAATTTCAGCTCTGTTGAGTGAAGGCGAAACCGGTCGGCTGGTTATCTTGTTTCTTCCTTTTAATTATGAATGGTAAAGCTCGTCTTGCCGTTTTTATTTCCATAATAAAATTTTGTACCCCCCCAAAATTATATATATATATATATATATATATATATATATATATATATATATATATATATATATATATATATATATATATATATATATATATATATATATGAGAACAAGCGTTGTCACTGGTGCAGACTAACATCCTGGCATTTTCAAAGATCTGAAATCTGAATCCGTAAAAAGTGATGCCATATGTAACGGTTAAATCATGTGCGATCGCAGCAGAATAGGCATGTGGCAAATTTTATACGTGTTTCTTTTAATCACACTGGATAAATACTGAATATTTTAATTACGGTTTAAGATATTGTTTCCTGTGTAGAAAGATATTTTATTTAATGTATGTCTTTTTTTTTTATTGTTTTTTTATTTTTATAATGGCTTCTAAAATTTTGAGCTTTTCCTAACCAATAGTAATGTTTAATATTTTGTAATTATCTAGTCATACTATTCTCATGTTAATAGTTTAATTTTCGTTATATATGATGAGATGATCGATGTGTGTATGAATTGCACTAAAGTCCATTAAGTGGCAAGTTAATCTGAGAGAAAGCGTCGGCATATCTAACATGTCTAAGGCTTTTTTTATTGATGTGTGTATAAAGCTTTTAACATACGAACAAAATAAACTATTTAACATATATGTATAAACTATTTAATATACGTACAATATAATATACGTGTATGAATTATTTAATATACGGATGTAGACTATGAAAGTTTGCCTACCCCACCAACAACACACAATTCTTGATAAGGACTGAGCCGATCGATAGTATTTGTAGAAAAATGTTATATTATAAGTGTTTCCCAACGATTTCGATTGCAGTTTTGCAACATCACATTGTAAAATTTAAAAAAATGCAAATTTGAAAGAGACAAAACTTATCTACTTAACTTATCAAAACATGTTAGGATGTGCCCTTAAACATCCAACCAGATTATATACATATATACATATATATATATATATATATATATATATATATATATATATATATATATATATATATATATAATGTGTGTGTGTTTGATAAAATATAGTTTTAATATATATATATATATATATATATATATATATATATATATATATATATATATATATATATATATATAATACGTGTGGGTGTTTATATATACATATATATATATATAAATGTGTACATATATATATATATATATATATATAAATATAAAAGTGGACATGGAAGTCAGCACTTAGAGGCGACAGTCTGTTTCATGCTAGTGCAATCGTCATATTTCTGCATATATATATATATATATATATATATATATATATATATATATATATTATAAATTAATAGATTTAAAATATATATATTGCAAGATTTAAAATATATATATTATAAATTAATAGATTTAAAATATGGTTTTACTGCTACACAGTGATAACCATGTTTCAGAAATGCAAGCAAAAAAAGTAAATACTCCAAAATTCGCTTGATGAGGAAATGGAACTAATGTCTTTGGTTTAATAACAAAATTAAATTCAGGGGCTTTAGCTTCCATTTCTGAAACATGGTCATCACTGTGTAGCGGTAAAACCATATTTTAAATCTATTAATTTATAATATTAATGCTCTGTAAATTTTAATTTACATAGTGCACTATTGTGTAAAAATAAAAATATCTATAAGAACACCGGATTTTATATCTTACTGTTCTTTCTTTTTTATTTATATATATATATATATATATATATATATATATATATATATATATATATATATATATATATATATATATATATATATATATATATATATATAATGTGTGTGTGTTTGATAAAATATTGTTTAAATGCTTGATGAATGTGTTAACGCGCTCAATATCCGGGATAGAGTGTATGTAAATATGAAAGTGGACATTGAAGCCAACACCCAGAGACGCCTGTTTCATGCTAGACACTTTTCTTCAATTAAGACCAGTGTTGCTGGTTTGTTGTTGTATGAAGGATTCTTAATATGACCACAGACGAAATCAATCTAATGGACAGCTATCAGGGGATATTGCAAATGAAATCATTAGTTTGTCATTCCAAATCGAACGAGATGTTATTTTTTATCCAAAATCTTTCAGACGACACGTGAGTTATGTGTAGTTGTATCGTCCCGTTGAAAGATTATTGGTGGCAAAATCTCACAGGAAATTTGTTGACAAATCCAGGAGATTCAAGTAGTTTTCACAGATGATGTTTCAATTAAGGAGAAGTTTTTAAAATTCTGACATTTACAGGCGGTCTTTAATGATGTTTATCATTTTGTTCCGAGAATGGCTCGCTGCACCAAATCCCGCAGTTGCGACGATTTACAAAGCCACATCAGAATAAACGTCGATTCATCTGAGATAATTATGTTATTGAGAAATCTAGGGTCACCGCTATTGTTTTCATTCAATGTTTCTGCTATAAACAAGATTCCTGGTTTAGCTTCTATAATTAACATTTTTTTTTGTAAACAACAGTTTATTAAGAAAATGCTTTGTTTTTTATCTTGTAATTTTTATCATCAGTCTATGACTTGTACAAAGAGTTTCAAAGACAAGTTAGGTGTTACCTCCAGATGAGAAATCAAGAATCAGAGAGTTTATGAACATTAGCAATATGCTTAAACCATTCAGTGTCTTCAAAATATTTTCATGTGCCAGATTCATCCATTTCTATTTTGCAGTTATACTCCAAATATTGAAAATGTGCTATCAGTAACCGAAATTGAACACGTTACTTTGAGCGAATGTATCTTGATAAGAATATGTCTATAAATGTATATGCAGGAAACTTTGCAAAATAGTATTGGTTTATGATATATATTATTTGAAATAAAATACACATGAAATAGTATCATGGATCACAGACAGAATACATTAAAACGTACTATCCATTCCATCCGCTTACGGAGGGATGATTGATGGAATTTATTATACATGGTCTCAAGTAATCTCAAAGGGTAATCTGAATTTTCCGGTACTGAAAAATGACAGAAAAATACCTGGCAAAAAAATGTGGATTGTATTTCAATAAATATGCGGTAAATGTTCTCACGAGCTTTCCTCATTCGTATCTCGAGTTTAAAAATTTAAACGCAGTACTAGATTGGAAGCTAGGTTGTATTTTACAAATGAAATGGCAAGATGCAACTATAAGTTCTATATGACTATTTCTTCTCCTGTGGAATTCTCTTCTCGTCTATTGCTTCCTACTCAACTTTGATTTTCAAAAATTTAAATACAATATCAATCGTCATCTTTTATCTTCTTAATTCATGTTATTTTATTGTTCACCTTCCATAATAATGTTTTCCATACTATTTCACATTCAGTAACGTCTTGCGTCTCACTCATTTTTATTGGAGTGTAATAATTTAAAAAATAATGAAACATGTTTCGGGATAGCAGATCAATATGTATTGCAAATTTTTAAATATACGTATAAGCATTCATTCCTTTAGTTCGGTTTGGTTTATTTAACGGCATATCAACTCCTTATGGGTCATTTAAGGCAGAAATTTAATTTTCCTGGGAACTTTGGAGCGATGGAATTATGATATATTTTATTAAAAAATTAATTGGTTTGAACATAAAATCGTAACCGGATACGGCTGCTTCAAGACCCCTGTTTTAGCTTCAGACTGAAATTAGAGAAGACTCAACAAATATATAAGAGCCACTCAAACAGTTCAGCTCTCGCCTTCTTCCTCATCCTCTTCTTTCTCTTCCTCTGGGCATATTCTTTCTTCTCGTACACCCTGCAGCTCTATTTACCTCTTTTCTTCTATGTACTGTGCCCTTTTCAGGACGTGAACGATCATGGCTCTCCTCAATGTCCTATCCTTTTTAGTTCTAAACAATATTTGTCCCCTTACTATTCCTCCTAGTCCATGTTCTGTCATTGAGTTAGCTATCTTGGGTATGACGATAAATTACATCCGGCACCAAGGCCTCTGATCGTGAGGTTTGAAGTTTTGAGGAGCGTGGAAGCACTTCTTAGTTACTGTTGTTCCCAGGTCCACCCCGACATGGGTTGGTAGTACCTGTTACGGTCCCAGCTATATGTAAATAGTGAACACCTAAACAAAAACAAAACACTAAGAAAGTTTGTTTAGCAGCATATCAACTCCGTATGGGACTTTTAATGCAGAAATTTAAATTTCTTGGGCGATTTGGTAATTTTAATTTTTTTTTTTAATTGCATGCTGCTAATTTATTCTCTATAAAAATGTTTTGGTAATATTTTTCCTATGAAAATGTAATGCTAATATTTTACTATAAACATGATATTTATATTTTCATAAACTTTAAACCCAGTATGATGTTTCACTATTCGACCATAGCTGGGACACTATCAGGTGTTACCAGCGCAGATCAGTGAAGACCAACAGTAATTAAGAGGTGGTTCCCTGCTCGTCAGGTATTGGTGACAGATGTATACCTTTGAAGTATATTTTGTTTTTGAACATTATATGTAAAAATATGAAAGCTTGTGACCATTTCTGTTTAAGAAAAGGCGTTTATATCTCATTTTGATTTCACTATATATATATATATATATATATATATATATATATATATATATATATATATATATGAAGAAATATAGTCTTAAACTCTGCTATATTTATGGGATAAAGTGCTCAATATCAGAGATAGAGCGTGTGTAAATATAAAAGTGAACATAGGAGTCAACACTTAGAGTCTGTCTCATGCTAGATGCAATCGTCGTGGCCCGACGATTGCATCTAGCATGAAACAGACTGTCGCCTCTAAGTATTGATTCTATGTTCACTTTTATATATATATATATATATATATATATATATATATATATATATATATATATAATAAAAAGACTTAAACACTAATATTCCATGGTCATAATTTATTCCATTAGAAACGTAAGAACGATCCAATTCATCAGACCTACAGATTCAAAAAGAAAACAGAAAAACAACTCCGGGAAAAAATTAGTGAGAGTACGTGTATAAAAATAAATCAGTTTGTCTGAGGATCGTATAAGCGTGAAAACGACGGTCAAATTCTCATATCCATTCAACTAAATATGTTAACAACATCTTTGATATTGAGCGCTTTTCAATAAGCCCCACACATACAAAATATACATGCTGAATTATATATATATATATATATATATATATATATATATATATATATATATATATATATATATATATATAGGGTGTCCATAAAGTTCGTGTGAACTTTAAAAAAATATAATTTTACTTGTATTAGCGATCGAAATAATTTGTAAAAAGGATTACAAAGAAGTGAATCTATATTTTTTAAGCTTTTATTGAAATTTTATTTAAGTTTCCACATGTCCTCCATCATTAGCAATACAAAGGGTAATACGATTTTTCAGTTTACGGAAAACATTTGCCAACTGATTTACAGTAATGCCTGAAATCACATTAGTTATTTTAGCGATACTTAAAACTAGGTACATTAAACTTACATTTGGATCTTACTCGTTTTATGGCCTTGTGGAAACTTTTTTTTCGATATGACTTGATTTTCAAATCTAATTATATTAGGCAAATCTATTCTATAGACTTGAAAGTTTCCCGTATAAAGTAACTTCGAACAAGACTGATCAATATAAATATCAAAATGTTTTATAAACTCTACAAGTAAATATTTTAACTCGATGTTAATCGTCCTAGGTTTATAGTTGCCATATATGATATTGTAACTTCGCTTTCTGTTTGTCTAAAGTGGTAATACATTTCCAATGTTGTTCACAAAATTAGGAAATGAGTTACACACTAGATATTCAAAAAATTCTGGGGGTTGTGGCCTCAAAATTATCTTTGGTATACTCCTGAGCGCTGAGAACTCTTGATACGCCACCATCACAAATTTACCTCATTAACATCACTATGTCTTCTTCAAGAGTTTGTTCAATCAGTTAATCATCGAAATTCTGAATGAACTTTTTATTTAATTCACAGAGGTAGATAATTTAGGATCCACTTTACATGAATTAACATAATCTCACATAGCATTTGATTTTTCTTAGCGATAAATTGAACGTAACGACCGAGGCCTTAACTTGACCGGGACTCACCAATTCGAATTTCTGATTCTCTACAACCATGCAAGCCTTATACCACAGGGAAACGTCGCCATCCTATCGATATTATATCACTGCTAGGGTTGAAGATATTCAGACAAGTTGCATTCCTTAGCGCCACTAGGTTAAACCTTTACAGCTCAGCCCTGCAAATATCACGTTTATGCTGGCAACCATATCGCGTTCCTTTGATAAAAAACAAGTTTCACTCAGACAGATTATTCCTCAGAATTGGTACTTAGTTGAACAAACTCCCGAAAAAAGGCTTCGTTGATAACTACTTACTTCGCCTCTTTAAGTCTAGGGACAACCTGTATCTATCGTAATCATCCCCATGGTATTATATTATTTTCCAATCCCATATAATCTCATTCAGTAACCCTCTACCTGGAGTGACCTTGGGCCTTTTATTGGGTGAACTATCCGTACAAAATAGATATTGTTAGAAAACGTGAATTTTCTCGTATCATTATCTGTCTATATTTCTAAGATGAGGCATTATGTACACTATTTACATTATTCGGACTATTGTCCTCATCTTAGTCGCCATATTTATTACAACTTTCGCCAGTGACAGGACCAAAACGAGCGTGAGTTCAATACCCGGTTATGGCAGTGGAGAACTTAGAGAGGGGAATTAACAGGAGATAAATGATGACTAACATCTATTAAAACATGACACGTGGAATAAGAACAGTCTACTCCAGAGAGCCAATTGAAGGGTTCAGTTCGACATTCCAACCACCTGAAGAAGGCCGGAGCGTACAACGGCCGAAACGTTGTAATAAATATGGCGACAAAGATGAGGACAATAGTGCGAATAATGTAAATAGTGTTTGCGTATCATATTCTGTGTCTCACATTAGTGTCTGTGTAATTATAAAGCTACGATTTAGGGACTGCATACCATACATTAGTTTTCTAAGTAGGCAGTCATTTATATCCTTACAACTATCACGTGGACCTGAAAATAACACTGGTCGACATTCTTTTCGGCCCAAATGTTGTTAGGCAATTGGCACATGTCTGTGAGCCCCTTTTTCACAATGAATTTGAAAGTCCATTTTCCCCATTAAGTCACGTTTACTCAGTAGAGATGATTACACTTTTGGTTAAAATAGGCGACAATGCCTAATTCACATGGACATGGCACGGCTAAGATATGCGAGTAAAATACTTGAAACATTTCGTTTTATGTTAAAATAATTTATCATTCAATAAAAAGTATCCAAATAACTTTCAAAATGAATTCTAAGCTAATTCAGTTCAGATAAGCTGACTTGAAAATGCTTCAGTTTTATGAGAGACTAGCAGCATGGCCCGGCGTTGCCCGGGCTTGATTCAAAAATCGTACGACTCATACAGCAATCGCTATCACTTGACTTAAAATATTTTTGCCCTTACTTGCCTTTAAAGGAGTGCCTTTTGCCGTGCTGATGTCGCTACATGCCTGTGCATATCTCATTGCGATTTTTTTTCTAATCTCTATACTAAACATTAAATCTGTTACGATAAAAACAACTAAACAAAATGAACATAAAACGATCAGCTTTAAAAAAAGGACTCGTAACTGGAAAACCGAAAAGAAAAAAAAGAATATTAACAACAAATACTTTTTCATACATTCAACCCAGTTCTGCGGAATCAGAATCAACGTTGAGTTTAAGCAAGCATATGAGCCAATTGGAGTAAAGCGCCATGTAGATTTAAATTTTTCCCACTTGTGACGAATGCAGCTATCGATTTTTGCTTGCATGCTAGCATGCTAGTTAAAATTTGTGTCAGTCAGCTGTTGGCTCTCACGCTGGCCAATAGAATCTTCCTGCCTATTCGTGGCAGCCAGCTATAGGCTCTCACTCTGGCCAGTAGAAAATGGCCGCAAACTACATGAAAACTGCCGTAGAAGCATGAAAAATTCGATTATTTCCACTATCGATGGGAGATGGGAAATGCAAAGTCGGTCTTGGCCTTGACGCTAACTTGGAGCATGTGCATGTAAATGTTGGTGCAGATCCGTCGAAAATTGCGGCCGTGCATTCGTTACACACACAAGCACATCCTGTCTTTTATAGATAGAGATTGCTAACTTAGTTTGAAAGAAGTCCACGTGTGTCACACATTCACTGGGGATAGAACCCACTTGTCCGTGTGGCTGGACAATGTGATTAGATCGCTAAAGCTTATTTCATGTTGTCGTCTCCTGTTATTTACCGCGGCTAGGTTAGTTTGGCATAAGGCCAGTTTTATGGTGAACTTAGTGAAGATCGAAATCACTGCTCAGTATTAATTGTCAACCATTACTCACACCGAGGTGGCTTTGTATACTCAACTGAATACACCTTATTTTTTCCTCATTTTAAATCCACGGAAAAGGTGCAATTGTTTTTGGTTTTTTTTACAAAGAATTGCTACTTTTTTTAAACAGACTCCCATATGGATAATTCCCTGAACTCTATGATCTAAACCCTTAGAATCATTAATCAATCATTATCTATCTTCCTTATCCTCATAATCTTCACTTCTTCTCACCTTAAATTCATATCACAAACCTCATTCATTTTAACCCACTTTATACCTCGACCTTGTGTCATATTCTTTAGCAGTGTGGGCGCACTGAAAAATACCCTCATTCATCATAACCGTTTAATCGTCACCATTTACATTGAGTAGTACCCGGAGATTGCATTGTTTTTGTATTTTAGGCATAAAAGCTTAGTTTTGGCACAAGAATACAAATATGGAGTAACCGGTATCAAAATCACTCGTAATAACCGAGAAAATTAATAAAAAAAATAATGAACTATGGCGAAGCGCAATCAAAATTAAAAAATAAATACCGTATATTTCTGCGTATAAGACGACCTTTAAATCCCAAATATAACCCTTAAAAATCGTGGGTCGTCTTATACTACAATTCTGGAAAAAAACATAAATTCTGAGTGATATTTGTCGGTAGGCTCACCTCGGGCTCGCTGCGATAACCAATAACATACAATAACATTTCACATTTTTAAATAAACTGATAATACAAATAATAAAATCATTTCTACCTTATATATTATTGGCATAATTCATAATAACTTGCCTATTCGAAGAATAATTCCGTATCACAGAAATCAACTTGTATCCATGACAGCACAGCTGATAAAATGTAAACATTGAATTATGTTTACTGTTGCAATGGAATTTACTGTCGTACATTATTGTACTGTTCTTAGCGATATTTTGAGATTGTTGATGAAGTATAAGTAAATGGTCATTAGTGCACCAGACAACTTGTAGTTCTTTAGATATAGCAAACGAAGAGGGAGAAGAATCAGTATTCGCAAGAGATGACGGGATGAAAGGTAAACAAAACAATTGCTCCCCTTTTAGGGAACATGTGTAGGAAAAACAGGACATAGAATCGGTTTAGTTATTTCGTTTATTTTGAATTACTAAGAATACAGTAACTAACAACATCTCCAATAATATCATCTTTATATAATCAATAAGCCATCGTCTTATACTACTGCTATAGGACAAATTCCTAAAAATCTGGTATATTTTTTTACTTACTCTTATCTAAATGTCGCCTTATACGCGAAAATATACGGTATATTTTTTTTAAATACATTCATGGTATTGATGATATTTTATGCGATATCTCCATGAGAATTAAATAAGAAAAAAATTTCACGCCAATAATATATTGGAATGAACAGACATAGAATTGATAACTAAATACACAAATAGCAATAATTGTGCTCTGTAGTAGAAAATTACTACATAACTGTTTAGTGTTTGAATGTCAAATAAATTTTCATGATTGCAAATCGATGGAAGTGCAGGTGGACTAATGGTTTGGGGCCCGGAAGGTGTTCGAATTCCGGTCGAGATCGTTTCATTCACTTTCGCGCAATTAACCCTAAGGAGCGGAATATATCTTCTCTTCACCCAGCTTTAGTTTAAGTAGCAAGATAAGCCAGAATCTCAATTCAAGAATTGGCACAAAATATAAGAGCACTTTGAATCAAAACCCGCAATAGTCGTGATGGTGCACATACTTGAACTGAAACTAATATCCGTTCGGAATAGTTGCAGTTTAAACCACATGTGGGCTCTATAGGGAATAAGCAGGAGGGTTAAGAGAGGTGAAAAAACACTGAATAAGAAGGAGGGCTCGAGGCAGGAAAGGGAAACAGTGTAAGGAAGGCGTTAAAAGATTGAATGAGAAGCATGGAAAAGAATGTGAAGAAACGATTATGTTGAGGCGAGTAAAAGAAGTTTGGATGAGAAGAGAACTAAAAAGAAAATGCGAAAGAAAAACGGAAGGAAAGTTTGAGAAGTAAACTGAGAATTAAGGTTGCTTAAAAAAACAGCAAAGTCGTGGAAAGGAGTAGGTGAAAAGAAAAAAGAAGAAGAAAAAAGAGGTGTGAAGAGAAAAAAGTTAAAGGAGGCAGAACAGAAAGAGTGGAAAGAGAAGGTAAGTAATAATGTTAAAATTAAATAGACACTGGGAAATAGCTGATGAAGAGAAAAAAAGAAGAAAAAGAAAGGAGTTAAGAGAAATAAAAAGTCGTCGTGGATATGACGATAAACTATATCCGCGTCCTGGTTAAGACGATAAACTAATCCAACAGCAAGGCCTCTGATCAGAAGGTTTTGAGGAGCGTGGAACCACCTCTTAATTGCTGGTGTTCCCAAGTCCACCCTAACCCGAAGAAACGCAAATGGGCGTAAACAGACTGGCATGCCCGAAAAAACGAGCAGCCATGCTGAAGATTAGAAATCACACTGATTTTCAGTGTACATTCAAGCCATTCTGATAATGAAGCAGTTTGCTTGTTGGTTCGGTTAAACGGAATTTTACATTTGTATTACGTATCTGTTAGTGCTGCTCTGTAACATTGATATAGCCAGGAAAGACATTAGAATAATCACGACTCAATAAAGTCATAAGAAGTCATCGTGGTGAGTTCGCATTCTGGCCGAGTTCGTTATATTCATCGGCGAACAAATATCGTTGGGAAAGGTGCGAATCCCCCAGCTATGGGATCAATAGGAGGTGAAACTGGACTGTCTAGACGTTGTTGGAAACCATTCTAAAAGAAGGACAACTATGAATTCAACACCGTATGTAGCCCTGGCGAATGACATAAAACTTCTTTGTATGTTTCGTTCAGTAGAATTTCAGTATAAACATCTGGTTGCATATCGGGGTGTATGAAGGAACACATGAATTGCCCTGAGCAGACAGGCGTGCTCGGAAACGAATCACGCAGAAGACTAAAAATCACAATGATCTGCAATGATATACAGTGCAACCTCGTTTCTCGAAGGTCTCACATGACGAACAAATTAGTTTTTGAACAGAAAATTCGAGATGAAAATGCATCGGTTATCGAACAAAATTTCGGTTCTCGAACAAGCTAACCTGGACGGAATAATTTCTGAGTCGACCGACGTGTTGTATACATTCGTGTGTGGTAAAGGTGCTTTTCTCTTCCAATTTTATTGTACTGTGACTTTTTTCCCTACATTGATTCCTATTGTAAAAATAGTTTCGGTTTACGAACATTTCGGGTTACGAACGGTCTTCAGGAACGAATTAAATTCGTGAACCCGAGGTTCCACTGTATCTTAAAGTCGAAACAGCTCTTATCACTATCGAAAATTGGGCAATTCGACGTGCGGTAATGGTTAACAAGCTTGTCTCGCTAGGGTAGTTACGACTGAAAAGTGAGTTCGAGCTTATTTATTTGCCTCATAATTTCGGCCTTGTGCCACATCTAAGGTACGCTTAGAAAATAACTATTACTATTGAAATCGTCTTATTACTTCAGTGGTAGAGATGCCAGTTTATATATTATCTATAGCTGTGTTGGCTAAACCGCGTTTCGTGAGCCACATACGGGTTTTTGAACCTTAATATGTGGCTAGGAGATAGCTTTGACGTTTAATATGCGGTAATAGGTTGGCTGAGCTCCTTTTATTATTCCAGTTAATATATAAGTTGAATAAGAAAAATTTAAATTTTATTCATGTCTTGAGGCTCTCAAACATCTATAATTTATCGTATGTGTCTCTTACATTAAACAAATTTGGACACCCGGTATCTGTAAGTATATTTCGCATGGGACACCAATATTAAATTGACTGTTGTTGGTGGGTGATTAATACGAGACTTTCTAACACCATGCACCTTTTATTTATGCTATGTATGTCCAACAGCAAGGCCTCTGATCAGGAGGTTTTAAGGAGTGTGGAACCACCTCTTAATTGCTTGTGTTCCCACGTCCACCCTGACCCGGGGTGGTAGGAACTGTTAGAGTCCCATCTATGGGCAAATAGTAAACACCGAAACTTAGGTAAAAAGCATTATAAAAGTGTAAAAATAGGTTTTAATACAAGAAATACTTTGTAAAAAATCATTATCAGAAATAAATGTTTGAAAAAAAAACTATTATCAGAAATATATTTTTGAAAAAAAAAACTATTACCAGAAAAATATGTTTGAAAAAAATATTACCAGCAATATATTAAAAAAAAAATTACCAGAAAAAAACAAAATTACTAGCAATACATTTTTAAAAAATAATATTACCAGCTATACATTTTTGAAGAAAATATTACCAGAAATAGATTTTTGACAAAACAAAATATTACCAAAAGGAAAAAAAAGGTTGTCGGCATTAAATAACCCATTGAGGTTGATAAGCCGTAAAACACAAGAAACCAAACCAAACCTAAAAGTCTTTTACTATAGAAAGGCATTTAGTAAAGAGTTCAGAAGCAAACAGAACCGTTACTGAGAGAATCTTCTTCTATGGACAGAGTCTCTTCCGGACGTGGGCGATCATGGCTCTCCATAAACTTTATAATTCATGGCTCTTAGTAATGTGTGTAGTTTTACAATCCCTCTCAACAACCATTCATTTGCATTTCTTAATACATTCCTTATCTTCTGGAAGTCAACTGATGTTATTCTGATGTAATAGAATAACCTGCCACCCCCATGAGTGGCGGCACTATAGGTGGTAATCACCTATAAGTATCCGTTAGGACAGCAGACAAGATAGTCGAGCTGGGATCTGCGAGAACTAGCAGCCTTCCAATAGCAGCACGCACAAAACTGTACTGACTTGCGACGACCGTGCGCATAACTATTACTTCCTTGCTTGTTGTACTGGTTTCTACAATAAACCTGTTACTATTTATTCACCGTGTTTGAGCATTCAATATTCCTATTATCACGGAATATAACATATTCTAATGCACACTCTGATTATGCTGTCGTATTTACCTATATATCTAAGCTTCCATACTTCGTTTCTTTGTTTTTTTCTGCTGACAACCATAGAATTTGTGTTCTTGGAAATAACACATAGTACTTTCTTATTGCTTTCCTTTAATATCTAGTCTAGGATTTCTTGTAGTTGTCCTTCCAGTGTCTACCACCAACGCTGTGTGATCTGCAAGGACAGGAATTATTGTAAATCAGTTGGCAAATGTTTTCCGTGAACTGCAAAATCGTATTACCCTTTGTATTGCTAATGATGGAGGACATGTGGACAGTGGATAAAGGCGTTAGTTCGATCCAGTGACAGGACCCAAAAGAGTGTGAGTTCATACCTGGTTAAAGCGGTGGAGAACTAAGAGAGAGGAATTAACAGGAGATAACTGATAACTGACATCGATTAGACATGGCACGTGGAACTAGAACTGTCTACCCCAGTGAACGAAATAGAGGGTTCAGCTGGACATTCCAACCACCTGAAGAAAGCCGGAGGGTACAACGGCCGAAACGTTGTAATAAATATGGCGACAAAGATGAGGACAATAGTCCGAATAATGTAAGTAGTCTATCTTATAATGCTAAGAATTTGCCTATCGATACTAAATCTAGTTAGGGCTACCGGCTCTCTGAGAATCACCTGGCTCTAGAGGTTGAATTTCTCCGCTAAGAAGTCTTATCCTTCTTTTCAACACTTTCTCGTACTGCTTACCTGTTTAATTCATTTCATATCCATATGCACGTGTTTTGCCCCAACTTCTGAGTTATTCTAACATCCTTCCCAAACAGATCGAGTTTTATCCTAGCAGTTCAAATAAATCTTTGTGTTCTGCCTTATTAAATGATTGAAATCATAATGGTATTATATGTTCGATGTGAAGGCATTAATCTTTATTTTTAAATAAATTCTCGGAATATCTATCTATCTATCTATCTATCTATCTATCTATCTATCTATCTATCTATATATATATATATATATATATACATATATATAACAGAGGGTGTCTCTGTGTGTGTATGTCTGTCTGTCTGTGTGATACATTTTCACTCAAGAAACCATCCAAGCGATTTTGACCTAACTTGGAACATGTAAGGAAGAGTTTCTTAGCGCAAAAAAAAGAGAATTTTAAAAAGATCAATAATAGACAAAGCCGATAAAAAATCGATAAATTCAAATTTTTTCGTTCAAATTCTGTATGTAGGTTAATTACATCATGGCAAGCTCAACGATACCTCATTTCTATTTCAATGCCAATGCGTTTAGCGAAAGACCACGAATAACGAAAAGTCGATTTGTGTTCAAATCGATTTCAACACAAATTTTAAACTAAAATCTCCCTCAATTTTCAAGCAATCTAATACAAACTTCACTCAATTGTAGCCAACAATAAGTTGATTTTTTAACTGTTATTTAACTTGATAATTTAGTCAACCCATATAATGAAAACCCGTATAAATAATGATATATGGCGATTTTCTTTGTTTCTTTTTTATTTTTCGGTTATCTTTAAACTAATTTTCATCAAACTTTACAATTTCTTTATAAATGTATCCTCATTTCCATCCCTGGTAACACACTGACAAATTGAATTTCTGTTATGGTCCAGGTTCCTTGTACCACGGTGATGGTCCAGGTTCCTTGTACCACGGTGATGGTCCAGGTTCCTTGTACCACGTTGATGGTCCAAGGTAGAACCAATGAAGAATAACTCGAACACAGGTATGGAATAACACAGATATATTACAAACAGAATATGTACAAAAGAAGTAGAAGTGTTAGTAATAAGAATCAGGTTAGGTTAGGGAGAACTATGTTGTCTCGAAGTATCACTATTCCAATGTCTTACAGTAATCGTCTGACGCGACTCTATCTCTGTCTGACTCACACTGACTGCCTCTGACTCTCACTATATTCATCAACACGCCCACATGTGTCAAATGTGGCACAAGGCCGGTTTAATGTGGGCTTTCTGAGCCCGTAGGCTCGGGCAAAAATTGCCCGTAGAACCCGTATAAACGGGATCGGGGTGGTCAACCACCTCGAACGAGGGTCTGCCCTTCGGCGGAGCCTCGTCCGAGTTCCTCTCAGCCCAAAGGCAGAGAGTTCCCCTCTGCCTTAGGGGCATAGAGTTCGACCGAATAGCTGAGACGTCCAAAAAGGACTGGCTCACACGATGTTTTAGCAACACGCCCACGTGTGTCGAATGTGGCACAAGGCCGGTTTAATGTGGGCTTTCCGTATAAACGGGATCGGGGTGGTCAACCACCTCGAACGAGGCTCTGCCCTTCGGCGGAGCCTCGTCCGAGTTCCTCTCTGCCCAAAGGCAGAGAGTTCCCCTCTGCTTCAGAGGCAGAGAGTTCGACCTGATAGGTGAGACGTCCAAAAAGGACTGAATCACACTACTTCTTCCTCTTGAGGCGCAGTATTTATGGTGCACGGATAGCCCATTACTATTATGGGTTAGTTCCCATAAAAATATCAAAAACATTAAAATAATTGTGATCTGAAGCGGGATTTCATGTTGCCTGTTTCATGTCCTCGGCTAACTGTGATTGAATAAATACAGACTACTTCTGATATATCAGTAACTGCATTAATTTAAAATGTTTTTTAATGAAAGTATTTTAAAGTAATTGAAGAAGATAAACTCTGTTGCGTCTAAATATGATGCTGTTTTTGCTCCATTCTAATTGAACGTTTTTTTTTCTGATCGACCAGCTGGGTAGTAATAAATAAAGTGATTTTTTTTATCAGGCATTAATAAAACCGATGCTAGAAATTATGGGTAAAATGCCAATACACAGCTCATGGCTTTAATCTCGGATTACGGGATAAGGATTCTTCTGAAAGTCACTGATAACTTTTGGCAATTTTTATTTCAATATTATATCATTAATTTGATGCAACTTGTTGTCCAGTCGCTGTTGGTTTGTTTATTTTTTTATTTTCATATATAACCTGTAAATATTAATTGTTTATACTTTGTTTCTTAGCTTTGATAATAAGTAGTCACAAAATTAAATTGGAAACATTTTACGCTACATGTGATATAAAGGACTGAGTTTAAAGGCATCGGTAAAACAAATTAAGAGGAAAGCCTAGGATCTGTCAACGAACATGTGACTCGAAACCGGTTCAGACGTTTCCTGGAAAGTGACATCAGCCTCGAAGACCTAACAATGTCAGGTTGAAAGTCTTTTGTGTTAGATGAAATCATACTTTGCTTGTCATGCTTAAAAGCACCCGTACATTGTTAACAGATTGTTGTGGTGGGATCCACCTAATCTGCATAGGTGACTACCAACTATATAAATAGTGGTTGGTACCAGAAGACGAGAGGAGGAATCACGAGATCCAACTAGAGACTCTGATCGACTGCGACTAGTCAACACATTCTCCAGGAACGTCTTCCCAGAAATATGCAGAAATACTATATGTACTTATTGTGTACACTTTCTTGTTATAATACATTCTTGTTCTAAGTACATTTTGTGTTGCATTATTATTCCATGCATTAAGCGAGATTCAACATTGAGTCAAGACTCAACACAGATCTTGGTCCTTCACAAATCATCAACAATCAGCACATCCATATGCTCGGACTTGCGATCAGACGCTGTCAAGTAGTTCCTCATAAACTGTCCAATGACCAGGATTAACAGTAACTAATAAAACCGATGGCGATTTTCTTTTTGTTTCTTTCTTATTTTCCGGTTATCTTTAACCAATTTTAATTAAACTTTTCAATTTCTTTACAAATGTATTATCTTTACATCTCTGGTAACACACTGAAAAATTGAATTTCAAAACCTCCAAAATAATTGTGATCTGAAGTGGGTTTTCATGTTGCCTGTTTTACCCCTTCATGTCCTCGGCTAACTTCGATTTGAAGAAAAAAAACACTATTACCAGAAATATATTTTTGAAAAAAAATATTACCAGCAATATATTTAAAAAAAATATTACCAGCAATACATTTAAAAAAAAAACAGCAATACATGTTTTAAAATGATATTACCATCTCGACATCTTTGATGAAAAATGTCTGAAACAAACGTTGGTGTAGAATTGTAGCTGGGGATGGGAAATAGATAAATTTGCGAAATCTTAAAGAGACATCAGTAAATCCGTTCCGTCAATGCCTCAGAACCTGTTGTTAAACTATGGGGTTTTGAACATGAGGTTATGGTGTGTGTTTGGCGGAATGTCGAAGTGGTGTTGCACTTTCAGCATTTCCCAGATTGTCAGGCTTTGGAAGCTGAGATTTATTTTCTGCAACTGTCGCAACCACATGATGCATTGAAAGTTTCCATAGCTGTCATTAGTCAATGGAAGACGCGCCTTCCAACAACATGATAAATCCCCGGCACACACTACCAATGTGACCAAGTGTAAACTTCAGGAACTTGAAGAGCTGAAAGTGCCGTCGTAAGCTGCCTAGAGTCCGAACCTTGCACGATCACCTTACCATCTTTTCGGAGCCATGGCTTTTTACTGGGCGGATGTTCAACGAAGCGGATGAGCTTGAAAACAAGTACAGGGATTATTTTTTCATCTAAAACAGCCAAATTGTATAAACGTGGAATTGGGCTTCTGTCAAACAACAAAAACAGGGTATGTCTATATTTCTGAGATGAGGTATTATGTACAGTATTTACATTAGTCGGACTATTGTCCTCATCTTTGTCGCCATTCTTGTCACAACGTTTCGGCCGTTGTACGCTCCGGCCTTCTTCAGGTGGTTGGAATTGCAATATGAGTACTGGTAAAAAATGATGCTGAAAAATTAGGTTTATAATACTCAGAAATTCATACCCAGATGTCCTCAAGGACACATGGCACAGTGGATAAAGGCGTTGGTTAGCTCCAGTGACAGACCCAAAGAGTGTGAGTTCAATACCCGGTTCAGGCAGTGGAGAACTTTCAGAGGGAAAATTAGCAGGGGATAACTGATAAATGATAACTGACATCCATCAAACATGGCTCGTGGAACTAGAACAGTCTACCCCAGTGATCGAAATAAAGGGTTCGGTTCGAAATTCCAACCACCTGAAGAAGGCCGGAGCGTACAACGGTCGAAACGTTGTGACAAAAATGGCGACAAAGATGAGGACAATAGTCCGACTAATGTAAATACTGTAACAAAAACAGGCAATAAAATATAATGGGATATATTTTTATGAATAAACGCTTTTAGTGTGTAATTTGTTTGAAATATTAAGTTAAGCTTGAAAAGTGAAAAAGATTTTTGACTCAACCTAGTAAAGAGACTATTAGTGTGTCTATCTAATCTTTGTTGCAAACACTATACTTTGGTTTATTCTTCAGCTATGGTGAACGATCCTTAGTTTGTGAGGGGCAGTGCATAAACTGACGTGACCATTTGTTGAAAAAGGTCCATACGCTCGGTCACGATGAATTTCGACTTCGTGACTAAAGAAATCATTGGCGGCTTCTGAACATATTCCTCTCATGAATTTCAGAAGCAATGCAACCCGGACCATAGCTTTTAGACACTTCACAAGGATGCGTCACGCTGAGATCTTTTACTCCAAATATACGTTATCTTGATCCCGTCTCTTGTGCTGCATTCTGACGCACAAGGCATACGCACATACATTACTCGAAAAATGGCTTTTAGTTCGCTAGAGATTTTACGCGTTTTAAAATCATCACAGTATTTAGTATTGTGAAATTTATCGCTAAATATTTTGTCGAGATTAACAAACTCTAACTTTCGTTCAATTTCGCAAGCCAATCAATAAAATCTGAATAAGTTGATTTGTTTGGGAAAATACTTTGACAAAAATCCTAATCTAATTTCTTTAATTTCATTTCATTTTATAGGACTTCATGGTAAATTTCTTTTTTCCTTTTTAACAGCAAAAATTATATTCTTAAGATTTCTTACTCTTAAGCATGCAACATACAAATGGACATGAGAATACTTATCTTTCCAGAGCAAAATACCATCTTTTTAAAGCATTTGACCCTGTGATTTATATAGAGATCTCGCAAACGCAGGGCTTAATGGAAACTGTATACTTGTATATATAAAACTTAAAGAAAAATATGAAAAAGATAATATTGCATTTTTAGTGAATAAGTATTTGTTGTTCTAAACATTAAATTGGTTTTAAAATAGTGGGAATATTTTGTTGGTAATAAAGAAAACAATTTTTTTTCAACTAATAAATGAATGAATGTATTTTATTAATTTGCGCACCATAGTAAAAACCAAATGTTCTCCCCAAAGTTTGGTTTCAATTAGTCAATGATTGGCTATTTTAGAGGGTGTGAGGGGCGAACGGACGGACTAAGGGACGTCACAGAATTTTATATATAGATAGAAGAATGGTATTATCAATGGTCAGGAACTTGTGTAAGCCTTACATACAGAATATTTCTATGATGCTTTGATATTTTCTTTTGAACCTCGACGGATTTATTTTACCATTCTCCGTTTACAAATGTACCAAATAATGACTTTTTGACTGGTCACTTGCATAAGTTCTTTGCTTTTAGTTTGATGTTAGTGAACTTACAATTACCATTAGAGGTTCATTTAGTACCTTCACTTTGTACTTTCGTTTAGAACTTTGCCAGAAGACATGAGTTGTTATCAATCGGTTTCACATTTGCGAAAATGTCTGAAACAAAGTTTAGCGGCATTATTATCCAATTTGTTAGTAGAAAAAAAAAAACGGTAAAAACATGTAACGACATTCCATCTAAAGACATCAGGATCGATACAAATGTTCATTACTGAAAACATTCCAGGTTTTTTTTTTTTAATTTACTGCCCCTCAAGCAAGGTGATAATGTCGCTAAGACATAAAAAGGTTACTGAGTGTGAAAGAATATGAGAGAATATTAATACATTAAAAGGTCATGGTTCACAGAGTCAGAAGATATCGATTGATGTTGCATATCGGTTTTTAGTTCGTAGTTCACAGGAAAGCAAGAAAAGGAAAGAGAGTCCGATAAGTTCCAGAAGTGTGAGAGAAGGAAGCATTAACACAGAACTTACGCTTTAACTTAGCATTTTCAACATTATCATGATACGTCTTAGCTACCAATGTTGTACATCGATTTAAAGAGGAGGAAAGTTCATCAAAACAATTACAATGGTAGTATTTATAGAAAAGGGTTGGTTTGTTTTACGGCATATCAACCTGAATGGGTTATATAATGCCGACAAGATTTTTATTGATGGTAATATTTTTTTTTCAAAAATATATTGCTGGTAATTATTTTTAATGTATAGTTGATTTTGTTTTCAAAAATGTATAGCTGGGAATATTTTTTTCAAAAATGTATTGCTGGTAATAATGTATTGCTGGCAATAATTTTTCTTCAAAATATCTATTGCTGGTAATGATTTTAAAAAAGTATCTCTGCTATTAATATATATTTTTTACACTTTCATAGTGTTTTAACCTCAGTTTGGGGGTTAAGCATTTACCCACAGCTGAGACTCCAACAGGTGCCACCACCCCGGGTCAGGATGGATCTGGGAACACCAGCAACTAAGAGATGGTTCCAGGCTCCTCAAAACCTCCTGATCAATGGCCTTCCTGTTGGACGCAGTTTATACTCTCACCCAGGATGCAAATGTAGTTTATACCCAGGACGGTATACAAAAGGTACAGGAAAGATACGTTACGGCGTTCGGAAAGTGACTGAAGTCGAGATGCCAGGTCAGGACCGAAAACAATGCAGATTCTCATTTGGATTACATCAAAAATCTCTAGAGGCACAAAAGAACCACCAGACCAGATCAGAAGTGCTTGTAATATTCGATGCACGGGCAATGGTAGTTTTATAAAGATGGATTCCAACGAGAAAAATCGTCTAGAAGAACACACTTGACCAACATTACTGGACACAATTTATTCAATATTAGCGTCAGCCTCATTGAATTTAGCATCAACGAAGCCGCTGGGAAGACAGTTCCATCAAGTACTCGATCTACCAAGATACATGAGTCAGAAAAAATGGAGAATTGCTGCCCAATCGTCAATTTTCAGCCTGGACAGAGTTAAAAAGTGTTTATCAATACCTTTCACACAGGTGGATTCTTTTAAGCATTTGCCCTATGCAAGGCGGGAGTGCCACTAGCGTGCAAGGGCTTACTGAGTGAATGTAAGAGTAAAGAGGGGTGTTTGAAGAAAGGATAAAGAGATAGACGGGGTTCAAGATCAACCTATATGTTATAAAATCACTTCAAAAATAGCCACTTTGTTTCAATACTTCTGGTGACTTCTCAAATGACTTGCTGAAGGTAGAATCAACGGTTTTAAAAGGTTCAAATCAATCAAACATCCCTCGCTAGGGGAAACGCTGATACATAGGGTGGAATGACCAATCAAAATACAAGTATATGAGAATTCAAAAAACTTGACAACGGACGTAGGTTATTATAATTATTTAATGCTTTAATGTTAGGGTTAGACTAAAATAGACTATATATATATATATATATATATATATATATATATATATATATATATATATATATATGCATATATGCATGTACCTTTATTGTATATTTAAGTTTTTGAAGATTGTATTTATCAGAGATGCAAGTAATCAGTAGGGAGTTCCACAGTTGTGTAGTGCGAGAGAAGAAGCTGTTGTAGAAGAGACGGTTACTGTTAACTGTTTTGAGAGTAAAAAGAGGGACCGATATGCCAACCTGGTAGCACGCTTAAATCCATGCAGTTGGGGCACCAGTGATAATATCTCGTCAGAGTAGATGCCATGAAAATATTTGTAGAAAAGACAGAGGGAAGCCACATCACATCTCTGAAAAAGTGAATGGAGTCGGAATGCCAAATCAGGACCAATCATCGTGAAAACCTCCTGATCAGAGGCCTTGCTGTTGGATGCAGTTTAACGTCGTACCCAGGACGGGTCTTACTGGTTACGCAACACTTTTTATCTCGTGAGAAAACAATTCGTCTGTTCATTAAATATTGATGCTCTGTTTGGTCTGATCTGGTCTGGTGTTCCGGCTACATATCTGGGGATTCTCAACAAAACCCAGAAGTTCACGACCATATCACGTTGAAACACCGGTTCCCGTACGATCACCGAAGTTAAGCAACGTCGAGCATAGTCAGTACCGTTTGAGAGTACTAGGTGCTTTATGCTTTAACGTGCCGGCGGTGTAATGGATAATGGCTCGGAATTGTTAATCGGAGAACCGAGTTCCAATTTCTGTTGGATTCATTACGTATTCACTGACGCGCAAATATACTTGAAAAAGATACGAATCCTCCTCTTCTCTCCCCAGTTAGGGGTTAATTATTAAAACTTTTTTATCAATAAACCATTATTATCTCACGAAAAATAATTGTTTCCGTCTAAAAATATTATACAGTTTTAAATAACCTGCAAAGGGTTGACAAGCCGTAGAAAATGAATCAACTAAACAAAACCTAGAGAAGGATCTGTAAATTTATCGATCCTGGCGTGGTGTCTGGATTCAGTCATTTTCCTACTGCCGTGATGGGTCAACTCTCTCTCTCATTTTTATATACACGGTGTCCGTAAAGTTCGTGTGCCCCTTAAAAAGTTTATAACTTTATTCGTATTTGCGATAGAAATAATTTGTAAAAAGGATTAGAAAGAAGTAAATCTATATTTTTTAAGGTTTTATTGAAAATTTATTTAAGTTTCCACATGTCCTCCATCACTAGCAATACAAAGGGTAATACGATTTTGCAGTTCACGGAAAACATTTGCTAACTGATTTACAGTAATGCCTGAAATCACGTTAGTTATTTTAGCTATACTTTAAACTAGGTACATTAAATTTTATAAAACTTTTTACAAATTAATTCTATCGCAAATACAAATAAATTTATATATATTTTTAAAGTGCACACGAATTTTATGGACATCCTGTATATTTGCATGGCGGGTTTTCTAATGAGGTGTTCTACATGTTACTTGAATTTAATCGTACTACTACATGGAAAATTATGTATTTTTTAATGTAGAAATAGATGTTACCGTAAGTTCTATTCTAATAGTTCCTTTTCCAGCACTTCTCACCTCCGGAAATAACTTCCGTATTCTTTCTTCGCTGTTTCTACAATCTTCAATAATTAAACGCAGCATTATTCGTCATCATCTGTTTTCGGGAAACCTGTTTTTCTATTGTCCTTTCTGTTGCCAATACCCTTCATAATCTCTTCCGCTCCTAGTAACACCTGGCGCCTTAGTGGCATTATCGCACTGCTTCGGGTGAAATGATGAACAAGAACTATTAAATGTAATCATTCCTATATGGCACTGACTGCTGGACAACTTCCTGACAGATTAAGTGAGACGACTTAAAGCAGCAGTGATGTACTTCTAACGTAGTCTTAAGGAAAAGGGAAACAAAAAAGACCCCTACACTAAAAATCGCAAAGAGACAGCTGAAACTTCTGGGACATAAAATGAGGAAGGTGCTTCAAGACTTTTCTTCATCTGTGAGGAGATTGAACATCATTAACTGCCATATAGGAAGACTAATATACATAACAGTTCAATAGTTTTTTCTTTGTTTCTAATGATACTTTCCTGTTTCTTCATACTTTGCTCAGATTTTGGAAGGCATTATTCGCAATTCCAACTCCCATTTTGATATCCGTGTCGCAATTTATGTCCTCTGTTAATCCACTTCACAGATATCTAAATTGATGCATCTGTTTGAATTCAGTGTCACCAATCATCTATAATTTGCATGTCGGGCTGTGCCATTTGTTAACAAACATACACTTGAGGTAAACCGCCAAGACCTTTGTCGTTATTTCAAATACCGCTACTTTCCTCCGACAAGAATTTGTATCTCCAATAGCAATCTCTCATTCAGTGCCCTCAGCTTATCGTTTCTTTATTGTTCCAAATTTGGATAAACAGTTATTCCACAGGAATAAATCTCAGTTTCTTTTTAGTCGATAACTAAGCCATGGCCTAAGAATGTGTTTCATAGATAAAGTGAGGCGAAATTATCCTAAATCTTTCCAAGCAGTAACAAGAGGGAAACTGAGGGAGAAGTTTTTTTTTTATTATTATTGTTACGAATGATGTTATCTGGAAAACCCCGGGTGTCTTCACAAATCAAATAGAATTAGGTGGTATTTTATTATCTTTAAGCAATCCCGAGAAAAGACCATAATTTAGCGTGGAAATTGTGCCCTGCAAAAGTCTAAAAGCACCAAGTAAAAGAAATGTCTATGAATTCAGAAATATACTAAAATTTTGAATGATAAACAAGCAGGTTTCGAGTAAATAATTTTGAAGATTAGCATCGAATTTTGTACTTACACATACAGATACACACACACATTTACGTAAAGATTTCTCAGAATAAACCTGTAGAAAAAGACAATACGTATTAAGAAAAACAGACAATAGGAAAACTGTAGGTTTAGCCGACGCGTTTCGTCAAATGTGACCTTTTTCCAGAGAAAAAAACGAAATGAATTTATTGAAATAAAGTATCTATAAACAACAAACAAAATGTCGTTAGCAACTTCAAGAATTCAGAAACGGCTTACTATATTCATATGGCTAACACAACAATACAAACAATATTTCTCCAAGTTAAGATATTCTCTTCAAACATAAAGTAATTGACGTCATTTTTTGGCCGCACTTGGCGAGTCACAAGCTCCCTCGTGGTTTGCTTTCCTACGCTGCGCATTGACAGCGGATTCGACAGTGGAGGGGATTGCGTCCCCTCCATGTTTCAGTAGATTCATTTCGTCTTTTGCCTTGAAAAGGTCCACAATAGACGAAACGCATCGCATAAAACAATAGTTTTCCAATCGTCTCCCCCTATATATATATATAGTACATATGAATAAATACAATTAATATCCCTCACCTGTAGTATAAGTCAGAGTTCAGATGCTCAACGCAACCTTCAGCTGGTGAGGAGAGACTGACCGTTACATAATTAAAATTTTAATAAAAAATTCTGTTTAACTTAATGCTAGCGCATTCCATATATATGTATATATATGTGTGTATATGTTGAGGCCTCACGAATATACACACTTACTCATATCATACTCCCTCACTCCCTAAGAACCAAATAACACACACACACACACACACTTAACAGAGACACATCCCCTTTCCAGGAACCAATAAACTTGTCAAAATGACCAAGGGAATTCAAAGCAGCATGAATCCATCCAGGTCTTATCTCAAATAACAACTGACTGTTTGACCAACACAGGGATTGGCAAAATTCATGTTAAAAAAAATTAAATTAAAAAAACAATCATTTCTGTAGTTCACACCTTCCAGCAAGCAGAAAATTATTTTTCTCCTGATGATGGCCATGTTGGACGATACTAGTCGAGGAATGTGAATGAAATAATAATAAAAACGAATATTAATATATTAGGTCATCCCATAAGTTCTGTCCGATTTTTAACTTTTTGTTAAAATGGACGAAATTTAAAGAGTATTTTATAATGTCTATTGGAGCTGAACATTATGTCTATGTTTAGATGCATTTAAACTGATCAAATTTTATTTCAGAGAACAATAACATTAAATTTTGTTTGATTAAAACCCTACTAACATTGAAGTACCCAAGAATCATTTGAGGCACATAATGCTTTATGAGTTCAAGAAAGGAAACTCAGCAGCCGAAGCGGCTAGAAACATTCACTCAGTATATGGAGAGAGATGTGTGAATGAAAGAACTTGCAGAAGATGGTTTGCAAATTCAGAGATTTTACACTTGAAGATGAAGATCGAACCGGACGTCCAGTTGGGTTTGATGAAAAGCTTCTTGAAGCAACCCTTGAAGAAAATCCTGCTTTATCAGTTGAGGAATTGGCAGTGGTAGTCTCTGTTCAAACCACACAACTGTTCATCGTCACCTTCAACAACTTGGAAAAGTTTCTAAACTTGGAAAATGGGTGCCACATGAATTGTCTGAAAACAACCTGAAGTCCCGAGTTGACATCTGTTCTTCTCTCCATTCTCGCCAAATTGTTTCACCTTATTAAATGTATCTTTAAGCGAAATGTTAAGCGTCGTAGAGAGTGGCTTGGTAAAGGGGAAGGACCCCAGCCACAGCTGAGAAGGGAACTTCATGGGCAAAAGGTTCTTCTTTCAATCTGGTGGGATTGCCAAGGAATAATCCACTTACCACCTAATGCAACAATTAATGCTCAAATATACTGTCAGCAATTAGAGCGTTTGAACCAAGCTTTGAGGAAAAATAGACCTGCTATAGTGAATCGAAAACGGGTGATATTTCATCAGGACAATGCGTGACCACACACAGCAAGAATCACGTCATAAAAGATCGAAGAACTTGGTTGGGAGAAAATTCCACATCCACCTTATTCTCCCGACCTTGCTCCTTCAGACTAATATTTGTTTCGTAGCTTACAGAATCATTTGGAGGAAACAGCTTTTGTAACACAGGAAGAGGTTAAAACTGACATTTGTGAGTTCGAATCAAAGCCAAAATTACTTTACAGTAATGGAATAAGATTTGAACTGGACACTTTGCTTAAACTACTGGTGTAAATTGCTCTCGTTTGGCTGTCCTTGTCTCGGCAGATATTGTCTTGTTACATTTCTATCAGTGATGGCTCAATCTTTTTACATTGGGTTTTAACCTGTGCTACCGTGAACAGAGAACGATTTGAAAATTCCACGAATTCACTAAATTCACAAACCAACAATTTCATTCATTTGATTATTGTCCCGTGCAACAGGAGAACACCAAACAGCACGAATTATATCTCGGAAAAATTTAATTGTTTTTCAATTTTTTTAATTTTTTTTTTATTGGGACCATTTTTCTCTTTCAATAGAAAAATTTTAATATGAATTCTTAAAAGTACTTCTGAGCGCTTTGAGCTTTCATCAGACACAATCAATTCCTTTTTTACCTGGGACTTCATAGACGTGTATCTATAGACACCTTACTACATCGCTTAATCGTTGTTATTCAAGCAATGTCTAAAACTGCATAACTTTTGACGTTACAGCTTAGTTCTATTCTCAAGCCGATTTTTTTTGTCAGTGTCATGTTCGCTGTGACATTTTGATAAGCTGGTTTCTCTTTCAAAGACTCTAAGTTTACTCTCTGTTTTGATGTTCTACAAAAGTTGTCTAATCTTACAAAACTCGGGACATCGAAAATATATCGTGCATTACGGGATTGCATAAAACAAAGGACAATAAGAATGAACGCAGCGCAGCATTAAGATGATATGAAGATGGAAAAAAAGAGTAAACTGTCATCTTCACACGAATCTCAGGACAATTTCACTCAATCAATATGATTTAATGGAATTATGTCGGCTAAGAGTAACAGTCAGTTGGTCATCCATAAGTATTATTGTAAATAAATTTAGTCTGGTTTCGTACCATTTTTATTTCAAGGAAATATATAAAAGATATCTAATCTAGTTATTACTCGCACTAAAGAATTTAGTTCTGGTTGCTTTATTCACAACACCGTGACCGGGAAGCTGATGGCTTTTAATCAATAACACTGCTAAGAAGCAAGGAGCTACTAGGGGTAAAAGACAATGAAAAATCTTTAGAAGGAACCGGAAACCCAATTTTAAAGAGGAATCAAAAGACTACGGAGGAGTATAAACCATACGATAAGCGAACCAAAGCGTAAACTGTATTTTAGGGCATATAATCCGTAATAATGCCTGCGTCTTATATACGAATTTTGTATTGTGTATATATATATATATATATATATATATATATATATATATATATATATATATATATATTAGGGACTCTCCCGTCGAACTCGAGATCAGTTCCCAGAAACTCAAAGCCCGACACCCACACAAGAATTGATTATAGGAGTGAAGGCTTTGTGCAGGGCCATCCACACTTTTTGGAGGGACGAATACAGGGACCTGGTGCAACGAATGCCACAAGGTCCCCAAAAGACCCTACGCAGGTTTTGAATTCAGAGTTGTCCTTCTCCTAGACAAGTTGCAATCCAAGGCTATAGAACCCAGTCTGTCCTGCTATTTGCCCATAGTTGGAGGGAGAAGAAGAGGATTCACACCTTTCCCAAGGGTATTAGCACGTAAGTGAATGTAATCCTCAATCCAAGCCGTTATCCATTACTCCACCGTGCCTCCTCTCTCTCTCTCTCTCTCTCTCTCTCTATATATATATATATATATATATATATATATATATATATATATATATATATGTATATTATAAATTAACTCATTTAAAAATATGGTTTCATTGCTACACAGGGATTACCATATTTCAAAAACAGAAAACAAAAACTGCAAATTCAATTATATTATATTATATTAGATTAAAAGCATTAGTTCTGTTTCATCTTCAAGCGAATTTTGGAATAACTTATTTTAAAATTTACTGAGTTTTAAAAGCACATACAATTCTTTTTTTTCCTAGGGATACAAAGATTTCCAATAATTTAGACAGGGGCAGTAGCGTGTACTTTTTTATTAACTATTATTGTATCAATTATGAGTTACGTTCGAAAATACGTTCGAAAATGGGTTTATATATACATATATATATATATATATATATATATATATATATATATATATATATATATTAGCCGCATTTCTTCCATAAACTTGCAGAAAAAATCGTCTGCTTTTATGTGCAAATTTGATACCGTATCTTTTTTTGTAGTAACCATTTTCTATCAAGAAAGTTAATGTTTAGCACGCCTAAAACATAGCCCCCATTTGTAAGGAACGGATCTCCTTCTCAAATTAGAACGTTCTACGAAAGGTTCTTTATTTAAATTATGTCCAATTATTTAAAGTGTTTAAGAAACTTATATAAAGTTTAAAGTCCTTTAAATAGAATTAAAAAGGACAGATTGTGCCTCGATGACTGTGTAGGAATGCAAACTTGTTTACCTCCCTTGTTGTAGGAGATGTGATGTCAGCTCTGGAGTGATGAGAACCTATGCGATGGGGAACATTGCTAACCAGTGTCAGTAAAGAGAAGGAATGGAAACAACGTGGTCCTGTCAAGCAATATAAAAGACATCACATGGCATGGAATTCTTCCTCCAAGAAAAGTTTAAGAGTCTATCGTTTTTCGCCTCTTACAGTCAGTCAGTTATGTGCCATGCGTTATACACGTTAAGGCGATCATCTTTCTTTCGATACATCATTGACGAGGCAGATATTTTTTCCCACGGTAGATTGCCATTTCTTTCTGCGGTAAAGCAGTTGCCATCCAAAGCTGTAGAACCCGGTCTTTCTTGCTATTTACCAATAACTGGAGAAGAATAAGAGTATTCATAACTTTCCCAATGATATTAGCACGTAAGTGAATATCAGTCAGTTATGTGCCATGCGTGATACACGCTTAAACCATCATGTATCTTTCGAAACATGACTGACGAGGCAGTTATTTTTCCCGCACGAGGTTGCCATTTCTTTCTGTAGTAGACCAGTTGCCATCCAAAGCTGTAGAACTCGGTCTGTCCTGCTATTCATGCATAAATGTAGTGGGGGAGGATTCATACCTTTCTTAAGTGAACGTAATGGATTCGACTGGAATCCGAACTCGGCTCTTCAATTCCACAATCCGAGCCGATATCCTTTACTCTACCTTGCCCCCGCCTCTCACAGTGCTTATCTTTATTGATATGTTTTATAGTTTCTTTGCGACGGACATATTGCGTCCATGAGTATAAATATGTATATATAATGTCTTGTATATCATAGCGTATATACACGGTTATAGTGCGAGTTTATAGGATCTGTTTTTATGCAAAATATAGTGGCTTGCGCGACACACAGCTGAAATTGCAGTTTCAGTGACCATTTGCACTAAATACTTTTCTTTTTCTGGAGTTGGGTGTCATACAAAAATATTCAGGGGTCTCACTATACAAAAAGTCGGCTTATACACGAGTATATATGATATGCGTATATGAAATATTTTTAAGCACGTTATTTATTTGGTATATTACAGCCATGATTGTTCTCCCTTGCGTTGTGGTAAGCTGATAGCATATGCTAATGCCTAATACGGGCATTGGAGAGTGGATACAAACAAAAAGTACCAGTTTAATTGAAAAAACAGAAAGAAAGTGATAAAAATCTTTCAAATATAGTAATTGTCAAGATAAAAAAATAAATGTAGAAAATTAAAAGAAGCATTTTTAAACATTTTGATTAAATTAACGGAATCTATATTAAGTCCAAATTGTCTACTATTCAGACGATGGGAATCTTAAAGAAACCGTCTGTATTCAATTACATAAAGTGAAGTAAACTTTTATTTCCTTAAATTAGCTTTTTACACAGAAAAGAAATCATTAAGTTGACTGGCACAAAATGTCTTTTCTCGAACAGATTTATTGTTGAGGCATTATAGTTGCTGCTACATTTCGAAATATTTGCCACTGACGTTGAATATTATAAGTCATTTCGACTTACAATTTTGTTCATTACAAGTTCGCTATGAGGGCAATAGAGTTGTATTCTTGCAGAAAGAAACCATAGTTTTTAGTCTTGCGAATTCATTTAGTTCTTTAGTTTTTAGACTTGCGAATTCTGTAGATAAAGTCAATACGTAAATTTCTTTAAAAGCTTTAGAAAAATTACCACTGTCCGTGATATATTTACCTTGATTCAGAACAGCTTTTTTTCAAGGTATGTTCATATTTAAATAAAAAAAGAATACATTCAGGTAAATTATATATACGTTTCTTTAAAAAATGTGTAATTTTATGTAATATAAAAAACGAAAAATCTTAGTTTTTAAGAAATACGTACATTTATTCGAATCACTATTACTCTTATTAAAACTATATGTAAATTAATTGAAACATGTGCATTTAAATTTATCGAGGAAACTAATTGTTTATTCAAGCTACATGTAACATTATTCAAAGGAAAGTACTTTTCTTAAATAATTCCTTTAAGAATTAAATTTATTTTGTATACTTTCTAACTCTTTCAATGCTTAAATTACACACACACACACACACACACACACACACACATATATATATATATATATATATATATATATATATATATATATATATTATATATATGCACATTTCATTAAAAACGACTGACAAGGTGCTTTTATTTAGTTTTTTATATAATTTCTCGTGCGATCTAATAATGTTTTTCTTTTCAGATGATAAATTATATAAAAACTGTCCGAATGTTCTTTTTATCCGAGCGCTTTCGGCTATACATTTAGCCATTTTCAAGGATTATATTTCAACTGTTAGAATTAGAAATAGTTTGTTATATGTATGTTTTATAAAATGTTTCATTTTTACTTTCAAAGCACGGTCAAGATATTATGTCCATGTTCAAAGTTAATATTATTAAGTGTTGGTTTGTTTGTTTTTATTAATAAGGCTACCATTATTTTTAGCCTTTTTTTGCATGTGAAAAGAAAAACATTATTAGATCGCAGGAGAAATTATATAAAAAAACTAAATAAAAGCACCTTGTCAGTCGTTTTTAATGAAATGTGCATGAAAGAAGGATTGCTGCGTAAATACACAAATATATATATATATATATATATATATATATATATATATATATATATAGAGAGAGAGAGAGAGAGAGAGAGAGAGAGAGAGAGAGAGAGAGCCTTGGAGCGTATAGAATGGAGATCAGCGTGTTTTAGTGGACTCAGCAGTTTTCAATCTGCTTGTGTGAATAAATTTCAAAAAGTGAGAGCAAGATCTAAAATATCAGCCAATCTAACAGTGATCACATGTGCAGTTTCAAGTGGCCTCCTTTGTAAATCACTAGCGAGTCTTAAGTACCACTTATTATTATCGCACAAAATTTCATAACTGAATCAATTAAGCTCTCAGATCCTCATACGTCGAAACCGATGGGAGGGTCCATTACACACACACACACACACATATATATATATATATATATATATATATATATATATATATATATATATATATATGTGTGTGTGTGTGTGTGTGTGTGTGTGTGTCTAGTGATGGCATCCTACCTGTTCGCGTGAAACGATTATTAAAATAGAAAAAGCTTAGCGAACCGTTTGTTGGATCATCCGAAAATTCAAATTCAAATGTGTGTTAGTGGCACCCACACACTACCACAATAATAATGATTTTCGGGATTACATTGAAAACGTACCGTGAAATTACCATAAACATGTTGTATCTTAAAGCTATCCAAAGAGCTAAAACTATAATTAATATCATGCGGAAACTGAAAGGGGATTTTATCTGATTGACATAATTTATTTTGAAAAAGAAATCGTCTTGAAGTTAAACAAAAATACAGTGGCAAATCTTCTAGTTATCAATTTGTTAGGTCTTCCATTTGGATCTTTGGGACTGCAGCCATTCAGTTTGAATGTGGCTAAGAAACTATAATACAGTTGATGACACTAGAGTCAAAAAGCATCTTCTGAACAGTGGTGTAAGTAGAAAGTAGATGATGATTGACGATGCATATAATTCTTAAAATTCGTAACTGACTGGAAAAAGAAAGTGGAAGAAAGTGGCAATAATGCACGAAAAGAAACAATAAAATCATTGCAAAACTTTGTGCCCGATTTTCATTGCCAATAAAACATGAGTGCAATTTGAGAGGTCTATTTTCGTTTCAGATTAAGACCTTGCAATCCGACATCGTTCTGCTGCGAGTCAGAGATTGTCGTATGTTAACTTTAACCCATAAATGAATGCCTTAAAGGCTGACGATGACAATTTGCACTTTAACCATATTATGGTCTCTAAACTTCGGGAAGCCTTAAAAACTGAGGATAAAACATTTCAGTTTAACCATATTATTCACTCTGTGTTTCGGAATGCCTTAAAGACTCAGTATGATAAGTTGTACTTTAGCCATATTATACTCTCTGAATCTCTGAATTTGGGAACTGCAACGACAAAACATCCGGAAGGTTTATCTGGATCGTGCTCCCACAGGTCTCTTGTTCAAAATAGTTTTTTTCATGATTTCGTTCGGGTGATTTTAACCCAAACTATCAACCTCTCTCCGAGCAACTTTCCGACGCCGAGAAAAACACTCTGCTTCCCATTGGGGAAAATAAACTGAATATTGGAATATCGATATTTCACTTGCCTTTCGCTACTTTTTAATGAGAAAACGGTTGATTTTGGCAAATCGAAAACATGTCATTTTCCACGACGACAACGCAAGACCACATGGTGCAGATTTAAAGATTTGAAATGGGAAACCCTCCCGCATGCACCGTATACTCCTGACTTGATTCTTTCATATTTTCATTTCTTTCGGTCTCTGCCAAAAAATTTAACTCAGCATATTCAGTTGAAAATGACCTAGACACGAGGTTTTTGTGAAAATGACCGGAAAAAAGCTTGTAGAATGTTGTGGGCGTAGGGGGTGTCAGTTGTTAAAAACAATAGGAACGATATGAATATCGGCTTTTTTGTGAGTATATAAGACCTTGTTTTAATTTTCTAATTGGGCATAAAGTTTTGTAATGACTCTTCGCAGAGACCTTACAGATCTTATGGTTAAATCTAGCAATTTCAGTTGTGAATTTATGAGTCCTAACTGCTAAATTAGTACCGCGGGTAAATGCGTGAGGTTGAGAGACGAGAAAAATAGTTCATCAGAACAATTACCATTAAACTATTTATCGAAAAGACATAATGAGGGCTAGGTTAATCTTATTGAAAATATCATGAAACCGAGATGCAAGATCAGGATCGATAAGATTGCAAATTATTCTTTGAATTTTGCCAAGTATCTCTAGATGTTTCATAATCATCAGGCATGATGTAGCAAATATATTCAATGCGCGGACAAATTTATATATACATATATGTATATAGGTTTATAAACGTGTGTACCAAGTAGAACTATTCTTACATAATTTTATATATATATATATATATATATATATATATATATATATATATATATATACTTTCTTTTCTTCTCCTCTCCCTTCTTCTCTTCTTCGTTTTCCCTCTTCACATCATTCTTTGTTTATTTATTTTTTTAAAATAATAATGTAGCGTTCTTTAGTTTTTTAAACAAATTTTTAAAAAAAAGTGTTTGGTCGTCATTTGATAAAAAATCGCCTGAGGATACCGTAAATTTGAAACCAAGGCAGCGGATTAAACTGACCTTCTGCTTTTTAAAGTTAAATGCACTACATGTTATTCTTACTCTTGTTCTTTTACACGTGTATTTAGCACTTTTTAATACTATTGTTTCCTGGTCTGATTCAATTCTGACCGTTAACATTTTACCTATTATGATATATATATATACATGGAGTCAATAGCTTCGTCCACCGCTAGAAAGTTGGCTCCCTATGCCGCGACAGGAAACTTTTCCCGCCGGAGTAGATCCTTCAAATCTACAAATCAATTATTCGCCCTTGCATGTAGTATTGCTGCCATATATGGTCTGGAGCCCCTTCTAATTGTCTTAAGGTCCTTGATAAAATCCAAAGACGGATATGCAATGTAATTGACCCTGATCTGGCATCTCGTCTGCAGCCGCTCTCTCACTCTGTCTTTTTTACAAATACTTTCCGATGGTTTCCAGACTTCATGAATTTAAGCGTTCAAATAGGCTGGCAACTCGCTCTCATCCTTTCACTATCGAAACTATTAAATGTAGTCGTCTCTTCTACTCCAATAGCTTCATGTCTCGCACTTCTCACCTGTGGAACACCCTCCCCATTTCTTGTCTTCCTGATAGCTATAATCTCCATCTATTCAAACGCAACGTCAATCGATGTCTCCATATGCCCTGATCTATCCCCTAACCGTCGCTTCATCCTTTCCTCTATCACTCCTCTTTGTTCTGGCTTCAACTCTGTAACCCCTTGCGTGCTAGTGGCTTCCCGCATTGCTTGGGGTTGAATTCTTAAAATATCACGAGAAATTCTAGAAGTTGCATTCGAGAAAATTACACACACACACATACACGCACACACACACACAATCACACACATATATATGCACACACACACACACACACACACACACATATATATATATATATGTGTACAGAAAGTGAGAAAGAGAAAGGGAGCGAGCGAGAGAGAAAGAGAGTTAGAAAGAGAGGGGAAATTTGATAAAAGTACAAATACGAAAAAAAAAAAACTTTGATAAACCTAACAGTGAGAAAAAATTCTTATATAATTTTCTCAGCAGTTTTGCAACATTTAAATATTTTTTAAATGGATATTTTTTTTCATCCCGACAGTATTCTTTATTGAGACAACCATTACCTTTAGTGGGTGTACTTATTTGCGTTGACGTTGCGTTCACTGTGGAAAATAATAGGAAAATCAAGTCACAAACGTGTGGCCACAAGAGGTGAGGTTTGTCTTCATCTGAAAATATTTTCTCTTGATTAATGCGAAAATTATGTTTGCGGTCAAGTAAAGAAATATTCTCTCAGAATATACTTTCAGAAGATTTTGGCATTTTACAATACTAGTAAACTGAAAAAAGAGAAGTCGGCAAAAATTGGAACTTCGTGTCCGAAGTATCAAAACGACGATTTATTTTGTATTTGACGCCGATATTGTTTAAGTTTCCTCCTCGTGAACAATGTTTAATATTTTCTGTTGTAAATTCTCATAAATAAAGAAAACTGTATAAATTCACTTCCATCATATCTTTAACTTTTATTAAGTTCTAATGATCGGTTTTTAAAATAAATATTGCCATGGGTGGAATGTAGCTTAAATAATAGCGATGTCAATGAAAAACAATGTCCTTTAGACATTACATTTTTGGTGAAACAAGTTTGAGGAAACGTCATAGTTCATATGATAATGTGCATTTGGCAGTCCTCTTTCATATGCAGTATGTAGATTAACGCCTATCTAATCATTGCCTGAGATCCGTAGACATATTAGGATCGCCAAGGACGCATTCCAAAAGCTGGGCAAAGTATTGCGAGACAGGGGGATTTCTTTGGTAAATACTCACGGGTCGAATAGAGGGAAAGAGAGACAAGGGAAAGAGAGACAAGGGAAAGAGAGGTTACAAACTAGGAGGAGGCTTATACTTAATATCAGGAAGAGGCCACTGAAGTTTCTGAGACACATAATGAGGAAGGAGAGCCTGGAGAATCTGATACTCACGGGTCGAATAGAGGGAAAGAGAGACAAGGGAAAGAGAGGTTGCAAACTAGGAGGAGGCTTATACTTAATATCAGGAAGAGGCTGCTGAAGTTTCTGGAACACATAATGAGGAAGGAGTGCCTGTAGAATCTGATACTCACAGGTCGAATAGAGGTAAAGAGAGACAAGGGAAAACAACGCATGTCATACATAGAGGTCTTAAACAAGTGGATGACAGAATGTGGCCTGGGGGAGGTGGCAGAGGGAAGGAATTTGTTGAGAGCTACAAAGGGGGAGAAGGAGGTGGAAATCCATGACTGCCTATGTCCTGAAACGACATGACACATAAAAAGAAAAAAAAGAATCGTTGTCTGAGTCGAAGACTGATAGACAATGAAGTAGCCAGGAATCGCCTGTCGAAATTTGTTTCTTTTTCGTGTGTCATTAAAGCAAAACTATGCTATTGGAATTGCTGAGTATAGCATTGAATATTAGCTGTATTTTATTTTTACAGTGGCCACAACGTAACTAAACCGAAGATTATTCTATTTCAAGGAATTCTGTTTAGATCGAGCATCTTCATCTTTACTATCGCTTTTTCAATTACTTTTGTTTATGTGTCTTTTTTCATAATAAATATTTTTCTTTCAACAACAGAGATTCTCAGCTTCTCAAATACAATTTTATGTTTGCCTCAAAATGGGAAAAGCAAGCTTGGCTCATATTGGTTTTCGAAAACCATAAATAAAACCGTTGCCGAATTGTTTTCATACATCTTCCATTCGAACTTATAAATTGTCTTCATGTAATAAAAAGATTTTCTAGAAGTTGCAGTCGAGAAAATTACACACACACACACACACACACACACACACACACACACACACACACACACATATATATATATATATATATATATATATATATATATATGAAAAAATATAGAAAGAAAAACTGTTGTCGCAGCGCATTTCATTCTTTGAGAAACTTTAATCAAGGAACGAAGCACTAAGTCATAAATTGTTTTTCGATTGTATTTTTTCCTTTGCTTATAATGTTTTATATTGTTTACATATTTATTTTAATATTTTATTTATTATTAATTTAAACGTTATATTTGCAACATGTCCATATTTGAGTAAACGGTCCTATTACTTTTTAAACAGTATTAATAAATAAATAAAATATATTGTTTCTTTCGATATACATGTATATATATATATATATATATGTGTGTGTGTGTAGCTGTTGTCTGTGTGTGTATGTATATAGCGAAGGTATTTCGACATTTTATATCATTAATTTTACTAATTTACTCTTTGTATGAATGATTCATCGTAATATAAATTGAACTGCACCACATATTTGATTTAAAAGATCTGATGCGACGTGCAAATTTTCGGGATAAGAACTGAGACATTCCTCTACTTATTGAACTATTTAGTTCATGTCACATTGCCTGATGAACTCCAACAACAACAAAAATTATCAAATAACCATATTTGTAAAAAAACGCACACACTTAAATTTAAAAAATACATAACATTAGCGTTGCTACTTCACGCTCCAAAAGTTTGTATCCGTTATCAATAACGCATTTTAAAAAGACATATTTCGTTTCACATTATATTTTTTCGTCTCGGATGCAACCTGATTTTTACCAAAAAAAAAAAAAATTTTCATGCCTGAAGATTACTGAATGTACAGTTGAATGTACTTTCGTATTAAAAAAAGACCTTATGCCGCTTATAATTAAAACAAAACAAAACAATGATCATAACTGTTATGGGACCTTACCTATAATGACAGAGTGAACTCTTCCTGAAACTATGTATACTGCGCTTCTCAAGAGAGACGGAATTGAGTCGAGCCAATAGTAGTTCACACCAAACCAAACTGACAGTCATACTAACACCTTCCACATCTTGTATTATTATTCTGTGTAATATATCATTGTTATTTCTACTCTTGTGTTCGTGTTGTTCTTCCTTGGTCCTAACCTTAGACCATAACAATAACATTCATCGAGTGATTGGTAGGTTAATGCACCTTTAAAATTTTGTTAGCGAAGGGATTTCGCCATTTTATATCATTAACTTTACTAATTTACTTTTTGTATGAATGATTCATTGTAATATAAATTAAACTGAAACTTGCGATAGAAATAATTTGTAAAAAGGATTAGAAAGACGTAAATCTCTATTTTATAAGGTTTTATTGAAATGTTATTTAACTTTCCACATGTCCTCCATCATTAGCAATACAAAGGGTAATACGATTTTGCAGTTCACGGAAAACATTTGCCAACTGATTTACAGTAATGCCTGAAATCACATTATTTATTTTAGCTATACTTAAAACTAGGTACATTAAACTTTATAACATTTTTTACAGATTATTTCTATCGCAAATACAAATAAAGTTATAAATTCTTTAAAGAGGATACGTACGTTATGGACACTCTGTATACACAGACGGATAAATTCCTTTTTTTTGGTCACACAAAAAACGGGATTTTAAGAAGTGCGTATTGCCAGACATGAGCAAGTGGCAACACTGCGAAACAGTGACCTTGAGCAAGTAAACATTTCGCCATTTAAGTAACGAAAATTGTTCGGTAACCGTGTGATCTCAAGACTCGGTAACGTTGCCTGGTCCCCTAGATCGGCAGATTCATGCGTTTGTGATTTTTTCTTGTGGGGCTATCTCAAGAATAAAGTTTACACAACTCGACCAAGAACTCTGGATGAGTTAAAACAGAGAATTCAAGATGGAATTCACAGTATCCCAGCTGAGATGTTGCAGCAGTCAATGAGGAATCTCAACAGCAGATTTCAAGATTGCATTCGTACAGGAGGACGCCATTTACAGGACGTAATTTAAAAAAAATTAAAATCCCATCATTGTTTCTTAAATGGCATGTGTTAAGGTTTCAATTAATATGAATTAAATATTTCTCTTCCAGCACTCTTGGTTTTATTGGATTGTTAAATAGTTCCCGTTTTTGGGTCACCCTGTATATATATATATATATATATATATATATATATATATATATATATATATATATATATATATATATATAGCGGATGCCATTTCTTATTACTGAAAATGAAATTTCCATGATTATATGACTCGTTCGGCAGAGGAGAGGCATTTTCAACTAAAAATTGGAAATTGCTTTTTGCACTGAAAATTATTCATTATAACATATCGAAGTATTTTTTAAAAATCAGACAATATTTCAAGCTCAATTTAGGTTTATTTATTCGTAACCATTCAATGAGATGAGGTAGCATAAACCGTTGATTTGTCTGTAGAATATCATTACATTATAGAAACATAATTACAGTGAAATCCTTAAAGTTTTTGGACAAAATCATTTTATTTTTGGTCCTATATGAATTTAAAATATTCCTTTTAATCCGCTTTATTTTTTAAATGAAATAAGATCATTCTTAATTTCAGAATTTTCCCATCAAAATGACTGGTAGAAAGCGAATTAAAAACAAAACTGTAAAAGAGAGGTTACAAAGCGTAAACGAAATAGCTCAAGTTCGTTCAACTTAGAAAACTTAGTGTTTCATCCAAAGATTTCGAAAATGCTGGCAATAAAAAAAGGAAAAATAATTGACAAAAATGTTTCCGTAAAACTTGATATTTCCCATAATAAGTTATTATAAATATTATTATTGTTATTATTTTACTTAAGTGTAGGGTATAGCTACATTTACAATTTCTTACGGCTAACTATAAAAAGAAATATTGATCAAAACTGCCTAAAGCCTTTAAGCACCTATTGTCGCAAAATTATCAAATCATGAATACTCACCTCCACCACCGAGCGCGTCATATATCTTTGAGTAAATAACTTTGTTTTTAAACTGAAATTAACTCCTGCCAACTGAGATGTTATATGGGCTGGTAAATGTTAAATTCCTTGTTGAAAGAAACAAATAACAGTATATGTAATCAAATATATATATCCACCGTAAAAACGACGCTTACATTATGTCCGGTTGCAAAATTCATTGATTGCTTTCATATATATATATATATATATATATATATATATATATATATATATATATATATATATATATATATATATATATATATATTACATCATCCTGACTGCCTTCAAGTTTAAAGTGAATATGAATTAATATCTGAATATTCCGCTGACGCAAGACGTGCGTTGCAATATATAAATGATTGATTCATTCTATCGCCACAGGAATTAAATGATTCATTCTATCAAGCTTTATCTTTAAATGTCAGATTTTACCAAAAGTGCAATGTTAATACTATATCTGGGCTGATGTGTCCAACGGGACACCCCTCGGACCAATCCTCTACATATTTTACATAAACGATATGCCTAAGAGTATACACATAGCATTTCTGAATATCTATGCTGATAAGCACTGAGACGGCCGTTTCGGTTTAGTTTGGGACTCATCAGCAGTGAGCATCTTCTACCGAGATTCGAACACGGACCATTCCGATACAGTGCAAGCGTCATACCAACTGTAACAACGAAGATTTTTCATTTTCATTTTTCATAAAACGCCTTGAGTTGAGAAAACTGTTGGAGGGTTAAATGGCAATTATTGCGGGGGAGTGATTTTCATCTATCTCTAATTCATATATGCTCTGTAATAGATACATTCAGCTCTTTTCTGTGAATCAGTTTTAATATTTTATATTACTAGGATTCACTTGGATTACGTACCACGGATTTTAACCTATATGTATATATATATACACATATATATATGTATGTATATATATATATAAATATATATATATATATATATATATATATATATATATATATATATATATATATATATATATATACACACACACACACACAACATTTATATATATATATATATATATATATATATATATATATATATATTAGAGAAATATTATGAGAAATTGGGAAAAAAGATTTTGTGACACTTTTTCCAATTTTTCATATTTACCTAAATACTGTTTATTGATATATAAAATAATAAATAATTCTATATCATATATATATATGTGTGTGTGTGTGTGTGTGTGTGTGTGTGTGTGTGTGTATATATATATATATATATATATATATATATATATATATATATATATATATATATATTGCATATTTAGGCGGCAATCCTTCATTTATGCATGTTTCATTAAAAACGACAGACAAGGTACTAGGAGTAAGCTTTTTATTTAATTTTTCCTCTCTTCGAACAATTGTTTTCTGTTTAGTACACAGAGCGTTTCAAAACTATAGAAAAATTCTATATTTCCGAGCCTTTACGGGTATAATTTTACGCATTATCAAGGATGATTTTATATATTTCAATATATTTGGGTGTGTGCGTTGTGTATATGTTTTTAGTGTTATAGAGATCTTTCATTTTCCGAACACGGCATATTGTGGCCGTGTTCGTAGTTAATATTATTAAGTCTTGGCGTTTTCTTTTTTATTATTAAAGCTTCCATTATTTTTACATGTGGATGAGATTATGATGTTTGTATTTTCTACCAGTATGTTTCGAATAGAGACTGGTAAATTTTTATTTGCGTTTAAATGGAATCTAATAGAGCTCTAATCAGATAGATGTAACGTAAGGCGTCTGGATAGACTTGTAGTCGTGCGACTGATGTAATTATTTATGAATTCGGTTTGATCTGGAACACAGTTCTTTTAATGATATTTGAACTCATAATGTTCATACTTGTAATTTTGACTTTGCTGGGGCGTTGTTATTTTTTAGGATAAGATTAGCTCTTTTGTAGTAGATAATTAATTTGATGTTTTTATTCGTGTCATTTGGGGTAGGCTAATTGCACGGTGGAGTAATGGATAACGGCTTGGATTGAGGAATCAGAGAGCCGAGTTCGAATTCCAGTCGATTCCATTACATTCACTTACTTTCCCTTGGGAAAGGTGTGAATCCTCTTCTTCTCCCTCCAACTATGGCTAAATGGCAAAACAGACTGGGTTCTATAGCCTTGGATGGCAACTGGTCTAGGAGAAGGACAACTCTGAATTCAAAACCTGCGGAGGTTCGTTTGGGGACCTTGTGGCATTCGCTGCACCAGGTCCCTGTATTCGTGCCTTCAAAAAGTGTGGATGGCCCTGCACAAAGCCTTCACCACTATAATCAAATCCTGTGTGGCGGTCGGGCTTTCAGTTTCTAGGAACTGATCTGTCTGACCCTCATACGTCGAGTTCGACGGGAGAGCATAGAATTGCCAACTTAACTTTAAAAGTGAATGGGCATTCAGATACAAAATAACAGTCATGAAAAAAAAAGTTCCTAAAAAGAGCACACCAGAATTCATTCACTCCACTACTCTCAAAGAACTGAATAATGTCAAACAGACTCTAATTAACAATGACTTCCCGAACCACCTCATAGACTAACAAATTAGACGGTTTCTCCCTAAAGTACATACAGTGAAAAATAACGTAAATATTTTCTACAAAAACAAATTAACTACAAACAAGATGAATCTTCACTTAGATATATTTTAATGAAATACATTGTGTGTGTATATGTATATATATATATATATATATATATATATATATATATATATATATATATATATATATATTCAACATCATCACTATATATATATATATATATAGATAGATAGATATAAATATAAAAGTGAACATAGAAGTCAACACTTAGAGGCGACAGTCTGTTTCATGCTAGTGCAATCGTCAGGCAAATAGTCTGACGATTGCACTAGCATGAAATAGACTGTCGCCTCTAAGTGTTGACTTCTATGTTCACTTTTATATTTACACACCCTCTATCTCTGATATTGAGCACTTTATCCCATAAAAATAGTAGACTTTAAGACTATATTTCTTTATATATATATATATATATATATATATATATATATATATGTATATGTATATATATATATATATGTATATGTATATATATATATATATATGTATATGTATATGTATATATATATATATATATATATATATATATATATATTCAACATCATCACTTGATAAGTTTTTGAAACAAAATGGCTATTTTTGTAGTGATTTTTAAACATATTTATGATATAATTTTTAAATAAATAATTATATATATATATACTGTTTGCCTGTATCAAATCTCTTCCGTGCGGTTAGATGTCCGATTGCTTGAAGCCCGGATCGAAACCCGACCGATTTGGCATCAGTCACAGGTCCTACCACCTAGGTTATCTTCGCACACCAGAGAAAAATGGAAATTTTAACGTTTTCTATACGAAGTACGCCATTGACTATATATCTATATATATATATATATATATATATATATATATATATATATATATATATATATATATATATATATATATATATATATATATATATATATATATATATATATATATATATATATATATATATATATATATATATATATATATATATATATATATATATATATATATATAAGTGTGTAAGGGCAGTGATAGAACAATCGTGTGACTTTCATTTCCAAAAGAAGGTAGCGCTTTGCGCTTCAGAAATCCACATAAACCACAAGTCGAATGTCTGACGTTTTAATACCAAATTGTCTGTTAACATGGTTATTAAAGAATATATGTGACAGTAAAATATATTCCGTTCTCGATTTTTATTGATTTCTCTATTATTTCACATAGACATCAAAATAAGAAAGGTAATTATAGATTATTTCATTTTGGAGACATATCTGGGAGTCATGAGGTCTGGCGTTGGCCTATAGCATGACAGCAGGGTTAAGTGGAGTAGGCGAACCGAAATTTAACTTCTTCTGAAGTAGATTCTGTTTTACATTATAGTCATATACTTGCGAAAAAACACCATCTGAAATGTCTGTTTGTTGCTGTATTTATAAAAATAGTTAGCATAATATTTTGAGAAGAGGTGGTCCATCATGTACCAAATTTGTTTACTATTTTTTTACTAATTTTTACGCAGTATATGGCAATATAAGGCAAGAGAACCGGCAAAACAGAAATATTTCTGAATTACGTTTTTTTTAGCGTAATAATAAGAGGTACTATTTTCAGATTATGTAGTTGTTAACCCTCATCTTAAATACTGAAATCTGTATCTATATGACACCTATGTATAATTGAGTCTACCGATGAGAATTGGTTATGTTTATACTCAAAGCAATAGGAATTATTGGGCTTGTTTATACTTCAGCCTATGGCATAAATTTACCCGAGTTTATAATTAAGTCTGTGGTTAAGAGTTAACCGTGTTCAATTCATTACTTGAATATTGGCCGTGTTTATATTTCAGCATATAGCATAAGTGTACCCGGGTTTATAATTGAGTCTGCAGTTGAAAATTGTCCGTGTTTATACTGAAGGCCATAGATAAATATTGGCTGCTTTCATATTTCTCTTTATAGTTCTAATTAAGCCGTCTTTATAATTGAGTCTGTAGTTAAGAATTGGCCGTGTGTATACTCAAAATAATATGTAACTATTAGCCGTGTTTATACTTTAGCATATAGTTCAACTTCACCTGCGTTTATAATTGAGTGTGCAGTTAAGAATTAGCCTTGTTTATACCCAAGGCAATAAGTAAATATTAGCCGTGTTTATACTTCAGTCTATAGATCAAATTTACTTGCGTTTATAATTGAGTATATAGTTAATAATTGGCTGTGTTTATACGAAAGGCAATAGATAATCATTGTACATTCTAATTTCCACCACAAGTACCCACCAAGTAAGTAGCCGCTTATTGTTTACCGCACAGAAAGGGATCTAGTTGTCCTCTTCTAGCCGCTTATTTGGTCAACTTTTGGACAAAATTATAATTCCTTAGCTGATAGAAAAATAATCCAAAAATCGTGGTTCCTGATCTTGAGGACGTTTCATTTGTACAGTATACTAGATAACAATTCGGCGAAAATTCTGCTAAGTAAGGAAACTTACAGTAGAATCTCTCTTATCCGGAATCCCTCGTATATGGAAACGCTTACATCCGGAGAACCTCATATCTGGAATCCCGCATATCAGGACAAGATTTTTATGTGCATATTTCAAACCGGAGTTCATCGACTGAAAGCTCAAAACAACGTACATTTCCTATGTCGCTTCTACTTGAAATATAGGCGGGTAGAAGATTAGAATCGTTTCCCTGCCACGCATTTGATCCTTCCATCTTCTTGGTTATGAAACATTTTTCTCAAAAAATTTTGGAAGCAAAGGCAAATCGGTTGATATTTCTAATTAGTTTTGCATACGAGTAAAATATACGCTTTATATTCAATTTATGAAATGTGATCATCATTTCTTGACAAAATATTCTCGTAATAAAATTTGATAGAATTCTTTATTCGCTGTCTGAAATAATTTCTCTCGTTATTTAGGAGGTGATATCTGGCTTATAGCAGAGGGTCTTTTTCATCATAAATTATCGATTTGTGGCGTTAGGGGATATCTTGAAATTTTTGGAAATGCTAACCAATGCTATTTCCTGTGGTGAAACATGTGACATGTCATACTCTGTACTTGACAAGTTTGAAGAATATGCCTCATGTTGGAATAATTTTTCAGACTGGCTTTTTTATTACTTGGAGCGTCGAATCTGAATCAGGCAAACTGCAGCATAAATAACCTGATCAAATTCCTTATACTGCTATTATATTCTCATGAGTCTTCAAAAGTATTGAATCAGTATTCAAAAGTATTGAATCAGTATTCAAAAGTATTGAATCAGTATTCAAATGTATTGAATCAGGCAAACTGCAGCATAAATAACCCGATCAAATTCCTTATACTGCTATTATATTCTCATGAGTCTTCAAAAGTATTGAATCAGTATTCAAAAGTATTGAATCAGTATTCAAAAGTATTGAATCAGTATTCAAATGTATTGAATCAGGCAAACTGCAGCAAAAATAACACGATCAAATTACTTATACTGCTATTATATTCTCATGAGTCTTCAAAAGTGCTGAATCAGTATTCAAAAGTATTGAATCAGTATTAAAATGTATTGAATCAGTATTAAAATGTATTGAATCAGGCAAACTGCAGCAGAAATAACCTGATCGAATTCCTTATACTTCTATTATATTCTTATGCGTCTTCAAAAGTATTGAATCAGTATTCAATTATTGAATCAGGCAATGTGCAGCAAAATTAACCCTATCGAATTATTTATACTGCTATTCTCATGAGTCTTCAAAGTATTGAATCAGTATTCAAAATTATTGAATCAGTATTAAACGTATTGAATCAGTATTCAAAATTATTGAATCTTTCAAACTGCAGCAAAAATAACCCGATCAAATTATTTATACTGCTATTAAATTCTCATGAGTCTTCAAAAGAATTGAATCAGTATTCAGAATTATTGAATCAGTATTCTAATGTATTGAATCTGGCAAACAGCAGCAAAAATAACCCTATCGAATTCTTTATACTGCAATATTTTCTCATGAGTCTTCAAAAGTAATCTGTGACCTTATTATTCCTGCAAATTCAAATTTAATCAGAAATTTCTACATTGTATATTTTTTCAATTGATGAGATCTTCAAAGCCATCGAACTTTTGTGTTCAAATATTTTGACCTCTTCTAAACTTGACTCAATCATTTTGACACTCGCTTCCTTTATAATAAACTTTAAACAATGCAAGCTGCCAGATTTACACATAGTACAGAGTTAATATTTAAAATAGTTATGATTGCGTGATATGTAATTATGTGGGATATGAATGAAACAATTAGGAAGCGAATATTATGTGAATAATGAGGATAGATAACAATTGAAACTTGACAAAAGAGGTTAATGTTGTAGTGTTCAAGGAAAAATCGAGGCGAGAGACTGTACCACAATATAACAGATTTGGGGAGAAAATTATCTGAGTGATATCTTCTACTTAAATATGTAATACGGAAGAAATGAGAATGATTTAACCTCACAGAAATATCATCGCAAATTTTCGTTCTAAGATGCTGTACTGATGAACGTTAAAAATGGAGCTCTCCGGAACATTTGCGGTGAAAATAGAGTGGCGACAAGCTTGCATTGATGTGCCTTTCGGATATTAAAAAGTGAAGAGGAAACCTTCCCCCAAAACACTTACTTAACGATATGAACCCTCTCATGGTTTGTGCGTGAGCTTTTCCAGCTATAAATCAGATAGGAAACTGATAAATCATTCTCAGATCAAAATGGACGGTGCTAACCTCAAGGACATGAACTCATCACGTCTTCTCAGTGTTATCTCTTCCAGTAACGCTGAAACATTTGCGAGGTCCGCTACTAGGAAAGTTGGTTCATTGTGCTCTGCTAGACAGTTTTTATCGTCAGAATCCTTCAGACTCACTTATAAATCTACCATTCGTCTGTGCATTGAATATAGCTGGTCTGGTTTTGCTGTTATCTATCTCCAAGATTCAAGAGAAATTAGAAAGAAGGGTCTATAATGTCATCTGTCTTGACCTGTAATCTCGATTTCAGTCATTTTTTTCCCATTCCCCGTAAAGTGGATTCCATCTGTCTTTTCTATAACTACTTTCATTGAAATTGTTCTAATGAGCTTGGACAACGACTGCGCCAATTTAATCGTAATTTGCAAACAGGAAAATTGTAAAGTTAGTAATAATGAAACCTACAGATAACCTAGTTGTCATGAAACTGCTGTTACTATGTCATACGACTTTTCTCGAATAAAAACTGAGAGTGTTGAGAAAATAGACAACGAAAAGAATGAAACAAAAGAGGATAGAACCATATATTTTGTCAAAAACATCTTTCAAGGAATTATATTAAGAATCTCTATAAATAATGAGGGAAACATTGAATTTATTCTGCTGGTTAATAATCGGCTGGATATGTACTGACTGAGCATTGTTGCGTCTATTACACGGAGCGATAACTTTACCATCCTATCACAACCTCGGAATGAAATGAAAGAGAACTAACCGCTTCAATTTCACAATAAGCATGCTCCGCGTTTTTTTTACGTATGCCCAGTAGCTGAAAAATAAGTAACTACAACTGATAAGTTTTTACACGCATGCTTGTCTGGCAAAAAGTTTTAACATCTGCTACTGTCGCATCGCTTTACTGTTGAAATGGCCAGATGTAATCTTTCTGTTCTAATAGCATTTTTCTCACCTGTATAACTCTCTTCAAGTTTCTTACTTCACTGCCACGTACTTTCACGAAAAAAATTAATGTAATATCAATCGCCATCTTCTCTCTTTCTGAATGCTTTCCTATTCATTTTTCTTACTCGTCACTAAAGTCTTCTCATTCTCTTTCACTCCCAGTAACTCCTGAGTGATATTACCCCCTTGCTTAGGGTCAATTGTTTAAAACAATTGACCCGGGTTAAGATACAGTATGACAAAAGAGTCAGGTAATTTCTGGAGCGATAGACTGAACTGATTATCTTTTTCACGATACCTGTATTTTCATCAGCATAATACTCAGTTGCTAGTTTCTGTTGCATCTTTTCCAGATTGACCCTGAAGTGTACATTGTTTTGAATGGATGCAGGACAACTTAACTTCGTCAACTTAACGCCGCCAATGGAACGCCGGGACTGAGATAACCCAGCACCTAGAAAAACATAACATTTTTATAACCGAATAAATATAATTTATTAAGTATTAAAACCTTTATTAGTTAATATTTTTCTTCAAATAAGGCATTTGAAAATGCATTATGCAAAAGGTGAACGAGGTTTTGCTTTTAATTATTTTTAAAGAAATTTTATTTTTTTAATAAAGTAAATTGACATATAAAAATAATTCAATACAACACACTTGTTATCAGTTATATTTTAATAAATTAAATTAAAAAATGCAAGACAAAATGATTTTGGTTTTAATTATTTTTAATAAAGTAAATCGTAATTTAATTTAATTTTTAATAAGTAAATGGAAATTCTAAAATATTTTTATAAGAAATAATTAAATAATTAATGATTTAATCTATTATCCTTAATAAATTCCTTTTATTCGACTATAACTCATGTTTTTTGATGATGAGCTTTGTCAGTCTTGTGTTGTCCTGGTGCTCAATAGGCGGTGTTCAGACGGCTGTGTTGAATCGGTGGTGTTGAGTTATCCCTTCCCGGTTTTGAATAACAGGGATGACAAATCCTGAAGAGAACCGGTTATCCATACTCTCGTAGATTTTTGATGAACGAATCAAAATATTTACCCATTTTAGGAAAAATTGATTGCTGTGAAAACCTGCATTTGCTTAACGAGTGGCAGAACTAATTTCAACTTGGGACTAATTTCAACTTGGAACAAATTTCAATTCGGAATTAATTTCTCCTCGGAAGTAATTTAAACTTGGAACTAATTTCAACTCGATTTAAGATCAAAGTTATCAATTTCCGTGTATTCCTAAGCAAAATGCAATGAGCTGGTGTTATTTTTTTTAAATTTAGTATTGAAAATCCTTAGTAGATAAGATAATCCAGAATTCATCTTTCCTGCAACATTCATTCTTTTTTGTTGCCAATGAATAAAGCGGTACTTTTTATTACTTTTATTTATTTAAATCTGTTCCAATAAAGATGCAATGTTCTTTGTAGCGAGAACAATAAATTGCTTAGCTGTTGTTTTTTTTTCTTTTATAAAAACTCTCGTTCAAAAGAAGCCGTTTAGTTTCGATTTGAAATAAATTCCGAGTTGCAATTAATTCTGCCCCCCTCTTAAAAATACCAACCTTCTCAGAAATATCTGAACAGGCCTGTTGATTTGCACTAGATATGACTATTAAACTCTGAAGCGATAGTCAATGATTATATTGAAGGTAGTTACGCAATTTCTGCCGTATCCGTAGTTGGATGCTGATTTTCTATGAAGGCAAACTGTCGATACTCGTGTCACATAACATTCCTGTCTGTATTTTCTGTATCTCTGAAAAAGCTAATTCATTCAGGAAATATTCCTGATTTGCCAATTTTTGTTTAAATAAATTTTCAGGGTTTGTGCTATTGCTTCCTATAGAATTCAGCATTTGCAATAGAGGGATCCAAATAAAACCTTCTACGTGACTGAACGCGGCGAATATGTTTTCGTTTCGTTCCTTTGCTTTCTTTCTTTTTTCTAATCCGTATGTTGTCAGGTGTTTAAAAACGTCTTCCTGTTGCGTTGTCTCTTTCTGTCTTCTCTCTCTGTTTCTATTTCTGTCCTTCTCACAATCATTCTCACATTTTTATTTTTCAGTGTCTAACGACGAGCTTCGCACGTGTTGAAGATGTCTCGCCTTTTATATTTAGATACTTATTGTTTTGCGTTCATTGTACGGATTTGGATCAAATTGTCACTCCGGTATAATGACTCAAATGTTCTTCAAATGTATTTCTTTTGACTTTCCACAGTGTTCAAGACGGCTCAAGGTACACATCTTTTACTGATTGGTTGGTTGATTTTCTTAAGCGGCTTATCAACTTCTATGTGTTTATTTTATACCGAAATCTAAATATATTTGCGTATTTGTAGGTTTTCAGTTACAGATTTACTACATCATTTTATACTTTCAGAGTAAAGGCATATTATAAAATGTATTGTTGATAATTTTCCTATAAATATTAATTTTTTGTATTTCTTATTGTTGCCTAGATTTTCATTTTGATATAAACATGCGTTGCTGGTCATTTTATTATAAAAAATGTGCTGTTGACTTTTGTTGACTATACGTATATATTTGCTGGCACTCTAACAGGTGCTCCCCTCCCGGGTCAGTGTCGACCTATGTACAACAGAAATTAAGAGGAGGCTCCATGCTTCTCACACCCTCCAATCTCACGATCAGGGGCCTTGCTACCGGATAACTTTTATCGTCATACCCAGGACGATCCATTTTTCTTTAACTCTCTTTTATGTCCTTTGATGCACCGTCCAAAATTACAGGCTCCCTGCTTTTGAAAAACCATTTTATCTGATTATTGTTTGCTGTTATTTTTCAATATAAAGAAGACATATTATGTTACTAAAAAAAATGTTTGTTTGCTTTTTTGTTTCTTTGACGTTTTCTTTCCCAGTGTAGAGATCGAAACCGACGTACGTTTGTGCTGAAAAGCTCTCTATTTATTTTGTGCATATTTTTTGTATTATTTTCAAATTTAAAGATGTAAATAATCCGTAGCTTGACTCCTGTTTACCGGGCATAGTATAAGAGGAAGTCAGAGACTTGAATAACACTAAATGACTAAAAGAAATGGTGGAATCTCATCACGATCTTTGTAATATTAAATATCAGACCTCGCAGAAGAAGAATAAGATCAACATTATTGAAGGTCTCTTTATTACATTGATTAACCTTCCTTTTATTTACCCTACTTTTTATTTACCCTTCCTTTTATTCAAAGTTCGTTTTATTTACCCTTCCTTTTAATAACAGCCTTTTATTTACCCTACTTTTTATTTAATTTTCCTTTTATTTACCCTTCATCTTATTTAGCCTTCCTTTTATATACCCTTCCTTTTATTTTGCCATCCTTTTATTTACCCTTCCTTTTATTTACCTTCCCTTTTATTTAATGTTACTTTTATTTACCCTTCCTTTTATTTAATGTTCCTTTGATTTAGCCTTCCTTTTATTTACACTTCCTTTTATTTACCCTTCTTTTTATTTAATGTTCCTTTTATTTAGCTATCCTTTTATTTACCCTTCCGTTTATTTACCCTTCCTATTATTTAATGTTCCTTTTATTTAGCCTTCCTTTTATTTAATGTTCCTTTGATTTACCCTTCCTTTTATTTACCCTTCCTTTTATTTAATGTTCCCTTTATTTATCCTTCCTTTTATTTACCCTTCCTTTTATCTAATGTTCCTTTTATTTAGCCTTCCGTTTATTTACCCTTCATTTTATTTAATGTTCCTTTGATTTACCCTTCCTTTTATTTAGCCTTCCTTTTATTTAATGTTCCCTTTATTTATCCTTCCTTTTATTAACCGTTCCTTTTATTTACAGTTATTTTATTTACGCTTCCTTTTATTTACACTTCCTTTGATTCACCCTTCCTTTTATTTAACATTGCTTCTATTTAATGTTCCGTTTATTTACCCTTTATTTTATTTACCGTCATTTTATTTACCCTTTATTTTATTAACCGTTCCTTTTATTTACCGTCATTTTATTAACCCTACTTTTTATTTACCCTTCCTTTTATTTAGCCTTCCTTTTATTTAATGTTCTATTTATTTACCCTTCCTTTTATTTAATGTTCATTTTATTTACCCTTCCTTTTATTTACCCTTCGTTTTATTTAATGTTCCTTTTATTTACCCTTCCTTTTATTCACCCTTCCTTTTATTTAATGTTCCTTTTATTTACCCTTCCTTTCATTTAACCTTGCTTCTATTTAATGTTCCTTTTATTTAACCTTTATTTTATTAACATTTCCTTTTATTTACCGTCATTTTATTTACCCTACGTTTTATTTACCCTTCCTTTTATTTAATGTTCCTTTAATTTACTCTTCCTTTTATTTCGCCTTCCTTTTATTTACCCTTAATTTTATTTAACATTTCTTTTATTTACCCTTACTTTTATTTACCCTTCCTTTTATTGACAGTTACCCCGTTGTGCAAATTTATTGAAACAACTGCTTTAGTTTCCTTTCTTGCTATATACGATCAGTTTTAGACCCACTAGAGTGACAGGGTGTAATCGATTTCTATTTATTCCTCAGATTAGTTCATTTGCAGTGGTGTGCAGTAATATGAATCTCTTTTCGTGGCGTATGATGAAATTTTTTTGGCCGTGAAAAATATTGCGTCATCCGTGATTGCATAAGGTTTTCATCACGGCCACACACTTATTGTTTTGACTGTCGATTATTTGTCCTAACGCCATTGTCTGCGATGGACATTACTCCAAGGAAGCGTACGAATATTACAACACTACACGAACACACTGGCAAGCTTTACCAGTGAGCAATTCAAAGTACTATAGACTGGCGCAGAAACTCTCCTGACTTAAATCCAATCGACAATATGTGGTCAATCTGCAAGAAAAGACATCGTGGAATGGACATACGAAGTACTAACATGTACACTGTGACATGTTTAATTGAAAAGATACAATGAAAAGTAAATAATAATGGAATTATTCGTTTTGTTTCAAATGATTTTCACAGTGGTGTATGATTGCTTATTGAAGGCAGCTCTAGCAAAATTGTAAGCGAGAATATTGAAGTCAACAGTTGTTATTATCAGGTTTTCTTTGCATTCCTGATTCTCTACCGTCATTATGAAAAAAAAAGTTCATTTATCATATCCATTTAGTTTACTGCTTTATTCAAGTCGAATGGTTTGTCGCTTGGGAATACCCGGTGTTGTAAGCTTGGATGTGCAGCTGGTGAAATGGATAATGGCCCCCAAGTGTTAATCGGAGAGCCGAGCTCCAATTCCCGATGGTTTCGTTATATTTATTTACGTGAAAATAATCTTCGGAAAGGTAACAATGCACCACTTCGTCTCCCCATCTGTGGGTTAATTAGTAGGACATGTATCTTTAAACCTTTCTTATCTCCAAAAATCATATTCAAGTCGTTTTCTTGCTCCGGGGTCATGGCCCCGGTCAACTGTACTCAAACGTAAATTTGTGACAATAATTCAATTACGGTGACTGATTGTTTGGTGATGTCTTGTCAAAATATTATGATACGATTGCGTCAGGTTTTTACTTAATTAGGCTTATTTCATTTAGTCAACTGTTTTATTCATTTCGCTGTGCTCCTCTAGAAAGGTGTTCCTAGCAAATGGTCTTCAAAAGTAAGCCCTCTCGTTGTGTTTTTATTTTCCAGTATAGGAATCTAAACATGTCCGCTTGTGATAAAGATGTCTAATTCTTTGTTATTTTTGTATTATTTGCAAATGTAATTTTTTTGTGCTATTTCTCATTGTGCAAATTATAATTAAACGTTTACTTATGTTGAAAACATCTCTTTTTTCCAATTGATTCTTTGTTTATACACATTTTTGTTATTTCGAAAAATTGCAAGGGTATTGCAGATTGTGTTAAGTCATGGAGATTTCTGCAAGAGCTACAAATCGAAACTTAGGCAAACTAGTTAAAAGCATGTCAGCTTTAATGACTTACTCAAATGTCGGCCGCAGTTGAAAGCGAAACACCACCATTTCAGACGTCACCCGAGATTTTCCTAGAACGTTGACCAATAAATTCGCCTTCATGCTGAAAGGCATCTGCATCAATGACTCTAAAGAATCTTTGCAGGTGCCGACCCATTGGCGACGAGTAAAAGTTAAATCATGATTTAGAATACAGGGTCATGTAAATATTCCTTCATATCATGCGGTTTCTAAAAGAAAATCAATGTTTAATGTGTTAATTTTTGAATTTAAATCAATTGAACAGCTAACTTTTTTATTACTACAGTGTAACCCGGATATAAAAGACCCGGATATAAGAGAAACCTCGGGTATAAGAGAGATTTTCTCTGGTCCCAAATTAGAGCCATACTTACCTAAACAAAATAGACGAAACCTGGATATAAGAGAAACCCGGATATAAGAGAATTGTTCTCAAGTCCCGACAACTCTCTTATATCCGTGTTACACTGTATTTCGAAGTAACTTTAGGGTTAATTTATACGAGGGTCATTCAATAAATAAGGTGAATTTTTCGGTATAAGGACTTCTAATACAGATAGAAGATTACTCTTTTATTATTATTTTTTGTTTTACTTCTTTTTCACATGGATTTAATTTCTTTTGCAGATTAAAAAAAAACTTTGAGAGTTTTGGCGATTAACAAAGATGGCCGACCAAGAAGCATGCTCCAGGATTGAACAGCGGTCAGTTATCAAGCTTTTGGTTGCTGAACGGTGCAAACCATTTGAAACTCATAGGAGAATGTCAACTGTGTATGGTGTCACATGTTTCAGCAAAAAAAATGTCTACAAGTGGGCTAAATTGTTTAAAGAAGGAATGTTCCGAACCTGAATCAAAAGATAATATTTATTAAAAGTGGGGACTGGAATAATATTTTGGCTTTTTCGCATAACGACTACAAAAATAATAGTAATAATGATCATAATTTAATATCAAGACGATTAAAAGATTAAAAACAAGAGCCCACTTGAAAGGAAAAATTAAAGCGAGAAATTGAGTAAATAAGATGCGAATTATCTGTACTAGATGAGATTTAAAGAATCCAGACCTTTAAGGCAGAAATGTAATAAGATCAAGCCGAAATATAAAATTAAATCACGAAATGAAATCCCACGACTCAAGGAAATATTTAAACAGAAACGGTAGTTAAAAGCACAGAGAAAAATACGATAATAAAAGCATTGTAGCTTCTATCGACAAAATAAGATATTTCAAACGATCGTCCTGGGTATGACGATAAATTACGTCCAGCTGCAAGGCCTCTGATCAGGAGGTTTTGAGGAGCGTGAAACCAACTCTTAATTGCTGGTGTTCCCAGGTCCACTCTGACCCGGGTTAGTAGCACATTAGAGTCCCAGATAAGGGCAAATCGTTAAGTATTACCAGCAATACTTTTTTGAAAAAATTATTACTAGCAATACAATTTTGAAGGAAAAAGATTACCAGAAACTTTTTTTTGACAAAATATTACCAGCAATAAATTTTTTGTCGGCATTAAATAACCCATTGAGGTGTTGATATGCCGTAAAACAAAACAAACCAAATAAACCAAACCATTCCAAACGACCCTCAAGAAGTTTTACAGGTACATTGAAAAAGCAGCTGCAGAGATAAAATAAAAACCATCTAGCGAAAAATGAAAATAAATTTGGAGAATATTGGAGCAAGCCAAAAGAATATAATCCCAATGAAGAGTGGATCAAACGACAACAAGAAAGAATCTAATCCAACTTGAATTAACTCTAAAAATTACAACAATCGGATTGGAAACATACTGCATACTTTTACTGGTAAAAAACAGTCTATCGTAAATGGGAATAAATATTTCTTTCTTTGCCTTGACACATTCAAGACTCTTTTTGTGTTGATTTATTTATAATATACTAATGAAAGCCCCAAAATCACACATGTATGTAAAAGAATTAGCTATACGATATGAACTTTGACTGATTGGTATATTAAGTCTTGTCAAACATTTGTCGCTTATTTAAAACCGAAATATTTTTCCTACTGCTCAGTTATTCGTTTCAGTCGGTTAAGTGCCATGCGTGATACACGCTTAAGTGATTATCTGTCTTTTGATACATGACAAACAAGGAAAATTTTTGTCATTAATTTCTACGGTAGAACAGTTGCCATCCGGTCTGTCCTGCTATTTGGCCATAACTGGGAGGAGAAGAGGATTCTGACCTTTCCCCAATAGTATTAGCACGTAAGTAAATGTAATGTATTCGACTGAAATTCGAACTTGGCTCTCCGATTCCTCAACCCGAGTGGCTATCCATTACCCCACCGTGCCTCCTCAGTTATCAATAGTCATATTTCCATTGGGTCTGTACTATCGAACATAGGTATTGAATTTGTAAATATTATGCCACCAGATTTTAAGCTACCGTGTTCATTGGGCCAACAGCCTAGTTCATTACGTGGGGAAGATAGTAAATAGGACTCAGTGGAAATAGGATAAGAAATAACTGAGAATAAAAAAAGCGAGAACGACTGTGTAATAAAACGATCAATTAGAAACTTTCTGAATTTTCCGGGATTAACAAACTCGAAGAGAATCGGGTGTCACTATTTTCGTAACGTATTGATGAAACCAACAACCGTAGCATTAGTTTGAATATAAACAAATATATCTCCTCACCATACAAATCCAAGCAGAAAGGTTCAATTTATATACAAATTAATAATAATAATTACTTTTTCTTCGTTTGCCAAAATTTGCGTTGACATGGCAGCGATCACGACAGTGTAAAAACGATCGCCGTTAGTGTATTTATGTAAAATAAAAAATACTAACAGCATCAAATGTTATAAACAGAAAGAGAAGCTGAATAAAGAGCGAATCGAAAGAAAATACTCATAAGGAATAATTTTACACGCTTCACCAAAAACCCGGTAACATCAACATATAGGTTGCCTAGAAGATTGCCCCACTAGAATCATCCCATATACTAAGAAAATTTAATGACAATTCTCCTATAAGGCCTTAGGACCATAGTCTGGATCCGACTCTAAAGGATACAAAGCAGGAAATAATAATATATACGCAAATGATAATAATAATAATTACAAAATTATTATTAATAATAATTAAAATTATCATAATAAATATTATTATAATAGAATTATTAATTAATAATTAAAATTATTTTGTTTGGTTTGGTTTATTTTGTTTTAGGGCATATCAATATCAATGGGTTATTTAATGCCGACAGCATTTTTAAGGATAGATTCGTATGAATAGAATATGTATTCTTTGGTTTAGATTGGTTTGTTTTATGTTGTTTTATGCCATATCAACCTCAATGGGTTATTTAATGCCGACAACATTTTTAGGATAGATTCGTATGAATAGAATATGTATGCCTTGGTTTTCATCAGTTTGGTTTATTTTGTTTTACGGCATATCAACCTCAATGGGTTATTTTATGCCGACAACATTTTTAGGATAGATTCGTATGAATAGAATATGTATTCTTTGGTTTAGATTGGTTTGGTTTATTTTGTTTTACGGCATTTCAACCTCAATGTTATTTAATGCTGACAAAAAATTTTATTGCTGGTAATATTTTGTTTTGTAAAAAATCTGTTTCTGGTAATATTTTTCCTTCAAAATTGTATTGCTGGTAATATTTTTTTCAAAAAAGTATTGCTGGTAATAGTTAATTATTTGCCCATAGCTGAGACCCTAACAAGCGCTACCACCATGGGTCAGGCTGGACGTGAGAACACCAGCAATTAAAAGGTAGTTCCACGCTCCTCAAATCCTCCTGATCAGAGGCCTTGCTGCTGGATGTAGTTTAACGTCTTACCCAGGACGTAGATGTAGTTTAACGTCTTACCCAGGACGAAAAATTATTTTTTTAAATATAAATTGAATGTTCATCCGAGGAAAAATATCTAATGGATAAAGCTTTTTCGTTAAAATGTAATTTTTTTTACTGGTAAGAAAAAAGGTTCGTCGTTAATGGGAATAAATATTTCTTCCTTTGCCTTGACACAAAACCCAATACGTTGCCAGTAAACTAATTTCTGAATTATACCCAAAAAATACCGTGGTGATGGAGGACGGCCGGATGGCATTGCCGTTTTCCCTTTTGGAGTGGGGAGGTCGCTGGTTTGGGATGCGACCTGTGCAGATGCATTTTCGGCCGGTTATTTGATCAGTTCCGATGTTGAGCCGGGGTCCGTCGTCCGGAACGCAGAGATGAAAGGGATGGTTGAATGTTTTTCTCTTGCAGATAGATTTTTTTTTTTTGCTCCTGTGGCGGTGGAGACTTCTGGGGTTGTTGATCCTCGTTCGGTGGCGTTCCTTCGGGGGATTGGCGCGATTGCGTCTTGATTGGGAGTGTGGCTCTTGCGGCCTGTCTCACTGGCGATGGTTCGAGGTGGTGCTTTCTCCATCATTTCGGCTGGCAGAGGATTGAAAAAAATGTTTATAGTTACTTTATTCAAACTTATTTTAAATAAATAAATTAAAATAAAAAAAACTGTATCACACCCGGTCGACACATCAAATCATTAGTTTACCATTTTATGTGTTTTTTTGGCATTCTCAGATGTGATTTATTTATTTATAATATATGAATTCGACTGTCGCACAAAGTGTTGAAATATGTTTGGTATAATTAATTAAATATATTTCTCTTTCCATTTTTTTAATCCAGTCAGCATGTTTCCTTTAAAATCAAACTGCCATCTAATCAACAAATTAATTTCAAACACTGTAAAATGTGTTTTGAAAAGAGAGACAAAACTTTCAGCGTTAAAATATTCATAAGCGAACAAAAAAAAGAATACGTTTTTTTGACGCATTTCATTAAAATTCCATATCTGTGTTTTATTCAAAAGAGAAACATATTTTCACTAATGAAATATGAAGATGCATGGACACCGATTTTAATATTATTCTCTCTGATATTTCCCAGCTGTACAGATTTACAAAGCTTTCACTTTCCAGAGATCTGCTTCAGTTTTAACCCGAAAAATGGGGCACAAACATGCACGATGAACGCGTGAAAAAAAGACATATTAATTCAAAATATTGTTTTATTCATATTTTTTGCTTTGCATATTTAAATAACAAAATTAAAATGAAATTGTACGTCGTTTAGATTATAAGCATAGAGAAGAATAAGAAATAACACAAGTATGTTTTACGATATTTTTATATTTATACATTCTTTTTATAGATACAAATATTTAAGTAAATGTTTTGTTTATAATAAACAGTATTAACAACATTTACCGGCTTTAATGTCTGAGACATTTTCATAGAAAATATTCGTACTCCGACAGGAATCGGACCTGTATCCTATACGGAACCGGCTGGCTTCAGTATTAGTAGCAAGATTGTATAATTCCCCAGCTCGCTATACCCGTCACCTAACTTAAAGTTACTCGTATACTCAGAGGTCATTTTCGTGTGTAATGAACAGAATAAGCATTGCTTAACTTCCATGATCAAAGTTATTTTTGCATTCCTTGAGGAATTGGCTATGCTGTGATTCGAAATCGCCTTTGATATAACGCTAATCATCAAAGGACTTGACCTGGTGCTCGGTGACCTCAGGAAAACAATTGCAATTAAATTGTTTATTTTCGTCATAAATTCAAGCAAACCGGCCTCGTTTTTAGCAAATCAGTTTTAGGCAAATGCGAAACACTGAAAACTATGTATTTATTTCGCCTTTTTTGTTTATCGCATGTTTTATTTTTTGTATTTGTCATCCGTTAGCCTTAGATACCAAAGATGACAGTTTAACCAAAACAACGTCAGATCATTTCATAAAAAAAAAAACAACCTCTGATTATACTAAGGAAAGATTAAACTTTTACAACACGTTATTATGTCTACTTTCCTTCGTCCGCCTCCACTGTCTTTTGTCTATTTAACGTGCCTGCCAACGGAACTATTATCGATATTACAGGGTCCCCGCACGAAATATGGCAAACAAACTACTGTAGCGAATCAAATAACACTCGATATCGGCTGCCAGCGATACCAAGCTATGTCAGGAAAATATAGAGTACTTACTTAGCGGTTTGCACTCTACGGGAAGATCAACATTCACCTGTCTCTGGAATAAATTGCATTTGTCTTTTGTGCATGGGGACCATAAGGATGTTGTTTATTTCTTGGAAACATTTCCGGTCTTACCAGAGATGAAGAGAATTCGGGATGTTCTGATTGGAATATTTTAGGTAATAAAACATTGCAGTGCGTTTAGTTTTGACAAATATGTGCTCGCAAACCGGACTGAGTTGTCTGTCACGCGTAATACATGGGATGTGAATGAATACATTCACGAATGTAATTATTTGCAATCACATACTTTAAAACGGGTAAACACAGAGGCAGAAAGGAGGAGGTTCTCTGCTCTTCCTCAAGTATTTCGTAATTTGGATGTAGCTGTGTTCAATGTATATTCGGACGATAGGTCTGAGAAGATGCGTTGCTGACTCGGTGGTAAATTACGATGGAAATTAATCGCACTTCTCAATGGCAAAATAATTATATAATTACCAACAGGAAGTTATTTTTGCATTGGAAATTATTAATAAATATATGATGGTCGATATGTACCCGAATTGCATCAAGTAGCGATAACTCAACCTATGATAATGTGTGGTGAAAGTTTAACTTATATAGGGATTATATATATGTGACTGTCTTTTAGAACTTCGTCGGAGAAAAGTGATACTAAGGTTGATGCGACAGCACATGCGCACAAAGTGAGTAGAGGGGACATTTAAATTTTAGATTTATATTTTTTTATACAGGGTGTCCATAAAGTTCGTGTGTACTTAAAAAAATTATAACTTTATTTGTATTTGCGATTGAAATAATCTGTAAAAAATATTATAAAGTTTAATGTACCTAGTTTTCAGTATAGCTAAAATAACTAATGTGATTTCAGACATTACTGTAAATCAGTGAACTGCAAAATCGTATTACTCTTTGTATTTCTAATGATGGAGGACGTGGACAGTGGATAAAGGCTTTGGTTAGATTCAGTGACAGGACTCAAAGAGTGTGAGTTCAATACCCGGATAAGGCAGTTGAGAACTTTCAGAGGGAAAAATTAACAGGAGATAACTGATAACTGACATTCATTAAAACAGGGCACGTGGAACTAGAACAGTCTACCCCAGTGAGCGAAATGAAGGGTTCAGTTCGACATTCCAAACACCTGAATAATGTCGGAGCGTACAACGGTCGAAACGTTGTAATAAATATGGTGACAAAGATGAGGACAATAGTCCGAATAATGTAAATAATGTACATAATACCTCATCTCAGAAATATAGACAAACTTATTTATGCGCAACACTTGGTCTTCAGGGTTTTGCTCCCTGTTTGCGGTTAATACCATTAATTGGCGCCCGGCATTTGGCAGTAAAGTATATTGATTTCTGTCAGTTATTGCAAGGTCTGCGATAAAAAATGATAATATTTTACATGTATTGCGATGATATTGATTGATATTTACAACAATTTTTATAATTTTTTGCGTGTAAACAGCACTATTCTCTGCCTACAAATTTGTGACTGAAAATTAACAAAAATATGGAAGGCTCCATGCATAACCTCCTTTATAAGAAAAAAAAATGAAAAAGAAAGAAATGCTGGAAAATAAAATAATTTTGGCTAATCAAAAATTTTGCACAAAACCTTTTCCTGTTAGCTGAAACCAGGGTTTGTGCCAGAGTCTTAGAGGCTGGTCAAAAGAATATAAGATCACATCTCTGAGCTAGACGGAAAAAGAACAGTATGAATGATGACAAGAGACGCAACCACTGGATAAACCAGCCATGCATGACGCATGAAGTAGGAGTTAAGAGGTTATATGCTAATCATATTTCTGCCCTGCGTAGGGCCAAGCAAAACACTGTAGATTCCATTTGATTGTGGAATACATCTGATGTTTCTATTCAAAATTATTCGATAAATTAATTTGTCTAGCCAAACAAATCAACCCTAAACACATAATTAAAAAGCCCTGATGAAAATGGAGCCATTAATATTGTTGATAATTCCTTGTGACAAGTAAAAAAAATTATTCGATAACGATATACGCGCATTTAATTTTGTTATTTCGATGAGACAGAAAATTGATACATGATAAAATAGTCGTTTGTTTTTTGTTTTTGTTTTTTTGTTTTTCGAAGTATTGAACTTGTTTAAATTCTACTCGCATAACGTTTTGGCTAATCTATTTTTCAGGCGCTGTCTTAAATAAAAAAAATGGCGGCCATTAATAAAAATTAGAAACGCCCATTTAAGTAACATTATGAAAATGAAGAGATATCGCCAACGATGCTGATGGATATTCTTAAGTGAAAATGACAAGATAAAAATTTCATCTTTAAATGAAAGAATTATAGCTGTAAAGAATGTCGGAAATTAGTCTTGAATATACAAATAAATTTGTTACCATTAATTGGCGCCCGGCATTTGACACTTTAAGTAACTTTGAAATTAAGAAATATTTTTCATAAAAAAAAGGAAAAAGAAGCACACAAATAATGTAGATACCTTTTAATAAATTTCTCAACAATGTTTCAGAAAAAGAATTTAATCATTTTCTTTAAAATAATATTTTTGTCCTGGTAAACTACATCCGGCAGCAAGGCCTCTGATCGGGAGGTTTTGGGGAGCCTGGAATCAACTGTAAAATTGCTGCTGTTCCTAAGTCTACTTTGACCCGGAGGGGGATAGCACCTGTTAGGGTCCCAGCTATGTGCAAATAGTTAACCTCCAAACTGGGTCCAAAAAACTATAAAAGCTTAAAAATAGATTTTTATAGTAAAAATAACAGCAATATATTTTTGCAAAAAAAATAAAATTACTTGTCGGCATTAAATATCCCATTTAGGTTGAGATTTTTCTCCCCGGAATCGATCCTCCAAATTTACAAATCAACCATCCGCCCTTGCATGAAGTATTGCTGCCATATATGGTCTGGAGCCTCTTCTGTTTGCCTCAAGGTTCTTGATAAGATCCAGAGACGGGTATGCAATGTAATTGGCCCTGATCTGGCTTCTCGTTTGCAGTCTCTCTGTCACAGACGCGCCGTCGCCTCTCTCTGTCTCTTTTATAAATACTTCCATGGTAATTGGTCCGATGAGCTGCTATCGATGGTTCCCAGGCTCCATGAATTCAAGCGTCGTACGAGGCTTGCAGCCCGTTCCCACCCTTTCACTTTTGAAAGTGTTAAATGTAGACGTCTCTTCTACTCCAATAGCTTCATATCTCGCACCTCACGCCTGTGGAACTCCCTTCCTTATTCCTGTTTCCCTGACATCTATAATCTCCAACTATTCAAATGTAACGTCAATCGACATCTCCATTTGCATTGATCTATCCACTATTCTTCTCCACACCCTTTCGTCTATCACTCCTATCTGCTCTAAATCCTCTGTAACCCCTTGCGTGCTAGAGGCTTCCAGCCTTGCCTGGGGTGAAAAGCTAAAAAAATGCTGTAAAACAAAATGAACCAAATCAAATTAAAATAATCTTTTGTTATATGTACTGATCCATTGAGACTGTTGTCCTCATTTTGGTTGTTATACGTAAAATGTTTTGACCCATATCATTTCTGACCACCGTAAAATAATTGTTTTACTCGACAGCCTAAGATAACCATTTATTCGAATTTTCATTAGACATCTTTTCTCAGTCCAGGGTCCGTGTTAGAGAATATCTTTATTTTATATTTCATATATACATTATGGTGTTCTCTCCAGAATCTATCTTACATATCTATAAGTCTAACATTCGTCCATGTTTAGAATATTCCTGCTACATAAGGTCCAGTACCCCTTCTATTTACCTCATGCTCCTTGATAAAATCCAAAAAGCAATCAGCAATATTATTGGTCCTGTTCTGGCGACTCGTCTCCACACACTTTCCCACCGCTGTAAGGTTGCCTCTTTATGTCTTTTCTATAAAAGTTCTTCGCTATGGTACCTATTTTTAAAAAATTTAAGCGCAGCACTAGACTGGTGTCGAGATGTCATAATCTTAGAGTTAAGCTAAGATGTAACCGTAAATTCTATGCTAATAATTTCTTCTCTAGCACTTCTCCCTTGTGGAACTCCCTTCCGGCGCCATGCTTTCCAGCCGACGTTAATCTGCAAAAAATTAAATGCAATGTCAAACACTATCTACTGTCCACATAATTACTGTTTCTTCACATTATGTTTATATTTCTGTTCCTAATTCTGTTCCTAATTCTTCTACACCCTGTAACCCCTTGTGTTTTAGTGGCCTTACTGCCGTTCTTGGGGTGATACTGATTAAAAAAAAGAAAAGAAATCAGGATACCCAAGAACATCTCAAAAACAATTCAAGAACAATTCAACCTGAGAGTTATTGAATTAACAGTTTCTACGAGCATAAGCCGACAAGATCAGAAATTCAGTGTATGGTCTTTTTCTACGAGCTATAAAAAATAACCTTGTTTTTAAAACATTTATTTTTTAGTGACCAGCAAAATATCCTCTCGAAAGTCTGTAACCTAAAGTCGCAGTTTTTTAGGGAAAAACTGAGTGCAACTTCCCCCTCAGTAATGAAATACAAACGGAAAGAGTGGGGTTCGTCCTAGTTAATGTGACAGAGTGGGCATTAGTAGGTGGGCTGGAGAATTCAGTATAGAAATGAGTAATTGTCGGTGTTTGGCCTATTAGACACTAAATTATATCACTTAGCATCCTCCATACTTCACCTTGACTTTCACAGTTAGCCTGAAGAATATTTACGTTAGTTCTTAAATTGAGAAGATTAAATTTAGAAATTTGTAAAAGCTAAGGATAGCTTCTGTTTATAAGCATGTTTTATAAGTTTATTTTAAAAAGTAAAGAGTTACAAATGAAACAATATGAAATTGGCAATTTTTAAACGTTTTCTCTCTTCAGTTTTCTCAGTGCAAAAAGTAGCCTCCCTGAAATATCTGTTCCGATATTTAGGCGATCAAAATGGAATGGTCCGTTAATTATGACGTATTGGCAGGACTTAACCTTCTTTCTTTCATTCATTTTCTCGCTGAAACCCGTCCTGGGTACGACGTTAAACTGCATCCAGCAGCAAGGCCTATGATCAGGAGGTTTTGAGGAAACATGGAACCACCTCTTAATTGCTGGTGTTCCCAGGTCCAGCCTGACGCGGGGTGATAGCACCTTTTGGGGTCCCAGCTATAGGCAAATAGTGAACTTCCAGGTCTTTTCCAAACTTCCAGGTCTTTTCCAAACTTCCAGGTCTTTTCCAGCACATTTCTTTTTGAAAAAAATTATTACAGCTATACGTTTTTGGAAAAATAATATTACCAGCTATACCTTTTTGAAAAACAATATTGCGAACTATACTTTTTTGAAAAACAATATTACCAGCTATACTTTTTTTGAAAAAAAAAACAAACTTTATCAGCATTATCAGCATTAAATGGCCCAACGAAGGTCCATATGCTGGTTAAAATAACAAACTATCTATCTAACCATCGCTGAAACCTAGTAACGTCATTGATATGGCTATTCCGTCTTCCCGCGAGATAAAAACGGCATATTCCACTCTTCGTGGACGTCACAAACGGGATAAGAATGTAAAGGCACAGATAAGGAGAATTATAAGATTCTTTCTGTGTGCGTATGTTAAGGACATCATCAAAAACTGTAATGCCGGTGTCTTTTGCAATGTTCTCAATATAATACCCTCTTTCTCACACACTCTCTCTCTCTCTCCATATATATATATATATATATATATATATATATATATATATATATATATATATATATATTGTGTGTGTGTGTGTGTGTTATAGTAATTTACCCATGCACGCATGGAGTCTCCCAGCTATAAATTGGAGCAGGTACTGCCTTTTGAAGAGGGATGTTTCCAGCAGTCAGATCTGACATCGGACCGAACATTCTTGCTGTAACACTCGTTTGTATATCTTTGTATTACTGTTGGTGTTAATATATTTTCGTGTAACAGCATGCAATAATTGTCCATCCTACAAAAAGTTTAATATTAAAAAAACACTAAACTAATTTGGCTCCATCTTTCCTGGCTTTCGGGTAAGCCATTTTGCCATCTTGACACCATTTATCGCAAGAAACACCGAAAGAGTTATTCAACTAGAAAGAGAACAGGTTAAAATATTTTTTGTGTCACCCCCACTATGTCTTCCCAACTGATCAATGGTGAGAGGAAAAAGATCATTCAAGCCTTCAGTAATGGTACCAACTTTCATACTCTGGCTTCTATCTTCAAAATCAATTAAGAACCACTAAGAGAACTGTTAATTTCAACTTAGAGTTAAATATATTCTTATTGCTCAACGTAGATTCCAATAGTGTTAGAAAAACCTCGGAGAATTCCAGTAAAACATCTTCAATCATTTCTAAGTTACAACGATTTCACCCTTCACAGCGCCTTCCAGTCCTTCCATATCATCCTCTTGCGTTTCATTTCTACTGAATATTAGACTTCGGCCTAGAAAAACAAATGCTTAAGTATTACTATAATAATACCGGCATTTATTTGAATTAAGTCATCTTTTATTAAAGTAATTTTGAATCGACCAAGTCTGTCCTACCTAAGAACAACAAATGGTATCGGTCAATGTAAAATCCAACCCAATATAAAAATCTCAAAATTATAGCATAAATTCTCGGCTGGGTGTACCGACTACTACTAACCATTATTCCGTTAGCCCTCTCTTTACCCATCCATTCTCTTTCACCTTCTTTCCCTTACTACCAATCTAATGTCCGTCCTGTGTATTTTTTCTATTTACGGAGGAAATTTCGGTCTGAAGAGTTGAAGACCTTGTTGTTCACGAAATAAATTATAATCGAAATTGATAATTAAATTCTCCGTCTTCTTATCATTAAAATACTCTGTAGTCTACATTGAGCTCTCCCTGGATTTATATCCTCCTCGGAATTATCCCGTCCAGTCGCAAACTGGTAAGACGTATATATATATATATATATATATATATATATATATATATATATATATATATATATATATGCTCCTGAAAAATTTGTTTCGGTTGGGCTCTCTGGGGAGGATGTGTGGGTTTGTAAACAGTGACTATTGCGGCTAATAATGCAAGACTCTTCGGTAAATCGAATCGAGTTCTCTCAGTCACTGTGTGTTTGTCTAAAAATAAATACGCTTAAATTCACCTTCTCTGCCGTGCGCGAACGGCTTCAGGGTAAAATTTCGACTGACGCGAATTCAGCCGGTTCTCGATTCTAGCCAGAGGCGACCGGACGTCTAGCCACACTGATGAGCTGTGATACAGCGAAACAGTCTGTCTGTGGATGACAATATATATATATATATATATATATATATATATATATATATATATATATATATATATATATACTATCATGTTGTGGTCGAATAATCTAGACATATTATGTCTATTTATTTATATTCTAATCCTCTCAAAATCATGGGTCAGTTTTTTAGTATTGTCACAAAACTGATTGAGAAAGACACTGTAGGTTATTTTTTTTATTTTCCCTACTGTTTCAATCTCATACAAGATCATCTTCAGGGTGAATTGCTAAGACAAATAAATAATGTAATTGGTGGTTGCGATTATTTTCACGCTAATTTACAAAAAAATCACGACCACCAATTACATTATTTATTTGTCTTAGCAATTCACCCCTGAAGATGATCCTGTATGAGATTGAAAGTACTTATGAAATTAGATGAAATAACCAACACTACGTCTTTCTTAATCAGTTTAAAATTTTCCGTGAGTATGAGAGGTTTACAATAAAATAAATAGACATAATATGTCGAGATTATTCAACCAAACGTGCTTGAATGAAGATATGCTGCCCACATATATATATATATATATATATATATATATATATATATATATATATATATATATATATATATATATATATATATATATATATATAAGTGTGTGTGTGTGTGTGTATATATATATATATTTAGTTTACGAAAAACTAGGTAATCCGTATGGGTAGACCCAAGGAGGATAAAATCCAGAGAGCTCAATGTAAATCAGAGCAAATAATTTGAATAAAAACATACCACTTTAATACATGGAACCTTAAAGTGCTCTGTTTTTATTTAAAAATAAAAAATATATATATATGTACATATATATATATATATATATATATATATATATATATATATATATATATATATATATATATATATATATAAGTCCTGACTTTCATGTCCACTTTTATATTTACACACGCTCTATCTCTGATATTGAGCACTTTATCTCATAAATATAACACACTTTAAGACTATATTTCTTTATATATATATATATATATATATATATATATATATATATATATATAGCATAATGAGAAGCCACGTTACTTTCTTGATATGTATATAGTATATGGATAAAATAACTGAAAAAAAATTGGGTATTTTTTGGCGAAAGTATTTATTTATATGTTTTTATATATATTTAATATTTCAGACCACCTCGGTGCTTCCTCTGAAATTAATTGAATTACTGTATTACTGTATTTGGGAGTTTGTTTACACTTTACAGCGTCCGTCGTTAGACGCGGACGTATGTTGTACTAAAACCTGAGTCTATCAATATACATTTACAGTTGTCTAATGTTTTAGTACAACATACACACGAAGAAAAAAAGAGAAATACTGGATTTTAAAATTACACACATATAAACTAGGGTTAAACAAAGACTTGTGTATTTTAAATCTGTATAAATATTTCAATAGTTCAAAAATTTATTTAGATATAGTTAAAAAACCTTTTTCAACAACATCTAAAATACTATCGTTAGATTTACGTTAAAAAATTAAAACATAGTTGCATTCCACACCACGTGACGTCCGCGTCTAACGACGGACGCTGTAAAGTGTAAACAAACTCCCAAATACAGTAATACAGTAATTCAATTAATTTCTGAGGAAGGACCGAGGTGGTCTGAAATATTAAATATATATAAAAACATATAAATAAATACTTTCGCAAAAAAAATCCCAATTTTTTTTCAGTTATTTTATCCATATATATATATATATATATATATATATATATATATATATATATATATATATATATATATATATATATATATATTATACACAGAAGTAACTCAGAGAAAAAATATCGTTATGACTCTTATGTTTTAATCTGAGAAGACTTAAAATAATTAAAATAAATTCTCAAAGCTTTCCCTGTCAAATAAACTATGGAGGTTGCTAAGTGATATAATTTATTGCATGATAAACAAAACGAGTAAATATTTCTTTTGAATTTTTATCTTATTTTATTATATTTTTAATGTAATACTTCCTATGCATTTATTCTGTTCCGTTTAATTATTTATGTGTAATTTATTTCTTTAACATATTTCAAGGCCTTGAGTTAACCGTTTTCTTTTCTTTTCTTTTTCAAATTCTTATAGCATTTGCTTGGAAATTTACTTAGCGTTTGTTATTTCTTTTACTTATTTTGTCTTTACTGATATAATTTATTTACATCTGAATATATATATATATATATCTGTGTGTGTGGTTTATTAATTATATATATATATATATATATATATATAATGAAAAACTTTAAAAAAACATAGGTGATATTTTATTTCATTATATATATATATATATATATATATATATATATATATGTATGTATGTATGTGTGTGTGTACTCTATTAGTAAACAATCTATAGTTAAGTTCAAAAGATTTCCCTTGACGTGCTCTCTCCTTTGATCTTTGATAAATTCTTTGAGGAATGCACCAGCAAAGCTTTGTGCAATTGCGAAAGGTAAGTGAATAATCGTTATCCAATTTAGCAAATAAATGAAATAACGGAACAACATCAATGGAAAAAAAAGTTGTCTTCTTTGTTTCTAATTCCAAAACCTGATATTTTAAAGATGAAAGGGATTATAAACGTGTTGCACTTACTCAAGTGGCACGCACACACTCATATACACATGTGCACACACACGCACGCTGACACACATAGACACACATACGTGTGTATGTGGATGTGCGGGTTGTATAATGGATAGCGGCTCGGAATCAAAAATAAAACAGCCGGGTTCGAATTCCAGTTGTGTTGGTTATATTCACTTATGCTTAAATAATCTAGAGACAGGTATAAATGCATATCACCCTATGATATATATACCGTACTTATGTCGCAATCCTTATAAATATGTTGGGCACTATTGTAAGTGGGGTTAATATACCGTCTAAGAAGTCCACCACAAGCTATGGTTTACCTAGTTCAACCTGCTGGCGAGTACTTTATTTTGTTTATGTCATAAGGTTACCATTTCATTTTCAAGCTGCGTTTTGGTTATTCCTCATTCAGTAATACTTACTAGGTTACAACAGAAATAAAAAAGAAAGAAAGAAAGTGTTATATACTTTACCTATGAACACTAATCGATATGTCCCAATCCTCACAAATACGTTGGACCTATTGTAAAATGTTGTCTAAGTAGTCCACCAGTAGCAGTGGTTTATCTTCTTCACGCCGCTGGCGACTATTTTGTTGATGTTATAAAGATTAACCATTTCCTTTCCAACATCCGTTTCTGGTTATTCCTCATTCAGTAACCCTTTCTAGGTTACAACACTCTATCTTAGGATTAAATATCATGAAAAGCTGAGCTCATTAACTTTTTTTTGGCAAACAATCTCGGAAAACACAATACTGAATTGATAATCTGAGGACGGTTTTTTTTTTCGAATAAATTGTAGTACAATATTTGCACTAGATCTCATTATTCGGCACTTCCAAATACTTGGTTCTTTCTGTATAAGTCTTCAACACTGTGATCAAATCGTATCTCGAGTAATGTGGCTATTCTGTCCTGCGAACCGAACTGCTGTCACCACACATGCTGAAGATCACACGAGACTCCATCAAATATGTGAATGATCATCTGCTTTCTATTAGTTTTGACATGAGCACGAGCATAGAGAAACGAGTTATTCTAATGTTGTAAACCGTTTCAATCGATTCAGCTAGAATCTGACACAGGGAATATGTTTATGAGATTAAGTATGATAAATAAATATATAACGATTTGCATTATTAACAAGACTTACAAATCGAAAAATAATATTAATTTTGTTATGGAATAATAAATCATTAACAAAACCTCATAGGATTTACGACCAACATTTTTCTGAAAGGAAAGGTGTTGTATCTTCGATTATATAACGTTATGAGCCAGGGAATATGGCGGAGGACTGAGGCGGTGCTAGCTACTCTACAACATCTCCCCTTAGAAATTTTATGTAGCCTGGACGACATATTTCTGTTTTTTAGGGTCCATTTCCATAGTACCCTTTGGAATTCGTTTTCGCTTACTTGATCGATTCTGTCTTTCTGGTTAAGATTTCTTGAATCCTCGTTGACAATCTGCCGTATTGTCGACAATTTAAGGCTATAAGCCAGGCCATCAGGCAGAGTGCTGAAGGGGTGCTAGCTACCTTACAACGAAAGGTTACGTACATCCCACTATTTTAAAACATACCGAACATTCTGGTGGGTTATTATTTTTAATCACAAAAATTAGACTTCCAATATTTGTACATAGTCAAATTCTATAATATTTATATTACTTACGCAAACATAATCATTTAATTAATTTTCTTTGCTTTCTGTTCGACACATATTTTCTTCCGGAAAGAAAATGAGATCAGATCTTTCGATAACAGACATTTTACATAGATAAAGTTCTTCCTAATGAGCTGTACTTGTGAGTATAATCTTTTGTATTTCTGTAAGATTTCCATTTCAAGCCACTGTTTTTTGATACTTTTTTGATGATCTTTTAAGATATATTACAATCTGAAGGAACTGACATGTCAATAAGAAAACATTCTGTTTTTGTTGTTTTTGATTTGATTGTTCTGCCTGTGTGTAAAATTCCATACATTTGTTGCAGGTCCTATCTCTGAAAGCGGGACTGGTTGATGTCCAAACCGGTTTCTTGCAGACCCCTTCCTATATCAGCTGCATGTTTTTCAGTTCATTTATTGGTCCACTTTATCATACCGAGTTTTATGTTCAGTGTATGCGCTCACCGTGCAACTTTATACAAGAAGTTCAATTGTTTCAGAATATTAATCATAGAAACTGCTTTTTGGGTTATCACATTTTTTTCAGTATGAGTCCTGTGTAATTTCTAGTTATCAAGAATTGGTCATGTACAGAAGAATAAAACCTTTGGTTTCAGCTTTTAACCATACACTCCATAACCAATAACGGTTACGGAGTTTGTCTACATCAGCTTGTTTACTATGGGTAAAGGATTGACTAATAAAAGGTTTGTATTTTTATCGTTTTTGTATTTCGCAGATAGCATTTGCGTTTGCCATTTTCTTGGCAGTAGAAAGTGTTATTTGCAGTTTTCAAACACTTGAAATTCACTTTTTAATTTGTTGGCTTGCTTCATTACTGAATAAAATTTCTTATTTGTTTTATGTTATTTAAAACAGATTATCAACCAGTCATCACTACGTTCTAGGTATCTTTGAACCATTTGAAATTCACTTTCGAATTTTGTTGGTTTCTTTTATTACTGAATAAAATTTCTTATTTATTTTATGTTCTTTAAAACAGATTAAGATCCAATCTTCTGTTTTTCTAATTATCCTTGAAGCCCAGTTTCTGTTGTTTCGTAATATAGTTCTAGAAGTAATCCTCTGACTTGTTTGGATCTGGACACAAATCGACGATCAACATCAACCTTGAGATTATATATGCGTTGTCATTTGAGAAGCTTTCGTGTTTTGGCATCAATTCGCTTAATGTCACCTATGCTCTAGTTAAGGATGTTGAAAATCTATTGTTCGTCCAGTTATGGATGTTGAAAATGTATGATGTTTGTATCTTTGTCAACGATGTATTAAGATGAATTACGGCCGTAAATCAAAAGACATCATATATGGTAAGTTTTTTTTTTTACGTGACACCGTTTGGTAGGACGCCTCACACTTCGACTCAAGGCCTTTTGCAAGAGGGAACTGAAACGCACAAGTCTCAACTCAAGTAGCTGGGAACGGCTAGCAGACTATTGCAGCGGTGGCATCATGCTGTTCATAGAGGAATCAAGAAAGCTAGAAAAAATCGAAACAGTTCAAGATAAGAAGAGAACGAAAGTAGAAGCAAGAACATTGCCAGAGCACTATTCCACATTCCAGCTTCACCTGTGGCTACTGCAGTTTTTGTACCTGGTCTTTGTCCAGACTAAAACTACCATGGTTGGGTAGAGAGAGTCAGACACTAACCGATAGAGTATCGGTGAGTGTGACTTCTTTCTTTTCTTCTGTCAAGCGGCGTGTTTTATTTATACTATTCCGGTGTTCCCATATTTCGCTAAGGATGGTGTGCCCCACCTGCAAAGTAGTTATGTGATTCATCAAATTAAATGTCTGTGTGAGGCTGACTATGTGGGGCGAACCAACTTGCCGTTGGAGGCCCGAATTGGACAAGATGAGCCTGCCTCGATAAGAGAGGGTAGAACTAGTAATAGTAATCCCTTGACTCAGGCAGTTTGTCAGTTTATTTCAATGATGCTTGGAGGAATAATATATATTGTTGTGCGGCAGACCCTTTTACACAAATTGGACACGTCCAAAGTATACTTATACTGACAGAGAGTATAACTGCAGGTTGACACACGTTGAGGCAGGGTGAGATATACGTAGACAGTAAACAGGTGTTCACAGAGAGTTATACGAGCGTCCAGCGAGAGAGATAATTACGGCTTCACTTACAGAGACTTGTACATATACTTTCTACTAACCCGCATTCCTGGACTACTAATCTTGACTTCAAGTCTGTATTCTTTCGTTTAATACACTTATTCTTCTATCTCAATTATTGGCGTTGTTTATTTATTTGTGCAGGATTCCATTCCCGGAATCCACAACAACTTGGCGACGAAGATTTCGGGCCTACACACACAAAAAAACTCTCTCTCTTCGATACAACTTGGCGACGAGGATTTCGGACTCACATGAAAAAAACATTCCCTCTCGTCAACACAACTTGACGACGAAAAGTACGGACATACGGGAAAAAAAATGTTTTTCGCTCGCCAACACAATAACTGGCGACAGGAATTTGAGAGTCACGTCGACCACAACAACTTGGCGACAAGACTCGAAGGAACTCACACTGAGAACTACAAATTAACGACGAACATAAAAGAACGTACATAAGTGATAGAAAGAAAAATTTCATCACTCCCTAAAAAATGGAAGATTTTCAAAAAGCAATGCTTGAGTTTATAAGAAGAAGTGAAGAAAACAAATGCAACTCCAGGAATTAATATTAAAAGTAACGGTTAACGCACAACAAAAGAATATCGAAAAAGAGACGATTTTTTCTCAAGACGCAGTTTGGAACACAACAGAAACATTTAAATAAGCTCTAGAAGATGATAAAAATTTCGGGGACTATTACAGACGTCATGAAGACATTTTCCACATTGTTTGCCAAAATTGGACGGAAGCTCAGAAGCTACGTTTATTACTCGGGAAATTGGGAACAGAGGAGTACACAGAATTTGTGGACTATATTCTACCGAAAAGACAAACGACTGGACGAGGCAGTTACATGCCTTATGGAGCTCTTCAGTCCAAAAACTTTACATTTTCACAAAAGGTGGAAATGTCTCAACCTAGTAAAAAGCGAAAATGAGGACTACTCCACGTTCGCCGCAATTGTGAACAAACATTGCCATAATTTTAAATAGGCAGAATTGACTCCGGACAAATTTAAGTGACTTATTTTCATACAGGATTAGTCTCAGCCAAGGACAGTGAAATGCTAAAAAGAATGCTCTCGAAGCTTCAAAACAGCCGGGATTAATGTTAAAATATTGTCAGAAGACTGCCAAAAATGCTTGAGCATAAAAAAAGTATATCGAGGAATCGGGAGTAGCACACATACGTAAGATGAACAAAAAGTTACGTTTTTCACCCCACCCCGAAAGAAAAACAAAAATTTCATGATAAAGAAAAAGTTACAAGATATAAGGCGATTAATGATAGAGATCAAAGCAAATATAAGCTCCCCCATCTGCATGTTACAGATGTGGTGGATTACACTGGAATAAAGACTGTCGATTTAAATACAAGAATAGTTTAGCTTGTGGAAAAATGGGGCATGAGGCATCTCAATGCAGAAACAAAAAAACACACTAGTAGGGTAAGAACTACTAGAATGGACTACGAAGACAAACTAAACACAAGAAAATACGTGGAACTCGAGATCTTAAATAAGAAGGTAAAATTAAATTTAGACTCAGGATCGGATCTAACTATAATTAATTTACAAACATGGAGGAAGCTAAATAGACCGACCATGATGCATACACAGAAAATAGCCAAGTCGGTTACAGGGAAGCGTATCAATTTTGAAGAGGTAATTCTAAACGTAAAATTCCATGGAAAAACGAAAAAATTGAGATATTTGTAATGAAAGAGACAGAAAATTTGGTGGGCACAGACTGGATACAAAAATTTGACGTATGGGATTTGCCTATTAGCTCATTTTGTAAGAAAATAGAGTGCGAGCCGTCAGAAGCTACAAAATTAAAAGAAGAACTACACAGTCAATTTCCCGAAGTATTCTCGAGCGGTTTGGAGCTATGTAATAAGGTTGCAGCTAAAATTGAACTAAAGGAAAATGTTCAGCCAGTATTCAAGAAAAAGCGAAACGTGCCTTTCGCAACCATAGAAAAAATTGACAAGGAGTTAGATAGTTTGGTACAAACTGGAATCCTTTCACAAATCGAATAGGGTGAATGGGCGGCACCAGCGGTCTACGTAAAGAACAAATTCGGAGAAACCCGTGTTTGCGCAAATTTCTCGACTGGGTTAAACAAAGCTATCAAGGATTATAACCAACCATTGAAAGCCCGGAGGAAATACTTACCAAGCTTAACGGTGGTAAGGTATTTTGTAAGATTGATTTAAGGGAAGCTTATCTTCAGATTCTAGTGGAAGAAGAAAGTACAAAAATCTTATGTATCAATACTCACAAAGGACTTTACAAATTTAACAGTTTGCCATTTGGGATAAAAGTAGCACCGTCAATCTTCCAACAGACTATGGAAAACATGCTCATGGTACAGAACCTTGCTACTGCTTACTTAGACGACATTTTTATCAAAAGCGATAATGTAGAAGAACACGCAACACACATTAAAGAAAGTTTTAAAAGAATTCATGATTTTGGTTTTAAAGTGAAGCAGAAAAAATAAATTTTTTTTCTAAAAGAAATCAAGCATCTAGGCCATATAATCAATGAAAGTGGCAGAAAACCAGCTCCAGATAAGAGATCTGCAATAGAAAATATGCCTGAGCCGAAAAAAGTGGCAGAGTTGCAAAGCTTTCTTGGTCTAGCGAAGTATTACGGTGAATTCATTGAAAACATGCACAAATTGAGGGCCCCCCTCAATGAATTATTGAAAAAAAGTAACAAATGGAACTGGACGGAAGACTGTCAGAAAGCTTTTAAAGAGATCATAAAGAAATTAACGTCTGATCTCGCACTGACGCATTTTGATCCCAAACTGGAAATTATCATTGCTAGTGACGCAAGCTCACACGGTGTGGGAGCTTGTATATTACAAAAGATGCTGGATGGCACAAGGAGACCTATAGCTCACGCATCTAGATTGCTGTTACCAGCAGAGAGGAATTATTCGCAAATTGAGAAAGAAGCGTTAGGCATAAAAATCGCCATAACTCGCTTCCACAGATACATATATGCAAGAGAGTTTACTCTTCAAACTGAGCATAAACCTCTTCTCACTATATTCGGATAGAAAAAGGACTACCAATTTACACAGCCAACAGACTTCTGAGATTATTGAATTATAATTTCAAACTAGAGTTCCTACCGTCGAACAAAATTGGTCATGCGGATTGATTATCTAGATTGGTATCTGCGAAATGCGAACCTCTGGAAGACTCTGTAATAGCGGCTTTGCGAGCCTAAGATGAAATTAGTAACGTTGCAAACAATACAGTAAGTTACCTTGTTAGAAATCAGAAGATAATCTGGATGGATGAATTCATACAAAGTAGAAAGAGAAAAATAGAAGAAAAAGAAAGAAATCTAGCAGAATGTTTTTCAATTTGTGATCACGTATTATTTTATAATGAAAGAGTGGTCATACACAAATCTTTACAAAGACGAATTCTGAAGGACTTTCATCTAGTAAAATCCCAGGTAAAAATCGTATGAAAGCGTTAATGAGATGTGTGTATTGGCCAAATATGGATAACGACATTACTCAAATGGTGGAAAAATGTAGAGGCTGTGCTGCGGCAGAAATGGCACCACCTATTATACAAAAACCATGGCCTAAGCTGGACAGACCTTGGTCTAGAATCCATGCGGACTATGCAGGACCCATAGATGTATATTACTACTTGATAAAGGTAGAAAGCTTTAGCAAGTGGCCAGAAGTTTTCAGATACATAAACCCTAGGACAGAAAACACTATTAATTGTCTACACGAGTTATTCGCAAGATTTGGCGTTGTAGAGTGACTTTTAACGGATAATGGTACACAATTTTCCGCGAGCGAGTTTCAAGAATTATGTGCGACTTATCAAGTCAAATATTAAAATACCACCATACCATCCACGATCTAACGGGCAAGAGGAAAGGTTTGTGGACACGCTTAAGAGAGCCTAGAAAAAAAAGCAGACGACGTACCAACAGAAAGAGCCATTCTTACGTTTAATACACTTATTTTTCTATCTCAATTGCTGGCGTTGTTTATTTATTTGTGCAGGATTCCATTCCCGGAATCCACAACATATCTATCTATCTATCTATCTATCTATCTATCTATCTATATATATATATATATATATATATATATATATATATATATATATATATATGTGTGTGTGTGTGTGTGTGTGTAATATCGATATATATATATATATGTAATATCGATATATACATATATATATTTCACATACATATATATATATATATATATTTCACATATATATATATGTAATATCCATACATATATATCTGTAATATCAATATATATATACATATATATATATATGTATATATATATTTCATATATATATATATATATTTATATATATATTTCACATATATATATATGTATATATATATTTCATATATATATATATATATATATATATATATATATATATATATATATTTCATATATATATATATGTAGATATATATATATCATATATATATGTATGTATATATTTCATATATATATATGTATATATATATTTCATATATATATGTATATATATATATATATTTCATATATATATATATATTTCATATATATATATATTTCATATATATATATATATTTCATATATATATATATATATATATATATATATATATATATATATATATATAAAGTGATAGAATTTTGTGGCATTAGAATAATCATTATAGTAATTCATCGAGTCTAGAGGAATCCTTAAAATAATGTGGAATGCACTGGACAGCTGTTTATCTTTATCATCAAATCACATTACAGGAATATGCAGTTGAATTTTTATAGAATTGTGCTTGTCAAATTGAGTATTTTTATTGTTATTATTTAACCTATTTATTGCATGTAAGATAGAATATTATCTCTGATAGCATTAAATGTAAATGTCAGCAACAAAAGGAAAAACAAACAAAATATTAAAAGCAATATAGTAATTATGGTTGTAAATCTTTTTTTTCAAACATTGAAGGTGCATTTTGCTCATGTAACTTCCTGTTATCTCATTTTTTATTTACTAGATATCATTATTATTATTATTATTATTATTATTATTATTATTATTATTTGGATATGTTATGTTTCATGATTTGAATCTTGTAGATCCGGGTCCAAACTATGCCATTTAATTGATAGGACATTTCTTAGTATATGGGATATTCCAATAATGTGACCTTCTGGGCAACTTTTATGTTGATGCTATCTGGGACACTGTTCTTAAATTTGTCCAATTCCTAATTATTATTATTATGATTATTATTTTTATTATCATTATTATTATTATTATTATTATTATTATTATTATTATTATCATTATTATTATTATTATTATTATTATTATTATTATTATTATTTCATACGCTATTTTTAGTAGATAACACTATTTTAGTTGAACGTCACGTTTTTTAAACAGTGTTTATATCGTCTACCGCCTACTTTCCACTGAAAAAAAAATTATTACATAGATAAAGCCCATTCGTAATGTGTGGGCTGTACTTGTGAGAACTTTTTTTTCTTTGAGGCATGGACGTACAGGGATCCCTTCAATCAGCCTACTGGAATCTTTTCCAACCAATCCTAAGGCTCCAACTACAACGGGGATTGTTGATGTTCCCATGTGCCACATTTTTGAGATTTCTATTTCAAGGTCCTTGTATTTTGATAGCTTTTCGAATATCTTCAAAGATATATTGCAGTCTGCAGGTACTGCCATATCAATAAGGTGGCACTTATTTTGTTTGTGGTCTTTAATAACAATGTCTGGGCGGTTGGCTTTGATTGTTCTGTCAGTGTGCATTGTGTAGTCCCATAGAATTGTAACAGGTCCTATCTCCGTAACCGGGTCTGGGTGGTGTTCTTACCAGTTTCTTTCAGTTTCCTTCCCGTAGTAGTTGCAAATTTCCCAGTGCAGATATTGGCCCACTCTGTTATGCCGGGTTTTATATTCAGTGGGTGCCAATATCGTGCAACCTGGTATTATTATTATTATTATTATTATTATTATTATTATTATTATTATTTGTGTATATTATGTTTCTTCCTTTATATCCTGTAGAGCCGGGTCCAAACTATGGCCCTTAGGCCCAATAGGAGAAATATCATTGATGGAACCTTTCTTAGTATATGGGATGTTCCTAGTAATGTGATATTATGGGCAAACTTTATGTTGATGTTACCTTGACCACTGTTAGTAAAATTGTCCATTCCTTTTCTCACAGGACTCAGACCCCGACTACTTTTGCTACAGTCGCAATCTTCATTCCCTAAATCCTGTTAATCTCGATCTCCAGGTTATTTTATTCGGAAACTTTCTCCAAAACCTTCATGTATGTGTTTCTCTCAGATGGTACTGCTATGTCAATAAGCATACACTTCCTGAATTTAATGTCTGTTATGATAATATAAGATCCGCATGTGTTTATTTCCCTGTCAGGTTGAATTGACATGTTCCAGAGGAAAGTCACATTTTGGATATCTGTGTCTGGTTGGTGCTCATACCATCTCTCAGTGGTTTCGATTTTGTGCTTCTTGCATATCTCCCAGTGCACAAATGTCGCAAACTTATTATGATGTAATATATTTATTGTTTGTTAGGTCCTGCTCTCCTGAGATTATATGGCCGACAATTTCATCATGTTTTCCACGGATTCTGCATTTCGAGCTAGTTCCATTCTTGATTACGTGAGAGTGATAGGATCTGGTTGCATGGCTTTTATCCTGAGATGCAAAATTAAGCTTTCTGTCTCAGATTTCAAGCTATGTGCTTCTCAGCCGTTGATGTGTTTTCTGTTGGTCCACATCTGCTTCTTGGGTTCTTTTATAAATATTTGACATGCAACGTTTTGCCTCAGAGTTTGTTTATGTAAATTTCATTTGGCAAATTTGTTTTGCTTTCTGATTCACTCGTTTGGCGTAGATAGTATTCACTTCGTTTTTTGTTGATAGGGTTTCAGGTATAGTAAGCTGTTTCTTGAAGAGTGCAGCTTCTTTGTTGGAGTGAATTTGGTGTTTTACTATTTGTAGTGGAGGGCCATTGTTTTTTTTGTGAAGTATACTTCCAAATCGATTGTTGTAGTTTTTAGAGTTACTTTCAGTTAGATTAGACCTATTCCCTCTAAAGCTCTTGGAATATACATCCCATCAAAATCGGAACGGTTCAAGAGCTTTAGGAAACCGACGTCTAACCCAATTTAAAGTAACTCTAAAAACTACAACAATCGGATTATTATTAGTAGTATTAGCAGAAAGTAGTAGCAGTAGTAGTAGCAGTAGTGTCATTTCCTATATTTTCTGTTGTATACACATTTGCTTCCGACTCCCAACCAGTTACCTAAGGTCAAAAATAGCTTCATGATATACTTCACTGATCATTTGTTTAATTTTTTTTAAAAACGTAATGTCACAAACATTTTACATAGATAAAGCCCTTCGTATATTGTGAGCTATATTTGAGTACATTGTTTTTTGTATTTCATTAAGCCATGGGCCATTAAGAATAACTTCAATGAGTCGATCGGAGCCTTTTTCCAGTCGATCCAACTACAATTGGAATTACTGGTATTCTCATGTGCCAAAGCTTTTAGATTTCCACTTCAAGTTACTTGTATTTCGATAGTTGTTGTGACCAAGTAATGGTTAAGAAATAACAAAACAAGAAGTTGCAGGTAAATAGTGTATTGAACAATAAATACAACAGAAGTGTGTTACACGACTTGGGAAGGTGTGTCGGTTGATCAGCGTTCAGTCAATATCACTGTTATATTTAACGCCCCTCCCTATGTGGCACAATAACGAGTTTATCGTGGGTTCTCCGAGCCCGTAGTCTTGGCCCAAAATATTTCCTTAGAACCCGAATAAATGGGTTCAGGGCCTGTCAACCTCCCCGGCCGAAAACTTGCCCTTCGGCAAAGCCTCGTCCGGGTTCCTCTCTGCCGAAGCGGGGAGTTTGACAGTAATGAACGGTTTATATCACCGTTATATTTAACAGCCCCCACCCCCGTGGGTTGTATGGGACACAAGGCCGATTTATTGTGGGTCCTGCGAGCCCGTAGGGTCGGCCAGAAATATTCCCTTTGAACCCGCATAAGCGGATTCGGAATCTATCTACCACCCTGGACGAAACTTTACCCTGCGGCAAAGCCTCGTTCGGGTCCCTCTCCACCGAGGCGGAGAGTTTGGCAGTTATGAACGGTTTATACCACCGTTATATTTAACGGCCCCCACGTGGGTCCTATGTGGCACAAGTCCGGTTTATTGTGGGTTCTCCGAGTCCGTAGGCACGGCCAAACACATTTCCTTTAAACCCGTATAAACTGGTTCAGGGTCCTTCTACCTCCCCGGATGAAATTTTGCACTTCGGCAAAGCCTTGTTCGGGTTCCTCTCCGCCAAGGCGGAGAGTTTGACAGTCATGAACGGTTTATATCACCGTTCCCTCCGAGGCTTACTTTCCTACTATTTCATAGTAAGTGGAAGAGTCCACAAGAACCTCATTAGAGGGAAGACACCACAACAATATTTTTTGCCCATAAATATTGCATATTTTCTAACGTAGATATTGGCCCATTCTATCATGCCGAGTTTTATATTTATTTGGTGCTAACATTGAGCAACCTGATACAAGATTTCAATTGTTTCTGGATATTTATCACAGAATCTGAATTTCGGGTTAACACATTTTCAGTATGTGCGCTTGGTAATTTTTAGCATTAGTTCTGTGCAGCAAGCATAAAAGCATCGCTTTCTGCTTTTAAACTTGCACTACGTAGCCAATGATTATTACAGGCTTTGTCTACATCAGCTTGTTTGGTATGGGCAGAATATTGACCACGGAGAGGCTTATCTTGCCATTTTTCCTGTATTTGCATTATTATTATTAATATTATTATTATAACTTTATTTCCTTTAATTTCTGGCGTGTACTCATTTCTTTCCGGATCCCTCCCAAATATCTAAGGTCAGAAATGTCATCATGACATTTTCCACTGATCAATTAAAAAAAACAAAGGAAAATCAACAACACATATTTTACATAGATAAAGCCCTTCGTATTGTGTGAGTGGTACTCATAAGAAATTGTTTTTGTATTTCTTTAAGGTAAGAGCTACCAGTAATCCCTTCAGTGAGTCTATTGGTATCTTTTCCAATCAATCCGAGGGCTCAAACTACAACATGGATTTTTGATGTTCTTACGTGCCAAATTTTTGAGATTTCGATTTCAAGGTCCTTCTATTTTGATAGTTTTTGAGGATCTTCAAAGATACATTGCGATTTGCAGGGACTGCCATATCAATAAGGAGGCTTTTCGTTGCGTTTTCTAATAAGAATGCTGGGCGATTAGCTTTGATTGTTCTGTCTGTGTGCATTGTGTAGTCCTAGAAAATTGTTATAGATCACATCTCATATCAATTTCTTTCAGTTTCCTTTCCGTGGAGATTGCAGATTTTCTGGTGCAGATATTGGCACGCTTTGTCATGCCGTGTTTTATATTCAGTGGGTGCCAATACCTTGCATCTTTAGTATAATTATTGTTTTTTATTTCCTTTGATTTTTGGCGTGCACACATGTTTTCCGGGTCCCGCCCAGTGACCTAAGGTTAGAAACTGCATCATGACACTTTCCACTGACAAAAAAAAATTAAAAAAATAAAATTACATAGATAAAACACTTCGTAAAGTGTGGGCTGTACTTGTGAGAACAATTTTTTGTACCCCTTTGTGGCATGGACTTCCAGGGATCCCTTCAATTAGTCTACTGGAATCTTTTCCAACTAATCCTACGACTCCAACTACAACAGGGATTGTTGATGTTCCCATGTGCCACATTTGTGAGATTTCTATTTCAAGGTTCTTGTATTTTGACAACTTTTTGAATATCTTCAAAGATACATTGCAGTCTGCAGGGACAGCCATATCAATAAGGAGGCACTTATTTTGTTTGTGGTCTTTAATAACAATGTCTGTTATTATTATTATTATCATTATTATTATTATTATTATTATTATTATTATTTATGAATTAGTTTAAAACAGAACTATCGTAAAATTAATGCTATATATTTTCACACGTGCATGTTTGTTTCTTTGCTAATTCTGAAATATCTATTGTGAACTGGAACGCGACAGGCTTAAGAGTCTTTTTACGACACCTAACATACCAGTCTCGTAAACAATATTTTACAGAAGTCCTGTAAAATAAAAACACAAGCCAAGAATTTTAAAGAAATAGTTAGTAAAGATATTGATCAAACATTTTTACAGAACAGAAAGAATGTTCATCGTTTGATGTTCTTGAGGTGATAAATTGTGATATATAATGTCTCGTGCTTTGCAAGATGTAGTACAAAAGGGAAGGTGTTGTTCATTACGCGTTCAAAAAAAAATGTTAGCGAAGCTTTCAAATATCGCACCACCACCAATTCTAAGCCTACAACAGTAATCGTTTCTGAATATATATATATATATATATATATATATATATATATATATATATATATATATATATATATATATATATATATATATATATATATATATATATATATATATATATATATATTGTCAACAGTGACTATTTAAGCTAATATTGCATGACTTTTCGGCAGAATTGAGTCACTGTCAGTCACTGTGTGTTTATCTAAATCTAAAAATAAACACGCTAAAATTCCCCTTCATCCCTGCGGTGAGCCGACGGCTTAGTGGTAGAAGTTCCTACGGACGCCAATTCAGTCGGGTTTCGATCGTAGCTAGAGGCTACCGGACGTCTAGCCACACTGATAGCTGCGAAACAGTCTGTCTGTGGATGACAAAAATATATATGTATATATTAAATTATGGGTAAAGTCAAAAGGAAAACTTATCTTAGCCGACGCATTTCGTCGAATAATGGACTTTATCAAGGCAAATGTATGGATTTTATTTTGCAACATGTATTTATACACAAAATTAAAAATGTTATCAGCTTTTCAAAAGTTTTAAATTTAGGAAACACTCACCAGGTTAACTGAAAAGTCTACGTAAACTATGGAGTTCCCTCAGTGATATAATTTAAAATTTAATGTCTAATAAACGTAAGTGAGTAAATGCTATTATTCAATCCTTTTTATATTTTTTGAATTTATTCATATCATTGTTACATATATGTTTTACTTATATATATATATATATATATATATATATATATATATATATATATATATATATATATATATATATATATATATATATATATATATAATATCTGGATAAAATAAATGAAACAAAATTGGATGTTTTTTTTATGAAAGTATTTATTTCTGTGTTTTTGTATATATTTATTTATTTAATATATATATTTTGTATAATTTTTATTTATTTAATATTTCAGACCACCTGTGTTTGTGTGTTTGTTTGTAAACAAACACACAAACACAGTATCTCATTTGATTTCTGAGGAAAGACCTAGGTGGTCTGAAATATTAAATAAATAAATATATACAAAAACACAGAAACAAATACTTTCATAAAAAAAACATCCAATTTTGTTTCATTTATTACATATCAAGAAAGTATACGTGGCCTCTCATTATGCTATATATATATATATATATAATTATGTACCGCGAAATGAACTAAGTCCGAAAATTCTTTTCATATATTTTACTGTTATACGTTATTTATATATACACAAATATTTAAGTAAATGATTTGTTTATAATGAACACTATTAACAACATTTACTGGCCTGAACGTCCGAGAAATTGTCATAGAAAATATGCATCATGGGAAATGTGTACTTTAAATGCAGTAAAATCGACATTTGTAACCAGGTGTTCTTTCATAGCCACACTGGTAAGCGCATCAGTCTATATGACTCTTCCGTATAGGATGCAGGTTCGTTTCCTGTCGGAGAATTAATGATTTCTATGAAATTTCTCGGACGTTCAGGCCGATAGATGTTAATACTGTTCATTAAAAACAAATTATTTACTTAAATATTAGTGTATATATAAATAATATGTAACATTATTTATTTAGCCATTAACATCCATACAAGAATGGAAAACTGGTTACTGAATGAGGTGTATAATATGAATAATATATATATATATATATTACAAATATTATATATTACTCTACTTCTTATTGAGCATTTTTTTTTTAAATATATGTTCCGCACTGTGGAATTTTACTCCATCTGTTCTGTCTTATATCTCTCTTTCGATATATATATATATATATATATATATATATATATATATATATATATATATATATATATATATATGTATTTAAGCTTATCACCCCAAGCAAAGTTGGAGGCCACTAGCACGCAAGGGGTTACAGAAGGTTTGGAGGAAGAGCAGATAGGAGTGGTAAAGGAAAGGATGTGGAGAAAGATAGTGGATCGATCAAGGCAAGGGGGTTACAGAAGATTTGGAGCGAGAGCAGATAGGAATGAAAGGTGAAAGGATGTGGCGAAGGGAAGTGGATAGATCAAGGCAACTGGAGATGTCGATTGACGTTACACTTAAATAGTTGGAGATTGTATTTGTCAGGGAAACAGGAATAAGGAAGGGAGTTCCACAGGCGAGATGTGCGAGACATGAAGCTATTGGAGTAGAAGAGACGTCTACATCTAACAGTTTCAATGTTGAAGGGGTGGGAACGGGATGCCAGCCTCGTAGGACGTTTAAATTCATGAGGCCTAGGAACCAGCGAAAGCAGCTCCTCGGAGCAATTACCGTGAAAGTATTTGTAAAAAAGACAGAGCGAGGCAACGTCGCTTCTGTGAGAGAGCGACTGCAGACGAGATGACAGATCAGGGCCAATTACATTGCATATCCGTCTCTGGATCTTATCAAGAACCCTGAGGCAAACAGCAGGGGCTCCAGATATATGGCAGCAATACTCCATGCAAAGCAGCGAAAGCAGCTCCTCGGAGCAATTACCGTGAAAGTATTTGTAAAAAAGACAGAGCGAGGCAACGTCGCTTCTGTGAGAGAGCGACTGCAGACGAGATGACAGATCAGGGCCAATTACATTGCATATCCGTCTCTGGATCTTATCAAGAACCCTGAGGCAAACAGCAGGGGCTCCAGATATATGGCAGCAATACTCCATGCAAGTGTGAATGGTTGATTTATAGATTTGGAGGATCGATTCCGGGGAAAAAATTTCCTGGCTCGGCACAGGGAGCCAACTTTCCTTGCGGTGGATGATGCAATTGACTCGATGTATCTATTCCATCTCAGATCAGCGGCCAGCGTGAGACCGAGCTGCCGCAGAGAGGAGCTCTCGAGAAGTTGGTCTTCAGACATTCTAATGGGATGCAGCCATGGATACTTGTGGTGGTTAATAGAGAGCAGTTACACACATATATATATATATATATATATATATATATATATATATATATATATATATATATATATATATATATATATATATATATATATATATATATATATATATATATATATATATATATATATATATATATATATATAGGGCACCTGTGATGTTACACCAGGGATATAAACATATAAGTAAAAATAGTTGGGCACCTCGAGGTGGTATAATGGTTAGCAAGCTTGCCCGAGTAGTGAGTTCGATCTTCACTGGCTGCCCCATACTTCGGCATTGTACCACATTTAAGCTACGCTTGGAAAATCACTATATATATATATATATGTTTATGTGTGTGTGTGTGTTTATTTTTGTGTGTGCATGCGTGTTATCGGCACCTGTGAGCACCAGACCACGTATGTTTTTTTGAGGTGTATAGGTACCAACCCCGGCAAGCGAATGCACTCTACTCCGACCGAGGCGTGCGCGGGAGTAATGGATTCATATCAAGTGTATTTATTCGAAAGTGAATGGAATGATCTTCATCGAAATTTGAACCCGGCTCGCTGATTTATCGTTCCGTTTTTCTCTAGTCATTACAGTCTAATCGCGTCTCAAGCAAAATAAGTCTACCAAAGTGAACTTTGAAAAAGTGTAGTTACAAAAGAAACTAGTCAAAGCAATTATTTCAGGTCAGTAGGTATTCATTATGTATTATGCTTTGCGCATATTACGTTTCATGATTAAGTTTTCCATGCGAATTTGAGCCAAATTCTAAAGACATTCATTTATGTGCTTTTCAATTTAGTTCCGTATTATAAGGAACAGCGACGTCAGGGCCATATTCGAATCAAAGAGTAAAAATCATGGGAAATCAGTTGATTTATAGAATATTCGCCGTGTAATAACAGCGACTTATCTTCTGTGACTTTCTAATTATGAAAGACTGGTGGACTGGTTTCAGATTTGTATAATTCACACCATAGAATTCAAAGAGGATGATTACATTGCAATATCTCTTCCTGTTCGAATGACGAATTATAGGGTAGATACAGTCTGTGTTAGTAGTAGTAGCAGTTTAGTAGCAAGAAGAAGAAGAAGAAGAAGAAGAAGAACACTGGGACAAGAAAAATAAACTGGAAAATACCTGAAGATAAAAATATTAGAGCTTAATAAACAAAAATTATTCTTGTTAATTCATTTTTATTTTTTACTTAAAATTATCAGATTAAAATTGAACTCGAATTGAAATCCTGAGAAAGTACTGATTATATAACTGAATCCATTCTAGCAGTAGAGTCTGAAAAAAAAGTTTTTGCTAAGTGTAGCGTGTCGTGTCTATAAAAAAATATTATAATGTCAAAAAACAAGAATTACATTAAAAAATATAATCGTAGCAGTTATAGTTATTAATTCACCCATTCTAAACCAATGAGAATCGATCCGACCGTACTCTTTTTCACACATAAATGCGTCACATTCTCTGACAAGCGTTTTTTACGGAGCGGTCGTCAAAACGCGCGTCAATAAAAAATTCCATTCCTTTTCAAACTATAATATTAACATTTATCTTTTCGCACTCAACAAAAATTCGAGGAAGGAGAACCTCAAACATTTCTTGTATTTTTCCAACTCATTTATCTGGACACCCATTCCACATATCTATGTAAAAGACTGTACATACTTTGATCATTCTTTTTCATTTCCTCCTGTCGCATTCTGATCTATATTTGATCTATCTTTGACCCCAAACTCACAATTTCACTCGGTATTACTGCCTCTCATTTCCCCAACATCACATAACCGGATAATAAATAATACTGGTTTTGTTGTTTCCACGTCTTACCGCTTCGCATTTTTATGTCTATTTTTTTGGATATATAAACGTAAGCGGGTTACAATTATTTACACAGAATTACAACTCCCCTACAAGCATTAAAAATAACATTGTGGCTGTATCATAGTTGCAATAAAAAAAGAATATGCTAAATTAAAACAAGAAATAATAGAAATATAGTTACCACTGAAAGCTAAGTCAAAAATAAAAAAAAGATTAAGACCACGAAGAGAAGTACGTTAATCGTTTCTCATTCTTTTCACGTCAGAGCTTTATTAAGGAATGAAAATTGTACGCAGTGAATGTTCAAAAATAAACACCCAACAAGGGATGTGATATATATATATATATATATATATATATATATATATATATATATATATATATATATATATATATATATATAATTATTGTAATCGACAGATAGACTGTTTCGCTGTATCACAGCTCATCAGTGTGACTAGACGTTCGGTTGCCTCTAGCTAGGATCGAAACCCGACTGAATGACGGCAGGGATGAAGGTGAATTTTTAGCGTATTTACTTTTAGATTTAGATAAACACACAGTGACTGACAGTGACTCAATTCTGCCGAAGAGCCTTGCTATATATATATATATATATATATATATATATATATATATATATATATATATATATATATATATATATATATATATATAAATTATAATTTTTTCATATAGACAAATACAATTTACTCACTACAAAGATGCAACTTCGTTTCTGTGCATTTAGTTGCACCTCGACTGGTGAGCACCAAAATGGTTATGAATAATTCTGTTTGTGCTGTGGGAATTATGCTAATGATAGTCGTAGCCTTGTTAGTTTGGTGGTGGTTGAAGAGGCGTGCTGTTGTGTCGACCCGGCAGTGCATGAGTGAAATCGGGATTCTAGTTAGTGCATTTTGTTAGGATTTTTTTGATCCTCGTATACTAGTGAGCCAACCAAAATGAGCTGACTCATTTTACAGTTTGCCAATAGAAGGTTAACCAATGAGAATCCGATGATTTTATGGAAAGAAATGCGACCGTGTTCGCTGAATTAATACAATGTCTGGATGACAGGAGTTTGTCTTTAATAATGAGAGAAGCCAGTACAAGAAATGCAAATAACTGTGTGTGTGTGTGTGTGTGTGTGTGTGTGTGTGTGTGTGTGTGTGTGTGTGTGTGTGTGTGTGTGTGTGTGCGCGCGTAAAATTTCAGATGTAGTATATTTGTAAAAGAAGAATATGAATAATAACAACAGGGAAACTTATCTTAACTTGTAACACGTATTTATATACAACAGCAAAGATGTTATTTGTTTGTGAAAGTTGTTAAAATTTAACCCTTTCAGCTCTGCGTTCCTGAACAATTTCAGTACTTACTGCCTGAGCTCCTGAGTCAAAATTCGCAAATGATTGTTATGTAGTGTTTCACGGTAGATATGAATATAGATACAAGTGTTTACCCACCGTTTAACTTGTGACTGGGCATTACGTCATTTTTCTCTTCCACCGGTAAAGCGGCGGTCAGGGCTCAAAGATTTAAGAAGGCTATTAAATATTCATCAGGTCAGCCGTAAGGTCTATTTTGTAACGCCAGTTAATATTTAACAAAATATTTCAGTTTCTGTCCAGGAAACGGAAAGACGATTATCAATCTATTTGAAATTAAATTCTACTTAATTTCATATAAACCTATTCAACCTGTTATGTTTGCATATCTCTCTGCGTAGGTGTCATCGTAGTGCAGTTCTGAATAGCAACCAGGTTTGCTAGGCATAGCCATCCTATGCTCGCCAGTTGTTCTCTATTTATACTGGTCTACCTAATTTGAATACGATACTACACAAATCTTACCTGAAACTTGTCTATCTAACTGTTCCTTCCCATACGAAAACTTCTGGCACTTTCCTTTCAAACATATCTGTTAACCATATCTTTATCCCAGTTTGCTAGGTCCACCCTCACCCGAGGTGGTAGCATCTGTGAGGTTCCCAGTTATGGGCTAAGAGTTAACCCCGAAACTGAAGTAAAAAATAAAAGCGTCAAAATAGGTTTTAATACCAGAGATACTTTCTAAAAAATTATTACTAGAATTAAATTTTTGAGAAACAAAAAAAAAACTATTACCAGCAATATATTTTTGAAAAAAAATATTACCAGCAATACATTTTTGAAAATAAAAAAAATTACCAGCAATACATGTCTCAAAATAATATTACCAGCTATACATTTTTTTTACCAGAAATAGATTTTTGACAAAACAAAATATTACCAGGAGAAAAAAAGGTTGTCGGCATTAAATAATCAATTGAGGCTGATATGCCGTAAAATACAACAAACCAAACCAGGAGTAGACAGGACCAGAAGAATATCTATTAAATATTCCTATGTATACTGCATTGATATTATTTTGCATTCATATTAATTATTTTAAAAGATCGTATCGTATGGTGAAATATATATTTTTAATGCGGAGTATTTCTTTTGTATAATAATAGCTTCTAGAATCTTGTGTCTTTCCTTGCCATGAGTGCAGTATATCATTTTGGTATTATCTACTAATATTGATCTTCTGTTGATAGTTATATTTTGGTTGGTTGTAATGCCATTTTCAATATATATTTTTTTAAAGAATTTCACCCCAAACAAGGCGGCAATGCTACTAGTACGCAGTGGGTTACAGAGAGTGAAAATGAAAGAGAAAACTGAGTATTTGGAGGATTGAGGAAAGGACAAGTCTCTCTGAACAATCTCAGTAATATTACCATGACAACACGAGAAGTCTCTACACATCAAAGGTCCGCCGTTAAGAGGTGGTTCCACGCTCCTCAAAACCTCCTGATCAGAGGCTTTGCTGTTAGACGTAGATTGTCGTCTTACCCTGGACGCGGATATAGTCTATCGTCATACCCAGGAAGGTGTCTATCACTGTATGACGTTCTTGCACACACACGCGTATTTTACACAATTCGCGTATTTTCCATTAATGGCAATGAAATCCTCCTTGCATTTCCTAGATTGTGTCTATCATCATATATCGGTTCCTATATTTTTCCTCATTGGGGATCTATTGTTTCCTGCTTATATTTAGAGATGTTCTGCATAGTCGAGTAGAAATATCGAGTATCTTGGCCAGTGATTTTGATAATTTCCCGAGATATAATAACACTGCACTTCGAGAGCGTAAGCGAATAGCTGAAAGAATAAAGAATTAGTTCTCAGAGCGAGTTTTATAATGCCACGTCGGACACAAAATTATATATATATACATATATACACGTGTCCCACGCAAATATATTATAGCATGTATACTACAACAAAACAGTGTGTAAGAAAGGGAAACCTTACTTGTAATATTTCACGAAAGAACAACTGTAGTTACGCCGGTGTCTCTACGGACCTGGTTAGGGGATGGGTTTGTTTTCTGTAAGAACTGCGGCGCGGTACGTCCTATATTCTCTTAGCTCTACCTTGCAAATGCGTTTCATCGCTCTATCCCCTCACGTCACTCAACAACTTTACCGGGAATATATTAATAAAAGAGAGACAACCACCGTTTGTATCCTTAAAATGGTTTTCGTTTTTTTCTTTATTCCTTCAGGATCTGGCTAATCCCGTCTCTCTTGAAATTCTAATCTTTTGTGGATCTACGCAATGTCTTTCTTTTTTTTCTTCTTACTATAACCCTCAGTTCCCGTTCTGCAAATCATTTACAGAAACCCTGTCCCTTTTGTCGTGTGACTACGAAATTTCCCAAAACCTATCTCTTCAGTATGTTTCCCAGAGATTTCAACAGCACTTATCTTGAAAATCAGCATCCAAGACAAAAAAAAAATGATATCTGAGCTCACAGATCGATCTCTCGCGCGGCCACTGTGTAGATATATCTCTTAATTGCTTCTAATGATGTTTTCTACTCCTTTTTTCTTCTTCGCTTTTTATCAGATGCGATGCCTAGCAACAGCACCAATAGAAAAAGCGCATCACCGTTTTCCCAACGGAAAACCAAACAAGCAGTCTTTAAACAATTGGTAAATACTGATAAATGATTACAGGTCGTTAGTTGAAATGTTTGCAGTTTGTCGTAATGTGGCCATCAAGCGTTCGATAAAACAACTACCACTTCCTCGTATTTCCTGGTATTGTTTTTTTTTATTGATCGAGCCAAACGAGAAATAGGGCAACAAAGCAGACGACAGGAAAATACCGTCTGCTTTAGGGATAATTATTAGAATTTATGATAACTACAGAGTGACGCAATCTTCATAAAATAATGGACCTCAACAATATGATTGCTATTTCCAGTATACTAGATTTGTGGATTCATAAAATAGTTAACCAAAACTTTTAATTTCGATGTGAAGCAAAGATTTACTTAGAAAAATATTGAATACAGAAAGTAAAAAGTATTTTTCTGGGTTTCTGGGCAGAACTTATCAGCAAAGATTTCTTGGTGGGGGTTACTGGGGTTTACTATAATGTATATTGTTGTCTATTGTTAATTCTCAACTTCATCTTCTTTTTTTCAAATGATTGTGCTTCTTCATGTTTTTCTACGTGGTCTTTTTCATCCCCATCATGTTCTTTATATTTTTATCTAATGTTTTAATTTTGATTCTGAATGAAATTGGTACAGAATTAACAAACAGGACGTTTTCATCGTTATGTGTAATATATCAGGTCATCCCATAACTTCTGTCCGAATTTTGAATAAAGAAAACAAGTGACAAAATGTTACATTTAATTACAGATACAATCAACAATGTATTTTCCCTGATTATCTATGACATCCTTCCATCTATTAACAAGCTTACTAATTCCATTACTGTAAAATTCTTTTGGCTTTGATTCGAAGAACTCACAAATGTCAGTTTTAACCTCTTCCTGTGTTACAAAAGCTGTTTCTTCCAAATGATTCTGTAAGCTACGAAACAAATGTTAGTCTGAAGGAGCAAGGTCGGGAGAATAAGGTGGATGCGGAATTTTCTCCCAACCAAGTTCTTCGATCTTTTGTGACGTGATTCTTGCTGTGTGTGCTCGCGCATTGTCCTGATGAAACATCACCCGTTTTCGATTCACTAGAGCAGGTCTTTTTCCCTCAAAGATTGGTTCAAACGCTCTAATTGCTGACAGTATTTTTTGAGCATTAATTGTTGCATTAGTTGGTAAGAATTCAAAGTGGATTATTCCTTGGTAAACCCACCAGATTGAAAGAAGAACCTTTTGCCCATGAAGTTCCCTTCTCAGCTGTGGCTGGGGTCCTTCCCCATTACCAAGCCACTGTCTACGACGCTTAACATTTCGATAAAAGATCCATTTTTCGTCGCCAGTCACAAGTTGACCTAAAAACGTGAAAAAAGTTGGCGAGAATGGAGGGAAGAGCAGATGTCAACTCGGGATTTGAGGTTGTTTTCAGACAATTCATGAGGCACCCATTTTCCAAGTTTAGGAACTTTTCCAAGTTGTTGAAGATGATGAACAGTTGTATGGTTTGAATTGAGAACCACTGCCAATTCCTCAACTGATAAAGCAGGATTTTCTTCAAGGGCTGCTTCAAGAAGCCTTTCATCAAACTCAACTGGAGGTCCGGTACGATCGTCATCTTCAAGGGTGAAATCTCTGAATTTTGCAAACCATCTTCTGCAAGATCTTTCATTCACACATCTCTCTCCATAAACTGAATGAATGTTTCTAGCCGCTTCGGCTGCTGAGTTTCCTTTCTTGAACTCATAAAGCATTATGTGCCTCAAATGATTCTTGGGTACTTCAATGTTAGTAGGGTTTTAATCAAACAAAATTTAATTTTATTGTTCTCTGAAATAAAAGTTTGATCAGTTTAAATGCATCTAAACATAAAAATAATGTTCAGCCCCATTAGACATTATAAAATACTCTTTAAATTTCGTTCATTTTAACATAAATTTAAAATTCGGACAGAACTTATGGGATGACCTAATATTTGTATGCAACTATTACAATAATATATTACAAGATAAATGAAGTATTTATTATAAAATTGGACATTATTTTGCGAACAACCTAATAATTTGGTCTACAGACAGGGTAAAATAATGAGACTAATTGCAAAGACCGACCATACTAAATTTTAGCTACTTTAGTCTTTCAGACATTATTTTCCTAAACACATGCACGCACCGCGCATACACACACACACACACACACACACACACACACATATATATATATATTATTTAGAAACGCTATTGTATGTTCATATGGTCAACTGAAAAATTAAGTCAATTACTTTATATTCGAAGAGAATATTATTTTAAGAGAAAATATTTACGTGTAGAAATCATGTTTATATTGTTGAGATGACAGATTCAACCGTTTTCTTTTGCTTTCATCTCGCTCTCTCTCTTTCTCTCTTCCCCTCCCCCTTGTTCTCTCTCTCCCTATATATATATATATATATATATATATATATATATATATATATAGAGAGAGAGAGAGAGAGAGAGAGAGAGAGAGAGAGAGAGAAAGAGATTCAGTTGTATGGATATGATTTTGGGACCCTAGATTTCACGCTTTTACGATCATCAGAAAAAATTTTCAAGATTTTGTCTGATGATCGCAAAAGCGAGTAATCCAGGGTCACGAACTTATATCCTTGCGACTGAATATATATATATATAATCCGTATGGGTAATACCAGAGGATATAAATCCAAAGAGAGTTCAGCGTAAGAACAGAGAAAATGGTAACGGGTTTCTAAAGTTTACGCTTTCATAATATTATATATATATATATATATATGTGTGTGTGTGAAAGAAATTGTTAGGAGTATTTGAGATAATCATAATTAAGTAATTCATCGAGTTTTAGAAGAAACCTCAACACAATGAACTGGACAGCCGTTTCGTCCTATATTTGGCGACTCATCAGCAGTGCGCATCCACTACCAGGAATTGAAACCCGTACAGTTACGTTATTATGCAAACGTCATACCAACTGTGCCACGTGCCCCCGTGACGAAGAGATAACGAATTAAACTCGACATAGCGCCGCTCATTCACGTATTTCATGGTGGCACTCATCCAAGTTCCTGAAACCAAGGATTGCTGGATGGAGCGGCTTGGTGATAGTAGTCGTGGCTCTCGGGGTCCGGATTACTCTCTGCTCAGAGGCAGAGAGTTCGACGGTTTAGCCGAGAAGGCGTCGCTGTCTCCTCTATTACAGACTGTCCGAGTATTCAGTAGTAGTAGTATATGTATACCTCGGGTGAGTCCATTTGTGTGAAAAGGGGAGACCCTTTAATAATAGATAGGGAGTTAGTATCTTTTCCTTTCTCTTATGGTCGACAATTAGAGGCACTGTAAATTTTCTCTTCCTGCTAGTCCTTCCAATTTCTGTGTCTTCTTGTGGACTTTGAATCTTAAAAACTTCAAAGGTAGACTCCATCGACTCGTCATTTTCTGCGGGTGACGAGCTTGGCTCTTCAACCCGTCTATTTTGTATTTTGTCAATATGTTTTCTGTGGGTACATTTTTTGCCTTTTGTGTACATCACGTTTCCTAGTCTGTTAATTATTGTAATTGGGTCCCCATAAGCCATATTGTTACTGAAATAGGCCCATTCTTGTTTGAATGATCTCTTGAGTACTGTAGGTGTATACCGGTTTTTATTTATTTTTTCCTTCGTCCTCTGAATAAATTCATCCTTTTTCGCTTCTTTTTTTATCTCTCGCAAGGTCACAGGTAATTCC
>OZ038491.1:46036607-46049107 GCA_964036315.1 Acanthosepion esculentum
TTACATGTTTTTCTATTGTTCTCATACCATTTTGGTAGAGGGTGACAAGACATTCGAACATCCTGTATATTTCTATATAAATAAATACATGGAGACACATTCAGTTGGCTCTTGGTAAGAATATAAGTTCTTCCTCCTCTTCTTCTTGTTCTTCTTCTTCTTTTTCATCTTCTTCTTCTTCTTCCCCTTATTCTTCTTCTTTTTCTCTCCTTCTTCTTCTTCTTGTTCTTGTTCTTCTTCCTCTTCTTCTTCTTCCTCTTCTTCTTCTTCCTCTTCTTCTTCTTCTTCTTCTTCTTCTTCTTCTTCTTCTTCTTCTTTTTCTTCTCCCTCTTCTTCTTCCTCTTCTTTTTCTTCATCTCCTTCTCCTTCTTCTTCTTCTTCTATATCGGTATCCCTTTAGGACGTAGCCGATCATTGCTCTCGACTATCTCCTGTCCTCTTAAGATATTTTGTCCTTTTGTTAACCACCCTAAAACTTGTTCTGGAATCCGTCTACACAAACATAGGTTATGCTGTGTTTTCCTCTTTCGCACTTGCTTTCATCTAAGGGTAAAACAGTAGCTTAGACTACTTTCTACATCCGAGAGATGTTTGATCGTGAATTCGAGAAGTTTGACACTGAAGTCGAAACTGAAGAAAACAAACGTGAGTCGCAGCACTATGTCTCCTAAGAATGAATGGCAATAAAGTAACAATAAAGTAAAACGAAGCTGTGGAGAGCGATGACTGAATACTCCCTGTATAGTGTAAAAACGAAGCTCGGGATTATCGTCGTGAGTGAACCTCATGTACGCACTTCTCCTTCCGGAATGTATGATTCAAAGTAGGGGTTGAACAGAAATGAAGAGGAAAATGATTTTTAAGCTATTGTTCAGATGATGTAAGATGCAAGAGCTACTAAATATAGATGGTTACCAACTGGTTTTATTTCATTTAAGAATTAGCAGATTATGAGGATATGTGGGATAGATAAATATGGGAGTAAAATTGAAAAGATTAAAATTGTAGCAATCGCGATGATCTCCTCTTTTTTAAGCTATTGTTCACATAATGTAAGATGCAAGATCTACTAAATATAGATGGTTACCAATTAGTTTTATTTCATGTAAGAATAGCAGATTATGAGGATATGTGTGATAGATATATATGGGAATAAAATTGACGAGTTTATCATTGTTGGGATCGTGAAAATATCTTCTCGGGAATCTGTTTCACACAGGAAAGGCTCTTCTGGATATGCTATTCAAGTAAATGTTCCTTTGTACCAATTGAATTGACGCTGTGTACCTAGCCTGGCGGGTCTCATATATAAATATCTGAACTATCGAAAATAAGGAATGTAAATCGCTCGAACTTTTACTGTGGGAATATTGATCATCTTCCGACGTTATCTCAGTGGGTCGTGTGTGGTATGGTTATAAATCAATAAAGGCAGCGTAAACGCTTTTGTCGAGACTGAAAAGATAAACTGTATTTTTGCTCCGACCCAGAATATGGAAGCAATATTTCAATTTTATCTGGTCTTACTCTTAATGGGGGATGATATGAAAGGAAGAAGACTGCCAATTTATATTCCCCATTATGGATATTATCACCGTGATATAGTAACAGCTTAATATGGTCTGGTGCTTCTACTATATATCCCTAGATCCTTGACGTAATGTAATTGATCATGACATCACTTTCTCAACAATTTTTAAAAATATATTATATAGTCAATTATAGATAAAACCGAAATATCTCGTAGGCTAACTTCTCACATTTTAACTGGTTTCCTGCCAGCCATGTGTATAGCTAATACTAAACCCCAGGAGAGTAAAATCCACTTTGCCTGCCTAGCCTCATGTTTTTCACTGACATGAAGACGAAAAACAATATCGAATCAATTGTTTCGTCTACTGCAAAGATAAATTGTTTATCTAAGTCGTATGAGAAAGTTTTTTCTCGTCAGCATTAATCTTGCACGATTACAGATCAACCCTTCATCCGTCCATTGAATACTGTTACCATATCCGGTCTCCTGCTATACATCTCGAGATTCTTGACAAAATCCAAAGAAGGGTTCCTAATGTAATCGACCTTGAACTGAGTTTTCGACAGCCACCTTCTCAATGGCGGGACGTATCGTTTCTGTCTTTTCAACAAATATTTTCATGGCAATTGTTCCGATGAGTATCCTCCTTTGGGCTTCAAAGTTTTCGACAGCCACCTTCTCAATGACAGGACGTATCTTTTTTGTCTTTTCAACAAATATTTTCATGGCAATTTTTCCGATGAGTATCCTCCTTTGGGCTTCAAAGTTTTCGACAGCCACCTTCTCAATGACAGGACGTATCTTTTCTGTCTTTTCAACAAATATTTCCATGGCAATTGTTCCGATGAATATCCTCTCCTTTGGGCTTCAATTACATGAGTTTAACCGTACTGATGGATTGGCAATTAGGTCTCACCTTTTTAATGCTAAACACGCTACATACAACCGTATCTTCTATTTTAATAATTTTTTTCGCGTACTCCTCGCCTGTAGAACCCCCTTCCTATTTTTTGATGCACTGTCATCATACAATCAATGGATTACCAATCGCCATCTTGTTTTCCTTAAAACTGTTTTTTGTTGTACATTCTTCTCACTTCTACTCACTATTTTTTTAATATCATTTTATTTCATATCCTGCAATCACATCCTTCTTACTTGCATTATTGCCTAGATCCAGGTGAAAAAATAACATATAACAATAGACTAGCCACAATTCCCAAGAGATAATATAGACGCAAGTTAATCAGAAGATGAGTCACTTTTGCAAAATGTTACTCTCGCTATGCACGAAACCTATTCACGAAACTAATTTCTACATAAATTATGAGTTCGATCCCTGACCAGGCAGTGTCTACCTGAACTCGAATGGGCGAAGAACAACTGAATGTAAGCAAAATTAAGGAGTATATAACATATGCCACGCTATGGCCTGTGGAGCAAGAACAATATACACACGTAAATTAAATAAAGGTTTCATTTCGAAATTCCTTGAAGATAACCCTGATCGACATACACCTGATGAAGGGCGGAGAGCACAACGACAGAAACAACAAACATGAGGACAATACTCTCTCTCTCTCTCTCTCTCTCTCTCTCTACACACACACACACACATGCACACATATCATAATTAAGTAATTCATCGAGTCTAGAAGAAACCTCAACAAAATACAGAAAGCGCTGGACGGCCGTTTCGGATGACCCGTTATCAAAATGGTCGCTCCAGCCCTTTCCATGATAATTAATATTGCGAATGAACATGCTTATAAAGATACGTAAATTTCAAGATTGGTTATTCCTAAATTTTCGCTTGAGGATGAAACAGGGCTTGATGCTTTAATTCAATTTAATTTTAATAATTATATTGAGTTTTTTAGGACTCATGTAGCGAAGGAATTATATTTTTTTTTTAAATAATTATAATTTAAGATCTACTTCTGTTTGGAGCACTGTTTTTTTTTTTAAATAAAAACAAAAATATTAAAGAACTCCGGATTATTTACCTAACGTGTTCTTTTCTATTTTTTTCATATTTCTACACACACACACACAAACACGCGCTCGCAGACACACATATTCATATATATATATATATATATATATATATATATATATATATATATATATATATATATATATGTATATATATATATATATATATATATATATATATATATATATATATATATATATATATATATATATGCCGCAACTATGCTGAGCAGACCGTAGTTACAGTTTCTAGGAGAGAGCGTCTTATCTATCCTGATCAACAATCTGAACAAGACCAGCACTCTCAAACCCTCGGTCAAAATGACTTGTTACTTCCTTCTAGCACAGCTATCGACTGCCCGCAAGGGTATCAGGCATTTTACAAAGGTGCCGCACGCTGGGATCGTCTTCTCTCTCTCTCTCTCTCTCAATACATACATATATATATATATATATATATATATATATATATATATATATATTATTCATATTTTCCCTCCGTAATCAGACTGAATGAGAACGAGTCTTATTCTTTCATAACTCCAACCATCACGTTGCTGTTTCTGATTGTACTTATGCATACATATATATATATATAGATATATCTTAATGTAATTTACATCCGTATTGACATTGCATTTTTTTAATGTATGGTAGGCTGAATAGATAAAATTATAATGTTGCCATTAATTACAATCGTTCCTTTTAATGTTTATTCCTCTTGGCTTCTGACAAAAGAATATTGATGTCTGTCGACTATCAAATGAATTTCCAGATAATCTGCTACATAATAATTAAAATAAAGCAGAATTTCAAAGTCAAATATTTCCTTCGCCTCCACATCGCTTTTTTAATCCATTCTTGGTGGGGCAATTGTCTAACGGTTAGGGACTCGGAAAGCGATGTTCGAAATACACTCGTGTTCGTTCCGTTTACGTTCAGGCATGAAACGATCTTCTTGGCAATATGGGTTAAACAGTAGGGCTCTAGGCTCTCTTGATCTGATGTGGCAACCAGTCGAGAAGAAGGAAAAATTTGAATTTAAAACCGGCCTGAGGACACATGGCCTCGGTCAGGCTATATTTCCCAGATCATGCTCCTAACGCTGGGATACATTTGATACAAAAACGATCCTTATAGTATTCTGATTTGTTTGGGCTGAAAACCTTTCGTCATCACTCATATAAATGCACGTACACGCACACACATACACACGCACACATATACACAGGTGCACAAACATGTGTGTGAGTATGTGTGCGCGCGCGTGTGTATGTATGTGAAATGCATATTGATAGCTATTGGTTTGTTTTTAAGGCCTATCTACCTTTTGTGGGTCGAATCATGAAAATACTTTTTAGATTGTAAGAATTATTTTATACTGATAAAAGCTCTACTTATTAACCCAAAGATGAGGAAGAAGAGATGAATCCATACATCTATTTGTGCGTAAGTCAATACAACAACCCCTAGTTGAATTGGAACTCGGATCTTCGATTTCTAATTCCGAGCCGTTAAGCATTTCACCACCCGAGTACTTTAAATAATTAAACAATTGTCAGTCCACATTTTTTTTTCATACATAAGATGAAATATATGAAGACCGAAATATATGTTTTGGAGCGTGTTATGCCGCGACGCTAGAGTTCTTGTTCAAACATATACTTAACTGTCAATAAATAAGATATTTAAAAAATCACCTTTCGATCAACACATATTTTGTTTTAGTGTTTGCCTATGTATGGAAAGTAATTCTTCCCTGAAGATGACTATTTGAAAATTTGAAAGGACAAAACGCTTCGCAAGAATACTTTTTCCATTTTGTCACGACTTCTTCACTAATATTGTTCTTGTTAAATAATGTCAGTATGTCACTGTGTCAAATATTTTGAACTTTACTCCTAGACACCGTAGCCCAAGATGTCATACCATTTTTGTATCAGGCCGACACTGTGGGCAAATTAAAAACATTCCGGGTCGGATCCGGACATGCAATCCTGAAATTTTGATTCCTAAGTTTTCATTATTGTGATTGTTTTTGGTGATTTTCTTGTGACGAATTTATTTTTTTTACGATAAGAACTTTTATAATTTGGAAACACATTAGGGAATAATTTAAATTAATTGCGAAATCCAGCGAAAGTCACCCATGAAATAATAAATATTTGTACGGAAAGTAAAGACCTACGTACACCAAATTGTCTTAAAATTAAGTGGCGACAGAAGAATTATCGTTGAAATTTTTGAAAGTGAAACTTAAATATTAATGCAATATTTAAATGCTGCAATCAATTTTGAGTTTTTCTGTAGTTTATTGTTGCCTATCGCATCTACTCCTCCCCACGTATTGTGATGAATGTCCAATCAAATATCTAAAATGCCGCCTAATAGTATGTCTTTTAAGCTAGTGGTATATAAAATATATACCTTTATCTCTCTCTCACACACACACACGCACGCGCACACACACTCACACACATATACATATATACACGAAGGTTATTCAATAAATAAGGTGAATTATTCGGTATAAGGACTTCTAATGCAGATAGAAGCTTACTTTTTAAAACTTTTCAACGCAGTTTCCAGCACTGTTACACACATTTCCCATCTGTGCACAAGCTTCCGTATTCCCTCAGCGTAAAAATCTTTGGACTGATGTCTCAGCCAGTTGCTCACAACACTTTTGACTTCATCGTCACTTTTAAACTTCGTGCCTCTTTTGAACGCTTTCAAGGGACCAAACAGGTGAAAGTCTGAAGGGACAAGATCTGGTCTGTAAGGGGGATGAGGGAGCAGTTCCCAGCCCAGCTCGTTGATGGTCTGCACCGTTTGGACTGCTGTGTGAGGCCTTGCGTTGTCATGATGCAAGATGACTCCTTCTGACTGATGACCACTGCGTTTGTCCCAACAGATAAGCTCAAAGTCATTGCAATGTCATCCACTGTGACCCTTCTGTCAGACAGAATGAGGTCATTGATTGATTCGATCACCCCAGGAGACCTCACTTCTGTAGGCCTCCCAGGCCTGTCTTCATCCTCAACACTGCTCCGTCCTTCTTTAAACAATTTAGCCCACTTATAGACATTTTTTGGCTGAAACATGTGGAATCATACACAGTTGATATTCTCCTATGAATTTCAACTGGTTTGCACCGTTCAGCAACCAAAAACTTGATAACTGACCGCTGTTCAATCCTGGAGCATGTTTCTTAGTCGGCCATCTTTGTTAATCGTCAAAACTCTCAAAGTTTTTTTTTAATCTGCAAAAGAAATTAAATCCATTTGAAAAAGAAGTAAAACAAAAATAAATTTAAAAAAAGAGTAAGCTGCTGTCTATCAGAAGTCCTTATACCGAAAAATTCAACTTATTTATTGAATGAACCTCGTATATATATATATATATATATATATATATATATATATATATATATATAAATATGTATGTATATGTGTATGTGTGTGTGAGTGCTCGCGTGTGCAAGTGTATATAAGCAGGTAGATTTCTCGTTTAAATATTTGTTTTCGTACGAGAAACGAAGTTAAACAACGTCGGACCTGGTCAGTACCTACATGGCAATACCAGGTACAGTATACTTGAATGTGTGTGCGATGTAATGGATCTCGGCATAGAATTGGAAATAGGAATGCCCAGTCACAATTTCATTCGAGTTCCTTATAATCAAATATTCTTGGGAACTTTATGAATCCTACTTCTCTCTAGTTATGTAGGTCATGTACAGGTAAAGTTCATTGTTGCATCCAATCAATTCTTAAAATCTAAAAATATTTTCTGTTTTTAAATAATCTTCAAAAAGTTGATAAGTCGTAAAAAATCAATTACATTGATTGCATATATTGGTAACTCTCCTGAGACATATTCTTATGTATGTTCTGTTCTATCGTGTGCGATCAGGATACTTGAAGACATTAACCAAAATATCATCAAAATATACATTACACTTCAAAAGCTTGACGCCCCCACCCCTCGAATTAGATGACAGCAGTGTGAGAAAAAATGAAAAAGATTTGTTAGAGTCATTGAAGAAAGAATGGAATCAATTATACTTCGAGAAACTTTTGTAAAGAAAGTCAAAATTTTGTGCTGCAGTCATCAAGGCTAAAAGAGGATATTTTGACGAAAGCAAAATTTAATCATAATTTTTCTTTTTTTTTCATAAAGAGATTTCTCATAAAAATCATGTCTCACTTTTTTGCAAACGTGTATAATAATTTACTCTTATTTAAAGTATAAAAAAAGTACTTTTGGGGTTAATTTAAAATATTACCAGGGATGTCCTCAAAACATTTAAACTGAAGTGTATAAAGAGCGTATTTTTATTCGTGACTAGGAAAAAGCCAAGGACATATTCCAAAACCAGAGCAGAGTATTTCTAGACAAGATGATTTCTTTGGTAACAAAGAAAAATATACTGAACTGTTATGCGGCATCTGTTCTTCTTTACGCGAACGAATGTTGGACGATTACCACAAAGATGAAGAAGAGACTCGAGGCGACAGATATGTGGTTCTACAGAAGGATGCTCAGGATATCATGGCACCGAGCGTGTGAGCAAAGATGCGGTCTTAGGGAGGATGCAAACAAGGACGAAGCTTATGCTTAACATCAGAAAGAGGAAGCTGAGGTTTCTAGAACACATAATAAGGAAAGAAGGCTTGGATAATCTGATACTCACGGGTCGAATAGAAGAAAAAGAGAGACAAGGGAAAACAGAGCGCGACATTCCTCACGAGCTTGATCAGGTGGAGGACAGAACATGGTCTCGTGGAGGAAGTAGAAGGAAGAAACTTGTTGAGAGCTGCAAGAGATAGAGGGAGGTGGTGGAGAGCCATAACCGCCTACGTCCTGAAAGGCCATGGCACATAAAAAGAAAGAAGACTAGGTAAACAAGAGGTTTTCCAGTAGACATCTAAATAAAATCACAACAAAAGACGATAGTTGTCCATGTTCGCGACCTGCCCAAATCATGTCCGCTGCAATTTGTAATATTTTACCACAGATATCCTCAATGATACTTTGCTATATGTCCTGCGCTTATTCTGTGTATTAAAACATATATTTAATATATTTCTCTTGTTACCAGGATAAAAATATTTCTTCCATTATGAATTGGCAGCAATAAGAAAAAAATATTTATCTTCATTTAAATTTGGAAACGCCATCTCCTTGCTGCAAGTCCTACAAAGTAAAACAAAAGTACAGAGGCAGAAAGATAAGAATCATTTGTAAAAAAAATTTCAAAGAACTCAGAACTAAAAAAAAATCATTCAAAACTAGATGTCTGTCATATTATCTCTGATGCTATTACATGACGACAAAGAAAAGAAACCGAACGAAGTTTTGGACCGTTAGTCTAAATCTGACTCGGTTAGCACAACAGATAAAACAAAATGGAAAATAAAAATAGACAGGTGTTGATACAAAGTATTTACAAAATATACTGGTTATATCGAAAATATATTTTTCTTTGGAAATCAGCGTAATTTAACGTCTTTGCATATACATAAGTATGGCTCGACTAAGGAATTTTATTATACCCAACGATATCATTTATTCCCTGTTTCTAGCTTCAGAAACACAAGGTCGTATTAAACCCAAGGAATTCATTTATTCTATGTTTTCAGTTTCCGAAACACAAGATCATATAGCGAAGGATGTAATTTATTCGCTGTTTTTTAGCTTCAGAAACACGAAGTCATATTATATCCAAGGATGTGATTTACTCCTTAGTTTTATCTTCGGTAACACGAGGTCGTATTATAGCCAAGGATGTAATTTGTTTCCTGGTTTTAACTTCGTAAACACGAGGTCGTATTATAGCCAATGATGTAATTTGTTTCCTGGTTTTAACTTCGTAAACACGAGGTCTTATTATAACCAATGATGTAATTTTATTCCCTGGTTTTAGCTTCAGAAACAAGGGGCTGTATTATACATAAGAGAATACGGCAAGTGAATTAACCCTGAAATGCAGGTCCTCTATGATGAGAGAAGATATTTCGCGTCTCGACAGAGATTAATTTCTCTCCGATACACGAATAAGCGCAGGACATATAGCAAAGTATCATTGAGGATATCTGTGGTAAAATATTACAAATTGCAGCGGACATGATTTGGGCAGGTCGCGAACATGGACAACTATCGTCTTACAACGAGTCTCGTATTCAATGAAATTTAATATGGTCAATAAAACAAAACTAAATGTAAGAGAGCTCTTTCAAAACAAACTTTATCACCAGTAGATTCAAAAACTAGCAGCTGGCAAATCAGTTTGGTTTAGATTAAAACACGGAATATTTTAGGCAGTTTTCCTGGTAAAGGAAATCAACAGACGAAAGATAGAAGAGAAATAGACGAACGTATGGCGATGTTCAGGATGCCAAGTATTTCCCTGCATTCGTTGTGGAGAAATATGTTTCACTTCTATATGCTACTCACAGACTATGCCAAAGAAAAACTGCAACAAATTTACGTGAGAGAAGCCAACCTATGACATATACATGTACATTGACATGGAGATTGATAACCAACAGAAGATATTGTAATGTTTCATTAATTATATATATATATATATATATATATATATATATATATATATATATATATATATATATATATATATATATATATATATTATTTATTTAAAACTTATAACATAAATATGTTATAAAATCACTACAATATATATATATATATATAAATATATATATAAATATATATATATATTTATATATATATATATATATATATATATATATATATATATATATATATATATATATATATGCATCCAGCCAAATTCAATCTGTTTCATTACTTATTAAATAGATATAAATCTAATTCTGCTTCTACCTCAAAATTAATTGTATTTCAGACAGTTGCCTTTATGAAATATTAAACGATAAAGGAAATACATTTATCAATGTTTATAATTACTTATAAACATATATATTAGTTTTAGAAATATTCATATGCATTGATATATATATATATATATATATATATATATATATATATATATATATATATATATATATATATATATATTCAACCTAGTCTAAACACTAATATATATTAAATATCATCAATCTTATAGCCAATATTATTGGCATTTTGTTGGTTTTTTATTCCTCAAATTTTATTAAAAAGAATATTAAATATGCATATAAAAGGAAATAGATTATATATATATATATATATATATATATATAGCTAATTTTAATCTGCATCCAGGCAAATTCAATGTGAAAAAAACTATGTCAATTGCTATCAACCGTCATTCCAGTTGCATAAAGTCTTTTTATACAAATTTATCTATTTATTGAACAATTAAGTTCATGCCACATCGACTGAAAAAAAACTACTATAACAAAAGAATTCTCCTATTAACATATTAAGAAAGAAACGCACACTCTTAAATTTTTTAAAAATTCAACCTCAGCGTTGCGATCGCACGCTCCAAATGTTCTTACCGTTTAATAACACATTTCTAAAAAAACATATTTCGGATCACATCTAATCCTTCGTTGACCCGTTAAAACCTGCATGTAAAAAAACTAATCTATTTCCATACTTGATGATGTCTGTATGAACAGACGAAAGTACTTGTATAAAAAGACATCATGCAACTGGAATTTATTAAAAACAGGGATCATATCATTCATCTACAGGTTCATGGGGTAATGTACCTTTTTAAATTTGTTGCGAAGGTATATTCTCGTCTTTTATATCATTAACTTCACTATCTGCTTTTTGTATGAATGATTCATGTAATATAAATTGAACTTCATCAAATACTTGATATTGAAATATCTGATCCGATGTGCAACATTCGCATAACTGCGACATTCCTCTATTTATTGAACAATATAGTTCATGCTACATCGACTGAAAAAAATACTACAACAAATGAATTCTCTTATTAACATATTAGTAAAGAAACGCACACTCTTAAATTTTTAAAAAATTCAACCTCAGCGTTGCGACCGCACGCTCCAAAATGTCTTACCGTTAACAATAACACATTTCTAAAAAAAACATATTTCGGATCACATCTATTCTTTCGTTGTTCCGTTATTACCTGGATGTAAACAACAAATCTATTTCCACACCTAGGGATGTCTGTATGAACAGACGAATGTACTTGTGTAAACATCCTTATGCAACTGGAATTTATTAAAAACAGGTGTTGGATTATTTTGTGTACTGTAGTACTAGCGAGTAAAACCAAATGACATGACTCACTTTATAGTTCCCCAAAAGTCCTGGGTAAGACGATAAACTACAGCTGTGTCCTGGGTATGATGATAAACTACGTCCAACAGCATGGCTTCTGATATGTTTTTGAAAATTAATATTTCCAGCTGTACGTTTTTGAAAAAATCAATATTACCAGCTATACGTTTTTGAAAAAATAATATTACCAGCTATACGTTTTTGAAAAATAAATTACCAGCTATATATTTTTGAAAAAATATATTCCCAACTATACATTTTAGAAAATAAATTATTACCAGCTATATTTTTTTGAAAAATAATATTACCAGCTATACGTTTTTGAAAAATAATATTACCAACTATAAGCTTTTGAAAAAATAATATTACTAGCTATACGTTTTTGAAAAAATAATATTACTAGCTATACATTTTTGAAAATATAATATTACCAGCTATACGTTTTTGAGAAAAAAATATTAACAGAAATGGATTTTTGACAAAACAAAAATATTACTAGGAAAAAATATTTGTCGGCATTAAATGACCTTTTGAGGTTGATATCCCGTAAAACAAAACAAACAAAACCAAACCAAACCAGATTGCTTTGAAAAGTGCGCTTTGCTCAGTGTAAAGTTGTAGTCAGTTCCAACAGCAGTTACAAGGAGGAACTTCTATGTCTTTAGAATCTGTTTTTTCTTTACTTAGGTGAAAGCAGTGCTGTGATGGAAGTGTA
>OZ038491.1:46054107-46141607 GCA_964036315.1 Acanthosepion esculentum
TTCTGGATAAAATAAATACGGATTCAATGATACATATATATACTTACCTCCCTAAAAATTACATCAATTTCGATGTGCTAATAACAGTTTTACTTCTCGTCATCATTCACCCTGTTCAATCAAATTTTGTTTTAGCGGAGGGTGCTTGGAATACCATAGACCCAACTGTTGCATAGAAAGACGACCGACCTTTTCTACACTAATTTGTGAACATAAAAACTCACTATGTGTAGGACATCTGTTCATAGAAACAGCGGTCACAAAGTGGGTCGCATGGCATAGCGTTGAGTCGTACGCATTGCCACACTAAACATCGGCATTCTCTGTTATTGTACTCTTAATCTATGTCCCTTGCGTGATTAAACATTCTCTCCGCTATTTTTCGTTCCAGTATTTTCCTTGGAATTTTATTAACAAGAAACTACTTATAAAAACATTATAACACCAACATATGTTATGGAGAAAATTGAAAAAAATTGGACCCTTATACTTAGTATCAGAAAGAGACGGTTAAAATTTATAGGGTACATATATTAAGGAAAGAGACCTTGGAAAATGTAAAACTCTCTGGACAGATTGAGTGCAAGAGGGACTGAGGACAACAACGTGTAACCTACCTAGAACTCCTGAATAAATGGATGTCAGACGAGGGTTTAGAAGAGATAACGAAAAGATAAATATTAATAAGAGCTACAAAGGACAGGATGTTAGGGAGAACCATGATCATAGAAGAATTATTTTACCATTTAAGCAAAGTTACCAAAAGTATTTAATGAGCAATATAGGTCTTCAACTGAGAAATTTATCTTTATTTGCACTGGAATAGCACAATAGAAGACGCGTTGCGTGATAAAAAAAACAAAGTCGTTTCCTCTGCTGCCATGATAGTAATGTTAGCGGCGGGGAGCCTAACAAATAAACGAGACCCCGTGATAGGATTACGTGCAAAGTCGACGCTGAAGGTTCACAGTAAATCTGTCGAATGCGTGTCACGGATGACATTACACTATGGCAGCCAATGGGAAAGCAGATATAATGGAATGATTTCATTGGTTGATTATCAATAGTTTGCTATGTGCAATAGCGAAGGAAATTTGATTTGTTTACGCGTCTCTACACGTGCCGTCAGCGGTAAGACGCCCCGGACGCGAGGGCGGAAAATGTTGGCATAAAGGAGGCCTGGGTTGAAAGAAAAAGAAAGAAAAAAGAAAAGTCATCGTTAAAACAAAGAAAGCAAACATCAAGTAGGAAATAAAAGTGAAAATAATTTATAAAAATGCTAAAAGGGAAATTGTGAGAGAAGTAAATATGAATTTAAAAGGGAAAACAAAATTAACCATATACCCGTCATACAAACTTTATAGGGTCAGTTGTAATACATTTGCTCTTCATTCTATAAAGTTTTTGCATACACGTTTTGAGGAAGACATCTATTTTTGTCATTATATCTAGAGAAGTAAATTCAAGTGAACTTACACTTGAATTTCTACTGACAGATCCACCTAAAAAAATTTCCTTGTAATAATAATAATAATAATAATAATAATAATAATAATAATAATAATTAATTCAGAACACTAATTACATTATTCGGACTATTGTCCTCATCTTTGTCGCCATATTTATTACAACGTTTCGGCCGTTGTACGCTACGGGCTTCTTCAGGTGGTTGGAATGTCGAACTGAACTCTTTATTTCGCTCACTGGGGTAGACTGTTGTAGTTCCACGTGCCATGTTTAATGACACATGGCACAGTGGATAAAGGCTTTAGTTAGATGAAGTGACAGGACCTAAAGAGTGTGAGTTCAATAGCCAGTTTAAGGCATTGGAGAATTTGGAGTGAGGAATTAACAGGAGATAACTGATAACCGACATTAAACATGACACGTGGAACTAGAACACTCTAACCCAGTGAGCGAAATAAAGGGTTCCGTTCGGCATTCCAACCACCTGAAGAAGGCCGGAGCGTACAACGGCCGAAACGTTGAAATAAATATGGCGACAAAGATGAGGACAATAGTCCGAATAATGTAAATAGTGTACATAATACTTCATCTCAGAAACATAGACAGATAATTCAGAACATTACAGTTTTTCATTTTCTAAATATTTCGGTACATTTTTAAAGTTTTTTGAACAAATTAATTGCATTTATTTAGATAATTCCTTATTTTTAGTTCTAGTGTATTAATTCCTATTAATGCGAAATGTCAGACGATAACAACGGTTACGAAAAATGCTACAGAAGATATGATTATAACAAAAGTTTGCTGGGGTTAAAATTATAGAATACTATTAAAAAAATAATATTTTTTAACAAATTATTGAGGTCCAATTAAGAAAAAAGGTTATCGTTAAATGCGAAGATTACATTTATTTAATTTTATACTAGTCTCACTTCAGGTTATAAAAGTGTCAATAAATCATGTTATAAAACAATCATATACGCGTTAACGATACGTGTGTTTGTGGTTTACTGATATAAGAGAGTATATCTGTCTATATCCCTGAGATGAGGTATTATGATTACTTGCATTATTTACATTATTCGGCCTGTTATCCACATCTTCATTGTCATATTCACAATGTTTAGGCTGTTGTACGCTCAGGCCATCTTCAGATGATTGGAATCTCGAACCGAACCATTTATTTTGTCAGCCAGGGTATACTTTTCTAATTCCTCATGCCATGTCTCTTCTGGATATCCTATTTCCCTTTACCTCAACTCTCCAAGTTTTGGTTCCACAAGGACACATACCCCAGTAGATAAAGACGTTGGTTAGATCCAGTTACTAGACACAAAGTGTTGTGAGTTCAGTACCAGGTCACAGCAGTAGTGAAACAAAATCAGCTTAAAGGTTGTTACTATGCCAATGAAGATGAGGATAACAGTCCGAATAAAATGAATAACGCAAGTATAAGAGAGAAATATAATATAATTTTGGATTAGTTCAAATATATAAAGCAAAACTGAGAAGTTGAAAAATATAATAAAAGTAAGTCGGAAAGGAAGAAGATAGTAAAAAGAAGGGGAAGAGAAAGACGATAGAAAAAGAAGAGGAAGAGGAAGAATATAGTAAAAAGAAGGGGAAGAGGAAGAAGATAGTAAAAAGAACGGGAAGAGGAAGAGGATAGTAAAAAGAAGGGGAAGAGGAAGTAGATAGTAAAAAGAAGGGGAAGAGGAAGAGATAGTAAAAAGAAGGGGAAGAGGAAGAAGATAGTAAAAAGAAGGGGAAGAGGAAGAAGATAGTAAAAAGAAGGGGAAGAGAAAGAAGATAGTAAAAAGAACGGGAAGAGGAAGAAGATAGTAAAAAGAAGGGGAAGAGGAAGTAGATAGTAAAAAGAACGGGAAGAGGAAGACGATAGTAAAAAGAAGGGGAAGAGGAAGAAGATAGTAAAAAGAACGGGAAGATGAGGAAGATAATAAAAAGAAGGGGAAGAGGAAGAAGATAGTAAAATGAAGGGGAAGAGGAAGAAGATAGTAAAAAGAAGGGGAAGAAGATAGTAAAAAGAAGGGGAAGAGGAAGAAGATAGTAAAAAGAACGGGAAGATGAGGAAGATAATAAAAAGAAGGGGAAGAGGAAGAAGATAGTAAAAAGAAGGGGAAGAGGAAGAAGATAGTAAAAAGAAGGGGAAGAGGAAGAAGATAGTAAAAAGAAGGGGAAGAGGAAGAAGATAGTAAAAAGAAGGGGAAGAGGAAGAAGATAGTAAAAAGAACGGGAAGATGAGGAAGATAATAAAAAGAAGGGGAAGAGGAAGAAGATAGTAAAATGAAGAGGAAGAGGAAGAAGATAGTAAAAAGAAGGGGAAGAGGAAGTAGATAGTAAAAAGAAGGGGAAGAGGAAGAAGATAGTAAAAAGAACGGGAAGATGAGGAAGATAGTAAAAAGAAGGGGAAGAGGAAGAAGATAGTAAAAAGAAGGGGAAGAGGAAGTAGATAGTAAAAAGAACGGGAAGAGGAAGACGATAGTAAAAAGAAGGGGAAGAGGGAGAAGATAGTAAAAAGAACGGGAAGATGAGGAAGATAATAAAAAGAAGGGGAAGAGGAAGAAGATAGTAAAATGAAGGGGAAGAGGAAGAAGATAGTAAAAAGAAGGGGAAGAGGAAGAAGATAGTAAAAAGAAGGGGAAGAGGAAGAAGATAGTAAAAAGAAGGGGAAGAGGAAGAAGATAGTAAAAAGAAGGGGAAGAGGAAGAAGATAGTAAAAAGAAGGGGAAGAGGAAGTAGATAGTAAAAAGAACGGGAAGAGGAAGACGATAGTAAAAAGAAGGGGAAGAGGAAGAAGATAGTAAAAAGAAGGGGAAGAGGAAGAAGATAGTAAAAAGAAGGGGAAGAGGAAGTAGATAGTAAAAAGAACGGGAAGAGGAAGACGATAGTAAAAAGAATGGGAAGAGGAAGAAGATAGTAAAAAGAAGGGGAAGAGGAAGAAGATAGTAAAAAGAAGGGGAAGAGGAAGAAGATAGTAAAAAGAAGGGGAAGAGGAAGAAGATAGTAAAAAGAAGGGGAAGAGGAAGACGATAGTAAAAAGAAGGGGAAGAGGAAGAAGATAGTAAAAAGAACGGGAAGATGAGGAAGATAATAAAAAGAAGGGGAAGAGGAAGAAGATAGTAAAAAGAAGGGGAAGAGGAAGAAGATAGTAAAAAGAAGGGGAAGAGGAAGAACATAGTAAAAAGAACGGGAAGAGGAAGTAGATAGTAAAAAGAACGGGAAGAGGAAGACGATAGTAAAAAGAAGGGGAAGAGGAAGAAGATAGTAAAAAGAAGGGGAAGAGGAAGAAGATAGTAAAAAGAAGGGGAAGAGGAAGAAGATAGTAAAAAGAACGGGAAGAGGAAGACGATAGTAAAAAGAAGGGGAAGAGGAAGAAGATAGTAAAAAGAACGGGAAGATGAGGAAGATAATAAAAAGAAGGGGAAGAGGAAGAAGATAGTAAAAAGAAGGGGAAGAAGAAGAAGATAGTAAAAAGAAGGGGAAGAGGAAGAAGATAGTAAAAAGAAGGAGAAGAGGAAGAAGATAGTAAAAAGAAGGGGAAGAGGAAGAAGATAGTAAAAAGAAAAGGAAGAGGAAGAAGATAGTAAAAAGAAGGGGAAGAGGAAGAAGATAGTAAAAAGAACGGGAAGATGAGGAAGATAATAAAAAGAAGGGGAAGAGGAAGAAGATAGTAAAAAGAAGGGGAAGAAGAAGAAGATAGTAAAAAGAAGGGGAAGAGGAAGAAGATAGTAAAATGAAGGGGAAGAGGAAGAAGATAGTAAAAAGAAGGGGAAGAGGAAGAAGATAGTAAAAAGAACGGGAAGAGGAAGACGATAGTAAAAAGAAGGGGAAGAGGAAGAAGATAGTAAAAAGAACGGGAAGATGAGGAAGATAATAAAAAGAAGGGGAAGAGGAAGAAGATAGTAAAATGAAGGGGAAAAGGAAGAAGATAGTAAAAAGAAGGGGAAGAGGAAGAAGATAGTAAAAAGAAGGGGAAGAGGAAGAAGATAGTAAAAAGAAGGGGAAGAGGAAGAAGATAGTAAAAAGAACGGGAAGACGAGGAAGATAATAAAAAGAAGGGGAAGAGGAAGATGATAGTAAAAAGAAGGGGAAGAGGAAGAAGATAGTAAAAAGAACGGGAAGAGGAAGTAGATAGTAAAAAGAACGGGAAGAGGAAGACGATAGTAAAAAGAAGGGGAAGAGGAAGAAGATAGAAAAAAGAAGGGGAAGAGGAAGAAGATAGTAAAAAGAAGGGGAAGAGGAAGAAGATAGTAAAAAGAAGGGGAAGAGGAAGACGATAGTAAAAAGAAGGGGAAGAGGAAGAAGATAGTAAAAAGAACGGGAAGATGAAGAAGATAATAAAAAGAAGGGGAAGAGGAAGAAGATAGTAAAAAGAAGGGGAAGAGGAAGAAGATAGTAAAAAGAAGGGGAAGAGGAAGAAGATAGTAAAAAGAAGGGGAAGAGGAAGAAGATAGTAAAAAGAAGGGTAAGAGGAAGAAGATAGTAAAAAGAAGGGGAAGAGGAAGAAGATAGTAAAAAGAAGGGGAAGAGGAAGAAGATAGTAAAAAGAAGGGGAAGAGGAAGTAGATAGTAAAAAGAACGGGAAGAGGAAGACGATAGTAAAAAGAAGGGGAAGAGGAAGATGATAGTAAAAAGAACGGGAAGATGAAGAAGATAATAAAAAGAAGGGGAAGAGGAAGAAGATAGTAAAATGAAGGGGAAGAGGAAGAAGATAGTAAAAAGAAGGGGAAGAGGAAGAAGATAGTAAAAAGAACGGGAAGAGGAAGACGATAGTAAAAAGAAGGGGAAGAGGAAGAAGATAGTAAAAAGAACGGGAAGATGAGGAAGATAATAAAAAGAAGGGGAAGAGGAAGAAGATAGTAAAATGAAGGGGAAGAGGAAGAAGATAGTAAAAAGAAGGGGAAGAGGAAGAAGATAGTAAAAAGAAGGGGAAGAGGAAGAAGATAGTAAAAAGAAGGGGAAGAGGAAGAAGATAGTAAAAAGAAGGGGAAGAGAAAGTAGATAGTAAAAAGAAGGGGAAGAAGAAGAAGATAGTAAAAAGAAGGGGAAAAGGAAGAAGATAGTAAAAAGAAGGGGAAGAGGAAGTAGATAGTAAAAAGAAGGGGAAGAGGAAGACGATAGTAAAAAGAAGGGGAAGAGGAAGAAGATAGTAAAAAGAAGGGGAAGAGGAAGAAGATAGTAAAAAGAAGGGGAAGAGGAAGAAGATAGTAAAAAGAAGGGGAAGAGGAAGAAGATAGTAAAAAGAAGGGGAAGAGGAAGAAGATAGTAAAAAGAAGGGGAAGAGGAAGAAGATAGTAAGAAGAAGGGGAAGAGGAAGTAGATAGTAAAAAGAACGGGAAGAGGAAGAAGATAGTAGAAAGAAGGGGAAGAGGAAGAAGATAGTAAAATGAAGGGGAAGAGGATGAAGATAATAAAAAGAAGGGGAAGAGGAGAAGATAGTAAAATGAAGGGGAAGAGGAAGAAGATAGTAAAAAGAAGGGGAAGAGGAAGAAGATAGTAAAAAGAAGGGGAAGAGGAAGAAGATAGTAAAAAGAAGGGGAAGAGGAAGAAGATAGTAAAAAGAAGGGGAAGAGGAGAAGATAGTAAAATGAAGGGGAAGAGGAAGAAGATAGTAAAAAGAAGGGGAAGAGGAAGAAGATAGTAAAAAGAAGGGGAAGAGGAAGAAGATAGTAAAAAGAAGGGGATGAGGAAGAAGATAGTAAAAAGAAGGGGAAGAGGAAGAAGATAGTAAAAAGAAGGGGAAAAGGAGAAGATAGTAATATGAAGGGGAAGAGGAAGAAGATAGTAAAAAGAAGGGGAAGAGGAAGAAGATAGTAAAAAGAAGGGGATGATGAAGAAGATAGTAAAAAGAACGGGAAGATGAGGAAGATAATAAAAAGAAGGGGAAGAGGAGAAGATAGTAAAATGAAGGGGAAGAGGAAGAAGATAGTAAAAAGAAGGGGAAGAGGAAGAAGATAGTAAAAAGAAGGGGAAGAGGAAGAAGATAGTAAAAAGAAGGGGAAGAGGAGACGATAGTAAAATGAAGGGGAAGAGGAAGAAGATAGTAAAAAGAAGGGGAAGAGGAAGAAGATAGTAAAAAGAAGGGGAAGAGGAAGAAGATAGTAAAAAGAAGGGGATGAGGAAGAAGATAGTAAAAAGAAGGGGAAGAGGAGAAGATAGTAAAAAGAAGCGGAAGAGGAAGAAGATAGTAAAAAGAAGGGGAAGAGGAAGAAGATAGTAAAAAGAAGGGGAAGAGGAAGAAGAGAGTAAAAAGAAGGGGAAGAGGAAGAAGATAGTAAAAAGAAGGGGAAGAGGAAGAAGATAGTAAAAAGAAGGGGAAGAGGAAGAAGATAGTAAAAAGAAGGGGAAGAGGAAGAAGATAGTAAAAAGAAGGGGAAGAGGAAGAAGATAGTAAAAAGAAGGGGAAGAGGAAGAAGATAGTAAAAAGAAGGGGAAGAGGAAGAAGATAGTAAAAAGAAGGGGATGAGGAAGAAGAGAGTAAAAAGAAGGGGAAGAGGAAGAAGATAGTAAAAAGAAGGGGAAGATGAGGAAGATAATAAAAAGAAGGGGCAGAGGAGAAGATAGTAAAATGAAGGGGAAGAGGAAGAAGATAGTAAAAAGAAGGGGAAGAGGAAGAAGATAGTAAAAAGAAGGGGAAGAGGAAGAAGATAGTAAAAAGAAGGAGAAGAGGAAGAAGATAGTAAAAAGAAGGGGAAGAGGAAGAAGATAGTAAAAAGAAGGGGAAGTGGAAGAAGATAGTAAAAAGAAGGGGAAGAGGAAGAAGATAGTAAAAAGAAGGGGAAGAGGAGAAGATAGTAAAATGAAGGGGAAGAGGAGAAGATAGTAAAAAGAAGGGGATGTGGAAGAAGATAGTAAAAAGAACGGGAAGATGAGGAAGATAATAAAAAGAAGGGGAAGAGGAGAAGATAGTAAAATGAAGGGGAAGAGGAAGAAGATAGTAAAAAGAAGGGGAAGAGGAAGAAGAGAGTAAAAAGAAGGGGATGAGGAAGAAGATAGTAAAAAGAAGGGGAAGAGGAGAAGATAGTAAAATGAAGGGGAAGAGGAAGAAGATAGTAAAAAGAAGGGGAAGAGGAAGAAGATAGTAAAAAGAAGGGGAAGAGGAAGAAGATAGTAAAAAGAAGGGGATGAGGAAGAAGATAGTAAAAAGAAGGGGAAGAGGAGAAGATAGTAAAATGAAGGGGAAGAGGAAGAAGATAGTAAAAAGAAGGGGAAGAGGAAGAAGATAGTAAAAAGAAGGGGAAGAGGAAGAAGATAGTAAAAAGAAGGGGATGAGGAAGAAGATAGTAAAAAGAAGGGGAAGAGGAGAAGATAGTAAAATGAAGGGGAAGAGGAAGAAGATAGTAAAAAGAAGGGGAAGAGGAAGAAGATAGTAAAAAGAAGGGGAAGAGGAAGAAGAGAGTAAAAAGAAGGGGAAGAGGAGAAGATAGTAAAATGAAGGGGAAGAGGAAGAAGATAGTAAAAAGAAGGGGAAGAGGAAGAAGATAGTAAAAAGAAGGGGAAGAGGAAGAAGAGAGTAAAAAGAAGGGGAAGAGAAGAAGATAGTAAAATGAAGGGGAAGAGGAAGAAGATAGTAAAAAGAAGGGGAAGAGGAAGAAGATAGTAAAAAGAAGGGGAAGAGGAAGAAGATAGTAAAAAGAAGGGGATGAGGAAGAAGATAGTAAAAAGAAGGGGAAGAGGAGAAGATAGTAAAATGAAGGGGAAGAGGAAGAAGATAGTAAAAAGAAGGGGAAGAGGAAGAAGATAGTAAAAAGAAGGGGAAGAGGAAGAAGAGAGTAAAAAGAAGGGGAAGAGGAAGAAGATAGTAAAAAGAAGGGGATGAGGAAGAAGATAGTAAAAAGAAGGGGAAGATGAGGAAGATAATAAAAAGAAGGGGCAGAGGAGAAGATAGTAAAATGAAGGGGAAGAGGAAGAAGATAGTAAAAAGAAGGGGAAGAGGAAGAAGATAGTAAAAAGAAGGGGAAGAGGAAGAAGATAGTAAAAAGAAGGGGAAGAGGAAGAAGATAGTAAAAAGAAGGGGAAGAGGAAGAAGATAGTAAAAAGAAGGGTAAGAGGAAGAAGATAGTAAAAAGAAGGGGATGAGGAAGAAGATAGTAAAAAGAAGGGGAAGAGGAGAAGATAGTAAAATGAAGGGGAAGAGGAAGAAGATAGTAAAAAGAAGGGGAAGAGGAAGAAGATAGTAAAAAGAAGGGGAAGAGGAAGAAGATAGTAAAAAGAAGGGGATGAGGAAGAAGATAGTAAAAAGAAGGGGAAGAGGAGAAGATAGTAAAATGAAGGGGAAGAGGAAGAAGATAGTAAAAAGAAGGGGAAGAGGAAGAAGATAGTAAAAAGAAGGGGAAGAGGAAGAAGATAGTAAAAAGAAGGGGATGAGGAAGAAGATAGTAAAAAGAAGGGGAAGAGGAGAAGATAGTAAAATGAAGGGGAAGAGGAAGAAGATAGTAAAAAGAAGGGGAAGAGGAAGAAGATAGTAAAAAGAAGGGGAAGAGGAAGAAGAGAGTAAAAAGAAGGGGAAGAGGAGAAGATAGTAAAATGAAGGGGAAGAGGAAGAAGATAGTAAAAAGAAGGGGAAGAGGAAGAAGATAGTAAAAAGAAGGGGAAGAGGAAGAAGAGAGTAAAAAGAAGGGGAAGAGGAGAAGATAGTAAAATGAAGGGGAAGAGGAAGAAGATAGTAAAAAGAAGGGGAAGAGGAAGAAGATAGTAAAAAGAAGGGGAAGAGGAAGAAGATAGTAAAAAGAAGGGGATGAGGAAGAAGATAGTAAAAAGAAGGGGAAGAGGAGAAGATAGTAAAATGAAGGGGAAGAGGAAGAAGAGAGTAAAAAGAAGGGGAAGAGGAAGAAGATAGTAAAAAGAAGGGGATGAGGAAGAAGATAGTAAAAAGAAGGGGAAGATGAGGAAGATAATAAAAAGAAGGGGCAGAGGAGAAGATAGTAAAATGAAGGGGAAGAGGAAGAAGATAGTAAAAAGAAGGGGAAGAGGAAAAAGATAGTAAAAAGAAGGGGAAGAGGAAGAAGATAGTAAAAAGAAGGGGAAGAGGAAGAAGATAGTAAAAAGAAGGGGAAGAGGAAGAAGATAGTAAAAAGAAGGGGAAGAGGAAGAAGATAGTAAAATGAAGGGGAAGAGGAAGAAGATAGTAAAAAGAAGGGGAAGAGGAAGAAGATAGTAAAAAGAAGGGGAAGAGGAGAAGATAGTAAAATGAAGGGGAAGAGGAAGAAGATAGTAAAAAGAAGGGGAAGAGGAAGAAGATAGTAAAAAGAAGGGGAAGAGGAAGAAGATAGTAAAAAGAAGGGGATGAGGAAGAAGATAGTAAAAAGAACGGGAAGATGAGGAAGATAATAAAAAGAAGGGGAAGAGGAGAAGATAGTAAAATGAAGGGGAAGAGGAAGAACATAGTAAAAAGAAGGGGAAGAGGAAGAACATAGTAAAAAGAAGGGGAAGAGGAAGAAGATAGTAAAAAGAAGGGGAAGAGGAGAATATAGTAAAATGAAGGGGAAGAGGAAGAAAATAGTAAAAAGAAGGGGATGAGGAAGAAGATAGTAAAAAGAAGGGGAAGAGGAGAAGATAGTAAAATGAAGGGGAAGAGGAAGAAGATAGTAAAAAGAAGGGGAAGAGGAAGTAGATAGTAAAAAGAATGGGAAGAGGAAGAAGATAGTAAAAAGAACGGGAAGAGGAAGACGATAGTAAAATGAAGGGGAAGAGGAAGAAGATAGTAAAAAAAACGGGAAGATGAGGAAGATAATAAAAAGAACGGGAAGATGAGGAAGATAATAAAAAGAAGGGGAAGAGGAAGAAGATAGTAAAAAGAAGGGGAAGAGGAAGTAGATAGTAAAAAGAACGGGAAGAGGAAGAAGATAGTAAAAAGAAGAGGAAGAGGAAGAAGATAGTAAAAAGAAGAGGAAGAGAAAGAAGATAGTAAAAAGAACGGGAAGAGGAAGACGATAGTAAAAAGAACGGGAAGAGGAAGAAGATAATAAAAAGAAGGGGAAAATGAAGAAGATAGTAAAAAGAAGGGGAAGAGGAAGAAGATAATAAAAAGAAGGGGAAGAGGAAGAAGATAGTAAAAAGAAGGGGAAGAGGAAGAAGATAGTAAAAAGAACGGGAAGATGAGGAAGATAATAAAAAGAAGGGGAAGAGGAAGAAGATAGTAAAATGAAGGGGAAGAGGAAGAAGATAGTAAAAAGAACGGGAAGATGAGGAAGATAATAAAAAGAACGGGAAGATGAGGAAGATAATAAAAAGAAGGGGAAGAGGAAGAAGATAGTAAAAAGAAGGGGAAGAGGAAGTAGATAGTAAAAAGAACGGGAAGAGGAAGAGGATAGTAAAAAGAACGGGAAGAGGAAGAAGATAATAAAAAGAAGGGGAAGATGAAGAAGATAGTAAAAAGAAGGGGAAGAGGAAGAGGAAGAAGATAGTAAAAAGAAGAGGAAGAAGATAGTAAAAGAACGGGAAGAAGATATCAAAAAGAAGGGGGAGAGGAAGAAGAAGAGAGTAAAAGGAGAAATCAAGGAAGAAGATAATTAAAAGGATGCTGAAAAAGAAAAGATAATAAAAAGAAGGAGAAAAGGAAGAAGATAATTAAAAAAGAAGAGATGCAGAAGATAATAAAAAGGATGGTGGGAGGAAAATATAATAAAAAGGAGGAGGAAGTAAGAAGATAATTGAAAAGAGGACGAGAGGAAGTGGATAATAAAAAGAAGATAATAGTAAAAGAGGGGGAGAGGAAGAAGAAGATAGTAAACAGGAGAAAACAAGGAAGAAGATAAAAGGACATATATATATATATATATATATATATATATATATATATATATATATATATATATATATATATACATATATATATATATATATCAACATCATAAATTGACAAGACACCGGAAGTGTTGAAGCAATATGGCTATATTTTAGGGATGTTTCAACATGCGTATTTAATAATTTTTGAACCAGTACTATATTCATATATATATATATATATATATATATATATATATATATATATATATATATATATATGCATATATATGTGTGTGTCTGTCTGTCTGTGTGTGAGAGAGTGAGAGATAAATAAAGATAGAGGGTGAATATATGTGGGCTGATTCGGATGGTGTATGCATATGAAGATTATTCGTCAGAGTATGTACACTAATACGCGCACATGTAAGCACACGCACATATGTTAAAGTACACGCATGCCCACACAATGTCTTGTTTTTTTTTTCCAATTAAGATAATATGTTTAACGTCTTTGCAGAAAAAATAAGTTACAAGAAAATTTTTAGATATCGGAACCTTTGGTGCTTACGGTTGTTTAGTGTATTTTGACCTAAATGTTTTCTTTCATCTTTTGTGATTAAATTCTCTTTTTGCAATCTAATTTGGATTCAAATTTGAGGTAGATAATTCTGACATATTCGCACCGATGTAAATTAACGTCAACTGATTTCTGGTATTTGATACTTGATATAATCCACTTCAGATGAAAAAAAAATTGCCGTTGTAAAATTGGTTTAAATATTTTTTTCATTATTTTGAGGAGAAAAATAATGTCTGTTTCAATTTTTCAGCATTTTTCACCAATTATTTTATTTGTAAAGATTCCGTTCCTGATATATATATATATATATATATATATATATATATATATATATATATATATATATATATATGCATAAATGTAGGATATATAGAAAGAGAAACATTGGTATATATTGATACATAGAAAGATAGATAGATAGATAAATAAGGGCAGATTTATATGTAATTATGGAACAAGATAGATAATGATTGATTTGTTATCAACATTCATTCAACATTTTGATGGTTATTTAAAGTCGAAACATATGCTCTATTGTAGGATGAATTTCTTTCTTTTTGGGGGAGAGCGAGTATTGTATTAGCAATTTTTGAATCTGAAAATGATCTTTCCAGATACGTTACTTTTTAAACAATAACACCTAACTAATGACTAATAACTTCTTACAGAGGTTATAAGTGCAACACACTATCTCGAAGGTTGACTTGTCTCTTGTTACAATGAGTGCACATCACAAAACAACCACTGAAATTACGAAAACAGGGTAAAATCTAGTAGGTAATACGAAACCGTGTAAAGATAAACTCAAAGTGCTAGAAGGCATTATAATATATAAAAGTGACAAACCATATGAAATAAAATAAATTACTCTCAGGGGTTGGTGTACTGGAGGATGTCTAAAATATTTAATGATTTCCGTCTATATCACGTTAAAACATTGTTTCTTGAAATCCGAATTTAAGCAACGTCGAGTTTGGTCAGTACCAAGATGATTTACTGCTTGGATTTGCGTATGTTGTAATGAATAAAGGTTTGGAATGGGAATTCGTAGAAATGCTGAGTTTCAATTCCCGCCGGGTTCGTTTTATCTACTTACGGGCGAACATCTTTGGAAAAGATAGGAATCACCCCCCCCCCTGCTATGGATTAATTGATAGAACTTGTATAACATTATAACACAGCAGGCCCGGCTCGATCCTGGGTGCTTCCCACGCTAGTCATTAATATCCCAGTTAACCGATGGCTATCTGCTTGCCGCTTCGTTCCTTCATCCGCCCCATGTTGTGTTCCTTGGCAACAGGGTAGTGAAGATGGAATTTCTTCTGTACTCGAGCGCTGGGTCGAATCGTGGCGAAAACGTGCTAAAAAGGACGAAGAAACTTATCAACTGGTGAAATGTTTTTTAAAATAACATAACGAAATAACAGACAAGGTTGCCTGGTTAATTTTCAATTGGTTTATATAGTTCTTAATACAAAAAAAATAACCCTTCTCATAAAAATCGTGACACTGTCTTTTTCTTCTAAAACTTGGAGTGTGTTAAAAAAAAAAAAACAAGGTGGGGAAATCTCTCGGCAGCAGGCAACGCGGCTCCTCCCAACATCTAGTTTGGGGGTCTCCTAAGTGCCCGTTTATATGTATTTCGACCGACTCCTGCCGCATCAATATTCATATTAATTAGTTAATTATCTCTCCAATTTTGAAGAACCGATACTGACCTTTTAACAAAATGGCTCGCGGTCGGTCAATTATTCAAAACAATGTTAATATAAACATTCCTACGTGTCGACCTTAAAGAAATGTATTTGTTTTCGACTTTTCAATATGACTGATTAAAAATCTATGCTCTCTTTGCATCTTTACACATCCATATTTCACATTGTTTACATTATCGGTTTGCGATTTATAACAACCCCATTCGTTTTTCAGCTGGCAAATAGTTACATTTTAAATTTCTGAAATCATATGTTGGACCCAGCATTCCATTTTGGGTATTCTATTTATCAGAAACGAAAATAATCTCTTCTGTTGCTTGCTCCATATTTCAAGTCATCTTCTCACTATAACGTTTTTACCCCTTCCATTTCTCCATATCCTATACTGGCTTTTCACATAAACCCTTTCAATCCTTTTGATACTACCAGAGTCACAATGGTGTCTCATTAACTCTTTCAACTACAACCAGTGACACTTTATAGTAGCATAGCAGTACTTTCCCCAAAAATTCTAATAATAAATAATTTTCTGATTTTAAATAACCTGTAAATTTTAGAATGTCGTAAAAACAAATACAAAATATTTAATGTGTAAAAATATTTTATACACCAATAAATAGCAACCTCATGTATAAAAATTAGATGCATACTCTTCTGAGTAACCGTTACAGATGACGAACTTTTGAACTGGTTCCAATTCTAATATTCGCCAGAATGTAGTCGCCAAAATCTTGTGTACGCACTCTGAACAAGCCAATTCTTGATAATGACTGAGACATTGTAATGTACTTGAATAAAACAGACAAAAACATGAACTTCGTAAAGTTATTCCACAATTTTTTGGTCCTAATATATGCTATTCACAGGATTATGTTCTAATCAATCTCTGTAAGCTTATAGATATTTGGGCGGGAAAGATCGTCTGCTGTTTCCTTTAAATAGCCAAACCCGGCGTTCTAACCCCAACGAATTTGCATCTTTCAAAGTCGCTTATGATTATTTCTATCCATTAATAATGTACGAAATGGATTCAGCTCACCGTTACAATGTCAGAATACGTACATCCATTAAATTCCTACCAGGTTTATTAAATGATTAGGAATTTACACTATTTACATTATTCGGACTATTGTTCTCATCTTTGTTGACAAATTTATTACAACGTTTCGGCCGTTGTACGCTCCGACCTTCTTCAGGTGGTTGGACTGTCGAACTGTGTCATGTGTCCTTGAGGACATCTGTGTCTGAATTTCTGGCACAGTGGATAAAGGCGTTGGTTAGATCCAGTGACAGGACCCAAAGAGTGTGAGTCCAATACTCGGTTAATGTAGTGGAGAACAGTCTACCGTAGTGAGAGAAATAAAGGGTTCAGTTCGACATCCCACTCACCTGAAGAAGGCCGGAGCGTACAACGGCCGAAACGTTGTAATAAATATGGCGACAAAGATTAGGACAATAGTCCGGATAAGGTAAATAGTGTACATAATACCTTTTCTCAGAAATATAGACAGATACTGAATAGGAATTTGCATAAAATTGCATTTATTTACATGTAGGTATTGACCGTGTTTGGAAAATAAAACTTTAAAAAAATCCTATAACTGTAGATTCATCCGTTAAAATCCATACTTTCAGTTAAGAATAAAATAAAAATCATCCTTGATAATGGCTAAATGAATAGTCAAATACGCTTGGATATACAGAAAATGTGGACAGTTATACGAATAAGAAAAAATATACGCACACAAAAAATATTAAATAAAAAGCTTAATTGTAGTACCATGTAAGTCGTCTTTAACGAAACTTGCATGAAAGAGCGGTTGCTGTCCTAATATACAATTATATATATATATATATATATATATATATATATATATATATATATATATATATATATATGTATATATATATATATATATATATATATATATATATATATATATATATATATATATATATATATATATATATATGTCTTACAATCGGAATTAAGATACCAATGGCCAATTTTACCTCCGAATTTTAAAATTAGCAAGATTTTTCAAACTGCTTATAGTTTCAGTTTGTAGAAGGACGCCACTTGTACAAACTTACACCATAAACAGTTTAAAAAATACTCCGAATTTTAAAATTCGTTGGTGAAAATGGTCATTAACTAATGGTATCTTAATTCAGCTTGTAAAAAAAAATTGAGCGCAATTGTGAATCACTTTTTAATATTTCAAATTCTATATTGTGTTAATAGGACTCTCAACCTTACTCTCTCTCTCTGTATATATATATATATATATATATATATATATATGTATGTATGTATATATAGTCTTAAAGTGTGCTATATTTATGGGATAAAGTACTCAATATCAGAGATAGAACGTGTGTAAATATAAAAGTGAACATAGAAGTCAACACTTAAAAATCTGTTTCATGCTAGATGCAATCGTCAGACAACTAGTACTGTTATTTTTCTCGGCTATTTATATATACGGGTCAGTGGTGCATAGTCTAATTTGGCGGTCATTTTTACCGGAAGTTGTTTATTTGTTTATTTATTTATTTGTGCCAAATTATGTTGCTTGTTTTTATTTAATTTTATTTTTAGTTTTTATCTTATATATTTATTTATTTTATTTTGATCTGTGTTTTTATTAACGTAGTAAAAATTTGTTTATCTAGCTTATTGTGGTTAGTCTATTATGGCCGTTATTTTACCGGAAGTATATATATATATATATATATATATATATATATATATATATATATATATATATATATATATATATATATGTACTAAAATCTAAATTTGTAGTGCGACAAACAGACTACGGACAAAATACTTAAAACCTTAGACAAAAAACTCTTGAGACCTTGTTAGGGCCAGAAATAAAGACACAAAGGGAGGAATTGAACAAATATATTAACAGAAACAATAATACAAACATATACAAACGAGAGTGTTACAGCAAGAATTTTCGGTCCGACTGTCGGAGCTGACTGCTGAAAACTTCCTCCTTCAAAAGGCAGTACTTGCTCCTATTTATAGCTGGGAGTGTCCATGCGTGGGTGGGTAAATTACCATAACAATAAGAAACAAAAAAAAATGATCAAAGAGAAAAACCTGCATAAGCAGTAAATGCCAAACGCCTTTTTTATGTAGACAGAGAAAAAAAACGCTTATTAACTTCAACCCTAAATGACGTAAAGTTCGAGTCACTATAGGTCATCACATTCTCGCGATCTTCAGGGGTCTAGAATAAAGAGTGAGGAAGAAAGAGAGAAAAACGGTTTAGTAGACTATAGAATAATATCTAAACAAAAGATATTGAAAGATATTGAGATAAAGTGGTAAAAGCATTTAAACAACGCATTTCACCGCTTTATCGCAGGCATTTTCAGGTCGGAATGGGCGGCAAACCTGTGTGTAAAGTAATTAGTTCACTCCCTGTGTACCACTCTATTTTTAGTTTGTCTACTGCATTGTATTACTAATGCTTTTTTTAATGAACAATAAGAGCGAATACACGAATTAATTTATTTCAGACAATTCTAACACAAACAAGACAAATTTTATTTTTGCCGACTAAATTGATGATTCAGCCATCTCAAGACTCAGAATGTCAAACCATATATTCTCCTGGTATATTCACGAATGACTTAAATCCACTGCAGATATCATCGGGGAATCTGAAGAAGTCATTTTCCACAAATCAAAAAAAATTGTATTGGAACTTTCAAAACCAGAGTCGGATTCATCGACATCGAACTATCAATAACGTAATCCATTAGCAGAGAGACAATCCGCATCTAAAATGAAAATATCTATGTATGCACAGTAAATGGATATTCTTCTGATATGTGCACCTTATACAAAGTCTATGTGCCACAGCACAATCAGTAAAAGAAATCGAATCCCGTAGCCCAAGATTCTAATTTACTATCTATAGGAATTAGAACAGGAGACACAATTGGTACGTAGCTAAGAACGACAAAATTAAAGACAGTGACTGTGACAAGGGTTTTGTGCAGTGAATGTTTACCGCTACAAGAGGGACAGAAAAAGAAGTTAATCTACCACGGAGCCCTGTAAAAGCACATCAGGCATTATCGAGAAATATTAATAGCCGTCATATAACACCAGACAGATGGAGAGGGGTTGACATATTAGCCACCAACGCTAGTAATGAAAAAGAACACCTTATCAGATGATTTATTCGCATTTAAAAGTCCATAAATTTACCAAAACTAGACAAATAATATACTCAGTGTTTCACTCTTTTGCAATTTCTTTCAATAAACCGTCTGAATGTCATTTCGTTGTCATTTCACCCCAAGCAAGGCGATAATGTCACTAAGACGCAAGGGGTTACTAGGAAAGAAAGAAAATGAGGAGGTTTTCGTAAGAAGATTCCGGAAGAGACAATATGGAATTTGACATTGCATTGAAGACCGTCGGTGGCAGGAAAGCAAGAAATCGGCAGAGAGTTCCGCATGTGAGAATTGCGAGAAATGGGACTATTCAAATAGAATTTACGATAAAACGCATGAACATAATATTATAAAAGAAACGGGAAAATACAATAAATCTATCAAAACGTAATTACCAATGAAGAGAAATAATTAGGAAAAACTGATAGAATAGCATCCAAATATACCCACGTTTTACAGCCCATGCAAGACATTGCAAACATGCCTCCCCGCAAATGTGTCTTATGAAATCCAGGTTTAAGACCTGGCCCCAGAAATTAACAAATGTCACAGGAAAAAAAAATTAACTATCTTCCTCGAAAAATCACCTTGGTCGAAATTCTGGCGATTACACCAATATATTACAATCTGTAGATATAGCAGATAAAAACATTGTTAGCTTAAGATATTATAATAAATTAAGTCGATCCTATCTACCCTCTCGCTTGTAATTATCTATGACAATAAAATTCAGAGTTAAAGCTGAATTAGTCTAATAGAATTTCATAAGCTTCTACATAGAGTTGTTACTTTATTACCGATATCAAATCTCTATATACAATTCCTGTAATTTTGTGTGCATAGCCCGGCTTGAGCAAAATACGACCCATTGTTTCTGAAGCTAAAAACAGTGTATAAATAACATCCTCGAGTATAATACGACCCGTAGTACATTAATACCTATGTATTGTTTTAATTGTACCATAATATCCATTAAGATATCAATGTCGTACATGTATTTCAGTAATATATTTAACTTTACACGACATTAAAGAAAAGAAATGATCTTAATTTTTAGCCACTGGGAATTTCTTTTTAAAACTAATATCCGTTTCAAAATTTATTTTTGAATTTTCAGGGAAAGGTGTTAACATGCTCGTTGTAATAAAAACTCAATGTCTAGTACGTCTTAATGCACCTTTATTGTACGTAGCTGAAGAGTATTGCCGTTTTGGCTAAGACGGCGTCACTTATTTGTACAAATTATAAGACAGTGAAGTAATCTCGTTGTCTTGCTACATTCTCCCAGGCTTTATTTTTTCTTAGTCCTACACAAAATCCTCCAGGTGACTGGGTCGCTTGACAGCCGCATGGAATCGTCACGGTGGCAGCTGATCTGCGCTTTTGGTTATTACGGAAACAGTTGGCCAGAAGTAATTTGTCACCTTCTTGGAGTGGGACACTTTGATTCTGAATTCTGATTATCAGTGACTGTGGCATTATGCTCCTGTTTTGACGGAGCTGTTCTGGTATCGATCTCTGAATCGTCACTATCGGGGCCTTGTTCCCCGGGAGAATCCAATCGCTTTGTGTCGTCGTTACTATCAAGAGGGAGAGGCATTGCTTCAGGAGATAGCTGTCACTCCCTCTGGTTTCACAACTCGCCCTCAGGGAAACGTTCGATTGTCTTCGGTCGGGCTGGTACTGAATGCGCGCATAGTGGGTTCGACTCGAGCAGTTCCACCTTACTCACAGACGAATCATACTTGCTTTGTCGAACATTGTTTCTAATTAAAAGAGTACCTGGCTTTGAAAGCCAAAAACGTCCGAACATCTCCTTGGAAATTTAAAAACCTTTCGTGAGGTTTTGCATTAGTTCTTGTACACAATAGTGTTCTTATAGCGTACAGAGGCTCTGTTATTACGCCTTCCTAACGTCTCATTGGAAGGTTTGGGGTTTAAAGTACTAACTGTACGGTCTTCCATGTTATGCCATTGTATCTTTCGCACTGCCCGTTCCTTATGCGGTAGTCCGGCTGGTGGCCACTTCATGTACCAATAGGAATCTTCTTAGTTGATCGGACATAAAAGAGGTCCCGCGATCTGTATGGATATGAGCTGGCGCCTCGAATATTGAGAACAGTGAGCAAAGACAGCGTATGAACGTTGTTGTACTTACTTCTGGACAAGGGAAGGCAAAAGTGAATCTCGAATACTCGTCAACGACAGTTAGTTGATATTTATTTCGGGATTTAGATGGAAGACGGCCCGTAAAACCACGCCCAGCGTCGCTAATGGCTGTGTAGATCTTACTATGTCTCCCGATTCGGGTTTATAGAATTTTGGTCTTATTCAAGCGCAAATCTGCTGACAACCGTTTGTTATTCGTTTCACGTCCTCAACTGAATAAGACAAATTCTGCCTTCGGACTACATGCATCATCATCATCGTCATCATCGGGATGACTGGATGACAGAGATCACTATGAACTTTTTGTCGGTCCTTGGTGCTGTTTATTAATCCAAACACTGACTTTTGATCATTGATCAAAATTAGTGACCAATTAAGAAATGTCGCCATTTTCTTTTAGTGTCTCAACTATGCCATACGCCTCTTTTTGACAGCTAAATGTCTGCGGTCAGATTTTGACAATGTTCCGGAGAAGAACGCTACAGGGCGCCCGGATTGCCATAACGCGTCAGTTATGGTTTGGTTAGAAGCGTCGGTCTCTTCTTCCAGGGGAATGGCAGGATTCACCGAGCTGGGGGCTGAGTTGACAATGTCTCCTTTTAACCCCTCAAAGGCTTTAATGGCAGAAGAAGGTAAGGGACATTTATTAATTTTCGTAAGTTGGTGTATTTTCTCAGAAAAGGAGAGTATCCATTGAAAATAATGAGCGAACATACCCATGGTTTATCTCAAAGCGTCTATGGTGTTATGAATAGGTAGTTTTATTAGTGGTTGTAACCGTTCAGGGTCCGGATTTATGATTCCTTCAACCCCAAAATAGCCAATTCGTCTGATGGTTGCCGACTCATAAAAAATCTTGTCATGATTCAGTGTAAGATTATATTCCCTGACATTCACCAAAATCGTTTTAGATTACGATTTTGGTCAGCCTAATCATCACCGCACACTGTCACATTATCTATGAAGGCAAAGGAGTCTTGTAGGTTTTCTTCAAGAATTATTTATAGAGGACCCTCTGAAAACTGGAAACCCTATTAGTGACCTCAAATGGCATGCGTCGCAACTGATAAAGTCGTTCCCAGTTTGTATTTTCTTTTACTATGCAAATTTATGCTTGGGGTTTTTACTATAATTTGTTTTATACTCTCATAATATTTTGATTCAAGTTTGGGAGTTAACTATTATATCGTTAAAGCGAAAAGAAAGTATATACCAGAAGACCAAAGAAAAACTTAACAAAAAAGAAAAACAAAAAGGAAAACAAAAAAAAAACAGAAAAAAAGAAGGTGGGGGATAAAAGGAAAAATGAATCAAACAAAGGACGAAGGAGAAACACCAAACTAAACAGTGAGAAACAGAGCTCTATGTCTAATTTGCCAAGACCGAGCGGAAAGAATCGTATAGCGAGAAATTTGGGTATTTTTCTCTATCGATATATATATATATATATATATATATATATATATATATATATATATATATATATATATATGCATGAATGTATGCATGTATGTATATCGTAAAGTTAACAAATCCGTTGTTATTAGATCCAATTGGATCCTAGTAATATAAAATATAAAAAACTAATCCTCAAAAAGAGCTTAATATATTTATTATTACAGAGCAAAAATAAATACACAATAAAATCCAGTATCACTTCAGATGGGGAATAAGTTTATTTTGACCGACGAAAATATAATTCTTCAAACTTATTCAATCGCGGTATAGACTGAGTTCGTGTCAGAAATAGAAATTTAATTGTGAAAGCTATAAATAAAATAGATAAATTCTGTATTAGTTTTTTGTTTTTTTTAATTTCACAGTAAAATTTCTATTTTTGACACGAACTCAGTCTATAGTGGGGTTGAATAAAACTGATGAATTATATTTTCGTCGGTCGAAATAATCTTATTCCCCATATGAAGTGTTACAGGATTTTATTGCGTATTAATATATATATATATATATATATATATATATATATATATATATATATATATATATATATATATATATATATATATGGTAAAGGTAACACATGCGTTGCTATTTCATCCAAGTGGATCCTAGTAATATAAAATATTAAAACTGATCCACCAAAAAAGCTCAATGTTTTTTGTTGTTTTTTTTTAAGCTTATCACCCCAAGCAAGGCTGGAGGCCACTAGCACGCAAGGGGGTACAGAAGGTTTGGAGGAAGAGCAGATAGGAGTGGTAAAGGAGAGGATGTGAAGAAAGATAGTGGATCGATCAAGGCAAGGGGGTTACAGAAGATTTGGAGCGAGAGCAGATATGAATGAAAGATGAAAAGATGTGGAGAAGGGAAGTGGATAGATCAAGGCAACTGGAGATGTCGATTGACGTTACACTTAAATAGTTGGAGATTGTATTTGCCAGGGAAACAGGAATAAGGAAGGGAGTTCCACAGGCGAGATGTGCGAGACATGAAGCTATTGGAGTAGAAGAGACGTCTACATCTAACATTTTCAACGGTGAAGGGGTGGGAACGGGATGCCAGCTTCGTGGGACGTTTAAATTCATGAGACCTAGGAACCAGCGAAAGCAGCTCCTCGGAGCAATTACCGTGAAATTATTTGTAAAAAAGACAGAGCGAGGCAACGTCGCGTCTGTGAGAGAGCGACTGTTGACGAGATGACAGATCAGGGCCAATTACATTGCATATCCGTCTCTGGATCTTATCAAGAACCCTGAGGCAAACAGCAGGGTCTCCAGACCATATATGGCAGCAATACTCCATGCAAGGGCGAATGGTCGATTTATAGATTTGGAGGATCGATTCCGGGGAGAAAAATTTCCTGGCTCGGCACAGGGTGCCAACTTTCCCTGCGGTGGATGATGCAATTGACACGATGTATTTGTTCCATCTCAGATCAGCGGCCAGCGTGAGACCGAGCCGCCGCGGAGAGGAGCTCTCGAGAAGTTGGTATCACAGAGTAAATAATTAATAAACAATAAAGTACAATATCACCTCATATGTGGAATAGCCTATTTCGACCGACGAAGATATCAGTCGTCTGTATTATCAACTACTATTTAATAGTTTTAGAGATAGGTGTGACTTATGTTTAGAATAAAATATTCTAATAATAAAATACAATAATCAAAACCATAAATTGAATCAGAGGTATGAATAAATGTTAAAATATCGGCATAAAAACAAATTCAAATTTTCATAATATAAGCTTAACTTAATTAAATACTATATTTTCATAATAATCACTTGATTCTAACTCTTCAAGTGTCGAAAGTATTATTAATTCGAATTTCTATATTCCCCCTTTATAAATTCTTTACACTTTTTATAATTTATAAACTTTTCACTACTCTAATATCACCCCAAATTTCTTTCCAATTAATCCTTTACATCCTTTTATCTATAAATTTTAAAGTTATTTTTAAGCGCCTTTTTATTCCTGTTTTAATTTTAAATTCATATTTCATTCTTCATATAAACCCAAATTAATGTCGTATGGTTAATATTCGGCTTTCATTTTATAGAACTTCTTCCATTTAAGACAAATGTTTTTCCACCCTCCCCTGACCTCCGACTCGTGCCTTTCGTCTGACTGAAACGTTGAAATGTATAAATTTTGTATTAGTTATTCGACAGGTTTATTTGTTTTTAGCTTTCACAGTTAAATTTCAATTTCCAAACATATTCCCTGTCCACACCGCGGCTGATAAGACAAGCAACCGATGTTTCGTCTGCCGTAATAGGCTATTCCTCATATGGGATGATTTTGAATTTTATTTGATATATATATATATATATATATATATATATATATAAATATGTATATATATATATATGTATATATATATATATATGTATATATATATGTATGTATATATATATATAAATATGTATATATATAAATATAATTCTCATTCCCAAAAAATGTTTAATGTCTAAAAGAGAACAGTTAACTAATTGAGTTTCTTTTACAGGTATTCGGATAAGAGGTTCAGCCATCTTGACAGCATTTGCCATAAGAATATTTGAAAAGCACTTTGAGTTATTCACCTAAAAATAGAACAGGTTAAAATAGTTTTGTGTCTTTCCAGCTGAGCAATAGTGAGAGGAAAATGATCATTCAGACTTTCAGTAATGGTAGGGACATTCATACTATGGCTTCCATCTTCAAAGTCGATTCTAGAACCATTTAAAGAATAAAGGTGAATAAGTTTAAAAAGAAGCAACAGTAGAGAGGAAAACTGGATCAGGTTGTCACAACAGTAAGGGGGGATCATCATTTCAACTTAGAGCTAAAAAGATAAATTAGAAAAGATCCAACTCAATTCATAAAACATTTGGCACGCGGGAAAAGAGTTTCAGCTATGACAGTCCAAAGAGAAGTGAAAAAAGACTTGAAAATGAAATCGTACATGAAATTTCCGAGGCACCTTGTTAAACCAGGACTGCAGGTTAGAAGTTTAGGGGGCGAAGATCATTTTGAAAAAGTTGAAAACTGATGCAGGAATAATATATGTAGATATGAAATCGATCATAAACGAAAATAATATGTTTATCATTAATTAAGCATCGATCATAACTGAAAATGACATTTTCATCATTAATTAAACATCGATCGTAAACGAAAATGATATTTTCATCATTAATTAAAATTTAATTAATATATATATATTTGAAATTTATATCAATCCTTCATTATCTTCCAGTCCACAGCTGTTTAATTAATGATGAATGTCATTTTCGTTTGTGATCGATTTCATCACGATTCGTCTTATGCTTGGAGAGTAATTATACATTCTTATTACTCAAAATAGAGACCAATAGTGTTAAAAAACAACAACCATGGTTTGGTTTGGTGTTTTGTTTTACGGCATATCAACCTCAATAGGTTATTTAATGCCGACAAAATTTGTATTGCTGGTAATATATTTTTTCATATGTATTGTTGGTAATTTTTTCCCTTCGAAAATCTATTCCTCGTAATATTTTTTCTTCAAAAATAAATCGCTTGTAGTTTTGTTTTTTTTTTCAAAAAAGAATAGCTATTGTCTTTTTCAAAAAAAGTACTGCTGCTAATAACTTTTTTACAAAGATGTCTGGTATTAAAACCTATTTTTACACTTTCTTAGTGCTTTGAACCCAATTTGGGGGTTAACTGTTTGCCCATAGTTGGGACCCTAGCAGGTGCTACCACCGCGAGTCACGATCCTCAAAATCTCCAGATCAGAGGCCTTGCTGTTGGACATAGTTAATCCTCTTACCCAGGACGCGGATGTAGTTTATAGTCATACCCAGGACAAACAAAACCATTGGAGAATTCCTGCAATATATATCTAATCATTTCTAAAATACAAAAGTTCAGAGCTAAATGTCGCAATTGGACAATTTTTCTGTTACACGGTTTGCTCAATTTTGCTTTTACAGCCGGTATGTACAAAATGTTTGTCAAAGAAGGAACTGGATTGAGTATACTGAGGGAGATATGGGCGAAAAAAGGATGGGCGGATTGTGTTATCATCTAACATGATGTCTTGGCAGTATATAACTGCAATCATTTTGGAGAATGGTGCAAGTGAAGGATGGAAAAGTGTGAAGCAAATGCCTTTGAAGGGAAAACATATAGTTTGTTGTTTGTAATTGAAATAAATTGTTTTTGATACTCATCCCGTTACTTTTCAGACCGACCTTGTGGAAAATTAACGTCAGCTTATTTCTGGCATCTGATATTTAATATAATGAACTTCAGATAAAAAAAAATTCCGCAGTAAAATAGCTTCAAATACTTTTATTATTTTGAGGAGAAACATGAATTAAGCTGTATATATAACAACCGGACGTCTAGACACACTGATGAGCTGTGAAACAGCGAAATAGTCTGTCTGTTGATGATAATATATATATATATATATATATATATATATATATATTGAAATAAAAACAGACCACTTTAAGGTTCCAGGTAATAAATTATTTCACCGCAGCCCTTTTAAAGGACCGCGGATCATCAGACTTTACTTCCAAAGGTTGAAACGAAAACTGAAAAGAAATTTACACATTTTTGACGGGCAGTACTAAGCATATGTAAATTAACGTTAAGCAGTACTAAGCATATGTAAATTAATGTAAATTTTTCTATGATTATACGTTCTTTTTTTTATAGATACAAATATTTAAGTAAATGCTCTGTTTATAATAAACAGTATTAACAACATTTACCGGCCTGAATGCACGAGAAATTTTCATAGAAAATATGCGTCCTCCGATAGGAATCGATTAAATATTTGTATCTATAAAAAGAACGTATAACCATAAAAAATATCTCAAAATCATTGTTGGACTTTGTCCATTTCATGATGTGTGACGTCATTTGTTTACATTTGTATACGCATCGAGCAGATATGAATGTACGTGTGAAAATCATGAGGAATTGTAGTTTAAAAACAGTAAAATCGACTTTGCTACCCGAAACGCTCCTCTGTGGCTCAATCGGTAAAACCATAAAACAGGCCCTATGACGGTTCCGTATAGGATACAGGTTCGATTCCTGACGCAGGACGCATATTTTCTATGAAAATTTCTCTATGACATTCAGGCTTGTAAATGCTGTTAATACTGTTTATTATAAGCAAAGCATTTACTTAAATATTTGTATCTATAAAAAGAACGTATAAACACAAAAGATGTCTTAATATATACAGTACTGGTTCAAAAATTATAACATAAGCATGTTAAAACATCATTAAAAATTGCCATTTTCCTTCAACACTTCTGGTTTCTTGTACAATGATGGTGTTGATATATATACACACACACACACACACACACACACACACACACACACACATATATATATATATATATATATATATATATAGTCTGTGGATGGCAAAAATATTGGCTCCTGAAAAAATTAATTTCGGTTGAGCTCTATGGTTTGAGGTGTGAGTTTGTAAACAGTGACTATTTAAGCTAATATGGCATGACTCTTCGGCAGAATTGAGTCACTGTCAGTCACTGTGTGTTTATCTAAATCTAAAAATAAACACGCTAAAATCCACCTTCATCACTGCCGTGAGCCGACGGCTTAGTGGTAGAAGTTCCGACTGACGCGAATTCAGTCGGGTTTCGATCCTAGCTAGAGGCAACCGGACGTTTAGTGAAACAGCGAAACAGTCTGTCTGTGGGTGACATATATATATATATATATATATATATATATATATATATATATATGTGTGTGTGTGAGCGTATTCATATATATACGTGCACACACTTATATATATGCACACGCACACGCATATATATATATATATATATATATATATATATATTCTGTGTATACAAGGCAAGGAAGTTTTGACATAAATCTTTAGGGTAAAAATTTCATAATGTCTCATCCAGTAAATATACGATAATTTTATTGACATTAACAAACTCAGAAGATCTAAACTCTATTTACATTTTTTACACTTTCTCATTTTTTTTTATTTCCTTTTTTGAATTTATATTGCGGTTCAAAAGAACAAATACATTTTGGTCAGGCGGCTGTCATTTTTCCACGACGTTCTATAGAATTGCAGATATTGTTCTTGATATGTTACCGTATTTATTTATTCTAATCTATCTCTGTCATATTCCTGTGAATGCTGCCAGAATATAAGAAATATTTTTACACGCGGAAGAATAAGGTTTGTGGACATGTTTGCAAGGATTGAGCATAATGGTAAGAAAGTAAGTCCCTTTGGCAATAAGTTTATTTTCGACTTATATAATCCCAGACCGAAGCATCGGGAAAAAGAAACTCCCGTTATTGTTCCTGTCACAAACGGCTTTGTCAGGACAGAAATAAAATATTCCCCAAAATGTTAGAAATCTATTTACTCATTCTCCTTCTCTGTATCCACACACACGCACACACACACACACACACACAAAACACACACACACACACAAAACACACACACACACACATCCACACACACGCGAGCACACACACAAATATATATATATATATATATATATATATATATATATATATATATATATATATATATATATATATATGAAGAAATATAGTCTTAAAGTGTGTTATATTTATGGGATAAAGCGATCAATATCAGAGATAGAGCGTGTGTAAATACAAAAGTGAACATATAAGTCAACATTTAGAGGCGACAGTCTGTTTCATAAAACTGACTATCGCCTCTAAGTGTTGACTTCTATGCTCACTTTTATATATATATATATATATACATATATATATATATATATATATATATATATGCATATATATATGCATATATTTTAATAAATATACATAATATCCCACGCCGACAGTACCACAAGGAGATTCATGCATCACGTAATCATCAGGTACAGTGTATAATCACCTCCCAGTGCGTGAGGTTTGTGAGGTTCTTGATACTCTGAGTAGTACTCTCGTAGGGTATTATGTTGTTTTTTTTATAGAACATCTTAAAGGGACCTCTGGTATGATTAAAATATTTTTATATATTTTTTAATCAAAATACAATTCTTATTTTATTCATTATGTTTTTTCAATTTAAAATTAGAAAGGAATTAATTTAATATTACATGTATCATAATATATAATAAAATAATGGCTACATAATTGCAATACACAGACTTTTGCGAAAATTCTTTAACTCTATTTTACAGTGAACATTTTACAGTGTCTACATATTACCATGAACTCATTTTGCGGATTTAATAGATCATTATTTTTAAGAAATTTAATAATGTATAGCTTTTCGAGTAGACACAGAGTGTAAAGGTCATTTAAGTACTTACATATTCTCGTTTATTTAATATATTCCATTTTAACTGTGGGGTTTTATTGATTTCTTTTAAATACCAATAAATATTTAGATAGTGATGTTCGGTTACGGTACCTATTGTTGTTAAAGATCCAGTAAGGCATTTATTCTCCAATGGACACTTGATAGGTAATTTAACATTTAAGAATGTTTGGGTGTCCACTTGAGGGTAGTGCAGAGGATTCGGAAAGAGTTGGATGAATCTAACTGTGATTACGAAGGTACATTAGCTCGGAAAACTTACTCTGATCGTTCTGACAACTCCCGAATTTGTTGGTGGGGGACACAGGCTCTACATAAAGTGCCTTGATGAGGTAGTGCGGCCTTGGATCAAGGGATTGTCTGCTGGAATAGCCTATGTCTGGCAAAAGAAGGTATGTTAAATATTACATTCTTCATCATCGAAATGATTAATTTCCGTTTTGTAATTACTCTTATTTTTATTTAGGTTTAAATGTTTATTCAAAATTTTATTATTATGTCTTTTATAATTTTTTCTAGATTATCAGTACAACTATAACTTAATTTTAACTTATTTTTATTAAAAATCCTGCTTAGTGGATTATTACTCGGAAAATGATCCTCAATTAAAGCAAGAAACTTTTGCCCTAACTTACGGCTAACCATGTGATTAAAAGGGTGTGTGTACCAAATGATTTTTCTATTAGTATATAAAAATTGCAATTTTTATAATAATGCTTTAAAAACTGTAGATAAAAATGGCCCGATATTAAATATGTAAAAGATAATATCTACAGCCGGAGAAAAAATAGAAATATAAAAATCATTGAGTAGACACCCTCTTTTAACCAAATATACATTTAGAGAAGGTGTGATATAGTCTGAAAGAGAGAGATAGAGAGAGAGAGAGAGAGAGAGAGAGATTTTTAAATTTAGCATTTTTCTCTGCTTTGAATTTCTACTGTTACATCTGGTCTAGTGACCCTTCTATATATTTATAAATTCTTAATAACACCGAAAGAAGAATCTGCAATATTCATGGTCCTGACCTTGTATCTCAGCTTTAGTCACTTTCTCGCCGCTCTAACATTGCTTCCGTGTACATTGTCTATAAATAATTTCATGGTAATTCTTCTGAAGAACTTTCCTCTATGGTATCTAAACTCTATGAATTTAAGCGCAGTACTAGATTGGAAGAAAGCTCTCATCATTTTACAGTTAGAATGGCAAGATTTAACCGCAAGTTCTATGCTAACAGTTTCTCCTATCGCACTTCTTACTTACGGAACTCACTTCCGTCATCTTGCTTCCAGTCTAGTTCTTTTTTCTTTTATGTGAACTTTCCCTTCAGGACATAGGCAACCAAAGTCCTCCACATCTTCCTGTCGTTTGTATCTCTTAATAAGTTTTGTCTTTTGCTTATTTCTCCCAAATCCTATACCGCCATCCATTTGCTGAAGCTCTTCTAATATGTTACGCTCTTGAGATCTTCAAAAGTTTAATTACAGTGTGCGATTAATAAATCTTCGTTTCAATTACACGAAAGGAAAATAATACTGTCATTTCATTTTAACAGATATATTTACCAAAATTACACAGAAATATCTTAAAATACCAAAGAGTAAATTTCATCAATAAAATCGTCATTAGATTCAACGAAGACCTCCAGACAACTTCAGTATCACCTGCAATTCGTCTGGGCGGGCTCCTTATTTAAGTTGGTGAATGTGCCATAATCCTTGCCTTCAGTTCATCTTTGGTTTACAAGACGTTTTCTTGGTCTCCCGCTCAAGTGCGCCCCGCGCATAATAATCAAGGGAGTTGCAGTCTGAAGAGTTAGGTGTAAGGTATGAGTTAGGTGTATGTAAGGGGTCGCAGTAATGTGGTCGCAGAAATTGTCTGACAGCCATAACTGGGCTCCCCCAATTTTGTGGCATGGTGCAGAGTTCTGTTGCCAGATATAGGCTTTCCCAGTAGCCATTCCCTTGACCCAAGGCAGCTCTACATCATCAAGACACTTTACGTGGGCCTCCATATTGAGCCTGTGGCCCCACCAACAAATTCGGGAGTTATCTGAACAATCGGAGTGTGTTTTCCGAGTTAATGTACCTTCGTAATTATCATTAGACGCACGCAGTTCTTTCCGAATCCTCTGCAATGCCCTCAGATGAACACCCAAACACTCTTAAATGTTCATATTGGAGCCTCCGGCGCGAATGTCAAGCAGCACATCAATCGTTTTCGAATTTCTATTTGTCACAGACGGTACCCAGCTGACCTTTCTATAATGTGCAGTCGACAAAACAAAAACAATCAACGCGCATGCGCGAAAGTAAAAATATAAAATGGCGTCAATTCACTCGTTGCCCCCAATATATAGGTGTTTGGATTTTTGTCTTAGTTTTCCTTTTCTTGTATTCTTTTATTCGATTTTTTTCTTGGCTTTTGCTATATTTTTTTCTGTTTTATGTGTTGAGTATTCGCCGGACCAGCGTGGTGCGCCTCGGCAGTGGTCGGCGTCGAAAGTTTGAACGAGCTAAGTGCCGACTTCGTCATCTCGTGTGACCGCCGCTTAAGGCAGGCCGGCCGGCCAACGCCCGCCGGATCCGGGACGTGCAGCCTCAGCCAGCCGGCAGCCGCCCGGTATTCGTTCGCCGTCGCCGGACCAGCGTGGTTACTTAAGACTTTTTGTGTATTATTTTGTGATGCAATTTCGAGTAATGTCATCACTCTTTTTATTCTTAAATATCGACAGCTCCGATCTACCTTTTTTCTTTCTAGAGCGTTGCTGGAAAAACATTTTTCATCGAAGGCTCATACCATAATTAAAGAACACTGGTCTAAGGAATATTGGTCTAAGGAATATTGGTCTAAGGAATATAGGTCTAATTATTTGCTTCTTAGTGTTCTATTTCTCTCAGACGGCGCCCAACTCGTCTAAAGTATATCCATTTAAGTAATATTCGTCTCGAGAATTATGTTTATATTATTATTAATATACAAACAGTTCATGCCAATAAATGCATATAATCCACATATATCCTCAGTAATTCAGTCAGTTATGTGTTTAGGCGATCATGTATCTTTCGATACATGAATGACGAGGCAGGATTATTCCCTGCAATACTCCTGCTATTTGCCCCATAGCTGGGGGGTAGAGGCGGACTCATGCCTTTCCCCAGGGTATTAGCACGTAATACAGTGACCATCAACAAAATTGAGTAATTTGTACATGAATAAAGTGTTAATTTATTAAAAAATATTACTATAGACCAATGATCCTGTTGTGGCGTCTTCCCTCTAATGAGGCTATTGTGGACTCTTCCAATTACTATAAAGTCTATAGAAAAAGTATGCCTCAGGGGAAGCGTGATATAGACTGAAACCTGGTCATCCGACACACAATCCAAGTCGTGTAACACTCTTCTGTTTTATTTAATGTTCAATACACTATTTATCTGCAACCTCTTGTTTTGTTATTTCTTAACTAATTGCTTGGTCACAACAGATCCTTGGACGGATAATCCATAGACCTATATACGTAGACGAGTATTCCTTAGACAAATGTCCTTACATAGGTTTCCCTTTGATAAACATTCTTTAGATGACCATATCTAAATGCCGGCACCTGTCAATAAAACGCCAGCTTAAAACACAGCGACAATATAAATGACAATCATACATACGGAAGTTATTTCACATTTATTTGTTTGTTAGGTATATTTTCTCAACAGCTGCACTAAAGGCCAGAAACCTCTCGAGGTAGACGTTTACAGAGTAAGAGGCATAAACTATATGGATATTTAGATAAGATAACGTTTAACCCTAGAGTGAACAAATTAAGACTGTAATGATCACGAAAACATCTACTTGGTAGTCAATTACATGGCAAGTATATGCTCAAGTGGAATTTACTTTTCACCATCGGAATGCGAAGGAAATGAGAATGTTTCGCTACGATGCGCGTAGCATGGCTGCTATTAGCCGTGATTTTAGAACAGGTGAAACTAATGAATCTAGTTCCCTGCGTGATTTCCATGGAAATATAGATAGAGCTGTAAGTGGCATGCAACGTTTCGTCTGTGAGAAGGGGATTATAGCGTTGGAAATAATTTGTCACTCACAAAGACGTAGAGACATTTTACGAATATATTGACACTAGAAGGTGAGGACTGGTAAGCGATTGCGCAAATATGTCGTCAGTAATCCATTTTAGGCCTGATCTGGCTCTTATAGATGTAGATAGCAGGAGGATAACCTCGTCATAATCGGCTCCGTGTAAAATGAGCCACCTGACATTAAAAACACGTGTTTCACTGTGACAATATAAATGGCAATCCTACATGCGCATTTGTACATTTATTTGCTTATATTTTGGCAGAAGATGGGAACAAATGGACAAGAAATTAATTTAATATTTAATATATCTGTTCCAATTAATGTGATTTGTGATGCTAGGAAAAAATTTTAACAGTAATAAGAAACTCTCGATAAATCTACTGAGGCGTTTATTGCAATCTGTAGCGTTGCGGTTACATGGTTATCTTCAGCTGGAGTAAACACAGTCACCTAGATCCCTAATTGTGCTTACACTCTGTTAATGATTATACATTGTCATCCCCACTGTGTAGAACGTAGGTGTATGTGTTAATACATAACACGATATGTCAAATTTGTAGAATACAAGTTTCTTAAAGAGTAGGTGTTTACCATTAAATATATGTTATCCTATTTCTTCTCATTCTTTCCGTCTTGAATAGATTACCATTTTGTGTGATCCCAAAAACATTTAATGCAAATTTTAGAAATAATGTTTGATGTGGTGTTGCGAACAAAAGATCAATATGCTGTTTTAAAGGTTTTATTTTTACCAGACTTCTTCTCAGGTTTTAGAATTTTTTTTATTTCTTAAGCAAATGTTACAAGTTGGTATGCCGATTGCAGTAGCATTAATATTACTATTTTGTTGATCTTTCAATGTATGTCTGAGAAGGGCTCTACTCAGACAGAGGCGACTAAATTCGTTAGACACCATATCAAACTCTGTTCTAACATTATCGGAAAAATTAACATCAAGACAATTATGAACATGTCTATTGAGATTTCCATGCTAGACACGATTACATTTTACATAGCTTTTCTCTAGGATGAATGATGTGGAACAGGATATAAGCAATTATACACAGACATGAATTCACTATGCTTTATATAGTCTGAAATTACGCAGAGTATATTATAAACACCAGTCAGAATATTGACGCCTATCTATCTATCTATGTATGTATGTATGTATGTATGTATGTATGTATATATATATATATATATATATATATATATATATATATATATATATATATATTGAGAGAGAGAGAGAGAGACAGAGGGAGATATATATATATATATATGTGGCGACAGAGATGAGGACAATAGTCTGAATAATGTAAATAGTGAACAAAATACCTCATCTCAGAAATATAGACAGATACCTTATATATATATATATATATATATATATATATATATATATATATATATATATATATATATATATATAAAGTATCTCTCTATATTTCAGAGATGAGGTATTATGTACATTATTTACATTATTCGGACTATTGTCCTCATCTTTGTCGACATATTCATTAGAACGTTGTACGCTCCGGCCTTCTTCAGGTGGTTGGAATGTCGAACGGAACCCTTTATTTCGCTAACTGGAGTAGACTGTTCTAGTTACACGTGCCATGTTTAATGGATGTCAGTTATCAGTTATCTCCTGTTAATTCCCCTCTCGAAGTTCTCCACTTCCATAACCGGATATTGAACTGAAACTCTTCATCCTCTGTACCATGTGTCCTTGAGTATATACATACATACATATATATATATATATATATATATATATATATATATATATATATATATATATATATATATATATATATATATATATATAGACATGTATATAAACTATATATATATATATAAATATATTTATATATATATAAACTATATATATATATATAAACAATATATATATATATATATATATATAAAATAAAATTATTGAAGCTATCTATATTTAAAAATTGTAACCATCCCTTAATAAAATTAATTATGTATACTGCACAAATATTTTAAAATGATTGCTGTAGACATCTAGGTTTTAACGAATAGTTTTTTTTTCATTTCTTTTTAACATTTGGACATTTCATAACCTAGTTACGTCCAATGACGTTTACATCGCGAAATTAAAATCGTAGAGGAAGTGACTTTAGCGTTTTTCAGTTCACAGTTAAAAGATTTAGCTTACCGTTGAACACAACAATTTTGACTTACAAAAATGATGAACCCAACATTTTTTTCTTAGAAAATCATGAACCTGATGATGAAATTGTGCTAATGTTAAAAGCACTCAGGAAAAATGAATATTTAACAACGTGGTAATTTTCTATCTTACTTTAAGAAGAAGAGTAAGAAGCTTGTCCGTGAATATGAGAGGATCCTACTGAAAATATGTAGACAACACACAGGTCTAAATTATTCCATGATATATATATATATATACATATATATATATATATATATATATATATATATATATATATATATATATATATATATATATATATATATATTCACTATCGAATCCCCAAAATTTTGCCTGACTAATACACAACTTGCGAAATGAATAAACGTAGAAAAAAATCCCGAACAAGGAATGCAAAAAGGAAAAATGACCAAAGGGCGAAATCCTACTTACGCATTAAATGAAAGTCGTCAACACTTAGACTATCATGACAGAACAAAAAAAAAAATAAATAAAACGTCTTTCAATTTCAACACTCAACTGAGGTCGCTCGGGTCGCTAGTAAAGTTTATCACCTTCTTCTGGCGAAGGTTATATATATATATATATATATATATATATATATATATATATATATATATATATATATATATATAGGCTAAGAAGAATTTGGTAATCCGTATAGGTAGTCCCAAAATGGATGAAATCCTGAGAGCTCAATGTAAATCCAGAGCTAATAATTTAAAGGAAAAACAGACCACTTTAAGGCTCCATGTAATAATTTATTTCACCAAGCCCTTTATTAAAGGACACTGACTGATCAGACTTTCTCTCTACTTCCCTCTCCCTACTTTGTTTCTCTCTTCTCCCCTTTCCCTCTCAATATATCACTTCCGTTAAGTTAACCGATTAAATAAATCAATGCATGGCCCCCCTACCTTAATACTAAGTATGATATATAGAAATATTAAAGTAAACCCTCTCAAAATTCTATCATGTCACTCACACTACACCTCATTTCCCTCTGTTAAATTACATAAACTCAATACTACCCGTCAAAAGTGTATAGGTTCATTTCAACTTTCATTTATCATTTTTCGTTTCACCGTTTGGAAGTGGAGTCTGATAATATGTCTGGAAGTAGGCAGGTCTTCGCCCATTCCGTAGGCTTTATCCATTTTTAACCATCGATGTGAGAAAGCGATTTTATACAGCTGACAGTTTACATATTTCTTTACGGGATTGGCGCTATGCATAACATCTAGGCTAATTAAGTTAATAACGAGGCTAGTTGAGTAACATGACTCGAGTTATCTTGGTAATGTTTTGGTTTTGTATCTATTTACGGTTTTGGGAGAGACTATTTCCTGCACAGCCTTATAGTGGGTTATCAGTTATATTTAAGTGTATGAGTGTTGAAACAGATTAGTTTGATTTGGCCTTGTTAGTTAGGTAGCGTAATAAGACGGGTATAATACAAGAAAATCAAATTGTAAAGTGAAACAACAATTTAGATGCATATAATTCAATTAAGGTCTCTACAAATAAAATTAGTGTAATTTGGTTGATACAAGGTCGTCAAAATGTTGGTAGTAGTCCTAGCAACAATGTGTTTATGTGTACGTATGCAGGAACGTATGTGTGGATGTATGTGTGTATGTATGATCGTTATCGTAGGGTAAGAATGTCTTTGAAGTAATCGCTCAGTCTTAAAATGTTCCGTTCGTTTATCAAGTATAGTGAGGAAGAAAGGTAGAGATAATAACTATCGCTTGACGTTTGTCAAGGAATGTGTTAATACGCTCGTCTCCTCCCTCTGGTGACAGACGAACTTGCCCGTCTTTTATTTTGTTTGTGGGGCTTGAAAACGTCATTTGGGAATTCACTCCCGGATATGATTTGGGCCTGTCTATTGGACGAGGAACAAACTTCGCATCGGCTCGAGAAAAGGTCCGTAAAAGAATTTTTTTCTGAAAATTAAAAATTATTTGAATTTTGTTTTTAAATATTTCCTAGTTTTCTATTGGCCGAAAAACATTTCGCATCAAGGTGTGAAATTTTACGAGTATTGTTTTGGATTCGCTTTTGCGTGTGTGTTAAGCAATGTTTGTAAATTTGAGTCATTTTAATTTCTAACAAAATTAATGAGTCAGTGCTTAGCAATTGAATTTTTAAATCTAGATCTTGTTTGCTTCACTACAGTCTATTCCGAATTCCTTTTCATTATGGCCTGTAGGAAATTCTCATAACTGGTCCCTTCAACAGAATTATTTGAATTGTTTTGTATTTAATCTGTTTGTTTTTAATGTCGAAATTTTATTTTACTGGGAGGACTTAATTTCTTTTACACAATTGTATTTCTGTATGTATTTCTGAGATGAATTATTGCAATTATTTACATTGGTCGAACTGTTGTCCTCATCTTTATTGGCATGTTCAAAACGTTTCAGCCATTTAATGCTCCGGCCTTTCCCAGTTAATTTAAATTTCGAACTGAACCCCTTATTTCGTCCAGCGTGCTTCTTCCGACACAGTGTCCAATGGATAAAAGCGTTGTTTGGATCCAGTGACTTGATCCAACCAGTTGTGAGTTCAATACCTGTCTTCTGTCGTGGTGAAAAAAAACACTTGGGGAGTTTAGTTAAAGAAAGATAACTGAGACATCCAGTTCGGGCATGGCACGTGGAACTACAACAATATACCCCGGTGGGCGAAATAAACTGTTCAGTTCGAAATTCCAATCATCTGTAGAAGGTCGGATCGTATAACGGCCGAAACGTGAATATTGCAATAAAGATGAGGACAACAATATGAACAATGTAAATAAAAAATTAATTAAATGTATTTTTCTTTCATGTACTGATGGCAATCTTTTCAAGTAAAAATGTACCGCTGGCATTTCCTTACAAAAATGTATTCCTACATCTTCATAGTGTTTTGACCCCATTTTGTGGTTAGGTATTTGTCCATAGCTAGGAATCAGGTGCTACCCACCCGGGTCAGTGTGTGTCTGAGAGCAAGAACAACTAAGAAGTAAAGATATTCACTAACCGCCCCACCCGGTCGGATGTGGCACAAGGTCGAGTTTATTGAGGGTCGAGACACCAGACGAGACACTACCCTTTGGCATAGCCTCGTTTGGGTTCCTCTCTGCCCAGGGTCAGAGAGTTTGACAAGCACACTGTGGAAGACTAAGAAGTGATTTCACGCTCCTCAAACCTCAGTATAGACCTGGATGCTGGATGCAGTTTATGGTCATACCCAGGAAGTGATTTGTATTTAAAAAATGTACACGATGTGATGTGGTATATCCACAGACGGTTGATGTACTAAATCCACATCCTGAAGTTTTATGACGGACTCAATAGATATATCGTCACTGCTTCCATTCTTCTTCCAGATCATATTTTTGAATAGCTTTACTTTGAGTCTTTTTCTTAGAATATTTGGGAAAACATCTTAAGCGTTTCTGTCTGTGTAATGAGATTAAAAGCATTTACTGAAAAATAATTTTGTATTTTTATTGTATTTGTTTAAATTAACGTATTATAAGTTCTTTTTAGCTATGATTCTAAATCTATATTCTGAGCAGTCCCCTGTTATATTCTATGTGATTTGGTTTGGTTTGGTCTGTTTTGTTTTGTGTTGTTTTACTGCATACCAACCTCACTGGGTTATTTCATGCCGACAAGAATTTTATTGCTGGTAATATTTTTTTCATAAAGGTATAGCTGGTTATATTTTATTTTTTAAATATATTGCTGGTAATATTTTAAAAAAATGTACTGCTGGTATTAAAACTTATTTTTATACGTTCATAGTTTTTGGAACCCTTTTGCGGGGTTAACAATTTGCCAATAGCTGGGAACCTGGCATGTTTTACCAACCCGGGTCAGGGTGGACCTGAGAACACCAGCAATTAAGAGGTGGTTCCACGCTACTAAAACCTCCTGACCAGAGGCCTTATTCTCGGATGTAATTTATCATCTTACCCAGAACACGGATGCAGTCCTACACAAGACGGGTATTATATGTGCAATATGACCGTAATCTGAAAAAGCAAAAAAGACAGACGAAAAAGAAAGCGACCCAATATAAAAAAGACAAATAATTCATTTGGTGTAGTGTGGGGGGGGGGACAGAAAATGAAATAAAATCTTTGGAAACTCGATTAGCAGATTTATAGCGTTTCTCTGAGAGAAACGTCCACGTATTATGTTGCATCTTTTGTCATGAAGGCAAACAAAACCGATAAACATTGGTCGTCTATACCCTTACTAATTCGAAAACGAAAGCAAATGTTATACAAATAGAAAAATCGAGTATTTGCCAGCTAATGGATTTCGCTAAGTGTTCGTCTGAAATCTACAAACACAAAAAATAACAAAAGACAAAAGAAAACTGTATAGCATTTGCCCTTTTCTTTATTTAACCAAACTAATCTCACAACAATTATTTATCAAGGTGCTGAAGTCTTTGTATACAATGCAGGAAAGCGAACAATGCTGAGTTTGTGGATCGATGAGTTGAGTTAGTAGTTAATATTACATCTCTGTATACGTGTCGTATACCTTCAGGACGTGGACTAACGGAGCTTTCCATAATTACCTATGTTTGCAGCTCTAAACAAGATATGCGAATTTACTATATCTCAGCCGTCTTGGGTATGACGATAAACTACATCCGCGTCCTGGGTAAGACGATAAACTATATCCACGTCCTGGGTATGACGATAAACTACATTCGCGTCCTGGGTATTACGATAAACTATATTCGCGTCCTGGGGAAGACGATAAACTACATCCGTGTCCTGGGTAAGACGATAAACTACATTCGCGTCCTAGGTAAGACGTTAAAGTACATCCGCGCCCTGAGTAAGACGATAAACTACATCCGCGTCCTGGGTATGACGATAAACTACATCCGCGTCCTAGGTAAGACGATAAACTACATTCGCGTCCTGGGGAAGACGGTAATCTACAGCCGCGTCCTGTGTAAGACGATAAAATGCATCCGCGTCCTGGGTATGACGATAAACTATATTCGCGTCCTGGGGAAGAGGATAAACTACATCCGTGTCCTGGGTAAGACGATAAACTACATTCGCGTCCTAGGTAAGACGATAAAGTACATCCGCGCCCTGAGTAAGACGATAAACTACATCCGCGTCCTGGGTATGACGATAAACTGCATCCGCGTCCTAGGTAAGACGATAAACTACATCCGCGTCCTAGGTAAGACGATAAACTACATTCGCGTGCTGGGTATGAAGATAAACTACATCCGCGTCCCGGGGAAGACGATAAACTACATCCGCGTCCTAAGTAAGACGATAAACTACATCCGCGTCCTAGGTAAGACGATAAACAACATTCGCGTCCTGGGTATGACGATAAACTACATTCGCGTCCTAGGTATGACGATAAACTACATCCGCGTCCTGTGTAAGACGATAAACTACATTCGCGTCCTGGGTATGACGATAAACTACATCCGTGTCCTGGGTAAGACGATAAACTACATTCGCGTCCTAGGTAAGACGATAAACTATATTCGCATTCTGGGTATGACGATAAACTACATCCCTGTCCTGGGTAAGACGATAAACTACATCCACGTCCTAGGTAAGACGATAAACTACATTCGCGTCCTGGGTATGACGATAAACTACATTCCCGTCCTGGGTATGACGATAAACTATATTCGCGTCCTGGGGAAGGCGGTAATCGACAGCCGCGTACTGTGTAAGACGATAAACTACATCCGCGTCCTGAGTAAGACGATAAACTACATCCGAATCCTGAGTAAGACGATAAACTACATCCGTGTCCTGGGTAAGTCGATAAATTACATTCACATCCTAGGTAAGACGATAAACTACATCCGCATCCTAGGTAAGACGATAAACTACATTCGTGTCCTGGGTATGACGATAAACTACATACGCGTCCTGGGTAAGACGATAAACTACATTCGCGTCCTGGGTATGACGATAAACTATATTCGCATCCTGGGTAAGACGATAAACTACATTCGCGTCCTGTGTAAGACGATAAACTACATTCGCGTCCTGGGTATGACGATAAACTACATCCGTGTTCTGGGTAAGACGATAAACTACATCCGCGTCCTAGGTAAGACAATAAACTACATTCGCGTCCTGGGTATGACGATAAACTACATTCGCGTCCTAGGTAAGACGATAAAGTACATCCGCGCCCTGAGTAAGACGATAAACTACATCCGCGTCCTGGGTATGACGATAAACTACATCCGCGTGCTAGGTAAGACGATAAACTACATTCGCGTCCTGGGTATGACGATAAACTACATCCGCGTCCTGGGGAAGACGATAAACTACATCCGCGTCCTAAGTAAGACGATAAACTACATCCGCGTTCTAGGTAAGACGATAAACTACATTCGAGTCTTGGGTATGACGATAAACTACATTCGCGTCCTGGGTAAGACGATAAACTACATCCGTGTCCTGGGTAAGACGATAAACTACATTCGCTTCCTAGGTAAGACGATAAACTATAATCGCATCCTGGGTATGACGATAAACTACATCCCTGTTCTGGGTAAGACGATAAACTACATCCACGTCCTAGGTAAGACGATAAACTACATTCGCGTCCTGGGTATGACGATAAACTACATTGGCATCCTGGGTATGACGATAAACTACATTCGCGTCCTGGGGAAGGCGGTAATCGACAGCCGCGTCCTGTGTAAGACGATAAACTACATCCGCGTCCTGAGTAAGACGATAACCTACATCCGCATCCTGAGTTAGACGATAAACTACATCCGTGTCATGGGTAAGACGATAAATTACATTCACGTCCTAGGTAAGACGATAAACTACATCCGCGTCCTAGGTAAGACGATAAACTACATTCGTGTCCTGGGTATGTCGATAAACTACATTCGCGTCCTGCGTATGTCGATAAACTACATTCGCGTCCTGTGTAAGACGATAAACTACATTCGCGTCCTGGGTAAGACGATAAACTACATTCGCGTCCTGTGTAAGACGATAAACTACATTCGCGTCCTAGGTAAGACGATAAACTACATTCGCGTCCTGGGTATGACGATAAACTACATCCGTGTCCTGGGTAAGACGATAAACTACATCCGCGTCCTAGGTAAGACAATAAACTACATTCGCGTCCTGGGTATAAAGTTAAATTGCATCAGCGTCCTAGGTAAGACGATAAACTACATTCGCGGCCTAGGTAAGACGATAAACTACATTCGTGTCCTGTGTATGACGATAAACTACATTCGCGTCCTAGGTAAGACGATAAACTACATTCGCGTCCTGGGTATAAAGTTAAATTGCATAAGCGTCCTAGGGAAGACGATAAACTACATTCGCGGCCTAGGTAAGACGATAAACTACATTCGTGTCCTGGGTATGACGATAAACTACATTCGCGTCCTGGGGAAGACGGTAATCTACATCCGCGTCCTGTGTAAGACGATAAACTACATCCGCGTCCTGAGTAAGCCGATAAACTACATCCGCGTCCTGAGTAAGACGATAAACTACATCCGTGTCCTGGGTAAGACGATAAACTACATTCGCGTCCTAGGTAAGACGATAAACTACATCCGCGCCCTGAGAAAGACGATAAACTACATACGCGTCCTGGGTAAGACGATAAAGTACATCCGCGTCCTAGGTAAGTTGATAAACTACATTCGCGTTCTAGGTAAGACGATAAACTACATTCGCGTCCTGGGTATGAAGATAAACTACATTCGCGTCCTGGGGAAGACAATAAACTACATCCGCGTCCTAGGTAAGACGATAAACTACATCCGCGTCCTAGGTAAGACGATAAACTACATTCGCGTCCTAGGTAAGACGATAAACTATATTCGCGTCCTGGGTATGAAGATAAACTACATTCGCGTCCTGGGTAAGACGATAAAGTACATCCGCGTCCTAGGTAAGTCGATAAACTACATTCGCGTCCTAGGTAAGACAATAAACTACATTCGCGTCCTGGGTATGAAGATAAAGTACATTCGCGTCTTGGGGAAGACGATAAACTACATCCGCGTCCTAGGTAAGACGATAAACTACATCCGCGTCCTAGGTAAGACGATAAACTACATTCGCGTCCTAGGTAAGACGATAAATTCATTCGCGTCCTGGGTATGAAGATAAACTACATTCGCGTCCTGGGGAAGACGGTAATCTACAGCCGCGTCCTGAGTAAGACGATAAACTACATCCGTTTACTGGGTAAGACGATAAACTACATTCGCGTCCTGGGTATGACGATAAACTACATTCGCGTCCTGGGTATGACGATAAACTACATTCGCGTCCTAGGTAAGACGATAAACTACATTCGCGTCCTGGGTATGACGATAAACTACATTCGCGTCCTGGGCATGACGATAAACTACATCCGTGTCCTGGGTAAGACGATAAACTACATTCGCGTCCTAGGTAAGACGATAAACTACATTCGCGTCCTGGGTATGACGATAAACTACATTCGCGTCCTGGGGAAGACGGTAATCTACAGCCGCGTCCTGTGTAAGACGATAAACTACATCCGCGTCCTGAGTAAGACGATAAACTACATCCGCGTCCTAGGTAAGACGATAAACTACATTCGCGTTCTAGGTAAGACGATAAACTACATTCGCGTCCTGGGTATGACGATAAACTACATTCGCGTCCTGGGTAAGACGATAAACTACATCCGCGTCCTGGCTAAGACGATAAACTACATCCGTGTCGTGGGTAAGACGAGAAACTACATCCACGTCCTGGGGAAAACGGTAATCTACAGCTGTGTCCTGTGTAAGACGATAAACTACACCCGCGTCCTGGGTAAGACAATAAACTACATCCACTTCCTGGGGAACACAGTCATCTACAGCCGCGTCCTGTGTAAGACGATAAACTACATCCGCGTCCTGGGTATGACGATAAACTACATCCGCGTCCTGAGTAAGACGATAAACTACATCCGCGTCCTGAGTAAGACGATAAACTACATCTGCGTCCTGGGTAAGACGATAAACTACATCCGTGTCCTGGGTAAGACGATAAACTACATCCACGTCCTGGGGAAAACGGTAATCTACAGCCGTGTCCTTTGTAAGACGATAAACTATACCCGCGTCCTGGGTAAGACGATAAACTACATCCACTTCCTGGGGAAGTCAGTAATCTACATCCGCGTCCTGTGTAAGACGATAAACTACATCCGCGTCCTCGGTATGACGATAAACTACATCCGTGTCCTGGGTAAGACGATAAACTACATTCGTGTCCTGGGTATGACGATAAACTACATTCGCGTCCTGGGGAAGACGGTAATCTACATCCGCGTCCTGTGTAAGACGATAAACTACATCCGCGTCCTGAGTAAGCCGATAAACTACATCCGCGTCCTGAGTAAGACGATAAACTACATCCGTGTCCTGGGTAAGACGATAAACTACATTCGCGTCCTAGGTAAGACGATAAACTACATCCGCGCCCTGAGAAAGACGATAAACTACATACGCGTCCTGGGTAAGATGATAAAGTACATCCGCGTCCTAGGTAAGTTGATAAACTACATTCGCGTTCTAGGTAAGACGATAAACTACATTCGCGTCCTGGGTATGAAGATAAACTACATTCGCGTCCTGGGGAAGACAATAAACTACATCCGCGTCCTAGGTAAGACGATAAACTACATCCGCGTCCTAGGTAAGACGATAAACTACATTCGCGTCCTAGGTAAGACGATAAACTACATTCGCGTCCTGGGTATGAAGATAAACTACATTCGCGTCCTGGGTAAGACGATAAAGTACATCCGCGTCCTAGGTAAGTCGATAAACTACATTCGCGTCCTAGGTAAGACAATAAACTACATTCGCGTCCTGGGTATGAAGATAAAGTACATTCGCGTCTTGGGGAAGACGATAAACTACATCCGCGTCCTAGGTAAGACGATAAACTACATCCGCGTCCTAGGTAAGACGATAAACTACATTCGCGTCCTAGGTAAGACGATAAATTCATTCGCGTCCTGGGTATGAAGATAAACTACATTCGCGTCCTGGGGAAGACGGTAATCTACAGCCGCGTCCTGAGTAAGACGATAAACTACATCCGTTTACTGGGTAAGACGATAAACTACATTCGCGTCCTGGGTATGACAATAAACTACATTCGCGTCCTGGGTATGACGATAAACTACATTCGCGTCCTAGGTAAGACGATAAACTACATTCGCGTCCTGGGTATGACGATAAACTACATTCGCGTCCTGGGCATGACGATAAACTACATCCGTGTCCTGGGTAAGACGATAAACTACATTCGCGTCCTAGGTAAGACGATAAACTACATTCGCGTCCTGGGTATGACGATAAACTACATTCGCGTCCTGGGGAAGACGGTAATCTACAGCCGCGTCCTGTGTAAGACGATAAACTACATCCGCGTCCTGAGTAAGACGATAAACTACATCCGCGTCCTAGGTAAGACGATAAACTACATTCGCGTTCTAGGTAAGACGATAAACTACATTCGCGTCCTGGATATGACGATAAACTACATTCGCGTCCTGGGTAAGACGATAAACTACATCCGCGTCCTGGCTAAGACGATAAACTACATCCGTGTCGTGGGTAAGACGAGAAACTACATCCACGTCCTGGGGAAAACGGTAATCTACAGCTGTGTCCTGTGTAAGACGATAAACTACACCCGCGTCCTGGGTAAGACAATAAACTACATCCACTTCCTGGGGAACACAGTCATCTACAGCCGCGTCCTGTGTAAGACGATAAACTACATCCGCGTCCTGGGTATGACGATAAACTACATCCGCGTCCTGAGTAAGACGATAAACTACATCCGCGTCCTGAGTAAGACGATAAACTACATCTGCGTCCTGGGTAAGACGATAAACTACATCCGTGTCCTGGGTAAGACGATAAACTACATCCACGTCCTGGGGAAAACGGTAATCTACAGCCGTGTCCTTTGTAAGACGATAAACTATACCCGCGTCCTGGGTAAGACGATAAACTACATCCACTTCCTGGGGAAGTCAGTAATCTACATCCGCGTCCTGTGTAAGACGATAAACTACATCCGCGTCCTCGGTATGACGATAAACTACATCCGTGTCCTGGGTAAGACGATAAACTACATTCGCGTCCTGGGTATAACGATAAACTACATCCACGTCCTAGGGAAGACGTTAATCTACAGCCGCGTCCTGTGTAAGACGATAAACTACATTCGCGTCCTGGGTAAGGCGATAAACTACATCCGCGTCCTGAGTAAGACGAGAAACTACATCCGCGCCCTGAGTAAGACTATAAACTACATCCAACAGCAAGGCCTCTGATCTGGTTTTCAGGAGCGTGAAACCAACTTTTAATTGCTGTTGTTCCCAGGTCCGCCCTGACTCGGGGTGGTTTTTGTGTCCCATCTATGTGCAAATATTTAACCCTCAAGCTGTGGTCAAAACACTATGAAAGTGTAGAAATTGGTTTTAATACCAGAAATACTTTGTGAAAAATTTATTACCAGCAATACATTTTTTAAAAAGATATTACAAGCTATACATTTTTGAAAAACAAATATTACCAGCAATATATTTTTGAAAAAAAAAATTACCAGCGAATGAAAATTATTACCAGAAATAGATTTTTTGAATGAAAACAGGAATAGATTTTTTGAAGGAAAAAATATTACCAGAAATAGATTTTTGAAGGAAAAATAAATTTTTTGAAAAAATATTACCATCAATGAAAATCTTGTCGGCATTCGGTGGCCCATTGAGGTTGATATGCCGTAAAACAAAGCAAACCAACAAAACTATATCTCACAGTCCGTCTCCTGCCATCCATTTGCATCAACTTGTAAGCTTCGATACTATATGTGTTCCTCTGCCTTTTCATTTTCAATATTTCCCGTGAAACACAAATTCCCCAGACCGTCTTTTCTCATTACGTATCCCCGAATATTCAACTCTCTTTTTCTGAGTGTAAATATAACTTCGTTTTCTGTTCCAATTTTTCCCGGAATTTCCTTGTTGTTCACTTGTTCAGTCCATGGTATACACAGGGCCCTTCTCTATAATAACATCTTCGTTACTTCAAGTCTCTGCTTCGTCTCTAAGGAGATTTTCCTGCATTCACTGTTATATCTGATGTGTCAAAAAGTTTCAGGAACATTTGCCGAACGTTACCATATCATTATTCTCCCTTCGAGTTACATGTGAAATCCATTTTAGTTGTTGCCGCTGTTGAAATTGCTCAGGTTGTGACATTTCTGTTATCTGGTACATTTCTTTGTTTGTGATTCACTAGCAACAGTCCACAAAGTTGGAACAAAGATGGTCTTCGCCAACACCCAAAGATTTCACGCGTTAAAAGCCATTTTCACCATTGTTCTGAGAAAGCGGTTCTATACACATTTAAGATATTTCTGAAAATCTTTGATGACATGCATGGCATCTATATGAAGGTTTCGATCTGACGAGGCTATTTGAGATCATGACTCGAGTTATTTAGTTAATGTTTGGATTTGTATCAATTCGCGGTGTTGCACGGAACCATCTCTAGTGTAGTTTATTTTATATTTAACTTCTTTATCACCTATTTGTTATAACTGGTACGTACACCGAATTATTTGAACTTCTTTTGGAGTTAAAATACGACTTCCTTGGATTCAGAATATGAGCTATCACTGTTTACCTTGCAATTCCAGATCATAGTCTATGTTTTGGAAAAGTTAATGTTGAGTTCAATTGCTTGGAACACTGGATAGAGTATATTGATTTACTGTTATCCTTGTTCTATCGTTAACTTAGATCCCCTCATCAGCGGGAAGGCACAACACTGCCAACTCAACACCGCCGATTCAACACCACAAACTCAACACCGCCGACTCAGCGCCGCCGATTCAACACCGTCGACTCAACGCCGGAACAACCAGAAAAATATGACTTTTTTATAACCAAATAAAAGTAATTTATTAAGGCTTCAAATAAGACATTTAAAAAGCATTACATGAATATGAACCAGTGTTTTGTTTTTAATTATTTTTATTAAAATAAATCGCAAAGAAAAATATTTTAATAAAGTATATCGAAAATTGGCAAACAATTGTTTGTATTATTTTTAATAAAGTAAATTATAATGTAATTTATTTTTTAATACATTAAATCGAAATGCTTAATTTTTATGTATCAATTTATTTTATCAAAAAAATAAGTTTCTTTACGATTTCTTTGATTAAAAATAATTAAATACAAAAAAACTGATTCACATTTTATATAATGCATTTTTAAATGATTTATTTGAAGAAAATTATTCACTAATTAAGGCTTTAATCCGTAATAAATTACTTTTATGCAGTTATAAAATGTTACGTTCTTTTTCTGGTGCAGAGTTGTCTCTGTCCTGAGTTGTCACAGTCCCGGAGCTCAGTCGACCGTGTTTAGTCAGCAGTGTTGAGCTGTTCTGCCCCGACTCATCAGTACACTGGACTCGAGAGGGAAGACACGGTCTTCTATTAGTACATTTGAGTTGTATGTGTATGGTGTGCTTATGTGATCAATGTCGTTCCCTTCACATCTGTGTTTGTAAATGCGCAGGGCGTAGTCGAAGTAGACTGGAGCTCTCATTTCATCCTTGTATACTTGATGAGCTTTTAATTGTTCCCGTATTGAGGTCTTCGCCAGTCAGATAACACTATGTGAACCGATAAAGTTCCTATATTAGATCCATGCAATTTGTGGATTCGGAGTTTGGAAGGCGGTTTCTAATGTGTGAATAGAGAATGTCTCTGTTGCCGTGGTCATATATTTTCATAGTAGAGAGGATTTAGACCCACGTCTTACAAGAGTGTATTTCTGAAAGCGTAAAACCTAATGTGCGAGACTCAGTCGTCAGAAAGCTTCACACAGACCAAATCCATGTAATACTATTCTGTTTATGACCAGTACCGAATAGTCAGATACTAGAATTATTATTTTACTATTACGCAAAGAGGGTTTCTTAGTTTCCCAGCACTGTCGCACTTTTCAAACAGCAAGTCATTCTGAATCACTTAAAATAACCCACTTGTAAACTTCACCTTTGTTTTCATCAATTACACTTTAATTGGTGTTAATTTGTTGACAAATCCTAGGTGGAATTATCAGTAAAGTCTTATGTTTCAGATGTTAATTGCCAGGGCAAATGTATAGAGATCTCGAAATTCAAAATCATCTCGAATCGAGTCGAAAATGAAAATATTTTTTGCCTATTTAGTTTCTCTCTAATTATACGTCATCAGGAAAATAAGTCTGCAGGATGTAATTAATGATGTTGATAATATGCAATACTTTTATAAAACGGTGTCTTTTGTAAATCTTGCTTAGGTTCCGTTCTCCAAAGAACGCAGGAGATAGATTTCGGCTAAGACAGAACGAGCTACAAAAATAAAATAAAAAAAATCAGTAAAATATATAAAGATTGTTCAAATAAGGAAACTAATTAAAAACACGGTGGATAGCGGCGCGGATTGAGGAATCGGAGATCTGAGTTCGAATACCAGTTGAATCCATGACATTCACTAATAACCTTGAGAAATGTATGAATCCTCTTCTTCTTATGGGTAAATAGCAGGATAGACCAAGTTCTATAAACCTTGGATAACAACCGGTCAACTTCAGAAAGTAATGGCAACCTACTGCGGGAAAGATCTGTCTCGTCAGTCATGTATCAAAAGATACATGATCGCCTAAGCGTGTATCACGCTTGGCACATAACAGACTGAATTAAAGTTAATCAGACAATTTAAGATCGCATAACTAATAAATCCAATCCCATTTGGCTGACGGCCACATCACGTCGAAACACCGGTTCCCATACGATCACGATTCGTTTGGGAATAGCAGGTGCTATAAACTGGAATGTCAGGGTGGTGTAATGTTAATTGATTATCAAAATTCTTAATCGGAGAGCCGATTACCAATTCCAGTTTTGTTCGTTATATTCACAAACGCGCAAATAATTTCGAGAAACTTATGAGTCGACCTCATACTCCACAGCTAAAGATTATTTAGAAAGATTTATATCACAAAACCGGGATTATTATATGCCCAGCAAAGATACTTACAATCTAAAATTATTTTTTTTTTTGGGGGGGGGTAAATAAACTGCAAAGGGTTGATAAGCTCTAATAAACGAATGAATCAATTAAAAAAAAATGACTTAATTTCTTTTTATTAAATTATTTATTTTTCTAGAGATCAACGAGGGGATATGAATATTCATAATTTGTAATACATTCTGGGTCAGCACCGCAGTTAACTAATGTAGAGACAATTATAGGCTTATATAATAATTGGCCACTCGATATCGAGGACACCCGTTGCAATGCACAGCTAGCTAGCGCATATTGCAACATTTGCACAGGCATTTTTGCAATTTCCCAACTGGGAAATGCCCACAGAGCCCACCTGCAGTTTATACTGTTATTGACGTGTGCAGAGCCAATTAACAGTTTTAGAGCGTTGGTGCGAACCCAGCGTGATCATAAATGAACAAGGCTGGCCACCTCAACTCGCAATCACGGTGTTTTGTGATATCGTGCTAGCTTTGGCCAACGAGGTCTTCCACACAGTTTCCTCTCTCAAATTCCCTCACATGGTTTTGGGGGACCCGTGGCTATGGAACAGACACTTGCCAAAGGTGCCCTGCACTTGGAGTCCGATAGCTGCTGAAATTAATTCCATCCAGGATTCGAACTCGGTGCCTCGTGATTCTAAAGCAACGCCTTAGAACACTCAGCCACACAGCCACAATTGCGTACAGTACCATGTGTTCCCAAGCGGTCCCCCATCTAAGTCCTGACCTGGCTCTAGGATGCTTAACTTCGGTTAACTTATAGGCTTATACACACACACACACACACACACACACACACACACACACATATATATATATATATATATATACATATATATATTGATGCATGCTTCATTATAGAAAAGAGACAAATTTTGTCTATTCATTTTATGCAAATTCTTTTCATATCGTCTGATAAGCTTAATAACATTATCATTAAAAGAAGAAAGACAATCACAAAATTAATAAAATTTTTTTAATCCTATCTAAGCTTTCGCCTTACATAAATCATTATCAAAGATGACAATTACATTACAATATATTAAACAATACACGGACAAAAAATAATGAGAGTCTGTTTATGTTTACATGGAAGATTTCAAAGCAACGACAAACTCGTGCATAGGAGACGCTGGAAGCGAAAATAAAACCGCAGCTCATGACGTCACACATGACCACGCGAGAGTGAAAACGAGAAGTAGTAAGTATGGGAAGCCGTTGGTATAAACCAATGACGTCTGTTATAGATTATAGGCATACTTCTCGTTTTCACTCTCGCCTAAATACACACACAATATATATATATATATATATATATATATATATATATATATATATATATATATATATGATGGGCTCTCCCGTCGTTTGAGTGTCTTTCAGTTCAGTTGTTTTGCTTATGTCTCGTATGAGACAACAATCCTGCACAGGATTTGCAAACAAACCCACACGAGAGACATGCTGCTGTATTGACCACCATATGGGCTGATATATTAGCCAGAGATTTAGTGTTAATTCTTAATTCTCTCTGATGGTTCATTACGATTTTTTTCAAAGTTAGTTATATCTCGGTGGCAGGTGTTTCTCCAGTTTGCTCGGTTTTCGACACCGAGTTCGAACTCCTCTAGAGGGATGTTTGCAGCATTTAAATTATATTTAAACTTCGTCCTTGGAGCGTAGTCAAAGATGGCCTACATTACGCTTACCATAAAAAGTTGGGTATACATGAGGATTTTCTGCAAAATATTACCAAAATATTATCTAAAAAATAAAATACTAAGTAACCTACTTCAAACCAAAACATTCAGTGATGATGATGGTTGACGATAACCGAAAGTGCTCGGCAAAACACCGTAGTCTAGGGTCTTTTTTCAAAAACCTTAGACCCAAATATAAAAAAAAACTTTGTAGAATGCAAGAAAATACAAAAACAAAAAAGATTATTAAATGGAAAAGTTCGGTAGTCTTTAACAATACATGTCTCAATAATAATAATAATAATAATAATAATAATAATAATAATAATAATTTTATATATATATATATATATATATATATATATATATATATATGCACATTTCATTGAATACAAAAGACAAGGTGCTTTGATTTAGCTTTTATACAATTTTTCATGCAATCTAATTTTTTTGGTTTTCAGACGATAAATTATATAAAATCAGTCCGAATGTTCTTTTAATCCAAGCGCTTTCGGCTATACATTTAGCCTTTTTCAAGGATGAAATATTTTAACTGTTAAATAAAAAATAATGTGCTGCAAAAAACTAATGGATTCCGCCAGTGTAGATGAGTTCTATTTTAAGATGACAACTGCACATGGCTTGCAAATCACATATTTGATTTGTTTTGCTTTTTAACTGCTTATAAATCGTTTTAATGCAACTGAATGCCAAAATGTTTGGGATTGTAAGATTGCTGGTGTTTTTTTTATGCTGAATAAATATTGTATGAGAATAACAACAAATTTTCCAGATACACATTCTACTATTTAACCCGTGGCTAAGTGAGATGATGGATTCATATCTTTCCCAAGTATATATTTTTATAAGAAAAAAAATAGTCATATCTGGCAATTTGATACATTTTCAGCAATATCCTTTTAATGGATTTGTTTTTACGAGTTATCAAACTTTACTTGTTTAAAGCTGAAACGTATTTTTTAATTGCAAGAATATGTTTTTTCGAGTGAATATTGTCTTTTGAACATTTTGAGAATAACTACCATTTTTTAGAAAGATGTCCTTATATTTAATCCATACGTGGAGGAAGAGATATATTCGTAACATTTTCATTGTTATTTGCGCGTAAGCGAATATAAGGAAGTCGTCTTGAATTCGAACTCGCCTCTCAGGTTTCTCATTCTGAGCCGCTATCTATGGCAGCACCCGTACATTCAGAGAAATACATAACTAATAGTATTGACTAGAGGGGAAAAATAATTTAAAAAATGTGAAAAACGCGGTTTATCTGTCCGTGTAATCCTTCTGTCTGTATTTGTCAACGATTTGATGGATATAAGTAAGAGCCAATACTTACGGGTAATCACTTACAATTCAATCTCTCACGTACTCTATATCTCACACACTGACACGCACACACAGAAATACATACATATATCTACACATTATGAAGCGGATAAATTCCGACAAATATTTTAAGACTTTTTTTTTGTTTATACATTCTGTTTTATAGATAGAAATATTTAAGTAAATGCCCAGTTTATAATAACAAGTATTAACAACATTTACCGGCCTGAATGTCCGAGAAATTGTCTTAGAAAATATGCGTCCTCCGAGCAGATATGAATGTACGTGAAAAAATCATAGAACATTGTAGTTTAAAAGCAGTAAAATCCACCTTGCTAACCGAACGTTCCTCTGCGGTGAAATCGGTAAAAGCACGCCAAGCTATATGGTGGTTCCGTATAGGATACAGGTTCGATTCCTCTCAGAAGACGTATATTTTCTATTATAATTTCTCGGACATTCAGGCCTGTAATTGTTGTTAATGCTGCTTATTACAAACAGAGCATTTAATTAAATATTTGTATCTATAAATAAGAATGTATAAACATAAAAATGTCTTAAAATATATGTACGCTGACGACACTACCATTTAATCTTGCTTGATAAGTTTGACAAGGTCAAAATGAGAGGTGATTTACAAAACCATCGTTAACTGTAGCAAAAGATGGCTGTCGATTTTAACGCCTCCAAAATTAATTTTTTCTCCATTAATAATATGAGAAACACTCCTCCGCCTTCCATCAGCATGGCTGATGCTATCCCCCAGGAAAGTGACTCCTTGCGCCTTCTCGGGTTAACGTTTTCAGCTGACATGAAGTAGAAAGACTATACTGGATCCAGTGCTACGTCAGCTGCTAAGAACGCCGGTTCACTATGGCGTGCGAGTCTTTGTGTCTTCGGAAATTATCTTGCATATCTATAAGTCTACCATTCGTCCATGCTTCGAATATTGCTACCAAATTTGTTCCGGTGCCCTTGCTAGTCACCTTGAGCTCCTTGATAAGATCCAAAGAAGAATTATCAATATTATTGGTCCTGATCTATTGGCTCGGCTTCAGTCATTTGCCCACCGCCGTGAAGGCGCCTCTCTGTACCTTGTTTTATAAATTATTTCATAGTAATTGTTCGGATGAGCTCTTTGCTATAGTGTGGGCGTTTATTACTCACATTACTGTATTTGGTTTCTCTTAAATAGTTTTGTTTACATATTGCAAATACTCATTGGGGCTAGTTTTTAATTGTTGTTTTATTCCCCTCCCTCCAGAGCCAATGAATTGTACATATGAGTAAGGGGATGTAGTAAGAAAGATAAGTAAGAACGGGTTCTTTTCGCGTTAGAAATATTGTGGTATGTCTGGGTCAGTGTTTGTGGCTAACTAAGTTTAAAATTAAGAGAGAACAAGACCGTCCTTTTCCTCATTCCCAATTTTGTTCCCTGTGTCACATTTGTAAATATTTACAAATAAATATCTCTCTTCGCTATAATACGTAGACTTTATGAATTTAAGTGCAGTCCTAGATTGGTGTCGAGATCTCATCAAGTGACAGTTGAGCTGGCTCGATGTAGCCATAAGTTTCGATCCTAGCTAGAGACAACCTGACGTCTAGACACACTGATGAGCTGTGATACAGTGAAATAGTCTGTCTGTGGATGACAATAAATTTATGTAAATTTATATATATATATAACATATATATATATATATATATATATATATATATACACGCACACACACACACACACACATATATATATATATATATATATATATATATATATTATGCCTTACCGGTAGCACGACTCGGAGTTTCATGTACAACACAACCTTCAGGTGCTAGGTATACACTGATTTAAATTTTAATAAAAATATCTCGTTAACGCAATGCCGGCGCGGTCCCTGTATTATATGGAGATTGCGTTTTTGTTTTGTATTTTTATTATAAAAAATATTTTAATTATGTGCTAAACATTAAAATGTCTGAAATACATTTTCTTTTCTGATTTACATACACACACACATTATACACACACACATTATACACACAAACACGCACACACTCTCTCTCACTCTGTCTCTCTTACACACACACACACACATGTATATATATTGTTGGAAATTAAATTTAATTACGTAAAAGACGAAGAAGAACACTAAGAAGAATGCTTTACGGATATTTTAATGTTCAGCATAGAATCAAAATATTTTTTCTCAATTTTTTTTGTTCCTGAGATGAACGCCCGTCTGACAAGAAAAACTAAACCGTCATGAAGTTCGTTGGTTTGATTATGTATAATTAAATTCGTCTGGTTTTGGTAATAACGCCCCGCCTAATCTGATTGTCTTTATTTTCTTTTTATATATGTGATTATTTCTAATGGGATTGACAAGAAGCTCACGAAAGATCCAAAACAGAAAACTTATCGATATTAAAACAAAACAAAAACAAATAATAAAATACAGAAAAACTGAACTCATGTTTAAAAGTCAATGAAGACGATAATAATACTTTGGAAACCGCTAATGATCTCTATTGAACTTACCATTTCCAACTATCAAATATCTATTATGAGTTTCAAATTGATAAAATATGATAATAATAATAATTGTTAATACGACTGGGATTTGCCCATAAAATCTACTGTTCTGTATTAAGTTTTGGTTCATACATAATACAGTTGCGTACTAGACAATTGCTTCCCTGGAAATCTGCGTCCATAGACAAATGCGTCCTGGATAATTGCAGACATGTGATAACATTTTGAAGTTACTATTTTTTAATGAGTTGTTTAATATAGAAATTTGTACGCCAATATATTTAATTACCTTAAACAAGTAGAAAGGTAGTTAGCATAATTTTTAAAAAGTGACAAAGATTATTTTTGTTTTCCTTTAATAAATAAAATATTATACCTGTTTGGTCTAACGGGATGCGTTTTGTATGTACCCCCTGGTTGGTCAGAGGATCGATGTTTGATCGCGGCAGTTTTCTTACTGCTGTTACAATGTAAACATGGCCGATCCGCTAACAGTGTGGACCGAGATGTAACAAAGAGCAGTGATCCGATTCTTCAGAGAGCATGCTACGTCATCGATGATAATTCACCGATTCGCCATTACCATCTCGCAAGCTTGCTGAATTATTTTCGTCAGTGTTGGAGGTTGGCGGGCGTTCTGCTCTTTCTTCGTTCGTCACTATTGTCCGTTTACTTTTAAACTTCTCGACCCAATCATACACTCTTCTACATGTTAGTGCGCAGTCACCGTAGCGTGTTCAAATTTCAGTCCCTGACACACCTTCTCAACAGAACGAATGGATCACCGCTTTTTGCCCCTCCTCGGTGCACACAGCTAGTTGAGCGGCCATGTTTACACGGTAATAGCAGCAATAAAATTGTCGAGATCGAGCTAAAATCTCGATAACTTGACCACAATAGTTCCAACTATTAGTACGCATGAGCAACCTAAAAAATGTTATGGCTAGAGTGCGGATAATTTCTGACTCATCCTCTTATAAGAAATGTTGCCCAGGAGTATATTAAAAAACAAATTCTTTCTTTAGAATTTCCGAGCCGTAGATACGCAAACACGCACATACACATATACACCATCTCCCCGATCACACAAGCCGATCAGTTAAAAATACCAGCTGCTCACATTTTAGACTACACCTCTCCTCACCACACACACACACACACACACACACACACACACACACACATATATATATATATATATATACCCCAAACATATATATATATACCCCAAACATATATATATACCCCATATATCTATATATATATATATATATATACATATATATATATATATATATATATATATATATATATATATATATATATATATATATATATATATATACATACGCCATATATATATATACCTCATATATATATATATATATATGTATATATATATACATATATATATATATATATATATATATATATATATAGCCCATATATATATATATATATACCCCATATATATATATATATATATATATATATATATATATATATATACCCCATATATATATATATATATATACATACGCCATATATATATATATACCTCATATATATATATATATATATGTATATATATATACATATATATATATACCCCATATATATATATATACATATATATATATATACATATATATATATGTAACCCATATATATATATATATATATATATATATACCCCATATATATATATATATATATATATATATATATATATATATATATATATATATATCGTCATCCACTGACAGACCGTGTCGGTGTATCACAGCTGTTCAGTGTGCCTAGACGCCCGGTTACATCTAGCTAGGTTCAAAACAAGACTGAATTGACGTCAGTCGGAGATTCTAACAATAAGCCGTCGACATACGACAGAGATGAAGATTAATTTTAAGCGTATTTATTTTTAGATAAACATACAATGACCGAGAGGACTCGATTCGCTTTACCGAAGAGTCTTGCATTATCAGACGTAATAGCTACTATTTACAACAAACCTCCACTTCCCTCCCCAGTGAGCTCAACCAAAATAAACTTTTCAGGATATATATATATATATATATATATATATATATATATATATATATATATATATATATATATATATGACCCCTTTCTTCCTGTACATGTCTCCTAGGCCACGTTTGTCTTGTTTCGTTTACTGTCGACGGGCAGCCGCTCAGTTGAGGACCCCGCTTGTACCGATATCTCAATTCTCGCACGGCTATTGGATAAGGAGAGTTATACAGATTCCAACCAGGGATTGGTGCCCGTATAAGTGATCGATCCTCCAGTCTTATTTCTTCAAATGCTGTGATTCTTACTGACGAAGAAAGTTGTCTCTCATCTTTAACCAATAAGCGGTAGCAAACTTCTTGTTGACGAGTAGGCCGAATGGAAGTAAAGTCGACCTCTCACTGAAAAAATAATAGTGCCAGTTTTTGGCTCAATATAAATGGTTTAATAAATGTGAATAAAATAATTTCCAATCGAATATATTTGGCATCGATTAACAGAAAAACATTAAATTGTGGCGACTTGTAATCTTGATCAATGTGTTCAGCAAGTTTCAATCGGAAATTCAAGTGTATATTGGTTCCTTTTTATGCGCGTGTGTGCAACTGCGTGTGACCGTGAAGACCCGTCTGTCTGGAGTCCCCTCTTGTCTGTCTGAATACTCAAAATTGTGTTGAATTTATACATAATTTGCCGACATATCAAACTACTCCAAAATAACTCAATTTTCTATTGTTTAAAGTTGGGGTTGAAAGACCAAATCTTATGTTTTGATTTTACACAATTTTATTCAGAGCCATTGCTTCAAAACCCCAAACATATTCGGCTGACATATCCGTCAGATATCAAAACATATACTCTGACCTGTCCAATTTGAGGTCACATCTGTCCACTCGACAAATATTACTGTGTGTTAAAATTATTAAGGACTACAATAACATACACCAATCCATTACCAATCGTCGCCTTGAAATTTAAAATCTACAATATCTGCCATTAACAAGCTACCCTTATATATATATATATATATATATATATATATATATATATATATATATATATGTATTTATATATATATATATATGTATTTATATATATATATATGTATTTATATATGTATTTATATATATATGTATTTATATATATATATATATATGTATATATATATGTATATATATATATATGTATTTATATATATATATATGTATATATATATGTATATATATATATATATGTATTTATATATATATATATGTATATATATATATATATGTATTTATATATATATATATATATATATATATATATATATATATATATATATATAATTATATTTATCCTATGACTCCAATAACTAACTGTTATTTTTGTTCAATGAAGATTTAGATCTTACTTCGAAGTTTTCAAATAGAATCATTGTGTAACATCAGTTAAAAATAATTATTGAAAACAGAACTCTTGTATCATCGTTCTTACGTCTATGAATTGTTTGAATTCAATCTTACTTTTTTGTTTTCAATTAATTATCACAAACTATATTTCTGATAGGGAAATACAATTTATTTGGTGTCAAAATTAATTGATTTTGATTATGTGAAAATTTTTCGAAAATAATTGTTTAAAAACAATTATTCGAAAAACATTTATTCGAATTGTAAATTGTTTTAATGAAAATTAATCGATCTGACAATTATATTAATTGATAAATGCAAAATTCTTTATTTCAATAAAAATGTAATTATCAAAAGAGGAAATAAACAAATATTAATTATTCGAAATACAGATATCGTTAATAAAATAACTTAATGAGAAAAATCCTTATAGCCTTAAGTTATATGATACGTCAAGCAAGTAGCCAACTGCCGAAGAGTAGTTGTTCAAGGATGTCAGTAATATTTTTAAGTTTTCCACCAGCGTCGCGGATTTTCTTGGCGCTCTTGATATTTTAGCAAACTGCTCTTGCTTTCGCAATATTCATTTATTTTCTCTGTTAAGAGCGCCTAAGAATTACCATATTGTGGGTTGATGGGATGGCACTTGCTGCAAAAAAAAGTCATATGCCATCCTCCACGTGCAGTATTAGTTCTCGGTAAATCAGTATTGGCACTCTCATATCAAAAGCAAATACGGATTTCAAGCATAGGTATTTCAAATAATTATCGTTTTAGTATAATTGCCCTTTCGATTTATTTTCTATGAAACAATTTACAAGTCGAATAAATCTTTTCCAATAATTATTTTCGAACACTTTTCACGATCTGGTTTTCAGGGATACGAAAAGACTGACTTGTGCATACGAAAGAATAAAAAAAAAGCCTGGGTAGTTTAATTGTTTTGTTCTGTTTTCGATAGAAAAAAATGCTGCAGTTGAAGAATCTGCTCAAAATGCCATACAGTGGTTCAGTTGGCGGTAAATGTTTGGGAGACGTTTTCTTTGTGATTTGACAGAAACCAAACGCAAAACGAGAGTGGATATTCACACTTTATTAAATTTACAATTTCTAATGTACAATACCAGATTGCATTACGCTAATCTTCTCATAGGTATCAACAAGTCAAGTAATAAAGTGAAGCAAAGATGAGTCAAAAATTAATTATTCAGTTTTTACTCTTATAGTGATTTATTAAGCGAAGCTGAGACGTTGCAGGAGGCCAAAATAGAAAGGGAATGACACAACAATGTATCTTCACACAAGACATATTCAAACAATAGATTAAGGGTGAGAAAACCTGAGAGAAATAGAAGTCCTACCAGTATTTATTATTGGCCGAAACTATCTTAACAACATAATAGAAGCAAATTATACAGTGCCGATAGTAGACACAAAAGGAAACGCCAGGATCTCCGAGTGAAAGTCGAAAAGGAAAGCGAGAAGAAAGGACTAAATGTCACTTATGAGAAGGCAGACAGCATGGGTGCCAGTAGAAAGGAGAATTCCAAGCTGCTACCTACAAACTGGATGTGCTAAAACCAAGCAAGTATGTAAATTTAAATATCTGGGATTTTTTTTCACAGAAGAGGGAAGTCCAAAGGCACATTGAAATGACCAAATATGCCTTCCCAAAGCTAAGCAAAGTATTTATAAACAAAGAAAAGAGTGCTTAAATGCTATGTAATATCAGACCTCTTATATAGCAGTGAATGCTGACAATTTCCTTACAGATGAAATTTGATTGACTTGGTTTCTATGGCTTATCAACCCTTTTTCAGGTTAATTTAAATCTAGAAAATATTTTTAGATTCTAAGAATATTTTTTGGATAATAATGGTTTAGTGAAAACAAGTCTTACAAATTAACTCATAGTTGTTGTAAAAGACGTGGATTCATACCTTTCCCAAGGTTTGATTTTTTGGGGGGCGGGGTTGTTTAACGGTATATCAACTCCTTCTGGGGCATTTAATGCCGAAATTTTATTCTATTCTGAGCTTTGGTATTCTTTATCCAAAATTTCTTCGCGATAACTCATCTGAACACTAAATAGGATCGACGTTGCTTAACTTCGAAAATCGTATGGAAACCGGTGGTTCAACATGTCGTGGCGGTAAACCTCAGGTGAAGGAGTTACTTGAAACAAATAAAATATTGTTCGACAAAATAATGCTAACACCACCACGCAGTGCGCATACGAATAACGATACAGTTTTAAGGAAGATGGAAGCAAAAGGATGCTTATAATCAGAATCATGGACACTATTTATATTGCTCGGTCTATCGTCCTCATCTTTGATGCCATATTTATCACAACGATTCTGCCGTTGTACGCTCCGGCCTTCCTCAGGTGTTTGGAATGTCGAACTGCACCTTTTATTTCGCTCGCTGCGGTTGACTGTTCTAGTTTCACGTGCCATGTCTAATGGATGTCAGTTCTCAGTTAACTCCTGTTAATTCCCTTCTCCAAGATCTTCACCGCCATAACCAGACACTGAACTCACACTCATTGGGTCCTGTCACTGGATCTAACTAACGCCGTTATCCACTGTGCCATGTGTTGGATTATTTTGTGTACAGTGTACTGGTGAGCAAATTCAAATGACTTAACTCACTTTATAGTTCCACAATTTGACGGTTAACCAATCAGGAGGCGTAAAATATTCAATCCGTCTTGTATAAAGGCAGCCATTTTGATTACTCTCTCCAAAGATGACCAGAAACCAAAGAACAGAAGGAAGAACTGCTACTTCATCAAGATATCCACTCCTAACCTGAACTACTCTTCCCTACTGTCTTCGACATATTCACTGCCAACCTCTGGATTCTATACTCAAAGACTACCGTCATCATGAACAACACATGGCACAGTGGTTAAAGGCGTTTCCTGAGTTCAATACCTGGTTAAGGCTTCTCTCAATAATAAAATTTTAGTTTGAAATTCGGTGTTTTCAGTTTGAATTTGTTTTTTTCTATCGACATTATTCGGGCTGTTGTCATCATCTTTATTGTCATATTCACGATGTTTCGGCTGTTGAACGCGCTGGCCTTCTTCAGATGCTATGCATTGGCCCATTAGACAAAAGCGTTGGTTAAAGTAATCTAGTGACTAGACACAAAGAGTTGTAAATTCAATACCTGGCCATAGCAGATGTGAACAAAAAATTTTGAAAGTTAAGTATAATAACAGAAAAGTTATGACACGTGAAGCTAGAACAATTTACTTCTTTGGACAAAATAAAGAGTTTGGTTCGAAATTCCAACGTATATCAGCTGAAGAAAGCCGGAGCTTACAACGGCCAAAACGTCGTGAATATGACAATGAAGATGAGGCCAACAGTCCGAACAAGATAAACCGTGTAAATAGTTACAGTAACTCATCGTAGAAATATAGACAGATCCTAAAGGCCGGAGCGTACAACGGCCGAAACGTCGGGAATGTGAAATAAAGATGAAAACAACAGTCCGGACAAGATAAATAGTGTAAATAGCTATAATAACTTATCTCAGAAATAGAGACCGATCCTGAAAAATGAAAATTGACATATATATATATATATATATATATATATATATATATATATATATATATATATATATATATATATATGTTAAATGATATACATATATATATATTAAATGATATATATATATATATATATATATATATATATATATATATATATATATATATATGTGTGTGTGTGTGTGTGTGTGTGTGTATATATATATATATGGTCTGATGATTGCAGGATGTCGCCTCTAAGTGTTGACTTCTATGTTCACTTTTATATTTACACACGCTCTATCTCTGATATTGAGCATTTTATCCCATAAATATAGCACATTTTAAGACTATATTTCTTCATATATATATATATATATATATATATATATATATATATATATATATATATATATATATATATATATATATATATATGTTTTGAAATATAGGACATGTCTATATATGTTTTAAATCATGCTATATATATGTATATATAATTAAAATATGGTATATATAATTGTTTTACATTAAACTATATATGTTTTCAAGTACACTATGTATACATATATATGTTTACATATAATATATATATATATATATATATATATATATATATATGTTTAAAGGAACGCATATATATGTTTTAAATAGCCAGACTTAGGGGTTCCTTTCTTGTCTGATGGTGTCTCGCACTGCCGTCTTTCTGAAGAAGTTTACGTAGATATGTCTTGTGTGTCTGTAAAATCTCATTTCTAGTTATTAGATTTACTCCTGTATATATGTTGTTAATGTTCACGATTAGCATAATTAAAAGAAAAAAACTTATCGTTCCAACGAATGATTTATTTTTATGTAAATATTTCTACTAGCACTTACCAGTCTTGTGCACTCCTTAATTTGCGTAAAAAAAAGTGCAAAGAAGCACGGAATACTTAATAATTCAGATCAAGGAAAACAAACCGAGTTGATGATGTTTACAATGCAATATCAAGTCGATGCATAAAAGAAAGGACTTTTTGTTTTTTATTCTGTAAATTCCCTTTTTTTGTCATATTATATTTTTCTTTGGAGCAGAGATGTCCAGAGAAGATTGAGGTGTGCAATAGGACAGATGCAGCACAACTTAATTCTGTCTGGAGAACTCTACTCCAAAGAAAAATATGACATGACAAAAAAAGGCAATTTAGAGAGGAAAAAACGGTAATCCTTTTTGAAGCCTCAACTTTCTATTACTTTTCTTTGAATTATGCAACTAACAACGGAGACATGCATCCTAACTTTCACGATTAGCAGTCGTATAATAAAAGGAAAACGTCATATCATGCAACAAAGGGATCTTTAATTTAAAAAGAAACTTTGTCTTTCCAGAGCGATTTATCTCTGCAAAATCTGCAATTGTTTTTGCTGCTCTTGAAATTATGTTTTGATGCCTGCTTCACTGAGAATCGAACCAAGATATTTGAATTGCTCGACAGCTTTATTTTCTTGCATTTTTCATGTTCTTTGAAAATCTAAGATTTCAAGAATAAAGTCAGTGTATATAAGTAAAATGTTACTTTCAGATGAGGATACTGGGATGCTGAGGAAATTTACATTTTTGAATGAAAACTGCCAAAAGCTTTATATATTAGGTCATCTCATAATATCTGTCCGAATTTGAACTTTTTGTTAAAATGACCGAAATTTAAAGAGTATTTTATAATGCCTAATGGAGCTGAACATTATTTTTATGCTTAGATGCATTTAAACTGATCAAATTTTATTTCAGAAAACAATAAAATTAAATTTTGTTTGATTAAAACCCGGCTAACATGGAAGTACCCAAGAATCATTTGAGGCACATAATGCTTTATGAGTTCAAGAAAGGAAACCCAGCAGCCGAAGCGGCTAGAAACATTCACTCAGTTTATGCAGAGGAATATGTGAATAAAAGAACTTGCAGAAGATAGTTTGCAAAATTCAGAGGTGGAGATTTCACCCTTGAAGATGAAGATCGAACCGGACGTCCAGTTGAGTTTGGTGAAAAGCTTCTTGAAGCAGCCCTTGAAGAAAATCCTGCTTTATCAGTTCAGGAATTGGCAGTGGTTATCAGTTCAAACCATGCAACTGTTCATTGTCATCTTCAACAACTTGGAAAACTTCCTAAACTTGGAAAATGGGTGCCTCATGAATTGTCTGAAAACAACCTCAAATCCCGAGTTGACATCTGCTCTTCTCTCCATTCTCGCCAACTTGTTTCACCTTTTTTGGATAGACTTGTGACTGGCGACGAAAAATGGATCTTTTATCGAAATGTTAAGCGTCGTAGAGAGTGGCTTGGTAAAGGGGAAGGACCCCAGCCACAGCCGAGAAGGGAAATTCATGGGAAAAAGGTTCTTCTTTGAATCTGGTGGGATTGCCAAGGAATAATCCACTTTAAATTCTTACCACCTAATGCCACAATTAATGCTCAAATATACTGTCAGCAATTAGAGCGTTTGAACCAAGCTTTGAGGAAAAAAAGACCTGCTCTATTGAATCGAAAACGGGTGATGTTTCATCAGGACAATGCGCGACCACACACAGAAAGAATCACGTCACAAAAGATCGAAGAACTTGGTTGGGAGAAAATTCCTTATCCACCTTATTCTCTCAACCTTGCTCCTTCAGATTTGTTTCGTAGCTTACAGAATCATTTGGAAGAAACGGCTTTTGTAATGCAGGAAAATGTTAAAACTGACATTTGTGAGTTCTTCGAATCAAATCAAAAGAATTTTACAGTAATGGAATTAGTAAGCTTGTTAATAGATGGAAGGAAGTCATAGATAATCAGGGAAAATACAATGTTGATTGAATCTGTAATTAAATGTAACATTTGGTCACTTGTTTTCTTTATTCAAAATTCGGACCGAACTCATGGGATGACGTGATATTTAGGCTATTTTCCATAGAACACCGACTCGGTGATTGAACTTGCAATTTATATATCCTTATTTATTAAATGTACTACAATACACACAGGCAGATCAACCAGAGACCGAAAACAAAAGAAAATGCCTCCTTATTTATATGAATGTAAGATATCTTTGGAGATCTTCAAAAAGCTATCAAAATACAAGGACCTTGAAATGTAAATCTCAAAAATGGGTCACATAAAAACATCAACAATCCCTGTTGTAGTAGGCGACATCGGATTGATTGGAAAATACCCCAATAGACTCATTGAAGGGATTCCTGCTATCTTTACCTTAAAGAAATACAAAAACAATGTTCCCACGAGTACGGCCCACACCTTACAAATGACTTTATCTATGTAAAATATGTGTTTGCGTTTTTTTAAATTGCTCAATGGAAAATTTCTGTCTTTATGTCTCGGGGCGGAAAACGGAAAGAAATGAACATACGGCAGAAATCAAAGATAATAAAATAATAATAATAATAATTCAAACAATATTAACAGGTAAGAAGGAAAGATGAAACAGTGCTGAAATCGTAAAGGTAAAAATATTCAAAATGTCCTCCAAAAGTCACGAATAAAGTACATGGAAAATACCCATTGCAAGATATTAATGTTGAAAGGAATCCTTCTCACCAATAGTTATAGAGTTTTGGTTTCATTGGGATTAATGATGGCTATATTGCTTTTCGTATATTTGTACACAGCGTCATTTCATAGGCCGGCTGTCTCACACTCTTCCTATCTATCTATCTATCTATCTATCTATCTATCTATCTATCTATATATATATATATATATATATATATATATATATATATATTAATCGTATAGATTACAATATTTCTGGTAACATATTACAATGTTTATAATATATTTAAATTTTATAACGTATTCTTCGTTCTTTTGGCTTGTATAATAAAACTCATTTTCACATGATAAACATCTTCGCCATGCACGTGATAACATCATCGCGTCTTTTGAAATTAAAAGAATTTTAACGTTTATTTAGTTTGTAAAAAAGTAGCAACATGATGTGTGCCAAGGGGCCGTCACCGAGGAGGAAATCTGGGAAGCGCTGAAGCAGGCCGGCCGAGACAAGACTCCGGGTATAGACGGTTTTCCCTACGAGGTGTACTTGAGGCTGTCGCCCGTTTTTGTTCCGCTGCTGGCACTGATGTTCAACCACTGGTTGAGGAATGGGAACATACCCCAACGCTTCACCAGGGGTGTCATCAAGTTGCTACGCAAGAACAAAAACGGAGGGGATGGGTTAGATAATTTCCGCCCTTTGACTATGCTCAATGTAGAGTTGAAGATTTTGGCGAAGGTCTTGGCCAACCGTTTGCAGCTTGTCCTCGATAGTCTGATCGGTCCCGAACAGACATGCGCTGTGAGGGGCAGGACTATTCAGGACAACCTCCATATGGTTCACCAGATCATGGAAAAAGTCGACGATGAAGCCGCGCTGATCAATTTGGATCAGTCCGAGGCATTCGATAGGGTGGACCATCGTTTTCTCGAGGCAGTTCTCGCGTCTGCCGGTTTCGGGCCACAATTTCGTTCCTGGATCCGTCTCCTTTACAAGTCCCCGGGGGCACTGGTGGAAGTGAACGGGGTGAGGTCGGAGCCTTTCACCTTGTCTCGATCCATTCGTCAGGGTTGTCCGCTCTCGCCTATGCTCTATGTCCTTGCGTTGGAGCCCTTCCTTCGCAAGCTAAAGGCGAATCCGGTCTTTCGCGGAATTTCTTTACCTGGTGCCACCAAAGCGGCCAAGTATTCCGCCTATGCTGACGACGTGTCTGTTTTCGTAACGAACACCGCCGAGATTCACGAAGTCAGCAAAGAGATTTGCAGGTATGAGACGGTGGTCGGGGCCAAAATTAACCGCGAAAAGTCAGTTGGCTTGCGGTTGGCTGAGTGGGAGGGAGTTACTCTCCCCGGGCCCTTCAGCTGGACGGACGGGCCGGTGAAGTCGGAAGTCGGAAGTTCGAAGGAAGGTCGACGAAGCAGTTCGTCTGTGGACTCGAAGGAATCTTTCCTTGAAGGGGAGGGTGGAAGTGTGCATTTCGCACATCTACCCGATTCTCCTTTACCGGCTTTCGGTTCTTCCACTCCCGTCTACCGTACTAGTCAATTTCGTTAAAGAGCTTTTTGATTTCCTCTGGAGAGGAAAGGCTCACATGGTAAGTCGCGAGGTCTGCTGCTTCCATCCTGCCGAAAGCGGTCTGGGAATGCCAAGCGTCGAGACACGTCAGCATATGCTCCGCTTGAATTTCCTAGAACGGATGTGTACGCAAAACGACGGTGAAGGGGAATTCTGGAAGGAAGACGCCCGTCAATCTTTTCCGTCCCTTCAAAGTGTGCATTTCGACGAGGCGGAGGCGCACCGCTCACCTGAAGGTGAATGCCTCTTTTATAAGGAATGTAGAGACGCGCTGCGTTGCCTGTTAAAGGTTAAAGATCGCCTCTCCGATACACGGGATATGTCTCGGAAGGCTTTGTATCGGGTGACAGTGAGGAGGATTGCCAAGGACAAGCTTCCGGGCAAACTGGGCCTTACGAACAAGGAGTTTCGCTCCGTCTCGCCTTGGGCGCCCGGGTTGAAATGTCTCAACAACGACGAGGCATCACTAACCTGGCTGGTGTTGCGAGGGGCTCTCTAGGTCGGCAAAAAGCTCTGCGCAGCGGGTTTGGCGATTTCAGCCGAATGTGTTCACTGTGGTGACTGGGAGGAGTCAATTGAACATGCCTTCTTCCACTGCAACGTTGTGCAACCGCTGTGCAGGCTGATTGAAGGCTACATGGTTCTGTGTCTTGGACGGAAATGTTTTTGTCCTGGAACCCAGTTCCGTTTATTCCAATGTGGTACCGTCAATGTCCAGGGATCAGCACTATGTGCTCTTGTGTCTGCTCGGCATTATGCGAATGGTGGTGGGGACGACTAGACAGGAGTTCCACGCAGGTGAGAAATTTTCCTCTTTGCAACTGGTCTCATTCTTTAGGCATCAGCTTAAGGTTAAGATCAGGGCGGAGAGGGCGCGTCTCTCCTCGTGGAATTTCGGCAAAAGGTGGGTGAAAATTTCGCGCTTGGTGCGAGTGAGAGGTGCTGACCTAGAGTGGTTTTTGGACGCAACTTAAGCAAGAGGATTTTGGGCCTCGAACCGAAACATTAGTCATCCCAGCCATTTAAGGTAAGATAGGACATTTTCATGTTCAGTTTCGGCCTCCTCAGTGCTAAATATTTTCCTTTCAACGTAGCTAGAGCATGCAAGTACATAAGTCCTGTTTTTTTTTGTCCTCCTTTTTAGTTTCTTGTCTCCACCCCTCCCCACGTTTTAGGTGACAGATGTCTCTGTTCTCTGGATTTATTCATCCCAGTTAATAGAGATGTCTGCGACATTTTTGGAAGGGTGCTAGTACTAATATTGTTTTGTTTAGTTTCTTGTACATACATATTTTACATTGTATATAAACATTGGGTTTTTGATTTTTTCCCCATTCCTCGATGATTTTGTAAATAAAAATTCATGTTAGGGCTTTTCATCGAGAAAATGTGGTATTTTGGTGATTGTGTTGTGAAAGTAAATGTGTTGTTATGGTGAAAGGAAAATTGTAAGTACGAATGGGTCAACGAATGAGACTAGATAGTTTTCAGGTAGGACTAGAGAAGACCAGTCTTTTCCCCCCTCCCCATTTTTAGCCCTTGTGGCACATTTTGTATTTTAAAATGCAAATAAATAATAACATGATTACGCTACAAGATAATTGGTAAATGTTTGTTAAAAAAAAAAAATTACTAAAAGTATTGACCCTGAAGATGTACAATGATGTTCGAAAGCGCTAGGTCATCGTACGGACAATACATATTTCGAAATCATTTTCAAATAAAAAGTCTCATTAGAGAATATGAGAAAATTCAAAAGAAAATATGCAAGACTATGTTGTCTTTAACATTCAGTACTACATGTTTAAAAGAAAAGTTGCTGCCAAATTACACACACACACACATATATATATATATCAATTATAATAACAATAATTTTAAATAACTATTTCCCTATTTGAATTTGTTGATGAATCATAATTCTAAAGCTGATTATTGTATAAGTTCCTTGCAAGATCCACCTCTAAATCTTATCCGTGTAAATTTCAATATTGAATCGGTAAATATGTGAGCTTAACGACTTTAAGTGAACATTGCAATAACAGTCATAAATCTGAAAGCAGGTCATTATTTAAAGAAACAAAAGGTTACAAATGAAAGCATTTGAAAGGGATAAGTTTGTTTTCCATTTCACTAAATTAGAGGGGAAAATTTGTGATTGTTCTCTCCTCTTCCTTTCTTTACTTGTTTCATTATTTTCTTTATTTATTTCCCCCTCGGAAGCCAAACATAGTCACTGATATGCCTTTTTCGTCTTTCCTCACGATTATATGAGGATAGTCTATTATTCAAGAGATATTGGGAAGGCATAGCGTACGCTCAAAATAAGGAATTGTAGAAGACGTTAAATAATATAATAAATCGTCAAAATTTTAAAATTATGTAGAACCAAGGTGTTATTTGATTTGGCATGAATCATTTTTTTTAATTTGCAGCAATTATTTATTTTCTGTTGTAGGCAAGAGTAATTGCAAATTAAATCGAATTATTGTGGAGAAAAACTGATTTTCGACGTCGTCGCACAATTAGGAAATAATTAAAAAATGAAATATAATCCGAAGCCGAAGATAAAAGACAAAATTAACCGAAAGGCAAATCAAATTCTTCAACTTCTAATCAACTTACCACACACTAATTTAAATTTTTGTCAGTGTAAAACCAAAATTAAGCAGACTATATTCCCGTCCAGAAGAAACAGAAGCCATATTTTCTGTAAGTTAAAAGAAACTGAAAGTAATAATAATAATAATAATAATAATAATAATAATAATAATAATAATTATTATTATTATTATTTTTTTTATTTCCTTTGATATCTGGCGTTTACACATTTCTTTCCGGGTCCCGCCCAGGGACCTAAGGTTAGAAATGGCATCATGACACTTTCCACTGCAAAAAAAAAAATAAAATAAAATAAAATAAAAATAATAATAATTAAATAGATAAAGCCCTTCGTAAAGTGTAGGCTGTACTTGTCAGAATAATTTTTTGTATCTCTTTGAGGCATGGACTTCCAGGGATCCCTTCAATCAGCCTACTGGAATCTTTTCCAACCAGTCCAAGGGCTCCAACTACAACAGGAATTGTTGATGTTCCCATGTGCCACATTTTTTAGATTTCTATTTCAAGGTCCTTGTATTTTGACAGTTTTTCGAATATCTTCAAAGATACATTGCAGTCTGCAGGGACTGCCATATTAATAAGGAGGCACTTATTTTGTTTGTGGTCTTTAATAACAATGTCTGGGCGGTTGGCTTTGATTGTTGTTGTTGTTGTTCTTCTTCTTCTTCTTCTTCTTCTTCTTCTTATTATTATTATTATTATTATTATTATTAGTAGTAGTAGTAGTAGTAGTAGATAGCTCCGATAGACTCATTGAAACGATTCCTGGTAGCACATGTCTTAAAGAAATAAAAATATATTGATCTCACGTGTACAACCCACACATTACTAAGGGCTACTATCTATGTAAAATATATGTGATGTTTTTTTTTCAAAACTGCTCAGTGAAAAATGTCATGATGCCATTTCTGACCTTAGGTCTCTGGCCGGAACCCGGAAAAAAGTGAAAAAAAAAAAAAAAAAATTAAGCAGACGATATTCACGTTCAGAAGAAACAGAAGCCATATTTTCTGTAATTTAGGATAAAAATAACCGCCTTGAATTGAAAGCGGTAATTTATTTTGATTCTGTTTGCTTTATGTACAGGGTACGATGGATACATTGTCGCCATTTAATATTTTTAACTTGGAGAATCCGTATAGCAAGCTAATTTGAGCACCGTCTGTGAGAAAACGAACACCATAACGACAACAATTTTGAAAAGTCATGGTGTACTGCTTGACATTCGCGCCGGAAGAACTAGTACAATCATTTCTGAGTATTTGGGTGTCAATTTGCGGACAGTGCAGAGGATTCGGAAAGAGTTGTATGATTCTAATGGTGATTACGAATGTACTGCAGTTCGGAAAACTCACTCGAATCGTTCTGATAAGAAAAGAAATCCCGAACATGTTCGTGATTGCCTCGGACTCAACATAGAGGCATACATTAAGTGCTTTGAGGTGGTAGTCCGTCTCTGGGTCAAGAAGATAGCTACAGGAAGAACCTATATATGGCAACAGGACTCTGCACCATACTACACAAGCAGGAGAACCCGGTCATGTCTGGCAGGCAATTTCTACGACATCATGGCTCACATCTGTCCACCTATCTCCCCAGACTTCACCAACCTTGGTCAGATGGATCTCAGCTTCAGTCATTGTTTAATCACTGCAACGTGGCAACACTGTGCCTTTCATGGCAATTGTTTTGCTGATCTTTCCATTTTGGCACCTCGACTTTATGAATTTAAACTCTGTATTAGATTGGAGGCCAAGTCTTATAATTCTACAGTAGGAATTGCTTGATGTAACATAGCCTTCTATTCTAATAGTCTATTCTCACGTCTTTCTCCTTGTCGAATTCTTTTCAGGCTTCTTGCTATCGAGTTAAATTTGATCTTCAAAAATTTAAATATAATTCCAACCAGTATATTCTGTCTTCTTAATTTCTATTCTTTTTTCTATATTCTTCAAAATGTTTTTCATTTTCTCATATACTTTCGCAGTAGCCCCCTTTCGTCTTAGTGACTTTATTGCCTTGCTTGGAGTGAAATGAATTAAAAAAATCAGCGTGTAAACTACTTCTTATATCTGAGTGAATAGGTATCAGATCAAAAGTAAATAGGAATGGTAAACAACAATTGAGCGGAAGCTGTGGAGAGCTCTGATCTTCAACGAGGAACGCATTCTTGTTGTGCACTTTTTGTTTAGTTTATTTACTGCTATCGTTCTAGATTACTACGCAGAGTTACCGTAAAAAGGTAGATGACCTTGATTTTCCTAAATTGAACAGAAGCATTCTTTGCTTTCAGTCAACTATAAGTGGGTATTAATGTCTAACTATCTATAATTAACTATCTATAAATACTAACAGGATAATACTATACATACTAACTATCTATAAATACTAACAGGATAATACTATACATACTAACTATCTATAAATACTAACAGGATAACAAAGGATGTGGTAGGGGCAATTTAATTGAACCCCTCCCACGAATACACACGCGCGCACACGGAGTCAGGTTTTGTCAAAATGTCGGTTTAACGTGGGGAAACTGAACGCGTACTCTAGGGTTAAGAACAAAAATTCCCCGAGCCTCCGCCGCAAACGTCAGTTGTGCTAGGCTCGGTGCGGGAACCGATCCCACCTCTCTGATGCAATTAGAGAATGTAGCCTCGGACAACTGTTCTCCAGAGCTAGGCTCCTCACTGTGTTATTTTGCGCCTCTGTCCTCTGACGGAGCCGCAACCGAGCTGATACTGAGCCGCACTCTGCCCAAATAGACAGACACGACTAAGAGATGATAAAACCTCGCCGGCGTGTAAACCCTAGGTTTTTTTTTGGCGGGGTGTTTTGTTTGTTTTTTTGTTTGTTTTGTTTTGTTTGTTTTTTTGTTGTTGTTTTTTCTGTTTTTTTACAATACACGCAATCAGATAGAAAACAAAGAAAACGAGAATTTTTTCATTGGCTGCAAAACTTTCTTTCATTTGAAAGAAACGGGTTGCTTTAATACGTATACCCAACTGACATCCAGGTCATGTACCAGTGCCAATACGTCAATCTAACCGCATTCTCCTGATTTCTCAATGCGCACACTACTGACTTCTCCAATACAGAATCTTTCGACTCAGCTGGTTTTAATAAGTTAGGACACCAGGTTTGATGTCAAAGGTTGACTGGCGATCTAAATTTATTTCTAAAGAAAGAAAAAATATTTTTCATGTTAAAACAATATGATACGACGAATGTTTTGGTTTGTCTCACTTATAGAGTATAGCGTGAGATTTGAGATTGTAAGTTTGTGTGGGATTTGTCGTTAGTTTTTAGGATTTTTATTTTTTACTCTATAAATTACATTTTTTTTTGTCATGTTATATTTTCTTTGGAGCAGAGTTGTCCAGACAAGATTGAGGTGTGCAATAGGACAGATGCAGCACAATTCAATCCTGTCTGGAGATCTTTGCTCCAAAGAAAAAATCATAGATTTTAGTGTTGTTTTCTTTTAATAAATGAATTGATCATTGAAATAAGTGACACAAAGCAAATCTTTACAGGTCAGTTTGTTTGGATCAAGGACATGAAACCCTTTCAGATGAACGTGACGATGACACCTGTGATAATCAGGTCAAATGAGGGTGAGATTTCAGAACATGGAAAATGTTCCGCTGAAGGTGGATCTGAGTAATGCAAGACCACAATATTGACTGGCCCATCATTGAGAGAGGGACTGGAATGGAGCTTCTCGTCTCCCCTCCCATAACTACCACACAGGGTCATTATTTTGATTGGATCTCCAATCATATTGGGTCTTCGGAAGCTTTATTTTGTCCCCTTCAATCCGTATGATAGAAGACCATTCGTCAAGTATTATTATTGGCTAACCCATCGGAGCAGTGCAGTTGGGGTTTGTACCCCCATAAATGCATTTGCAGAAAGAGCTGAAAAAAAGATCGAATCAGTCCCGCCACTTTTAGACCAATATTCTTCCTGTCGGATGACCGTGATGCTTCAATAAGCTGCCTTCATTTAAAAAGATGAACGATTCTAGGTTGTTTAGTTATAACTGTAACCGCCGCTCAACCTTTTCTTAAGAATTCTTATTCCCAGAAAATTTTTCAACTCCCTTTTCCTTATGTATTCATGATCATAGTACCATAAAAATAAAAGTTATTTTTACACTTAATAATGATTGTTGTGGAGTTATTTCCTTAGTTGAAACTGTATGCGTCCTAAATAGGTTAAACGTAAACGTTAGGAACTTGTAATAAAGTGTTACTCAGAGTAATCGAGTTGTGGTCGCTGACTACTTTTTTCCATTCGACTACTACTGACTCCTACTTATAATAGATGGGAGACTCTATTATCTAGACAAGGTGTCTTTCACTATAACAATGAGTTATGTTTAAGTTAAATTAAGTTTACAAGCGACCTTCGTTTTATATAAGTATAGCCAGGACAGAGAGAATGATCTTCGACAGTTCTTCACCGATATTCTTCACCGATATTCCTACGGGTACTGAAACACAACGTGACGTAGCAGGAATGTTGCAGAGTGGGCTCGCCGAAGATGGACTAACGGACATGGACCAGACTAAGAGAAGCCTTCAGCGAAGCATGCAGCAACAGGGCCACAAATACACTGCTTCAAGGGTAACATCTTATACAAATAAATAAAGGGTGTTTCATTAAGACGGATTATATATAAGGGTGTTTCATTAAGACGGGTCAAAGTGAGCAGTAAATGAATCAGTGTTATTGGTGAAAATTTATTTATTTCTCTGTTGGATCATGTTATTTAAGTCATGCCAATTATGTATGAAAATAATATCGCCCAAATTTCCGCAAAATCTGAAATAAATACTAAAAAGAAATCATAAGACGCTGAAACTTAATTAACATTTAAAATCGGTTCAAGTTATGGGAACACCCTTTAATATGCCAAATATGTAAAGTTATGGTCACCCATATCATTATTATTCGCTAAATTCATCTGAATCTGGAAGTACAGATAAGACTTCTTACAAAGGATTGTTTACAATGGAGCTTCCCCTTATGTGAAATCAGCCAATGCGAACTGAAACAGAGTTTGTGAACAGAAGCCACTCCGGAAAATTAGTTTTCCATCCGTTTGTAACAGCTGCTGGAAAACAAACTTCTCCTGTGTGGCCCTAACTGGACATCTAGCTAGGAAAAGGCGTCCCACACTAATTGACAGAAATTAATCTCACTTAATCTAATCACTTTTTGATCTCAACTTGATCTGTGCCGTAAAAATAAATTTTGAGATAACACTTATCGGTAAAGTGTGGATATATTGCAATAAGCTACAAGAAACAAAATGTCTAGATTCAGATCTCTTTTGAGCAATTGAAAATGAAATATGTTAAATTAATCTCTTAAGGAATATAACATCTCCTTGTTCGGGTGAATTTAAATTTAGTTAGTCATAATTGCTGCAATCTTGGCATTTACTTTTGTTTTACTGCACACCAATAAATATATCTGCTCATTTAAATATCGAACTGGAAACAAGATTATGAAGTCAACAAGTGAATTCGCTGCATGATGAGACCTTGACTGTTTTGCGCAAAAATTAATATCTCTTTTTAACTTCGCTCTCTGGTCAGCTTTCATAATCATTTTCAGAATTCAAAATAAGAAAATCTTCCTTCATTATTGAATGCAAAAATTATATGAGACCAATGAATATTGATGCAATTCATTTATATGAATAAGAGGTTTATTAAATCAATACTTCAATATTTCGAACAACTATTGTCGGTTTTTGAAGTATCTAAAAATGGTTGATAGATTTGTTTTTTACAGCTTATCAACACTTTGGAAGTTATTTAAAACTGTAAAATAACCACAACAATTGTATAGTAATTCTCAATTACTTTATTCTCATACCAACGAGGTAGAAATACAAAAATACACTTAGAACATGGCCGCTCTGCTGTTTCTATTATACTGAACTAGGTAATTTAGGTGTGCCTGTGGAAGTCCTCCATTACCTAATGAGATTTACAATTTCGATTCTAAATGCCCGCTCTCTCCTCTGACAATTGGATTGACGTGGTCTTTTGAAGGTTTTCCACAGAATATGCGTGCGATTATCGTCACATTTGTGGGGATAGATTTCGATGTACACTATTTATATTATTCAGACTATTGTCCCCATGTCTGTCGCCATATTTATTACAACGTTTCGGTCGTTGTACACTCCGGCCTTCTTCAGGTGGTTGGAATGTGGAACTGAACCCTTTATTTCGCTCACCGGGGTAGACTGTTCGAGTTCCAGGTCCGCAAGGACACATGGCACAGTGGATAAAGGCGTTGGTTAGATCCAGTAACAGGACCCAAAGAGTGTGAGTTCAATACCCGGTTAAGGCAGTGGAGAATTTTCAGAGGGAAAAATTAACAGGAGATAACTGATAACTGACATCCAGTAAACACGGCACGCGGAACTAGAACAGTCTACCCTAGTGAGCGAAATAAAGGGTTCAGTTCCACATTCCAACCACTTGAAGAAGCCCGAGGCGTACAACTGCCGAAACGTTATAATAAATATAGCGACAAAGATGAAGACAATAGTCCGAATAATGTAAATAGTGTACATAATACCTCATCTCAGATAAATTGACAGACAGAGTTCGATGCGCTCGCGTGTTTAGAGATGGTCGTTGATTTGGGACTGGTGTCATCCGATATTAGTGTTCTACAATATTATTTTGTATTGAAACTACCGAATCCGCAGTATCGTCAATTACTATTTCTTCTAGTTCATTTCTAGCGGTATTTGGTTTATGTCGTACGTTGGGTGATAAGGAATCATAATCAGTGTCGATCACCATTGGCTTGTCCTAGATGTGGTGAACCTATTTTCTGTGTTGCTATCTTGAAGCGGCTGTAAACCGTTGTGCCATGATGTCAAGGGACCCGCTCCCTGGGTAGAATGATGTAGGACGTCAACAACTGGGAGGAAGCGGTGGTTGCATTGAGTTACTGGATTACTTCCATCCACCCGCACACGGTAATGCCGGTTACCGTGTATCTCCGCGATTCCCCCCGTTTTCGTCCATCGATGAGGGTAAGGGCGAACTTGATTCTGGATCTGAACAGAATCGCCAATATGTAATTCCCGAAATAGGCGACAATGTTCATTGTAAACGTGTTCATTTTCCATCTGCATTTTAGGCATTGCTGCCTCTCTCAGTTCACCAATTTATCTCCACTACGCATCTGGTATTTGTCCCATAGGGCAGGGAGGTGATCTTTGAATGTATGACATCATAGCAGGAGAAATGCCAAGCTCTTGAACGGGTGTGTTGCGTTGGGTCAGCAAAGAACGATCTGCGCGATCATGATACAGCCGACTACAACCTTTCCTGTTGTGAACGCTTAGCTGTTTTGACGGCTAGTTCTGCCCGCCTCTTAGTGGGTATTAAGTCAACGAAGTAGGTTTCCGTATTCCCCAGCTCTTAAGGAACGAGTCGTATTCTTGGTAATCAAAAGGTGATCTCTCGTTGGAAGAAAGTTCTTTAAGTGTACTATATATGCAGGACCAAGTTCTCAGGGTGTCGCATACAGCCTTTGCCTTCCCAGATGACCGTGAGACCACTTCCACCCAACCAATGTACCGATCTGCATATATAACATAATTTCTACGGTGTCAGTCTAAAAAAGTCATCACTGTTTGTAGGAATGAGAATTCAGGGTAAGACGGCGACATTAAGGGCTCCCTAAGCTGTGAGATAGATTTACATATCTGACATTGCTCTGATCTAAATTTGGCATCCAAACCAGACCAAAATAGGCGTTATCTCGCATTTGCTAGCATGACATTTACACCTTGATGTGCAGAATGTAGGGATTCGATTAGTTCAACAGGAGGTTGTCGGGGTATAAGGATGTTATTCTACTTGATATTATTGCTTCGACGCAAAAGAATACAGACAAGAGATCCATTCCGTCTATATTCCGCCAGACACCGACATTCTTCATTAATGGCTGCCACTACAACGATCCTATCTCATGGATTAACCCGCAATCTAACGTCATGCTCGTATGTGGATATGAATGCAGCCTTGTTTGCGCTGTCGATTGGTTCGACTGCATTAGTTGTAGTAGCCTCGTAGAATGACTGTCTACGCTTCTGCCGCAAGCGTGCTACTAGATTGGCATCACGGTCCCACCCTTTCACTATCAAAACGGTTAAATGTAGCCATCTCTTCTACTCCAATGTTCTTATCTCGCATCACCCGTCAGTGGAACTTCTTTCCAATCACCTGCTTCCCTGATAGCTATAATCACCAAATATTCAAATTTAATATCAATCGACGTTTTCTGATGGCTATAACTTGATCCCCGTCCTTAACATTATCCTTTTCCCAAACACTCATCTTTACTCTTAATCTCACTCTCTGTAACATCTTGCATGCTAGTGGCACTCTCGCCTTGCTTGGGGTGACTTGCTTAAAAAATATGTGCATATGATGTTGGGACACGTTCTGTCGAGTCCTCCGATGGGATCCATACTGGATTGCGAGAGAAGTAGCACTAAGTTTGCCAGTGAGATGTTCAATGCTGATATAGTGTGCGTTCATTGACGTGGTTTCTTTATGTTCTTGAGGGCCCGATCTTAGAATATGTTTATGAGTGGTTTATGGTCAACAATCACTGGCAAATCTGGTCATCCCAATATAAACATCCGGCATGATTCTAGCCCATAGACAAGAGTCAGTGATTCATCTTCGACTCTTGCTTAGCGGGATTCTGAGACGTTGGTAAAGAGAAAACCTACGTATATATCCGTTTACAGACACGTGAAATCCCTGGGGGCAACGAAGATATTTCATTCGGTGATAAATGCTGTGGCATCTTGTGCGATTGGGAAAAGTGATAAGCTGTGGTACCCGTTCCATGCGTCCAGAACTCTTTTCCTTATCTGAGAGGAAAGATGAATTAAATGGGGACTGTGTGTGATGGGTTTCTCTCATGCAGGCAGCGTTCAGTTCTTGTAAGTACCACGTGCGTCTGGAGGCCGTCCTTTGGGGAGCGATCACCGTCCTTGAGCACCAGGTTGTATGATTGCACACTGCCACTGGATTAATTATATCCAATGCGATGTTCGATCGAGTTCTTATTTCACTCTCTTCTTCCAATGGTGAGGGACAGGGATCGGTATGTGGACCCCTGGTGGCGCTGTATCAGGGACGAAGGTAATGTTCAATGACATAATCTCTAAGGGTTGGTTTGGGCATGTATTAAATGCGCTGGAATTGAAATGATCACGTATCCATCGTTTCAGTAGGTACCTGTTGGTTTCCGTTAGAAAGAACTGGATGTTACTAGGCATCGATGGAATGGGTTTTCTGCGTGGGCAGGTGCACAGAGCAATTTCTTTTGATTCCTTCAGAGAGTTGAGCTGTGATGTCTAGGCTGGGAAATCAGGTGGTAGACAATGTAAGTCCTTCAGGGCAGATTCTGATGAATAAAAATCAGGCGTGTTGTTTGACACATACACAACCTATCGCGTTTCCCTGGAGCCAATTTCTATATGCATGAAGTACACGCCCTTTATATGAAGTTGGTTGTCTGGCATTCCACGTATTCGATGACTAGTTGGCACGAGGTATTCGTCTGTTCACCTTCGTAGTTTTGATATCTCGTCCAGTTGAACAAGTTTGATTCCCTGTATCGGCGAAAGCGAGGATACGAAAACTACCGTAAGTAATTGAACCAGTCTGAGTGCGTCCAAATGAAACGCGAGTTTAATGCATTATACTCCCTTCTATTGCCAGCGATAGCGGTGGATCTGGGGTATATCCTTCAAATCGCCTTTCATTCCACGTTGATGAGGCAGAGCACCGGACGGTATCCAACCGGTTTTACATATCCGTTTTGATCTGCCGCGGGTAGTGGAAACTTTTATACTAGTATTTGAGAAAGGGAATGAATCACTTCTTGATATTCATCTTATTGATCTCTTCATGTTTCCAATTTCAGTTTTAGTAGATTTCTGGCATACCCTTTTTAAGAGACCACTAAACTCTTAATTATGACATACCAGTTTAGTCTCTGCTACTAATTGATTCACCAAGGTGGAATATTCTCCCGAAACACACAAAAATTCTTCTTCGGTGATGAAGCGAGTACATTAGTTCTTCGGAGTTGTCGAAGCACACGGCGCAGGTCGCCGCATACATAGGATGAGGTTGACGGCCTAATAACTTTTAGTAACAGTGCAGCTCATTTTCCAAGCTTACGAGTCGGTTGAACTCTTGATCAAGTATGATGAGGTTGGCAGCCTCGGAAAAAAAATCTGGTGTTCTATGTTGACAAGTCCCTCAATCATATGCCCTGCTATCATATGGTACCAGTAGTTGACTTGCTGACCGCAGACTTCCGTGTTAGGACAATCAAATGCGTACGATAAATTCTGTGCTAATAGGAATATATACTTGACAAACATGGTGGATAAAATGAGTAACGTTTTATTGTAAAACCAGTACAATAAAAAATATGGTAACAGTTATGTGCACGGTCGTCGCAAGTCAATCCAGCAGTGAGTGCTGCTAGTGGAAGGCCGGTAGTTCTCGCGTAAGTCTGAGTCGTTCTCAAGAGATCTCAGCTAGTCAATAATTACCAACCTGCCCGCAGGGTAGGTTGTGGCACAAGGCCGAATTTAATGTGGGGCAATCCGAGTCCGTAGGCTTGGCCAAAAATTCCCAGTAAACCCCGCATAAACTGGTTGGGGTTTGTCTACCTCCCCGCACGAGACTCTGCACTTCGGCATAGCCTCGTCCGACAACACCGAAGAGCTACGTAACAGATTCCAGCTAGTGTATTTAGCAACCTCCCCACGAGATCAGGTGTGGCACAAGGCCGAATTTAATGCGGGGCATCAGAGCCCGTAGGCTCAGCCAAAAATTCCCGTAGGACCCGTGTAAAACAGGGTCGGGTAGCTTTTCTCCGAGACGAGATTCTGCCCTTCGGCATAGCCTCGTCTTGGGATACTCTCTGCTCGAATACAGAGAGTTCGACAACAGCTAAGAGCTGAATAACAGATCCCATCTAGCCGCCATAATCCACTGATTTACAGCTACTTATAGGCAGTTACTACTCATGGGGATGAGAGGTTATTCCATTACATCAGTAGCCTTTCTAAAAATGAGTGATTGACTCACTTCCCGTCTGACGTGTGGAATGAAGATCTGCCGGTGTACTTTCTTGCGCAGGCCCTTAACTTCAACGAAACGAATGTATGACAAAAGCCTTTCCTCTGTAGTCGAATCTAAGGTTGTCAGCCACTATAAGGTCGAAAGGCTTCCAGTTGACTTCTGATGAGTAGTTCGTTCGTTGAGTATTTCTACTGGGTTGGTAAGTTTACACATCTACTTATTCCTAGTCCAAGCGTCAAGGAATAATGTTCAGTCATTGCGTTGGATTCAATGACTGTTTTTCATGTTGGGCATTTGCGTTATGATAAGGGTTCCGTTCCTCCGAAGCCCAATAGTTTGTCTTTGTAGCTCAATCATTGCAGATGCCATCTCTTATTTTGTTAAGATGGCTCCACGTATTCACTAGATCGTGTAAACAGCGTCATGTAAAATAACCACAACGGCAATGGTCGTAGTAATTCTCAATTACTTTCTTCACGTACCAACGAGATACGAATACAGATATTTATTCCTTGAATTACAGGGATTGTGACACATGACCTGGTGGAGGGAACAGAGAGGGGTTGGTCATCCTGAACTGTTCTAGTTAATTCGACTCGCGACCCATTCATTCATTATAATTTACTCATTGACCACAATATTTTATCGATCACCTTCAAACGTACATACACCAAAATACCGCATACTCGTATGGAAACTACAAAACACCTCATGACATAAACATTTGAAAGTTCATATATATATATATATATATGTAAAAATCACATGATTCATGAAATGATAGGGGAGGAGAGATGAACCCAGAAAAAAAAACTTAAAATATAAGCGAAAGGTTTTTTTTTTCGCTCTCCCATCGAACTCGACGTATGAGGGTCAGACAGATCAGTTCCCAGAAACTGAAAGCCCGACAGCCACACCAGATTTGATTATAGTGGTGAAGGCTTTGTGCAGGGCCCTCCACACTTTTTGGAGGGACGAATACAGGGACCTGGTGCAACGAATGCCACAAGGTCCCCAAACGACCCTCCGCGGGTTTTGAATTCAGAGCTGTCCTTCTCCTAGACCAGTTGCCATCCATTAACAGGACAGACTGGGTTCTATAGAAGCCAGTCTGTCCTGCTATTTACCCATAGTTGGAGGGAGAAGACGAGGATTTCGAAGGGTATTAGCACGTAAGTGAATGTAATGGAATCGACTGGAATTCGAACTCGGCTCTCCGATTCCTCAATCCAAGCCGTTATCCATTACTCCTTAAGCGAAAGGTAAAACTAAAACAAAACAATGTGTTAGTAGGTAACGTCCACCCCTCAAAATAATAAGAGAGGCCATTGTATTCTGCCACGAGATAGAATTAAGCTGCACGCTCACTAATAGAATGGCAGGGTAAAAATATATTGACGGAATGTGAAACACAAAGGCTGACTCTGCCGAGATAAAAACTGGGGACAACAAAAAACAGGGGAGATTGGGGACTCAACATGGGTCATAACAAAATAGAATGCTGGAACAACACTTATACTCATTAACTAGGAAAAACAAAATAGTACTAACCTATCCAGGGGAGGGTCCCACACGAAACCGCCCCGTATCATCAATGGAACTTGTAGAGAAAATCAAGGGTAGCCCCGCCCACACGAACCAGGTTCCCCTCAATAGCCCACCTTTCGTTGAAATCTGTCGAAACCAAATGTTTTCTGATTGTCACCTTAAACTGGTGCTTAAAGAAAACAACTTGATCCTGATACGAATAACGTTCATCTCGCAAGATTCCCTCCTTCTGCGACGTCCACACCACCATTCTAACAACGGCTAGCAACGTCAAAAACACCATCCGTTGTACACCGGAGAACGCGGGTGACACAGTGTCACACAACGAGATACAAATATATCTGGTTCCTGGTCACTCAGCTGTTTATATAGCACTGGACGAGGTAACTTATTTCTTCCTTTGGAAGTCACCCATTATCTAATGAGATCTTTCATTTCTACTCTGCCAGGAAATATTTTTAGATTTTAACAATTTGGGAGGTGTGGATAATAACGATTTACTGATACAAGTCCTACTAGTTTAACCATAGCTAGGAGGGAAAGAGGTTTGCCCATGCATTTCTAAAAGTTTTTGCGCTTAAGTGAATATAACGAACCCGACTGGAATTGGAACACGTTTTTTCTTTTTCGAATTCGGAATCATTAGCCATTACATCAGCCACACGTTCAGTCTTACCGCACCTGGTATCCCCAAGTGGTCACCTGTCTAGGTACTGAACAGACGCAACGTTACTTAACTGCGTTGATCGTACAGGAACCAATGTTTCAACGTGATTTGGCTCTAAGTAGAGCTTACCAGTAGTTTGAAGTCTATTCAGTGTCAGAGAATATTTTTTTTTAGATTGTAAGATTTTTTTAAGATAAAATAGTTTAGTGATACATGTCTTACTAACTGAATCATAACTGGGTGTGAAAGAAGAGATGTATTTATACCCTTCCGAAATATATTTGCGGTTAAGTGAATATAAAAAACCAAGCTGGAATTCGAACTCTGCTTTCTGATTTAAAATTCGGATACTTTATCCATTGAACCATTCACACACCCGAGTTTACTGTACCTGGTAAGTCACGCATCTTAGTAGAAATAACTAAGAAAGTTAACAAAGCCAGATAGTAGTTGGAAAGAGATGTGGAGGTTTATCATTCTTTATATTAGTCTATGGGACATACGGACTGCTTCCGTGATTTAGAGCAGGAAGTCGTCAGATTGGTCTTTTTTTTCGAATGAAAGCATCGACAAATTGTTCGGGATTTCACGATAAAAAAAAAAAAAAACAATCAGAAACAGAAAACTTTGAAGCAGTCCGAAAGCTGACAAACAATTTACAATTTGATAGATGGAGACAGAGGAGATTTATATAGGAAATATCGCTATGAAAATGAAAGGCTTCAGTGAGAAAAATAGTAGGTTTCGTTAGCTTAAAAGGTTACAAGATATCGACAAAAATAAAAAAAAAATAAAATGGAGAAGGAAAATAAGGCAGAAAAGAAGTCAAAAACGTACTAAATTGAACAATCATCTCCTAGTCTTCCCGGGCAAAAACAAAGACAGTTGTTAAGAGCTGGTTTCAACATGTTAATGTGTTACAATAGACATACTGACAGTTTGCATTAGAGTAAGATGAAGGTATGCCGTCTACGTGTGATTAATCTAGATTGTTTTTCCCGATTTGGGCCGGTCATTCTCGAAACACAATGTTAACATTGTTGATCGATTTGAAGGGGGAATGTATATGATACACATTGGTAACCAAATACAATAGCCGTCTGGAAAAGTCAAGACGGAAAAAGTTTTTAAAAAAAAAGTTTACCGTCACGAATATGTATCGACCTCTGAAGTGGAGAGATTGGCGGAAATAATTCAGTCGTAAGACACTTGTATTTAGTCGATAAGAGCATGATTGGTCATCTTATTTGTTTTTTTTGGGGGGGGGGGTATTTTTCTAGTGGGTTATTTAAAGTCGAATCATATTTTCGGTTTTCAGAACAATTCATTTTTTCGAATGTTTATTAGATTAAGAGTATCTTTCTTAGTACCTATACATAAAAAAAATTTACAAAAATGGAGTTCTGTTATCTCATTGAGCGGGAACTGCCCAGACCTCACTCTCCAACCTTGACAGTCTCCGAGCCGTTATGAGTGAGGAATTATTCTCCACCTTTCAACGACTCCCCCAACTGGTGGGATGTGGCAAGCCTCACGCTGCTCGATCGTTAATTACAAGGAAATTGCTCGAACGAACTACATTCCCCGACCCCGCCAAGTCAGACCTTCACGGCGAGAACACGCCATGCCACTTACATAGTAACAAACCACACGCATTCCATCCGTATTTCATCGGTGGGAAGTTCCACTCGAGCAGAATCTTCCAGTGAACCACTGCATTGTGGAACCGACTCCCAACAGTATGTTTCTCTGATCATACAATCTTAAACTGTTCAAGGTTAGAGTTAACCGCTATGTTCCACACCTATACATACAAATGGCCTGTTAACGTAATCCTCTGCCTCGATTGGCCGCTGGGTCTTGTAACCTTACTGTAAAAAAAATAATCCACGTAAAAATTTAGCTACTTACTTTGTAACCCAAAACTAGGGGGAAGTAATTGATTCAGGCCTTTGCTAAAGGTATTTGTGCGTAAGGGATTGTAATCAACTGGACTGGAATTCAAAATGAATCTGGATAATTGTGAGAATTATTATTGGCAGGAAGGTGTAAATTTACCGCTTCCATTGGAGACGCTTTTTCTTTCGGAAGGGTAACATTTTTCGATTTCGTTATAGGAAATAATGTTTTGGTCCGGGTAGGAGGAGCAGCAAATTACTTACAACATTCTGTTTGTGGGGGAGGCCATGTGCTTAAAGCATTTGATAGCGGTTTCTTTCTCTCTTTCCACACCCTACACACATGCGCGCGCGCACACACACACACACACACACACACACACACACACACACACACACATATATATATATATATATATATATATATATATATATATATATATATATATATATATGCAATACAAATATTTTTTACAGAAAATGTTTACCTTCACCGGGAAACGGTTATATTCAAAAGTGCTCAATACACGATTCTAAAAATCGATAGTGTCGAGTTAGTTAAGATATAAAATATTACGAAAACTAGTCTTTTCTGTTACCGCGGTTTCTAGTAATGAACACTTTCTCAGGCAGTGAAAACTTTATACATATACAAAATTGTATAAATGGAGTGATAGAAACACAATTAACCATTTTACTGCTTGAGAATTCTCCATTGGTACAAAAGGCGGTAGCGGAAAAAGTTAGATATTTTAATATTTTATATTTTTATATATATATATATATATATATA
>OZ038491.1:46151565-46171565 GCA_964036315.1 Acanthosepion esculentum
AGTAGATGGACGTTAACGGGTAAATTTTAGAGTCAACTGAGTAGAAATTATTGTGGATCCGAATGCAATTATTTATTTACTTAACTTAAAATTCCCGACTTAGTTTCTTGACACCGTTTCGTTTTCCCTTCTGACCTGAAAAGGTCAAACCTAACCCACATTGGCGAAACGCATTGTTATGTCAAAAAACCTTACTACATTATCACATTATCGTCACTTCGCCCCGAGTAGATCTCTGATTTTTTCTATTAAGCTCATATACCGAATTATGAGACTATTGATTTTACAATCATCTATGACGACTATTGTGTATGATTCTGGTCCGAAGTTTACTCTAAAGAACTATGAGATCATATATATATATATGTGTGTGTGTATGTTTGTGTGTGTTTGTGTGTGTGTGTATTTATATTATTGTTTATAAGTTATGGGGGGGGGGTTCTTTGTTTTTTTATTGATTTTATATTTTTCACTTTCCCTACTGTTTTTGGAAGAACTTTAAGTCTCTCTGCAAATTTTCCTATTTCTAAATATATATTCCATTTCGATATCATTCTTTCTCCAAAAGTTCCTTTGGAATTTCAATAAATAAGACTTTAATAATAACAAAAAAACAGGTATTACTCAACGTTTGAATATTGGCTCCAGACGTTTTTACCATTTTTTTTTTACCGGTAATCCCTGCTACATTGGACAGCTTATCCATGACAACTGCTTGGATAAACCTACAACACATAAACAAATGAAAGTATTCTTTATACTAGAATTTCAAAGTTAGGAGAGCATTGCCCAAAGTAACAATAAACAAATAAACAGAACCTTCTCCTTCTCCTCATTCTACTTTTTTTTCTTCTTCCCCTCCTTTATTCTTCTGCTGATTCTCCTCGTCTTATTCTCCTCCTCATCCTTCTCTTCGTTTTCTTCTTCTTCTCCATTTATACTGGTTTCTTCTTCTACTCTTACCTTTCTTCTTTTTCTTTTTCTTCTTCTCCTCCTCCCCTACTCTTCTTCTGCCCCTTCTCTTCTTCTACTCTTTCTTTTCTTCTTCTTCTTCTCCTCCTTTTCGTTTCTGTTGTGTCCTGTACTGGCCAAAAAGAAAGACGCGGAAAGAAGAAGGTAAATTGAACAAGTGTATTGAAATAACAGAACAAAATAAGAGAGTTATTAGTCAGCAGATAGAAGTGTCCGTCCGAGCTATCAGGTAACACCGCGTCCTGACTGCCGATATTTAACACCCACCCACGCGGGATGTATGTGGCACAAGGCAGAGTTTACCGTGAGTTCTCCGAGCCCGTAGGCTCGGCCAAAAATATCCCCACAGAACCCGCATTAGCGGGTTTGAGTTTATCTGCCTTCCCGGACGAAACTCTGACCTTCGGCATAGCCTCGTCCGGGTTCCTCTCTACCAAAGCAGAGAGTTCGTCCGAAGTCGCACTCAGTCAGAAAACTGCGTTCCGACTACCCGCTTAGGAAGTCTCGGAGGTTAGTATTTATGAAAGGAGGAAGAGTTCATTGTAATGTAGATACGTCACCATAAGAGTTTTCTTCTTTTTCAATATGTCGTGTCCTTTTGGAACATTGGTTTTCACGGTGTCCCCAATGTCCTAAATTTTGTAACATTCTTCTTCTTCTTCTTCTTCTTCTTCTTCTTCTTCTTCTTCTTCTTCTTCTTCTTCTTCTTCTTCTTCTTCTTCTTCTTCTTCTTCTTAAACTCATCCTCCTCCTCCTTGTTGTTGTTGTTGTTCTCCTTCTTCTTCTGAGACTGCCCAGCATTCACTGCCATATAGGAGTACTGTTATTATATAACATTTCCATTAATTTTTCATTAGTTCCCTAATGGAATTGTCAATAGTAGCGAAGCGATAAACGAAATAGCAGCGGCGATATACAGGATTATCTAGCTAGATCAATTGTAACAAAGCTGAAATAATAATAATAAAAAAAACTGTTCGGAATGAACGCGGACCATTACTTTTATCAAGCGCATCAGAAAACGAATTATTTTGATTCTAACTAATACGAAAAAGAAATTCACTAGCTATGGTAAGAACGCCATAAAAGCAGGCAGTATGAATAAAAGAAAGATAAAATGCTAACTACAGACGACAAATGCAATTTATCAATTCCGTTTTCTCGACCAGTGTAACAAAACGGAAATATCAAATACATTGGTCACTCGGTATGATATTTAAGTAGGCCTGTGACTATTTGCCTGCGTGATCTTAGTTCGATAAGAAAGTACTTAAACATTCCAACCCAATCTCCCATAATAAAATCCTTGTAGATAATCTCTAAAGAAGCCCATCGAGAATCGATGATGACCCAACCTAACGCAACTAGGTCTATGGTCGCAATGTTTTGTGCTGAGCCAATGCAACTCACTTTTTCTTAGTCCTAGAATACCAGGTCAGATAAATGTGTGACGTCTGGGGAGGGGGGCAGGCTACAGCGGATGCCATATAATAGCAGATAGTACTGAGTTATTAACTGCCTCCGAGTCACTGTCCGGATATTCCAGGCTTGTTTGATTTCCGAATTTTCATTCTCCTAGACTGGTTGCCAAGGCTATAGAACACAGGCTAGTCTTCCGCAAGTAAATGAATGTAATCAGCTCAACTGGAATTCGGATTCGGTTCTCCGATTCCTCAATCCAAGGTAAGAATTAACAAATAAACAGAAGCTTCTCTTACTCCGTCTCTTTCTCCTGCACCTTATACTTCTCCTCCTACTTTATTTTCTTCTTTCTTTCTTTCTTTCTTTCTTTCTTTCTTTCTTTCTTTCTTTCTTTCTTTCTTTCTTTCTTCTTCAACTTCTGCCCTTCTTTTTCTTCTTCTTCTTCTCCTCCTCCTCCTCCTCTTCTACTTCTTCTCTTCTTCTCCTCTTTCTGTCCTTTTTCTCCACCTCCTCCTTTTCGTTTTCTTCTTTTTCATTGTGTCGTGTCCTTTTGGGACGTTAGTTTTGACGGTGTCCACAATGTCCTATTATTTGAAATATTTTTTGTTTTTTCTTTTGTTAGCTTTCCGAAACCCTTTCTTGTCATCCACAAGCACAAGCTCAAGCTCGTTACTTAGTTTATGCTCTGACCTTCTTGCCTCCAATATGCCCGGTGAGTGTCAGATTTTCCAAGTCCTCTCTCCACTTGAAACCCTAGAAATGTCAACCCTCTCTTCCTGATGTTAACTTTAAGTGTCCTTTATTCCACCGCGCGCTTCTCACTCTGCCTCCCTCTCCCTCTTTATATATATATATATATATATATATATATATATATATATATATATATATATATATATATATATATATATATATATATATAGTTTATGAAAAACTAGGTAATCCGTATGGGTAGACCCAAGGAGGATAAAATCCAGAGAGCTCAATGTAAATCCAGAACTAATAATTTAAATAAAAACAGACCACTTTTTGTGCGTTCGTATATATAATATGGGAGAATATGGGTGTAATATAATAATGTAAATACTTCTGAATATTGATATGTTTTTGCATACACGAACATGTGGGTGTATGTATGTATGTATGTATGTATGTATGTATATGTATGTATATGTGTGTATGTGTATATGTGTGTATATGTGTATGTATGTGTGTGTATATGTGTATATGTATATGTATATATATGTGTATGTGTATATATGTGTATGTATATGTATATATATGTGTGTATATATATATATGTGTGTCTGTATATATATGTGTGTATATGTGTGTATGTATGTATGTATGTATGTATGTGTGTGTATATCTACATGCGTGTGTGTGTATATCTACATGCGTATGTGTGTATGTATGAATATATATATGTATATGTGTGAGTGTGTATATGTGTATGGGTGTGTATATATATGGGTATATATGTGTATATATATGTGTGTGCATGTGTACGGATATGTGTATATGTGTGTATGTGTATATATATGGATATATAGAATATTATAAAAGAAGGACTTACAGTTCTGTTATTAATGTTTTACCCCATTTTCTCCCTTAATATTCTCCAATTGGAATTGTGAGTTTAAAATTCTTTATAATATGGAGGTAATTTTTTTAAATTGATAATTTAATTTAAATTTAGATGTATTACCCTTTAATAATCATTATTGATGATAAAATACTTAAATTGGAACGATTTTTTGATATTTGAATACTAAAGTCATCACCTAATATTAATTTGATTTTTTTTAATGGAAATTCTAAGTACACGTATATATATGTGTAATTATGCGTAAACATTTAAAAAGATATATGTAGGTATTAATGCATGAAATTAATCGTGTATATCGATACATGTGTACCTGTATGTGTGACTGCACATGTAAAGGGACGTATGTATATGTGAAACTTGCATGGGTGTATAAACAGTATATGACAGAGCAAGATCTCTAATATTACCTTGAATTATTACTCCATATTAACTTAAAAACTAAACTTTAAATAAAAGAAATTACCCATCTAAAAACAGTCACGAATTAAATTCATGAATAAAATTCAAACTGATAGAGATGTCACCTTAATAATCAATTACAACTAGAAGTAAACATATAATTTAAAATAAAATTTTATTCTTTTAAAGTACATTCTATGAATATTTTTCTAATCGACTATTTCATATTAAATCCCCAAATTTTTGTAATAAATTTAAAAAAATTTAAATCGCTAACAAACATCAAATTAAATTCCTTGTAGACTGTTTAAACATTTAAATTTATATCAAACATTATAATATTTATGAACCCCCAAATAACACTTTCAAAGTAAAGCAAAACAACAGCGTCTATTTCGTTCATTCCAAAGAAAGTCAGTGACACCTTCTCTCATGACTTCCTTCTCTCTTTTTCTTTTTACGTCTTATTTCTCCTCTTCCGCTTCTATATCAATATGTAACTTCCGCAAAGTTAACCGATTAAATGTGTCAATGTCTGGGCTTCCTCAAATAATATTAAGTATGAATAAATAGAAATATTAATTTACATCTAACTCAATCATGTCTCCCCCCTCACTTCGTTAATTTATATATGCTTAATACTGCCAGTCAAAAATGTGTAAATTTCTTTTCATTTTTCGTTTCAACCTTTGGAAGTAAAGTCTGATGATCCGCAGTCCTTTAAAAGGGCTGGTGTGAAATAATTTATTACATGGAACCTTAAAGTGGTCTGTTTTTATTTAATATATATATATATATATATATATATATATATATATATATATATATATATATATTCGTGTATTAAGGCAGAACTCCTTCTTTCATGCACATTTCATTGAATACGACGGACAAGGTGCTTTAATTTATTTTTTATACACTTTCTCATGCGTTCTAATATTTTTTTTTCTTTTCGGATGAAAAATTATATAAATTAAATAAACACTTGGAGAGGGGAATTAAGCAGGAAATTACTGATAACTAACATGCATTAGACATGACACGTGAAACTAGCACAATCCTCCCCAGCGATCGAAATAAAGGGTTTAGTTCGACATTCCAATCACCTGAAGAAGGCTGGAGCGTACATCGGCCTTAACGCTGGGATAAATATCGCAACAAAGATGAGTTCAATAGTCTGAATAATGTAAATAGTGTGCATAATACCTCATCTCAGAAATATAGACAGATACCGGTAGGACTTCTAATTCTCTCAGAACTCCTCACTGTATAACTTGAATATGTCCGGCGAGATGACTCATCTTTGTCTTATACCCCTTCGATAGTTGTATATTTGCCTCTCCGTGTGCGAGCGTTTGCGCTCAGTATGTTTTGGATTATTCTTATACACTTCCTAAATATGTCAAGGTTACTTAGAAGTTCTCACAGTTCATGTTTGACGTACTTTGTCAGACGGTTTTGCATAATCTGTCATACTATCTCTAACAACACGGTTTAGAATAGAAACACAAAATTATACTAACAACGGAAAACTTTAAGAACGCTAGAAATACTGAACCAAAAACGTTTAAAATTGCAGTCTGTCAAATTCAATTAAACATATAGAAAATCGATTTCTTCCCAAATACACACAATACAAAATGACCAATACGCGCATTTTAAAAATTCATTAAAATAAGGGAGACAACTCTATGAAAGGAAGGAGATCTTGATCTATATGGAAAATGAATTCAAATATAAATAATCATTAAACTGTTTTAGGAACAAACAGTATATATGCCGACAGAGAATGATTTGAGTATACATAACTTTAATGAGAAGTACGACAAAGTTTTGTTTTGTTAGTGAATTTATTTGAACTGTAGAGCGACAGTGTTATAAAATAATTTTAAAATATACAAGTATTTATTATCACCGGCTGTAACTTAACAGCAAACGCTGCGCAGATATCACTGTGTTGAGGACTGATTCAGAAGGCAGAAAATATCTCTACTAAGATAAAAATACACATGGAGACAGTAGGACAAAAATGTGGGAAAAGACTTAGAGAATTTAAGAATGAGAAAACGCCTTAAAGACGTGAGAGTGTGACATGGGGAAAGATGAATAACCTAGTCGAGCTAGAGTAAAGCAAAACGATAACTGTATCATAAAGACGAAGAAAAATAGGCTTCGTAAAGAGGCACGTATTGTACACCAATTGTATGACCAAAATAAAGAAGATATCTTAAAAATTCGTATAGTTAATATATAAATACAACTCCTCATTTAACGACCATGATCATTTCCAACCATATGGTCGCTAAGTGAGAAATTTAAGTACATTACGCATGTAACGGGTTTCTTTTTAACGATCTTCAAATAGATTATTGTAATATTTGTAATATTTTTAATTTTTTATTTCCAATCCTACAACTTTTTTCTCAGAATTGAAACATCGTGATCTTCTCTATGATCTATCGCTTTTTTCTATGACACATGTTCTGAAGAGTTGCATCCCCACTCAGTCTTGACCTTTTTGCAACGCGGACCCGACAAGCAACATACACTATAGTGAATCATACCCATTCCCATCGCCTGGCATCAGTTAAAAGTAAGTTCCACTCCGACAGCTTCATCCCAAGAACTGTTGCTCTTTGGAACCAAATAGAGACGTTTTCCAGTTTTGACCTCTTCAAGTCTAGAGTTAGGTGTTATCTATCCTGCTTAACCCCATGAACTTGACATATTATCTTTTCTTACGCTCATATAGTAGCATTCTACCTTGTATTGAATAGGTATCAGTATTAAAATATATAGTATTCAAAGGTTCTATTAAAATATAGTATTAAAATTTATAGTATTGAATATAGTATTAAAATATATAATATTAAATATAGTATTAAAATATATAGTTTTAAAATATAGTATTAAATATCGTATTAAAATATATAGTATTAAGTATTGTATTAAAATATATAGTATTAAAATATAGTATTAAAATATATAGTATTAAATATTGTATTAAAATATATAATATCAAAATATTGTATTAAAATATTGTATTAAAATATATGGTATTAAAAGATTGTATTAAAATATATAGTATTAAATATAGTATTAAAATATATAATATTTAAATATGGTATTAAAATGTATTAAAATATTTAATATTAAAAGATTGTGTTAAAATATAGTATTAAAATGTATTAAAATATATAGTATTAAAAGTTTGTATTAAAATATAGTGTTAAAATATCGTATTAAAATATATAGTATGAAAAGATTGTATTAAAATATAGTATTAAAATATATAGTATTAAGATATATTAATCTTTTTTTTACAATGCAGTAGTGTTGAGAACTCTAGTATTAATGTATTTTATTAAAATATGTAGTATTAAAATATTGTATTAAAATATATAGTATTAAGATATATTAATCTTTTTTTTACAATGTAGTAGTGTTGAGAACTCTAAATATAGCAAATAAATTCGATAAACCAGATCGATATTCGGTACATTACATTGATTTGAATACTGTAAATAAAGTACAAGGAAATTTGGATTTATTTTTTAAGAAAGGGAAAATATTCAGCAACCAAATTTAAAATTCATGAAAAAATTACTAAAATATCGACATCTTGTATTTTGTGGATACACGAGAAACGCGATTAGCGTACAGAGCTGAGCGAACAATGGAAAATATTAGGCTATCACTGCTGATCGATTATGTGTGTGTGAGTGTGAGTGACTGTGTGTGTGGGGGGAGGGTTACAAAACTAGCCGTAACCCAGGGAATGTACGCTGTTGTATTACCACAATCAATGATTACAAAACTGCTTAGATAGTTTTTACTTTATTTTCATGTGAATTCATAACTGTTCGTAAGACGGGGAGACGTTAAAAGGATTAGTCGTTACGCGAGAAGTGACTGTTAAATTACATGTTGAAAGGTTTACCAATATTAATTGGTTAATCCGAAATTTTACTCATTTTATTTTTTGGTATACCAAAATCTGATTTGCAGTCGAGCTGAAAATGAATAACATTAATTGCGCAATCAGTGAGGAATTCTCTTTCTCTTTCTCTCTCTCTCGCTCTCATTCTCTAAGCGTCACTCTCTCTCTCTATCCCTCTCACTCTCTCTCACCCTCCCTCTCCCTCTCACTCTCAATCACTCTAACTTTCTTTCCCTCTCACTCTCTCACACTTTGTCTCTCACAAACGTACAAATAAAGCGATAAGTTTGTATTTGACACCCATACATAACAGTGAGATAATTGCGGTTTGAATATGGCCCCAAAAGATTATAAAGCAACTTTATAATCTAATTAGAATAAAGTAGATCAATAATGGCAATTTCTGGCGTTTTTGTTAAGCTCTGCTTCTGTAAAAGTCAAGTATGGAAAAAAAGGAAAATTAATTAAAATTCCAAACAAATCATTGAACCGATAAAGAACGTCTCGGTGGAAACTTAATAATAATAATTATTATTATCTACATTATTTACATTATACGGACTGTTTACCTCATCTTCATTGTCATACTCACAATGTTTCAGTCGTTGTACGCTCCGGCCTTCTTCAGGTAATTAGAATTTCGAACCGAACCCTTCATTTCGTCCACCGAAGTAGATTGTAAATAATCATATAATAATTCATCTCAGAGATATAATAATAATAATAATAATAATAATAATAATAATAACACTATCAACGTTATCAATGAAATCACGGAATAGATCACTGAAGTTAGTATATATCTCATACCAAAAACGATTAAAACTGATATTCCGAAAAATTATGGTCACACCACCACGTATAACTTGATCATGTCTGTCGTGACGAGCCGTACTTACTTCTTTTTCGAAGCAAACAACATTCTTCCACTATGCAGAAGAGGTTCATCTGGCTGCAAAGATCAACTACTGATAAACAAAATGACCCTGTAAAATTGCAAGTGATGATGTAGAAAGCTTAGCGCAGCGTGTATAGATTATCCTAAAGCCTTTGATAGTGTGCTCCACTCTTGGATCCTTAAGACTTTGGAAATTACAAAGTTGCCCCTGTGGTAGTAAATTTCTTAAGCACAGCATGGGAATGTGGAACATCACACTATACCTAAATCATACCAGAGGCATTGCCATCTCCAACCGTCTGAATATCCGACGTGGAATCTTTCAAGGAGACTCCCTGTCACCCCTTTTGTCTGTCCTTAATCCTCCGTACATATGAACTAAACAACAGTACCTATGGTTACAAACTAAATAAGAAAATATTCAATCACCTACTCTACATGGATGATCTAAAAATGTTTCCAAAGACGACAATGAGTTGAAGGGACCCCTCAATATATGGAAAAATATATTGTAAAATATTTCAGTGACGACATAGGTATGAACTTCGGATTAGATAAATGTGCAAAAGTAATATTCAAGAAAGGGAAAATTACAGAAACACCCTCAATAGTTTTAGACTTTGTCAAAAATATTAGGGAACTGGAACAAGATGAAGCCTATAACTACCTAGGAATTAGCGAAGGAGATGGTATGCAACATACCCAAATAAGGAAGAAGGTAAGAAAGGAGTATTAAAGGCGTGTACGTCTGGTACTAAATACCGAGCTGAACTCAAAAAACTTAATGTCAGCTATAAACACCTTGGCTGTCCCTGTGGGGTAATACAGCTTTAACATCTTTAATTGGACCATAACTGACATTAAGCGAATGGACGCCTAAACGAGAAAGCTTCTCACTTGCTAGCGCATGCATCATTCCAAAGGTAATGTTGACCTTCTGTCTGTGCCCAGATCCGAAGGAGGCAGAGGATTAGTTCAACTGGAACTGTCCTAAAAACCTACAACAATTGGAAAGATAACTGGAAATTACGGAAAACTGGATGATGATATATGGGAAAGAACATGAAAGTAGTATGCGTCTTTATTCCGTAATAAAGGAAGCCAACAAGTTCAAAATGAAGTCTCAAATGCGTTTAGAAATACAAGCACAATACACCTAATGAAGCTGCAAAATACTTAAAAAAAGAGAGCAAAGACAAATGCAACCGACCAGATAGAGAAACAATGGTAATATAAACCGCTTCATAGTCAATCATCTGCCCGTACCAAACAAGCTAATGTAGCCGAACACCGTACCTATCAGTGGCTACGTAGTGCAATGTTGAAAGCTGAAACTGAAGGTTTTATCCTTGCTACAATGCTTGTTAACTAGAAATTATCAAGCACTCATACTAAAATATTGTGTTATCCCAAAATTCAGATTATGTGATAAATATCCAGAAACAATTGATCATCTTGTATCAGGTTGCACGGTACTGGCATCCATTGAATACAAAACCCGACACGACAGAATATGTCAATATCTTTACTGGAAAATCTGCAACTTCTACAGGAAGGAAACTGAAAGAAATTGGTATGAACACCACACAGACCCAGTTACAGAGATAGGACCTGTTACCATTTTGTGGGAATACACAATACACCCAGAAAGAACAGTCAAATCTAAACGCCAGACATTTTTATTAGACAAAACAAAAAAGCGTCTCCTTATTGTTATGGCAGTCACTGTAGCTTCAATGTATCTTTGAAGATTTTCAAAAAGCTGTCAAAATAGAAGGAACTTGAAATCGAAATCTTAAAAATGAGGTACATGGGAACATCAACAATCCCTGTTGTAGTTGGAGCCCTCGGAATGGTTAGAAATATTCCATTAGATTAATTGAAGGGATTCCTGGAAATACATGCATTAACGAAATACAACAAAAATTGTTCTCACGAGTACAGCCAACACCTTACGAAGGGCTTTATCTCTGTACAATATGTTTATTTTTTTATTTAGTTATTTTTTAATTGTCCAGTGGAAAATTCCATGATACCATTTCTAACCTTAGGCCTCTGGGCGGGATCCGGAATGAAATGTGTAAACGGCAGATATCAAAGGAAATAAAATAATAATAATAATAATAATAATAATAATAATAATAATGTTGCATAATGAATACAAAATTCGGCAGGATAATGTGGTCCAATATGCAACTTTTATGGGAAAGAAACTACAAGAAACTGGTATGAACATCAGCCAGACGCGGTTACAGAGACAGGACCTGTAATAATTTTATGTGACTTTATATTACACACAAACAGAACAATCAAAGCTAATCGTCTGGACGTCGGGATCAAAGGCCACAAAAATAGACTGTTTTTTTTCTTATTATTATTAATAGATTGATAAATATCAGGAGCTGGCTGAAGAATCTATGGAACATAACTGCTGAAATAATTTCTGTAGTAACGCGAGTGCCTCAAACAGAAGCTTTACTAGCAAATTGAAACCAATATATAGACCTCAAAAAAATTCCCATCATTTACTTTGCGAGGATTCTCCGAAACGTTCTTGACTTGTGAAAAGTTTTGTTCTCATCACGTCACAAGAACAGCATTTTCATTGACTACGTCAATGTGCCACAATAAAGAAAAGAATAATACCATTAACACAAAATTATTTTAATGTAATATCCTTTCAGGACGTAGGTGCACCACACACAAATCTCCTTAATTGTTTAACTATTAATTTCAATGATTTTTAAGCATTTAACTCCAAGCAATCAGGAGTGCCACTAGTACGCAAGGTGCTACAGAGAGTGTAAGAGGAACAAAACTAGGTATAGAGGGGTTGATATACTTGACTACCCACTGAGTCAGGTTGTGAAACAAGATCGGTGAAGACAATCGGGCCGCTGGTCTTAGCTGGTTATAGCATGTCCAAGCTGGTCTAAGCTAGTCATAGCTGGTCTTAGCTGGTCCAAGCTGGTCATAGCTGTGATACTACCAGCACAGGGACGGATCCCTGTGACCGGAAAGGATCTGAATGTGTATACCCCTCAGGAGGGAGGGTTAAACTGGGTATAGAAGGGTGAGGAAATTATAGAAAGAAGAACTGAGGAGGATAAAAAGAAGAACGGGGTACAGGGCAACATAAGATGTCGGTTGACATTTACTAGTTAAATACAGTGGAGTGGTTTCCCGTTGCCTTTTCACAGTTCTGAATTCTGATATATACCCAAATCAAAACAAAGGAATTTGATTTGTATGAGCACAGGTGTCATACAATCTACACTTTTAGAATTCGCGCTTTTTAAAAAGATATTCTTTCTATCCCACCTGTCTTCCTTATTGATTTTTTTCTAATGATAGGTTCCGCAAATATGGAGCACCCAATGAGGATCGAACTACTCATTTTTTAATTGATCTTTCAAGCTCTCATCCTTTATTTGTCGACTAAGCGTTAACAGTTGTTACACTTTCTCGCATCTTTATCTTTGAAATATTTACGAATTGCCAAAAGCCCCCACCCGCTACCGCTGCTTCCGCCACAATATTCAAGTCCTTCTTTCTCTTCGGCTCGTTAACACAAGACACCCGCCCCCCAGAGGGCAGTCTATCCGATAATTTAACCAACAGCAAATTAGAGCGAGACTAAGCCGGAACTTGAGCTCTGTTCGGTTATTCCATTTCCACGCCGATAACAATTACACTATCCACGGAGCCCAGATAAGGATACTTGTTCGAAGGAATCAGCGGACCGATAAAAGATTTGGATCTTTGCTGATAACAAATTGAAGCTTATCTTGAAGCAATTAATAATGAGCATCCAACAACAGACCATTACGGACGTGTCATGAATTAGCATCCTCTCATTTGTGGACATGTGCGAGACCTTATGTCTCCAAACTAAACCCCGTGGACCACATCGGCCTGGCGCAAGATCTTATCCGGCTCGAAGCAACGTTAAATGCAGAAATGAATAGACCGCTCTCCTCATTTGCAATTAAATAATGCATCATTTTGTCAGAGTCGTTGCTAATTATTATATTCGGAACAGTGTGTTCATTTCTGGTTGTTATTTGGACAGCGTTTCCACCATTACACGTTTTGTATCTCTTTTCTTCTTTCCAGGTAACTATCTCGGAATTTTGTACTGTAGGTTGTATTCTATCAGGAGCACATTTTTGCATGCTCAAGGATATTTCATACCAATTAGATCACCAAGTGTATGCAGATTTGTTTTACTTGTCCATATCTTCCAAAGAACCAGAACATTTAACTCTTCAACACTATCAAACTCAGTGATTGAATTCTGTATTTCCAGTGAACTAGATATTTTTAATATCATAGCTTTAATTCTCTAGGCCATGAGTCATTAATTCTTTAGGCCATGTATCATTAATTCTTTAGGTCATGTGTCATTAATTCTCTAGGCCATGTGTCATTAATTCTCCAGGCCATGTGTCATTAGTAGTGGGGGCTTTACTTAGTCTCTACTCAGATAGGTGTACTGTGCAAATGTACTCACTCACTGGAAGTGTGTGTCCTGCCTCATATGGTGGAACTGTATGTGTATCTTGCCTCATTGGGGTAATTGTACGTGTGTCCTACCTTAAGTGATGATACTCCATAGGTATACTGCCAAAGGTGGTGAAACGATGTGTGTGCCATGTCTCAGATGGTGGAAAATATCATTGTTCAGTCATAGATGTGTTTGTGTGTCTTGTCTCCAGTGTGGAACAGTAGGCGTGCCTTGCCTTAGTTGGTGGAACTGTATGTGTGTTCTGTATTAGGTGGTGGAACTGTGTTTGTGTATTTTGCCTCAGGTGGTGGAAATGTACGCAAGTCCTGCCTCAGTTGGTGGCGGAACATATGTTTGTTTAGCCACAGATGATCGAGGTGTATTTGTGTGTCCTTGGTGAAACAGTATGGGTATCCTGTCGCATGCGGTTGAACTGTATGTGTAAAACATGTTTAATGTAGAAATCCGACGTAGTAAGTAATTTGTTCAATGAAACAGCACAAATATCTAGTAGCAACTATTCAGGAATTCTTAAGGTCTTCAGACGTTGGCAGTGGATATTCGGAGAGAGTAGGAAAGCGTAGTTCTTCAATCTGACAGCTTAGCAGTAGATATTCCGACAAGAAAAAACGAAATGGCCGCCTTTATACACAACGGATCGAATATTTCAAGACTTCTGATTGGTTAACCTTCTATGGGTGGACTATAAAATGAGTCAGCTCATTTTGGTTGGCTCACTAGTTATATTACGTACACAAAATAATTTATCTGTATGTGTGTCTAATTTTTAACCGGTTTTATCCCATGCAAGTCAGTAAAACCACTAAAACACACGGGGTTACTGAGGGTGAAAGAATTACGAACAGAAACAATAATAATGAGCGGGAAGAGAAAATATAATCAGGAGGACAGTAGATAGCGATTGACATTGCGTTTAAATCTTTGCAGATTAAAGTTGGATGGAAAGCATTGAGCCGGAAGGGAATCTGCAAGCGAGAAGTTTGAGAGAAGAAACTCTTAGCATAGAATTTACGGCTACATTAAGTAAGCACAGCTCCAAATTGATGAGTACTGCGCTTAAATTAAAATAAGAAAGGGTGAAAGAATTACGAACAGAAACAATAATAATGAGCGGGAAGAGAAAATATAATCAGGAGGACAGTAGATAGCGATTGACATTGCGTTTAAATCTTTGTAGATTAAAGTTGGATGGAAAGCATTGAGCCGGAAGGGAATCTGCAAGCGAGAAGTTTGAGAGAAGAAACTCTTAGCATAGAATTTACGGCTACATTAAGTAAGCACAGCTCCAAATTGATGAGTACTGCGCTTAAATTAAAATAAAAAAGTATGTGTACCATAGCGAAGAGGGCATTTGAAATTTACAATGAAAGTAATTATAGAAAAAAACACACAGAGAGGCAACATTACGGCGGTAGGAAAGTGACTGAAGCCGATCGCCCAGATTAGGACCAATAATATTGCTGATGTTTCTTTAGATTTTATCAAGGAGCTCAAGGTAAATAGCGGGACACTGGACCATATGTGGCAGCAAAAAAAATTGTTTCGCAAGAAGCTTTCTTAGCAGCTGACCTAGCAATGGATTTAATGTAGTCTTTCCACTTCATGTCAACTGAAAACGTTAAACCGAGAAGGTGCAATGAGTCATACTTCTGGAGATCATCATAAGTCATGCTGATGGGGTTAGAAAGGCGTCTCTCAGATCATTAATAGAGAGCAGCTTTGTTTTCGATGTGTTAAAACTAACAAACCATTCTTTGCTCCGGTTAACAACAGTCTGTAGTTCCTTTTTGGACGAACGGTGTACATATATATATATATATATATGAAAAATAGAATCTGGTGCTAAAAATTGTCCAGCACTACACAGTAAACCAACTTTCTTAGCAATGGATTTAATGCAGTCTTTCCACTTCATGTCAGTGAAAAACGTAAACCCGAGAAGGTGAAATGTGTCACTTTCCTGGAGGCTAGCATCAGTCATGCTGATGAAAGGTAGTGTCTCCCAGAAGTCTGCCCTGCCTCAGGTGATGAAATGTGCATGTGTCCTACCTCAGGTGATGAAACTGCATGTGTGTTCTGACACAGGTTGTGGAAGGGTATTTATTTCATGCCTCGGGTGGTGAAACACTGCCCTGCCTCAGGTGGTGGAATTGTATGTGTGTCATTTCTCAGGGTTGGAACCCTATGTTTGTTAATGCGCAGATTGTGGAAGTGTGTTTGTGTGTCCTGCCTCAGATGTTATCAGGAGTACAGCTACTTTCAGTAATGTATATTACTTGGGTATTGTTATATACTGTACCTATGAACACTAATGGGTTTGTCCCAATCCTCATAAATACGTTGCACACATAAGGGGGGGGGGTAATATGTTGTCTTAGTAGTCCTCCTCTAGCAGTGGTTTACCTACTTCACGCCGTTGGCGAGTATTGTGTTGTGTTGATGTTATAAAGATTATCATTTCATTTCCAACCTCCGTTTTGGCTATACCTCATTTAGTAACGATTTCTATGTTACAACACTATCCATCTGCTAGTCTCTTTGTATTTTATCATCTGTATATATCTATTACTACATTCATACCTATCTATCTATTTATTATATAATTTACATATGAATACTAATGCGTATATCCCAATCCTTATAAATATGTTGAAATCTATTGTAAGTGGGGCAATATGCTGTCTAAGTATTCCGCCACTAGAAGTGGTTTACCTACTTCACGCCGCTGGCTAGTATTGTATTTTGTTGATGTTATAAAGATTAACCATTTCATTTCCAACCTCAGTTTTGGTTATTCCTCATTCTGTAACCTTTTCTCTAGGTTACAACAGAAAGCAAGCCAGCACGAAAGAAAGAAAGAAAGAAAGAAAATGAAAGGTAAAAAAGTGTGGAATAAAGAAATTAAATTTAAAATAATGCGAGGAAAGAAAGAAAGAAAGTGTTATATACGGTACCTATGAACACTAATGGGTATATCCCAATTCTCATAAATACATTGGTCACTATTCTAATTGGGGTGTAATATCCTGTCTAAGTAGTCCACCACTAACAGTAGATTACGTACTTCACGCCGCTAGCGAGTATTGTATTTTGTTGATGTATTAAAGATCACCATTTCATTTCCAACCTCCGTTTTGGTTATTTCTGATTCATTAACCCTTCCAAGGTTACAACAGACAGACAGACAGACAGACAGACAGATAGATAGATAGATAGATAGATAGATAGATAGATAGATAGATAGTGTTATATACCGTACCCATGAACACTAATGGGTATGTCCCAATCCTCATAAATACGTTGCACACGTAAGGGGGGTAATATGTTGTCTTAGTAGTCGTCCTCTAGCAGTGGTTTACCTATTTCACGCCGTTAGCGAGTATTGTTTGTGCTGATGTTATAAAGATTAAATATTTCATTTCCAACCTCCGTTTTGGTTATTCCTCATTCAGTCATCTTTTCTAGGGTACAACAGAAAGCAAGCAAGTAAGCAAGCAAGCCCGAAAGAAAGAAGGAAAGAAAGAAAGAAAGAACGAATGTAAGAAAGAAAGAAAGAAAGAAAGAAAGAAAGAAAGAAAAAAGAAAGAAAGAAAATGAAAGGCACAAAAGTGTGGAATAAAGAAAAGAAATTTAAAGTAATTCGAGGAAAGAAAGAAAGAAAGTGTTATATACGGTACCTATGAACACGCAAGGGGGGTAATATGTTGTCTTACTAGTCCTCCTGTAGCAGTGGTTTACCTACTTCACGCGGTTGGCGAGTATTGTATTGTGTTGATGTTATAAAGATTAACTATTTCATTTCCAACCTCCGTTCTGGTTATTCCTCATTCAGTCATCTTTTCTAGGGTACAAAAGATATTATTTGTATATTCTTGATTCGTGAATGAATGTGCAGTATAATTATTTTGCATGTTTTTCAGGATGTTTTAACGAGCGAAACAACTCAGCGCATATTTGTCACTTATATATTTTACAATTATTTCTGTTTTCATGCGAAATCGAGATCTTGGTTTAGCTTTTAATTTTCTTTAAATTTTAGAATGAGATCATCTAGAATTAAAAACAAGAAATACTGACAGCTAGCTTCAGAAAAGAATATTTGCCGAAACGACAAAGATGGCCGAAGAACTGCGTGCAGAAATGCGATTGTCATATCGTCGAATGGACGACGTTTGATGAAATCAAAAGTAAGCAATTCCAGCAAACTCGCCCGGCCGAACGTTTTTCAATGCTTTTGAAATTTCAACGTCTTTTTCAGGCATTTGATGGCGAGGAAAACCAGCTGAAGAAACGTCGAAGTCTAATGAACTCGGGACATACTCCCTAGTAATCAACTTCTGTTGGTAAATCTGTCATATTTCTCACATAATTTGACCCCAAATCTATGGAACACCTGCCTGATATGTAGCTACAAGGGACTACATATAATGCCGGATATATAAATAAATAAAATATAATTGTATTTTATACTTTGAAGAATAAAATGGATAATTATAATAGCAATAGTTCGCCTATTGCCCGGTTTAAACTCTTCGCCGGTCTTTTGAACAGGAGTAGAGTTTTATCCCTTGTTAGGATTAGGTATCCGGTTCCTTCTAAAATATACCTCAAATCTATACTCATAACGTCTCAGTCTGAACATTTATTCAGTTAATAAATCTTGACATCTTCAAGTCTAGAATTAGCTACATATCTTTCCTGTTATCTTGGCCTTTCTTACGTTAATACAACTCAACACAGCAACCCTCTAGATTGGGTTTCTCTTAGGCCTTGTATTGGGTGAACATTAGTGAATAAAAGTAAATTATTTATGAATCAAACTTATATATTAGATAATGTAATTGAATAAACAGCAAATAATATTTTATATCTATCGATATATCTGAGATGAGGTAATATGTACTCATGGAACAGTGGATAAAGTCGTTAATTAGATCCAGAGTGTGAGTTCAATACCTGGTTAAGGCAGTGGAGAACTTGGAAAGGGGAACTAAAAGGAGATAACTGATAACAGACATCCATTTGACATGGCACGTGGAACTAAAACAGTCTACACCAGTAAGCGAAATAAAGGGTTAAATTTCGACATTACAACCTCTGACAATCGGATTGAAGTGGGTTTTTGAAGGTTTTCCCCAGATTATGCGTGCGATTATCCTCAAATTTGTGGGGACAGAGTTCGATGTACACTATTTATATTATTCAGACTATTGGCCTCATCTTTGTCGCCATATTTATTACAACGTTTCTGCCGTTGTACGCTCCGGCCTTCTTCAGGTGGTTGGAATGTCGAACTGAACCCTTTATTTCGCTCACTGAGGTAGTCTGTTCCAGTTCCACGTCCTCAAGGACACATGGACAGTGGATAAAGGCGTTGGTTAGATCCAGTGTCAGGACCCAAAGAGTGTGAGTTCAATACCCGGTTATGGTAGTGGAGAACTTGGAAAATGGAATTAACAAGAGATAACTGATAATTGACATCCATTAGACATGGCACGTGGAACTAGAACGGTCTACCGCAGTGAGCTTAACAAAGGGTTAGATTTCGACAGTACAACCATCTGGAGAAGACCTGTGCGTACAACGGCCGAAACGTTGTGATAAATATAGCAAAGATGAGAATATTTTATATTAGATTTTTGTTTTTGTTGAGTAGAAAGATTTCGGCATCACTGACCACCATGTGAGCGTTTCCCGTTAGTCAATTTTTGGAAGTACGTTAGTATTATTTCTGGTTAGGATCCGTCCGTTTTCTATGATTCCAAGACCTTCTATGATTCTGAATGTTCTTATAGTCTTCATGCATCCTATATTCCTGCTCTCAAAATCCTGGTCTCTGTAACTGAACATCATTTGCATAACTTTGAAGAAGACGTTTCTATCTTACGTTGTTTGTTTTTTTCTTGGTTCATTATTATCTTTATCTTCGTGTATGCGTTCGTAAATCTGTAATATGCCTTTGTTCACATCCAATTCAGAAACAATTGATTAGTTCAAGTCGATACGAGAAGAATTGTTTCCAACTACACGGCCATCACTCACTGCTTTATTACAAAGTCAATACGTTTTTAATTGGTGTTTGCACTTCAGTGAAAATCTCGCAACATCTTTTTAAATCATGTAACGAAACAAGTAAATCAAAATGATTATAAGGGAATATTTATGCGAAAATAATTATAGTTTTATAGTTAAGACAGCAAGCGATTTAGTTTTAGTTTTTTATCTGCAAAAC
>OZ038491.1:46174065-46184065 GCA_964036315.1 Acanthosepion esculentum
ACATATATTTAATATATTTCTCTTGTTACCAGGATAAAAATTTTTCTTCCATTATGAATTGTCGGCAATATGAAAAAATATTTATCTTCATTTAAATTTGGAAACGCCATCTCCTTGCTGCAAGTCCTACAAAGTAAAACAAAAGAACAGAGGCAGAAAGATAAGAATCATTTGTAAAGAAATTTCAAAGAACTCAGAACTAAAAAAAAAATCATTCAAAACTAGATGTCTGTCATATTATCTCTGATGCTATTATATGACGACAAAGAAAAGAAAGCGAACGAAGTTTTGGACCGTTAGTCTAAATCTGACTCGGTTAGCACAACAGATAAAACAAAATGGAAAATAAAAATAGACAGGTGTTGATACAAAGTATTTACAAAATATACTGGTTATATCGAAAATATATTTTTCTTTGGAAATCAGCGTAATTTAACGTCTTTGCATATACATAATAATGCCTCGACTAAGGAATTTTATTATACCCAAGGATATAATTTATTCCCTGTTTCTAGCTTCAGAAACACAAGGTCGTATTAAACCCAAGGAATTCATTTATTCTATGTTTTCAGTTTCCGAAACACAAGATCATATTATAGCGAAGGATGTAATTTATTCCCTGTTTTTTAGCTTCAGAAACACGAAGTCATATTATATCCAAGGATGTGATTTACTCCTTAGTTTTATCTTCGGTAACACGAGGTCGTATTATAGCCAAGGATTTAATTTGTTCCTGGTTTTAACTTCGTAAACACGAGGTCGTATTATAGCCAATGATGTAATTTGTTTCCTGGTTTTAGTTTCAGAAACAAGGGGCTGTATTATACATAAGAGAATACGGCAAGTGAATTAACCCTGAAATGCAGGTCCTCTATGATGAGAGAAGATATTTCGCGTCTCGACAGAGATTAATTTCTCTCTGATACACGATGCTTAAGAATAAATGTGAAATGGTATTGTGGAACTGAAACTAAATTGATTTTTTTTAAATAATCGTAAATCAGTTCACTTCCTGTTTAAGTTGTGGCGTGACTTGCTTGTTTCTGTAATCTGGAGACTTTTGCTGGAGATAATTTATTTGCCAGTAGATCCTATGCCGGTGTAGCAATATTTGTCAGCTGAGGTGTTGTTAAATGGAAAATAGATTGACCTGCCGCAAAATTTCATGCTGAATATTTATTTTCTACCGATGGTTTTCATTATCGTGAAGTGGACTTCATGAGTAGCTTCGACAACGAGAAGCCACTGAATGAAGATAAATTATTTTATTAGACGAAGATGACAGGAAAAGGAACCATGTTAGCTGTAAAATTGAACAGTACCCTGAGAAGACATACAGAGTGACGAAGCTGGCCGCGGAGAACGAAGAACAGGGAAGACACCCGTTAGACTGTTCATCCCTCCCACCTGACTTAAGCCTTATCTCAACTTCGCGCGCTTATAGCAGTAGGTTACAACCCAAGTACTGATTGAAATTGCTTTATCACTCGTGGGTAATGATCCTGACGAAGGGTGATTTTTAAGTCACAAATGTTTGACTGGAAGAAGTCTTACCCTGTCAGCGAACCTGTTTTCTCGTGTGAACTGGAATGCAACACCGGTAGGTCCACGGCTGATAGACAAAAAGGTCAATGATAACACCTTAGTCACCACGAAGAAGAAGGAAGACATTCGTTAGACTGTTCATCTTTCCCATTCCCTTAAGCTTCATCTCAACATCCCGTGCTTATGGCAATATGTTACAAAACAAGTATAAGACCTGGTTTACTGATAGAAATGATTTTGTTTTTCACTCGTCTGGCCGGAGGTTATTTTTTATGTCACAAGTGCTTGACTAGAAGAAGTCGTACCCTGTCAACGCACCTGATTTCTGGTCTGCACTGCAACGCAACACCGGTAGCCAGAGTGGTCAATGATAACACATCTTCGTCACCCCGAAGAACAAAACTGAATGACAAAAAAAAAGGCATGGAACATATAGCAGATCTCTTTATCACTCTCGCTCTATCTCTCTCGCTCCATCTCTCTCGCTCCATCTCTCTCTCTCTCTCTCTCTCTCTCTCTCTATATATATATATATATATATATATATATATATATATATATATATATATATATATATATATTGTCATCCACCTCATCAGTGTGGCTAGACGTCCGGTTGCCTCTGGCCAGAATCGAAAACTGAATTCGCGTCAGTCGGAAATTTTACCCTGAAGCCGTTGGCGCACGGCATAGAAGAAGGTGAATTTAAGCGTATTTATTTTTAGATAAACACACAGTGACTGAGAGAACTCGATTCGATTTACCGAAGAGTCTTGCATTATTAGCCGTAATAGTCACTGTTTACAAACCCACACATCCTCCCCAGAGAGCCCAACCGAAATAAATTTTTCAGGAGCATATATATATATATATATATATATATATATATATATATATATGTGTGTGTGTGTGTGTGTGTGTGTGTGTGTGTGTGTGTGTGTGTGTGTGTGTGTGTATGGGTGGGTGTATGTGTGTATGGATGTGTGTGTGTGTGTGTGTGTGTGTGTGTGTGTCTTTTCATACATAGGCAACAGACTAATACCTTGGCTAGATTTGCTATTATGTTTGTCGAATGATAAGCGGCACGGTCAACTACGACAGCATGGATTAACAAATTCAGGCACAAAGACCGATTTGAGCTCCTAGGAAAATCGATCTCTTTGGAAAAGATTTTATAAAAATCCTGACCTTATAATGGGGGCAAACTGCCTGTCTGCCTATAGACAATGTATTCACTAGATGCCCAAATATAGAAGTGAGCGTGCCACAAGGATGTCTTTTCTCCCCAGATCTATTCCACCTCTACAACAACACTGTCTTACGAGAACTCGAGACCGTATTAGGATTTATTATTAGTGTGTGTAATCTTAACAATGTAAGACATGCAGATGGCGGAATCGGAATGAAACTTAGGTTAGTTGAAGAATGCGCTAAAAAGGACTAACCATCAAATGATAATAGACAAAAAGTAGGGACATCATCAAGAGAAAAATGCGTGTTACAAATTGACGGTATCAACCTCAAGCAAGTTCAATATTATAAATATCTGGTTGGTGTTTTATCAGAGGATAGAAAATGCGACGCCATCATTCAAACATACACTGGCCAAGTGAAAGAAGTATTCCAAAAGCTAAAGAAAGTACTCAGAAACAGAAGATTTTCGTTCAAAGCAAAGAAAAGCGTGGATTCTATGTGACATCTATCCGATGGAGACTGGGGAATCTCGTCACGGATTTAGAGGAAAAAAAACTAGAGACAGCAGAAAGAAATGCAGTTCTACAGAAGGATATTGAACATTCCATAGTGACTAAGCAAGAAGGATGTCTTAAAGAAAATGGAAACAGAATGAACAGTTATACTCACAATCACAAAAAGCTAAAGTCACTTATTCAAATAAAGAAGGAGGGCTTGGAAAACGTAATTCTCACGGGGCATAATGAAGACAAGAGAGATAATGGAAAGCAGGAAGCCATTTATCTAACGTGCTTGTGTAAATGGATAATGCAATTGGCGGGGTGGGGGAATTTTAGCAAAGGAATAAATCTGCTAAGAGTCTCATGGAATAGGAAGTCATGGACTGCAATAATTGCCTATGTTCTGAAGGGATGATTGATATGCCTCCGCCGGTTGTCAATAATCATGGATTTGATACCACCCACCCGCACCCCTGAGATATCGCCGCCTGTGATAGAACAGGCCGATGCGCGAATGGCAGTGTCTGTCACAAAAGTCACATCTGTGAATTCTCTATGCGTTGTCTATGCTGCAACGTACTTTTCTGCAGGTCCATTTGTCTTCTGCTGCGTTGTTCAGTTTAATCTCTCCTGACATTATTTGTTTTAGTCAGAGTGTTTCTCAATCAAGAAAGGTCAGCATCAATGTCCTCCAAGTGATCACTGTTGATCTCAAGAGTCTTCATGTTTCCTCTTACAGACTCTAGCGCAAATGAGAGTGACGCGTGTCTCTTTTGTCATTTGCAAGTTCTCTGTAGAGGATGCCTTTGGAAATTCTGCCATCCTATATACGACCAACGTGACCGAGCCATCGGAGCCGGCGCTGTTTGGAAAAGTAAATGCGGTTGTTAGGCCGGCGTGAGATAGAACTTCTGTGTTGCCCAGGATGCGGCGGATACACCAGAGGTGAATGGGCGTAAGGTAGGATCAAACCTGGACAGGTTGGTATGGAGGACAAGATGTTACTGATGCAGTATGTCCCCTCTCCACATCGCTGATAGATCCAAAGGAACAGCAGACCCATTACTTTTTAGCACCAGTCGTAAGAACTGCTAGAACGAGGGGTCTCCAACTACGATTTTTTTTTCCTCGTGGCCATCCCTCGAAGCTTTAACTATGACTAGGTATTCCAAAAGGCAGCAGGTATTTAGGAACAGTGTTTTCCTTCCGTTAGATGGGTTGCCTTCCAGGAGTTAACGAGCCCCATCAACCCTCATGCAGCAAGTTGTACTAAGTTAAATGGTACCAGTAGCAGAGGCATTTTCCTGTTGAAGTTAGCTGAATAGTGCAGTTGGTAGTTGGGGTGTAATTAAAAAGAGAATGACTTCTGTATGCCATGCACCTTTAGTACGTTAACGATCATTGTTAACCACAATGTCCACTTATTTGCAGCTTTTAAATAATTTTGCAGTTTCGTTATCTCTCCTAGACGTTGTTCTGGCAAATTGTAACCTAAATTATGTGCTGTTTACTTTTGTCACTCTTGCCTTCAATATGGCCTGTGAGTGACAAATTTGCCGCGATCCCTTTACTCATTATGTTTCCAATAGATTTCAGCCGTCTGATTTTAAGTATTAGTGTCTTTTTGTTTCCATTTTTTAAACTTATCAGTTGCTCACATCTTTAGTGCATAGTATTGTCAGCTTCCTTCTACTGCAAACCATGTACATTATCGTCCTTCAATTGATGTTTAATCTTCTCTTCTCCCTTCCCTTCACTATGTAAGTCATGTCTTATATATCAAGGGTCACAGAATCGAATGTGAGAAACTAGTTAATTGACTTGCTCAGAATAAACAGAAGAAAAGTAAACAGAATTCAGTCTGTTGGATCTATAATTATATCGTCTGGAATTTAGTCCCCAGGCAGCATCGGCCTATCGAACCATGTGAGCTAGTGTCACATTTACTTCAGTAAGTATGCAACATAACAAAATTGAAGGCAGATGAACCATGAAGGTTTGTCTCTCCTCTGCAGTATTTACCTTATACTGCATGTTATTCGTGTTACAGAATGCGAAGGCCAGTGCCGGAATTGTTAGCTATTAGCCGGGTTGCTTTGTGGGTTTCCTATTCTGACTGTGATGGATGGCCTTTGTCTGGGTTTTGAATATAAGTCCTAACCGACGCGAATTCAAAAGAAGTTCTCAAGAATTCTGAAGTGTCGATATACCTCCCACACCCAGGCGTGCGAACGGCTAATACCATCCGCAGAGGGATGCTTAGCCACCGTGCGTCATGCGTTCCTGTGACGTTAGTCCACCTACTGACTCTTAGAATATAAAGAACCGCTCTTAATAAAATGAATGCCAAAAATAATTTGCCATTTTCGTTGATAGCGTGGCGATCGAGAGACGACACAGAACGCAATATTTCTACCGCATCCGATAACCCTGACCCCCAAAATCTTACAGGTTCTGTTTTTCTGGTGACCGCTAGAGTATACTAGATTCTGTAACCTTGGATGTGTGGGTGGTGTAATTGATACCGACTCAAAACTGTTAATTGGGGAGCCGATTTTTTGAATCCAGTTGAGATTTCTTTTATTGTCACTTACGTAAAAATACTCTTACGAAACGTATAAATAGCCCTCTTCCGCCCTTGTATGTGTTAATTAGTACGACTTGTATCACGTAATCATTATTATCTAAACAAATATCATATATTCTAAATATATTTTTGGTCTTAAAACGGTCTGCAAAGTGTCGATGAACCGTGGAAACCGAATCAATAAAATAAAATATGTTTTCTGAAGTAGTTAGCCAGAATTATATGTTTATAAGAACTCACACATTCAAGTACTAAGCTCGCTACTAAAGTAACTCCTCTTGTTTATTTCCACGAAACGTAAAATACATACATATACTAGTTTAAGAATAAAGTTGGACAGAGCAGCTATAAAACAGATATCTCCCAAACTGATGAATGATTGTCGTCTCAGTGAGTATTAAGTTTTCCAATCCTTCCTTCTTCATTCCGTGTCCAAGTAATTTTAGCTCTCTTTTCCTGATTGTGAGTATAAGTGTTCTTTCTGTTTCCATATCTTTAAGACTTCCTTCTTGATTACTCTGATGGCTGGGTCAGTTTGGTCGTATGGAGGATGGCAGAATTTCCAAAGACATCCTCTACGGAGAACATGCAAATGTCAAACGAGACACCGGTCACCGTCATTTGCGCTAGATTGCGCATAGAAAAACAAGGGAAGATGTACATATAAAAATAAGTCCAAAAGGCCATATAACATGTTCAAAATGTCCTCCACTTGCTTTTACAAACGCATGCACCCGTCGGATCATTGACTGGCGGACCCTTTCAACTACTCCCACAGGTTGCCGAATGGTGTTGCAGTTCCCCATGACAGGTTGATGAAGTGCTTCTGCATTATTATTATTTGCTGCATAAAGCAATTGCTTTAAGTGGTCTCACAGATAAAAATCCAAAGGGGTAACGTGTAGACCATGGAACCTGCCCTTATCTATCTATGCATGCTGTCAGATATCAGCCAGTGCATCACGGACAATGTGACTAAATTGTACTGGAGCCACATTTCTTCTTATTAGCCGCAGCTCTGGTAGTGTGTTCGAAATGAATTGCCTGTAAGCAGCTACTGTAAGACGTGCTTGGAGAACATATAGACCTACCAGACAGTCACCTACAATTTTAAACACGTATGCACTCATCGGATCCTTGACTGGCGGACCCTTTCAAATACCCCCCACACAGTGCGTAAGACGAAAATGAAGGCCTTTGAGATCAACAGTGACCACTTGGAGGAACTTGACCCTGAATAAAACAACTAATGTCAGGAGAGTTTAAACTGAACAAAACAGCAGAAGAAAGTGGACCTGCAGAAAAGTATCGGTACGTTTGTCAAGGGTTTCTTTAATATATCAACATTCCTAGCAAGATTAATGCTCGACAAACGTACCGATAAGCTATAGTTTTAAATAGGTCCCCCCATTCCACTTAGGATAAAATCTCTTCCCTGGGAGCAGGTTTTCACAGCGCCGCCCACGCGGCGCCAGCGTATCCGAATCCAAGAAAGAATACTCTGACTTTAGAATTTCAGTTTTTCTGTTTCTGACTAGTCTTGTGTATATCGTCTCTTCATTTAACTTAAATTTAATAAAAATATGTCTCCATTAACCATGTCCTGAAGAAGGTATATTAGACCGAAACGTCTGACGTCGACAGAAAAACAAAAAACAAAATAAAAAACATTAAACTCACATATTCGGATTTTGTTTTGTCTTTTCCACATTTTCATCATATATATATATATATATATATATATATATATATATATATATATATATATATATATATATATAACCACAAACAGATTGTTTCGTTGTATCACAGCTTATCGGTGTGGCTTGACATCCGATCATTTCAGGCCGGGAGAGAAACCCAACCGATTTGGTTTCAGTCGGAGATTCTAACCCCCAGACCATCGACGCCCGACAGAGAGAAAAGGAAATTTGTGCGTATTTATTTTTTCATAAATACACCAGTCACTAAGAAAACTCAGGGTCTTGAATTATCAGAAGTAATAGTGACAGTTTACAAATTCCTTACTACCCAAATAACTCGAGCCATTAAATTATTTTATCGAGAGCTAATATATATATATATATATATATATATATATATATATATATATATATATGTGTGTGTGTGTGTGTGTGTGTGTGTGTGTGTGTGTGTGTGTGTGTGTGTGTGTGTGTGTGTGTGTGCGCGTATATATGTATAATGAGAAGCCACGTATACTTTCTTGATATGTAATATATGGATAAAATAACTGAAAAAGAATTTTGGTTGTTTTTTTGCGAAAGTATTTATTTCTATGTTAGTATATATATATATAAAAAAAACAACCAAAATTTTTTTTCAGTTATTTTATCCATATATTATATATATATATATATATATATATATATATATATATATATATATATATATATATATATATGTACAGAGCTGTTCGATAAAATTGATTCACCTGATTTTCTTTAATAAAAATATTTTTTGTCTATTTTTGGGGGGGTTAAAATAATTTTTTATCTTACTAATATAAAGACCCCTTCCCGACCACACCTAGGAAAATGGTTTATTCACCCTAAGGTATTATACTGATAAATATAACTTTGGATATAAATGAGATTCAGGAAAAAATTATGTGCAAAAAAAGTGACTCAGATTTCGCATTCTTATGATTAAACTGGTAAATTTAAAGAGCCTTTGACAAAATATTGAAAACTATTTTACAATACACCCAGAACAATATTCTAGAGAATTCTAGAACTGCATGGCAATACATCGCCATCTACAGTAAAATCTGTTTAATCCCACTAAGTCAAAAATGAAGGATTTGTGGAAACATGTTTTTTAGACTTTTGTTCTTGCTTTGGTTTTTACAATCTTTGTAGAATTATTTGTGTTATACCCTGTACACAGACACACACACAGGCACACACACAGGCACACACACACACACACACACACACAGACACATACACAACACACTGATACCAGAAACTGTTTGAAAAATCCTTTGAATTTTAAAATTAAATTTCGTACGTGAAAATGTTAATTTACTAAAGGTATCTTAATTCCAATTGTAAAGAAAATTTGCTTTGTTTATTGAATATAAACATGGAGCGATCTTTTGTGAGTCAGTTTTAACATATTTCAAATTCTATGTTGTGTTAATAGGACTCGCCTGGATTATTCCAACGGATTACTACCTACATATATATATATATATATATATATATATATATATATATATATATATATATATATATATTGTGGCGTACCTACGATTTCATTAAACATATAGGTGTAAGGCTAAAAACCACACCAATTGGATAAAATCCAATGCTTTCAACTTGCGAGCGAATATGTTCTATGATCAGCCATACTCTCCTCTTCTCTTCCAAATTCTTTCCCTCTTTACCTACTCTTACACCCACAAGCCAAGGGCCCGTGAACCTTGAAGCAACGCAACCCAAGAATGACCTGCTTACCAAATCCCGCGACCATCAGGCGGTTGACCATAAGTGAATTTCAGGCACCTTAGGTTCTCCTGCTGCGATTCACGTGATCAGACCCTACTGAGGGTTGATTGAATTTTTGGCCGTAACGGAAACACTGCGTGATTTGCGACCCCATCCTCCACGTGACTATATTTGGGGACAGCAAAAATTATCTAAAAAAGGTTTTCAGTTTTCCGTCTGACCAGTGGCAGATGAACATCGCTAGGCGAATCGTCCCGATTCAAAATGGACTGCGCACTGAAATGAAGAAGACGACTAGAGAATGAAAGGATTGCTACGAAACTGCATCGACCAACGAAAAGTCTGCACGAGATGCTGTGGACCCCGAACATTTCCGAAAGAAAAGGAACCCAGGAAAATTGCTGGGCGATTAAAATATTGTTTTAACATAAGAATTCTTGCTTCGGCGAATCAGAATTTTGTGTGAAAATATCAAATCGACTGACAGATAAGTTGATTCTCTTGGCTTGATCTTTTTTTTACGTATATGTATGTATTCGCTCGCAACTTCTGTTTTTTCATGATTCCCTTCCCCTTTGTTAAGTGAATTTCCTTTTTTTCTTTCTTTACCTGTTTGTGTATTCATTAATAAATGTTTTATTTTGAAATCCATCGTCTTGCGTCTGTTCTTCGTTGACTCCCTTGTGTCGCTTCCATTCCTGAGT
>OZ038491.1:46189065-46246565 GCA_964036315.1 Acanthosepion esculentum
TATGGGTAAATAGCAGGAAAGACCGGGTTATACAGCTTAAGATGGCAACTGGTCTACCGCAGAAAGAAATGGCAACCTACTACGGGGAAAAATATCTGCCTCGTCAGTCATATATCGAAAAATACATGATCGCCTAGGCGTGTATCACATAACTGACTGACTGGGTGACAGTTGCAATATCTAGGGGATAAAATGATGAAAGGAGACTTTGAGAATTTGACTCTCAGGGAACATTTAAAAGAGACCGAGGAAAAGCAGCGAGCAATCTACCTAACAAGCTTTTTTAAATGGTTCAGAGAATGGGAACTAGAATATATAGCAAAGAATAGAAATCTTATTGAGAACTACAAAAGAAACGAAATTATAAAGTGATATAATCGCCCATATCCTGAAGAAGATGATGATGAACTGGCAATTTGAAAAGATTACGTGAAATAAAGAGACGTAAAGAAATCAATCTTTTCACTAAAAAATATGCAGTTTAAAATTCATTAAAATCAAGAGAAATTAATTCGATATGCAAATAATGTCGGCTGATTTTTCTATAAATCACTAAATGGGAAATGACTGAAATTCAATACCATATTATAATATTGATTGAAGCCAGCCAAATGAACGTATATGGGTCAAAGATTCAGGATATGTTTTCCCGATAATCAAATTTGTACAAGCTTTTCAAAGTACAACATAATGTTCAATATTCATTATTGGTACACATGCCAACACTCCTGGTTAAACTCAGCGAAGTAACTGTGTGAAACCGGTTCGCTGGCGGTGAAATAAACAAGGTGATTATAAAAGCGATTGTTGTGTATGCTTCCGTGTCAGGTAGACTTTCTGAAGTCGTGATTTCAACGTGCTCGTCATTTTCTCATAGTTACCTAAACACACAGAAACACACAAAATAAACCAATAAACAAACATATATTGTTTAAAATTTAATATATATATTGAGGTAAATGTAATCAGTATCGGGGACAGTTCATTTGTACACATAGGATAAAGATCGATTTTGGCATTAAACATTGGCATCATGAAATGACAATTTATTGGCGTACACGTTTCAATATATATATATATATATATATATATATATATATATATATATATATATATATATATATATATATATTTAGTTTACGAAAAACTAGGTAATCCGTATGGGTAGACCGAAGGAGGATAAAATCCAGAGAGCTCAATGTAAATCAGAGCTAATAATTTAAATAAAAACAGACCACTTTAAGTTTCGAATATAATACATTATTTCACCACAGCCCTTTTAAAGAACAGCGCATCATCAGATTTTATTTCCAAAGATTGAAACGAAAAATGAAAATTCGTTTCAACCTTTGGAAATAAAATCTGATGATCCGTTTTCCTTTAAAAGGGCTGTGGTGAAATAAGTTATTGTATGGAACCTTAAAGTGGCCTGTTTATATATATATATATATATATATATATATATATATATATATATATATATATATATATATAGATGTTGTGGTATCCTCCCTCTAAAGGCCTTGGTGAGCAGTCGAATAGATTGAACGCAGGGTCACCCAACACACACTCACTAGTTGTGTAATACTCTTCTCTTGTATTTACTGTTAATATATGATATATCTTCAATACTTGTTTTGTTATTTCTTTTACCATTTACTTGGTCACAACAATATATATATATATATATATATATATATATATATACATAAGTTGAGATAGATAAATTGTCTAAATTACGCAAAAATAAAAATAGTACTAACAACTCATTTTAAAAGATACATAGCACAGAAAAATCTTGAAATACTAAAGATTAAATTTACTAATTAAAATCGTCATTACCTTTAACCACGGCCTTCAGACGACTTCGGAATCTCTTGCAACTCTTCTGGACGGTGTCTTTCTTTAATTTGGTGAATGCTGCCACAATCTTTGCCTTCAGTTCATCTTTGGTGTTACAAGAAGTCTTGTTGCTCAACTGCGCCCCACACACAATAATTCAAAATCGTTGCAGTCTGCGGCGTTAGGTGGCCAGATATAAGGAGTGATGGGACCGTAGAAATTGACTCACAGCTATGACACAGTTCTCCTGCTTGTGCGGCATAGTACAGTGTCCTGTTGCCAAACATAGGGTCTTCCAACAGCCAATATCTTGACCCAGGATATCACAACCTACTCAAGGCACTAGATGTCGGCCACCGTGAGTTCTTTTCTCATCTGAACGATCAGCGAGAGTGTTCCCAGCTGCCGTGCCTTCGTAATTATCATTAGCCGCATCCAACTCTTTCCGAAATCTCTGCACTGTTCACAGTTTAACACCCAAACACTCAGAAATCTTCCTATTGGAGATTCCAACGCGAATATCAAGCAGCACATCATGCCGTTCCAAATTTCTTACAGAGACAATTCCGTCATGGTGCTCATTTTCTCACAGACGGTGCCCTACTGAACTCTTCTGTACTGTGCAGTCGACAAAATCAAATACAACCAAGGCACATGCGCAAAATTAAAAACATGATGTGGCGAAAATTTAGCCATCGCTATATAAATAGGGAGCGATGGGTAAATTGTCGCCACTTCATGTTTTTTGATTTATTTAAAGTTTTAAACTAAACGGAAGTGTCCACTACGCCATTTGCAACGGTCAGAAATCTAAGCAAAGTACGTCAAAACTCCCAATAAAAGGTAGAAATAGAAAAGGGGGAAACAATGAAGGAGAGAGGGTAAATAAATATAGGGGAAGGCCAGGGTAAAAGCTAAAGACGCTTGTTTTTACCGACGATGGATCTGGGATCTTAAAACAGAACCAGAGCTGAATTACTCGCAGAAGTTTCTGATATTTGTTCTGGAATAAATGTAGTATGTAAATTTGTAAATGGTAATTTAAGAAGTTGAATTTTTTGTATGTTAAATACAAGTTATTTGGGTTGTTAAAATAAATTTTAGTTCAGAAATTATGATATAAGTAAAAAGGCATATAAAGTATGGAATGTTAATATAAATTATTTATAAGCAAAATCTGACCTAGTACCGAACTGTATAACTTGTAGAATAAGTATGGACATTAATCAATTAATCTGATACTATTGCTAGTATTATATATGTGCAGAAACAATTCAGAATCATAATGTAATATAGATCAGTAGAAAAGTATATAAGACGGTAAAAAATTTATAAAGGTGGTGAGTTATAAACTTAAAAAGTTTAGCAGGATTGCAATGTTAGATCTTTAATGTGCCTAAAAGCAGTCGTTCCAAAACTTATTGAAAAGCTCAATAATACATAGTTTTCATACACACATAAAAAACAAGGTTCTTTCAGAGATCTGTAATATCTGGCTTGATTGATGATTTTCCATTTAATCTTAGGTGCTTAGTTTTCTTCATTCAGTTTTCAAAATTATTTAGAAAGTCATATTGCGTTTCTTTTCATTAGTAAAAGAGGTTGTGTGGTTATAATATCGATCCTTAAAAGCATTCCTAGTTGACCCAACATGAAATTTAATATTATTGGGGTTTCTGTTGATGAGCTGGAGCACATATATACAAGGGATTTCGTGAGGTATTTGTTTTATAATGGACATTGATCAGAAATTCAATAATTAGATAGTTCGTGTACCTGGGGTATACTAGAATTTGTGTTTGGATTGCACTTATTATTGTTATAAAATTACTGAAATACATTGTTGTGTGATTTAATAATATTATCCAGATTTCTATACAAGTATAACTGATTTTCAGGGTATTACGGGTGTAGATTTGGCTTATATTACTATTCTTAGGGAAATGCTTATTAATCAAGTTTAAAATTTGTTGTCCCAATTAATTTATTGAAGGGAGTTTAATACCAAATTGTTTTTCTCCCACTGTTCTTGTTTCTAGAGTAACTATAACTTTCCACATATTTAATTTCAGCAGACATGTAGCCACTGTCAGTAAGGAGTTTGTTCCTTTCCTTCCCTTTTCTCCCTTTTCTTTACCCTCCTCCGTTTCCTCTTAAGGAGGTTTTTCTTATGTTTTTGCCATTATCGGCTGGCTTGTAAATAGAATTGTTCATGACCATTTCTGTTTCTGACCAGTCGGGATGCATCCGCAGCGAAACAAGAATGCATCTTTGTAGTGAGTAAGTCGTTTGTGTCCGTATATAACAGTTACAATATATATATATATATATATATATATATATATATATATATATATATATATAACATTATGAAAGTGGAGATATTAGAAATCCATGTTGATATTTTATTTCGCAAAACGGATACATAGGTTTCATCAAGCAAAACAATTTCAATAATAAATGGATTTTTTAAAAAATTCCAGGTACAGGCAAAAAACAAAATATTTAAACATAAAATATGCCTTAAAATACAGATTCAGTATGGGAGAAGGGCAAAGAGAAAGAAACAAAAAGGGTGAGAAAGAATTCAACGATAGAATCGATTTAGAATGATTTGGAAAGGAATAATCAAATTCTTCCGTAAATGGTGTAAATATGAAGTATGATGAAGGAGAATGGGACTCATAGAAAAAGCTATTGATGAGGTCATCAAATTCCCGTTGTCCGTGCTTGATTCAAAAATCGTACAACTCATACAGCAATCGCTATCAATTGAATTAAAATATTTTCGCCCTTCCTTGCCTTTAAAGCAGTGCCCTTCGCCGTGCTGTTGTTGCTACATGCAATACTTCTTGCCTATCTCACACTGCGAATTTTTTCTTAGCTCTTTATTAAACATTAAATCTGTTACGAAAAAAGAACTAAACAAAATGAACACAAAACGATCAGATTTAAAAAAAGGACTCGTAACTGGAAAAACCGAATGAAAAAAGAATGGTAACAACAAATACTTTTTCACGCCCAACCCAGTTCTGTGGAATCAGAATCAACGTTGAGTTTAAGCAAGTGAAAGAGCCAATTGGAGTAAAGTGTCATGCATATTTAAATTTTTCCCACTTGTGATGAATGCAGCTATCGAATGTATTTTACATGCTAGTATGCTAGTTAACATTCGTGACAGATAGCTGTTGGCTCTCACGTTGGGTAATAGAATCTTCCTGCCTATTCGTGGCAGCCAGCTATAGGCTCTCACTCTGGCCAGTAGAAAATGACCACAAACTACATGAAAACAGACGTAGAAGCATGAACAAATCGATTATATCCACTATGATGGGAGTTGGTAAATGCAAAGTATGTCTTGGCCTTCCTGCTAACTTGGAGCATGTGCATGTAAATGTTGGTGCAAATCCGTCGAAAATTGCGGCCTTTTATAGATAGAGATGCATGCCACATTATATAAGAACCTTCCCTCATATATGAACAATCCCGAAGTTTGTATATGATAACTGTTTATATTTATATATATATATACATATATATATATATATATATATATATATATATATATATATATATATATATATATATATATTTATATATATATATATATTTATATATATATTATATATATATATATATATATATATATATATATATATATATATATATATATATATATATATATATATGGGATAGTGATAGTTTCATTTTAGTTAATTATTATCTCTTTTAATCAGAGAAGCAATTTTTATTATTTTCAAATTAAGCTTTGAGCCATTGTATCTTAGATTTGATTAAAGATATCTTACTGGAATTGCCCAAAATTCTTATAAAATTTTTCGATTACACTTTGAGTAATAAGAATGTATAATTACTCGCTTTTCTTAACGGAAGAACCGTGATGAAATATATCATAAATGAAATGACATGTTCATTGGTTTGTGTGAAATATCTCCAACTATACTATTAACCAATATGGCTTCCATAATGTAAATTGCCAAAAATAATGAAGTACTTCAAGCACTTGTGTCAGCATGCAGATTCTGCAGCCTTTTGTGCGTTTACTCAGTCGTGTAATAAGGAATCAATATGATTCTTGACATCTCGAGCAGATTTATTTACGAAAATATCGCATGTCTCGGGGTCGTCAGTCCGGAACTGAGTCTTCAGGTTTTTGGCGAAGTTAAAATCGGTGTGGAAATTAAATGGATAATATTACTCGGCTCTCAGCGGGAATGAAGTAGAACTCGAGTCAATATTTGGAAAATTGGTAAGGAATTTATAATAAATCTGTGAGGGCCAAAGGGAATTATTTCGAATTGGACACGGGGGTGATTAAATTTTCGTAATATTAAATCGCTACATATTCTCCAGGTATTTCTCATATACAAATAGGTACACACGCATAGAACCCCCCCCCCGCATTCCCCATATATATATATATATATATATATATATATATATATATATATATATATATATATCATAGTTCAATCTATGTGGTCACTACTCCAGGTGTATTATTTAAATTGACCCAAAATGTAGTTGTTTTGTAATTTAGAGAACATTACTATACATGATTAAAAAAGTAAGATATAATTTTTATTATAAATTATAGCATTTTATGGTTAATTTTAAACCCGTTAGTTTTGATTATTACAGCACAATATTTTTGCATTTTTTGCAAAAATTTCTCAACGTATAATTTTCATAATTTCAATAACTCATTTTTTTTATTCTTCTCTCAATTTTATCCCAAGTTAAATCTTGCTTCAACTGCTTAAATTTTAGTTTATATATATATATATATATATATATATATATGATGGACTCTCCCGTTGAACTCGACGTATGAGGCCTAGACAGATCAGTTCCCAGAAACTGAAAGCCCGACACCAACACAGGATTTGATTATAGTGGTGAAGGCTTTGTGCAGGGCCATCCACACTTTTTGGAGGGACGAATACAGGGACCAGGTGCAACGAATGCCACAAGGTCCCCAAACGACCCTCCGCAGGTTTTAATTTCAGAGTTGTCCTTCTCCTAGACCAGTTGCCATCCAAGGCTATAGAACCCAGTCTGTCCTGCTATTTACCCATAGTTGGAGGGAGAAGAAGAGGCTTCACACCCTTCCCAAGGGTGTTAGCACGTTAGTGAATGTAATGGATTCGACTGAAATTCGAACTCCGCTCTCCGATTCCTCCATCCAAGCCGTTATCCATTACTCCACGGTACCTATATACAAGAATAACCACTCTCAAATGATTCTGCTGAAGATTGAAGACAGGAAAAAAGAGCGCTCAATCCATGATAAATAGTAGAGCTTTAATATATTTTTTATCAAAATTCAAGCGGGCAGCAACCGACAACGACTGCCAGTATCATGCGCTTTCAGGCAATATTCAGGCGGATGGTGAATGTAGTGTGTGAAAAACCTTATCCTCCCAGGCAACTCTAAGATGATAAGAATGTAATTGGTGCATGCATTCCATACACACACCAACTAAACTCACTTGAAGCAGGAAGTTTCTTGACCGTACTCCTGCTGATCCGCATCACACTGAGCATTTTCTTTTGTCGCAACGGTGATCAATTTTGCTGTGTTTTTATTAATGGTGATATTTACGGCTATCTTTTATTCTTGTCTGGATAGTTTACGCCCCCCCACCATCTATATATATATATATATATATATATATATATATATATATATATATATATATATATATATATATATATATATATATATATATATGTATATATAAATAAAAAGGAAAGAACAGTAAGATATAAAATCCGGTGTTCAAATAGATATTTTTATTTTTACACAATAGTGCTCTATGTAAATTTAAATTTACAGTGCATTAATATTATAAATTAATAGATTTAAAATATGGTTTTACCGCTACACAGTGATAACCATGTTTCAGAAATGGAAGCTAAAGCCCCTGAATTTAATTTTGTTATTAAACCAAAGACATTAGTTCCATTTCCTCATCATTTTGGAGACTACAAAATTCGCTTGATGAGGAAATGGAACTAATGTCTTTGGTTTAATAACAAAATTAAATTCAGGGGCTTTAGCTTCCATTTCTGAAACATGGTTATCACTGTGTAGCGGTAAAACCATATTTTAAATCTATTAATTTATAATATATATATATATATATATATATATATATATATATATATATATATATATATATATATATATATATATATAAATGAGGAGAAATTATATATCGCTTTTTATATATCAAGAAAATATGCTTTTCAATTCGAAGCTTTATTTTATTCTCCTTTTCTCTTTTCTTCTTTTTTAACATCATTTTCTTCTCTTTTACACGCTATATACGTATATACATTGTATATTAGGTTGCAGTGATAAGTTTTCCTCTACCCCCATTTCCAAAATGCTTACGAAATATATTTTAGGAAGTGCTGCCGTATTTCCTCGTCACTTTCAGCTAACATCTGTAATGAACGAATTTGTAAAAGTCACTATTACTGCTGATAATGCAAGGCTCTCCTAGCAATTGAGTTCTGTGAGTGACTAGTTCGTTTATGAAAAATAAATACGCAAAAATTCGCCTGTTCCTATGCTGGCTGTCGATGGCCTAGAGGTTAGAATTTCCGACCAATATCAAATTGATCGGGTTTCGGACCCGGCCTGAAGTAATAAATGTTTAGCCGTTTATATGTGTGTCTATGTTAATATATTTCGCAAAACACTTATGAATGACTGACGGCTTCTAACAGCCTGAAAATACATTTTTAGGTCAGATGACTCGACTTCCTGTTAAATCTTTTAAAAAATATGTGAAAGTGTTATTTTGGGGGTTCATAAATATTATAATTGGTTGGCCTGACGATTGCGTCTAACACGAAACAGCCTGTCTCCTCTAAGGGTTGACTTCAATGCTCACTTTTATATTTACACATGTTCTATCTCTGATATTGAGCACTTCATATAAATATAGCATCCCTTAAGAGAATATTTCTTCATATACATATATATATATATTGAGTGTATTTATATATACACACACTCAATATATACACACTATATATATATAGTGTGTGTATATATATACACATTATATATATAGTATGTGTGTATATATATATACACACTATATATATAGTGCGTGTGTATATATACACACTGCATATATATATAGTGTGTGTATATATATATATATATATATATATATATATATATACACTCTCTCTCTCTGTCTCTCTCTGTCTCTTTCTCTCTGTCTGTCTGTCTGTCTATCTCTCTCTCTCTCTCTCTCTCTCTCTATATATATATATATATATATATATATATATATATATATATATACATATATATATATATATATTGATTTTTACAATTAATAACGGTTTTAACGTTGGGTTAATGCTAGGTGGCTGTCTAGATTCCAATAAAAATGTATTCAATGAATTCTCATCAAAGATAATTTCATTTAAAATTGATTAAGCAAATGCAGACAGTAAAATATTTGCACACTTTTTTCAAAGGGAAACTGTTTAATATTTACAGCAAAAAACATTACGTTTATTACATAAAATTTATCAAATAGTATTACAAAAAAAATGCACTTACAGATTTTTAATTAACATAAACAATGTTGATCAGTCTCATGAATAAGAGAGTTATGATTTTTATCCACGGCACCATTGTTCATTATTCGCGTCCTGCCTGTCTCAGGTCACGGACTCTCATTTCTCAAATGGATTGTCAGTAACGACTTGTACCATTGGCACAACATTTCTGACTTTTCTTTCTTTTCAGAACGGATTGGCTTGCTATCAAATCACGCTGAAAACATAGCGATCACAGAATTTAAGCAACATCGAGTCTATTTAATCCATAGAAGGGGTTCAGCTTGTAAAACCGGGTACTATAAGTAAACTCCTACAATGACAAATATGTTTCGGCTTTGTAGGAATCTTTCTACTCGTTTTTTTTGTTGAATATTAAAATTCGGGGTGTCGGGATTCAAGACAATAACAAAATATTGTTGCTAGGTTGCTCGTAATTCGGCAGTTTAGAATAATCACACGATTTTCATTGAAAGAATAAAATTCAGTAGAAAAGACAACGTAGTTTCAACAAATCAACATTAATTTTATATAAGAAGAATACAAGCAGGTGGTGATAGATTGGAAAATAATGTCTTTTTTTATTTGCGTTGATAAAGTTCTGAAATAAAATATAAATTGTCTTTGTGTACGTACGTGAGAAACAATGAAATATTGTTATGTGTGTGTTTGTATGAAAAAGTCAACACGTGTGTGCGTGGGTCATAGTAAAGAGGATACAAGAGATAGTTAGAAATTGTTTCCTACTGTTGGCGGCGTTGTCGTCGTCTGAAGTTTGTCAACGCATTCGCTTTTAGCATGAAGTCGTGAAGATCATAAGAGAGACTTGCTTTGAGATTGTTGACAGCTGTGTGTATCCTGTTTGGGGACGGATTTAGTATTTTATACACTTTTTCGTAACAAAATCGGCTCCAGAATTAAATTATTTATTTATCCTGAAAACGTCCGCACGATATTTGGGCGGTATCTACCTAACTCATGATGACTAATACAACGCACTTTCGGACTAGTATTCTATGATTCTATTGGTGTGTTTTAAGAAATATGTGTTTTCTTGTGTGTGCGATTGGTTTATAAATATTCTATTTGATATTTTAGTGGACACGACAGCTTTAAATAAATTCCAAAGAGTTGATAAGTCGTATAAATGAATTCATCAGTAAAGCTTCATTCCAGAATTTATTACACACACTGAATTTTTAAATATATTTTACATTGTTTTTATTCTCTATACCCTCACTTAAGGTGGGTGTCTTTGCTCTCCATCTTTTTTGGCTCTTAGTAGCGTTTCTATCTTTGCCAAACCGCTCGACCCCTGATCCGCCATTCATTCACAGAAACTCATCAAAAAGGCAACCCGAGGTCTTCCTATATGTCTCTTTCCCTCTATGTGACCTGTCAGTATTAATTTTTTTCAGCCATTCTTTCTCATAATGTGTGCAATAATGTTCACTTTCCTGATTCTGAGTATACATTTTACTTGATTATTAGGTTGATTATTCGCCCCGTCCATGGAATTTTCAGTAACCTTCTATAGAACCACATTTCTCTCCAGTTTTTCTTTCTTCATCTATCATGTAATGGTCCAGCATCCACTGCCAAACAAGACTAATTACATTGTTTCTTTCTAAAATGTTTCGCTTTTGGAAGGCAACTTCCGTTAATTCAATACACCTTCTGGATATGTAATTTCGCTTCGAGTAGTTTCTTTCCACGAAAAGCCTTGGACATGAAATCATACCTGAACCGTGTGAAGCACCTTATTACTCCAGGACAGAAAGTTAAAAGGTTATAGAGCGCGAAGTTCATCTTGAATAAGTTGGAAAATGATCGTGGAATAATATATATATATATATATATATATATATATATATATATATATATATATATATATATATATATATATATATATATATATATATATATATATACAGCCTTAGCCATAATTATGGAGCACCAATGAAAAATCGAAATTATGATTCAAACTTATATATTTAAAGGTTAAGAATAGTGGAGTAAACATTAATAACAACAATCACTATTTGGTATGTCCTCCTTTTGCCTAAATAACAGCTTTTATTCATTTTTGCATATTATTGACTAAGTTGTTGCAGGTGGTAGGATCTATTTTCTGCCACTCTTCATGAAGTTTGGCCTCTAATTCTTTTTTTGATGAACATTTGTGCATTCTCACTCTTTTCCCTAAATGGGACCACAAAGTTTCAATGGGATTTAGGTCTGGGGATTGAGGGGGCCACTTCATCAGGGTAATCCCTTTTTTCTCAAACCAACCTATTGAAACTTTTGACGTATGGCATGGAGCATTGTCTTGTTGGAAGATTACATCACTTGGAATGTTATTATTAAATATTTTAGTCAAAGAGGTTCGGTAAACCTGGTCCAGCATGTTAGTATAAATTGTGGAGTTCATTATTCCCTCACATGTGTACAATATTCCAGTGCCTGAAGAAGCCATGCAGCCCCAAACCATTACGCTTCCTCCTCCAAATTTTACAGTTCGAACCACACAATCAGTATGAAATGCCTCTCCTTCCCTACGGCGAACACAAACCGCTCCAGGAGTGCCAAAAATCTGATGAAAAAAAAAGAATTTGTTACAGTTTTTGAATAAATGTTATGGATGTGCATTCACATAAAAAGTTCAATTATTACATCCAATGTTTAGGAAAGAGAAGCTGTTAACTTACCTCAAAGTTACTTTCGTCAGACCAAACAATTTTACCCCAATCACCAGGTGTCCGATTTTCATGTTTTTTTTTGCAAATTCCAGTCGTTTTTTCTTGTTGGCCTGAGACAAGTATGGCTTCTTCCTGGCTTTGCATCCTTTTAATCCCACTTCTAATACCCTTCTTCTCACTGTTCGAGCTGATATGTTTTTGTTTGCAGCCCCCCTAAGTTCAGCAGCAAGCTCTGAAAAACTTTTCCTCCTATCTGCAAGGGATGCTCTTTTCAAAGATCTGTCTTCCCTGGGGGTTGTAGACTTTTTACGGCGTTGTCCTTTTCTGTTTTTGAAAGACTTTGTTTCCTTGTACCTTTTAATCATTGCTTGAACCCCGTTCCTTGAACATTCCATCTTCCTGGCAATTTCTACCTGAGAATATCCTTCATGAGATAAAGCAACAATTTGTGCCCTTTTAATCTCTGAAAGCTGCTTCTTTGGAGGCATTTTCAATTAAATATACTATTATAGCACTGGTAGGAATCAAATATGACCCGAAAATTACGAAACAACCTTTAGTATGACAATAAATCATTTTGAATATTAGAATGAATTTAGTACGAAACTCAGGTAAAGCTCTTGAGAGAGACTTTAAAGCAAAGAAATACTACAATCTACTGTTAAATATTTTACATTTGCTCTCAATTGTTCACTGTACGATTCTTAACCTTTAAATACGTAGGTTTAAACTATTATCTCAATTTTTTTTATAGGTGCTCCATAACGTTGGCCATGGCTGTATATAAATTATATATATATATATATATATATATATATATATATATATATATATATATATATATATATATATATATATATATATATATATATATATATATATTTCTAATATATATATATATATGTAATTTCGCTTCGAGTAGTTTATTTCCACGAAAAACTGCCTTTTGGTACCGTCTCCCAAGATGGTGCCTGGAACGATCATCGGGCTCTCAACAGGGAGTAAAACATTATAAAAAATATATATGATGAGAAATACATGAAATATGAAAGTATATTATGTATTTCTCATCAGCCACAGCAGACGACAAACATTGACCTTCTATAAAAGAGAGCCTTGGTTCAACTTTTGAAATCATATAGACACATATAGACGGTGAATAATTTTAAAAAACGAGGGAACGGTAGAGAGCATAATATATGAGGAGATCACAACAGGCATAGGGATCATCATATAAACATAGAGCAAAAGAGATCAATGAGAAAATATTCAACTCAATTCGTAAGACGTTTGACACGTGAAAAGTAATTTCAGCAATAAAAGTTCAAAGTGTAGTGAAAAAAGGCTTGGACATGAAATCATACGTGAAACGTGTGAGATAGCTTTTTACTCCAGGACAGAAAGTTAGAAGGTTATAGAGCGCGAAGATCATCTTGAATAAGTTGGAAAATGATCGTGGATATATATATATATATATATATATATATATATATATATATATATATATATATATATATATATATATATATATATATATATGAATAAATATAGTCTTAAAGTGTGCTATATTTATGGGATAAAGTGATCAATATCAGAGATAGAGCGTGTGTAAATATAAAAGTGAACATAGAAGTGAACACTTAGAGGCGACAGTCTGTTTCATGCTAGTGCAATCGTCGGGCAACTAGTTACCTGACGATTAAACTAGCATGAAACAGACTGTCGCCTCTAAGTGTTCACTTTTATATATATATATATATATATATATATATATATATATATATATATATATATATATATATATATATATGTGTGTGTGTGTGTTAGAAATATATTTCAATATGTCATAAGCTTCTTAACTATGATTAATTAATGATGAATACGCTATTTTCGCTTATGATCGATTTCATCACGATATTCCTGTTAAATTTCAAGAGTAATTGTGTATTTTTATTGCTCTAATTAGAGAAAATAGTATTATAAAAACCTCGAAGAATTCCAGTAAGATATATTTAATTATTTCAAAGATACAACTGTTCAGAGCTTAATCTAATAGTTGCAGAATTTTGCTGTTACACGATTTGGATAATTTTGCTGTTACACGATTTGGATAATTTTGCTGTTACATGATTTGGATAATTTTGCTGTTACACGATTTGGATAATTTTGCTGTTACACACGTTATGATAACATCACGATGTCAAGTTCTGTTCGTTTTCCAAAGACATTGCTACTAGCTAGGATTTAAGTCTTCTTTGAAAAGTTAGCAATTCAGTTATGAATAAGTAGAGTTGAAATTAATGCATGCAAGATTTCCCAGATTTCCCCTCACTCCTTCATAGACAGCCTATAAACTCTTCCGCTGACCATCGTGTATATATATATATATATATATATATATATATATATATATATATATATATATATATATAACGATAAATCATTCATACAAAAAGTAGATTAGTAAAGTGAATGATATAGAATGGCGAAATCCTTTCGGAAACAAAATTTTAAAGGTGTGCGGAATCTTCCACGTCTGCCAGTCACCCCTGCGCAAAATGAACTCTCCCCTGTTGTAATTTTCGTGACAATGAAACACACATACGAAGAAATCGTATGACAAGCATTCATTGGTTAATCTACTCAAAACTAGCTCGCTGATTGGTCAGTTCCGACCAATGAGATTGCCTGCACGCGACAAATCTGTTTTCGAGCTCAATACGTTCTGAGTCAGTCACGTGTTAGATCATCTTATATAAACGAGACACGAGTGGTTCTCTGTCTCTTTTTCTCTGTCTCTCTTCTTTTTCTGTCTCATTCTCTTGCTGCCAAAATGTAACATGCTGTCAGACGTTAAAGAACATTGCAACATTCACGCAAGTACAACTCTTAACTTTCTGAACATCTTACCAGCTTGTCCAATAGACAATTCCTAACATTCAACACGAACTCATTCTTCTAAACTACAGTTTAATAATAGATACTTCAAACCTTATGAGCTTCGGTACAAATATTTCCCAATCTAAGAGACATAACTCTGTCAAATCGTTAGCTTATGTACATGTATGGTGATGGGGAAATAGAGTTCTCGTTGTTAATTGTTGCTTGTATCAGAAGGTAGATAAATAGTAGCAGTCCTTCGGGACAGCCGCTAGTTTGGCCTAAAGGTTCAACAAACGATCAAATTGAGGTCACCATAACATAAACAAAATAACATACGAAAGAGAAGGGTATATCAAAAACACTTTGTATTTAAATGCAACATCAATGAATAGTACAATGTTTCTTGATTTACACGGACAAAGTCCGTTACAAAATGTTCATTCATAGAAGAGAAATCCGATTATTAAAAGAATATAAGTGTCTTTTGTTAATACTTAAGTTCATGACGTGCTGGTCACAGGAGATGAAAGGTGAGGTCAATGGGTTGGTAGGAGTCCTTTGATATCTCCGTTGGTGAAGGAAGGCTGAAGGCATCGGGTTTGACGGGTGAGAAAAGCGTAGCGACATTCACTGACGGTACTTCAAAGCTTTCTGTCTTAGAAGTGAATTTATCGCTCTATTTATGTGTGCCCTTCGGATCAGAGTCAGTCTGCTGAAACAAACTGTTGGGTATGGCGCGGAGCTGTTTAATTGGTGGAAAATTGTTTATCATTCTTTTTATTTCTTTTTAGTTTTCCACCGGAAATTCTGCGTGGAGCCGGGTGCGCAGAGACCAGTATTGGTCATTTGCTGTCTAAACCTCTGAGGGTTAATATCCGGTCCTCCGCTTGCTCCGTGCCACCACATAACTTTCGCCCCAGTAAACGGAGTTGTTGTTGTTTTTTTTTTGTTTTTTTTTTTGTTTTTTTTAGTAATAAAAATATGTGTTTTCTTTCTTCCATTTAACCGTTCTACCGGACTTCGTTCTAGTTTCTGGTTTGTTATCATTAGTTTCTTCGGAACAAGATAGGGAGTTATCCAAATCCGGTCTTGATCCAATGGAATCTTTTGATTTTATATTTTCAGAAATATATGCAGGTTTTAGTCTATCTATTGAAACATTACTATGTACGTCATCCGATCTTTTAATAGTAAAATATTTTTCATGACGACTTAATACATGGAATGGACCTGTGTATGGAGCTTCCAATGGCTTTCTTACTCTGTCTGTTCTTAGCCAGATACTTTTACATGTTTGTAAATCTTTTGGAATGTAAGAATTAGGTATTGTATGCAGGTGTCCCCTGGATAATTTGTCCATGTCAAATTTTTGCATCTCGTCGGCTAGAATTTTAACGTGCGAGTTTGTCATTTCACTATTCTCGTTCTTGATAGAGTCAATTAACAATCGGGGGACTTGTGCATGACTCCCTGTTACTGCAGTAAATGAAGAATAGTTTGATTCGTTAGGTATTATCCTCATTCCCAAAAGGACGATAGGAAGAGCTGACAACCACGATTCTTTCCTGGCTATAATAGCCGTTTTTAAAGTTCTGTGTGCTCGCTCAACTAATCCATTCGTTTGCGGATGGTACGCCGTTGTTCGTAATCTGTGGAAGCCTATTATTTTTGATAGTTCTGAGAATAATTCGGATTCAAATTGGCTTCCTCTGTCCGTAACGACATGAAGAGGAACCCCGAATCGGGAGATCCACAGATTGACAAAAGCCGTTGATATTGATTTTGCCGTAATTTCTGTTATTGGGCATGCTTCTATCCATCTCGTATTTCTATCAATGCATGTTAATAAATATCGATATGGTGAAAAATAAGGGTCAGTTTGGTTCTTTACTGGTAGTAAGGGACCGACAATATCCACATGCACCGTTTCAAAACGACTGGAAGGTAATTCAAATGGATTTACTTTGCTCTTTGTGTGTTTTATTATTTTTGCTTGTTGGCAGTGCTGGCATTCTGTGCACCAGGTTTTTATTGACTTGTCCATCTTCGGCCAATAGTATCTGGATTTTATTATTTTTCTTGAAGATGTTATTCCTGGATGTGATAGATTATGCAGACTGTCAAATACCGATTTTCTGAGCTTTTCAGTCACAAAAGGTCGTGGAAAAGGTAATGTCGTGTCACATAATATGGTTTCATTTTGATTTATTGTGTATGGTTTCAGTTGATCTTTGAATGCCTGAATTTCATTGTCAGTAGCTTGATGCTTCATTATTTCTTGTAAGTCACATATATCAATAGTGATCGCGTTGACAGGTCGTGATAAACAATCAGCTACTATATTTTGTGAACCTCTTATATGTGAAATGTCATTTACATATTCGCTGATAAAACAGAGGTGACGCTGTTGTCTATCTGATTTTAAGGAAGACTGGCTTTTAAAAGCACTGCAAAGTGGTTTGTGATCTGTCAGTAACATTACATTTCTGCCTTCTATTAAATGTTTAAAATGGAGTACTGCTAGATAGGCAGCTAGTAGTTCTCTGTCAAAAGTAGAATATTTTTGTTGGGTTTGGGATAATTTCTTTGAAAAGAAACCTATGGGGATGGGTTGATTATCAATCATTTGATGAAGTGCTGCACCCACCGCATAATTCGAACTGTCTGTTACAAGTTGATAGTTGTTAGCTTTCGAGCTGGGGAAAGCCAAAACAGTTACATTTGATAAAGACTTTTTCATATTTTCGAAAGATTCAATTTCTTCCTTTGTTAGGGTTAATGACTTGGAATTTTGGTTTAAACGTATTTTTTCCGTGAGAGGTAGTATGATATCGCTGAAATTTGGCACAAGGTTTCTGTAAAAATTTGCCATTCCGATGAATCGGCGTAGTGATTTGGAATCGTTTGGTTGAGGAAATTCACTTAATTCATTCAACTTTTTAGCACTGGGTTTGAGACCACTAGCAGAAATATGAAATCCTAAAAAGTCTAATTCATTAGCACTAAATATGCATTTGGAGAGACAAATTTTAAAATCGTACTCACTCAGTTTTTGTAGTACTAGGTCGATATGCTTGGAATGAGTTTCTTCCTCTTCTGAGAATATAAGGATATCGTCGATATATACAAAGGTATAATCAGTATCACGAAAGATATTGTCCATCATTCTCTGAAAAGTACATGATGCGTTCCGTAGTCCGAAAGGCATATAGTTATATTCAAATAACCCAAAAGGGGTAGAGATGGCTGTCTTGCAAACATCCTCCGGATGTACAGGTATCTGATGATAAGCAGACGACAGGTCTATCTTTGAAAAGAACTTCTTATTATGAAGCTTCGAAGACAAGGAATTTATATTTGGGACTTGATATCGATCGGCTTTTGTTATGGTATTTAAATGTCTGTAATCGCCAACAGGTCTATATGTGCCGTCTGACTTCGGTACCATATGTAAGGCTGAACTCCATTCAGAGTTTGAAGGGGAAATTATTCCTGCCTTTAGGAGTTTCTTGAATTCCTCTTTTGCAATTTCACATCTCTGAGCTGATAATTGTCTGGCTCTGGAGAAAGTAGGAGGGTTGCTACCAGTTTCTATTCTATGGAATATCTTTGGTTTTGTTGCATTCGTGTCGCGATGAGGAGAAATTAAGTTTGGGTATTTCTCCAGAATTGCTCGTACCATTTTGTTAGCATCTTTATTCGGTACTAAGTCTATATTCATGATAATAGACGATGGATGTGCATCGGATTGTCTATTAGTCATTTTATCAATCAGCTTATTGTTTGTGCAGTCCACCATTAGCCCGAAATGGTTTAGGAAATCGTATCCTAGGAGTGGCTGAGCAGTTTCGGCTATTATAAATGTCCAGGTAAATTCTCGTCTGAGGTTCCGTAGTGTTAGATTCAGTACTGCTTGTCCTGAGCATTCAATCTTTTGACCGTTGGCAGACACTAAAGAGATATTGGTTGGGTATGTTACAGCTCCGCTTAAATATCTCTTCGGAAGTATAGATACGGCAGCTCCTGTATCCACAATAAAATTTAAACTTTGAGCTCCTAACCGTGCGGCTACAATGAGAAGCGGCGAGGAAATGGAAGCTAACACCTCTCGCCTAGTTAGTTTTCCGAAATCTCACGAGGAACTGGTGAATTTGGGCGAGAGTTGGGTTGCATTTGAACATTCCGTTTATTTGGCCATCTGCACCACGGCTTACAAAATTTTGCACGTTCCGCAAAGTATAAATGCGCTCGGCAAATTAGAGGTTTTTGGTCCTTGTTAAAAGGGCGAACACTGGTAGGGAATTTATTTTCACTGTGGGAACAGCCATGTATCCTTTTAGTTTCATTTTTATTTTGCTGTTCATCCCTTTGCTTCCCCGAAATCTGTCGAATATGTGCGGTGTCTTGTTTGTTAAAATATAATAGTAAGTCATCCGCCATTCTTCCAAGGCGATCTGTGTCTAAATCGACTTGTGCCGCTACCACTGCTTTAATGGAGTCAGGTAGGGCTTGAATAAATTTGTGACGTACGATATCGTCCCCTACGCCAATTCGGCTTGCTAATGACATAAGTTCATTCAGGTATACTGAGGGACGACCTGTTACAGTCGATGACGACATTAATTTGTCCAGCATCTCTGGTTTTGTTTTCTCGTAAGCGCCCGTCACTGCTTCTCTTAGTGCGTCGTAATCTTTTGATTGCAGTATAGTTGGCTGTATATTTCCTACTACGTCCACAGGGAGAGCTGCCAAAGTGTTAAAAAATTTTTGACTGGTCTGTCTTATATTTGCAATATTAAATTGCGCCTCCATTATCGCAAACCAAGCTATTACGTTTGATTCAATGAAGTTTGGTGGTTTTATCGCAACAGCTTGGATTGGTTGGTTTTGATTAATTGTAGTTTCTTCAGCGTCATCTGCCATGTTTTTGGTTTGTGTTGAATAAAAATTCTAATTTTGTGACAGTTCAATTTTTTTTTTTTTTTGTGCGTGCGTGTATATATATATGTGTTAAAATCACGTCTTGGTCACCACTTATGGTGATGGGGGGGGGTAGAGTTCTCGTTGTTAATTGTTGCTTGTATCAGAAGGTAGATAAATAGTAGCAGTCCTTCGGGACAGCCGCTAGTTTGGCCTAAAGGTTCAACAAACGATCAAATTGAGGTCACCATAACATAAACAAAATAACATACGAAAGAGAAGGGTATATCAAAAACACTTTGTATTTAAATGCAACATCAATGAATAGTACAATGTTTCTTGATTTACACGCACAAAGTCCGTTAAAAATGTTCATTCATAGAAGAGAAATCCGATTATTAAAAGAATATAAGTGTCTTTTGTTAATACTTAAGTTCATGACGTGCTGGTCACAGGAGATGAAAGGGGAGGTCAATGGGTTGGTAGGAGTCCTTTGATATCTCCGTTGGTGAAGGAAGGCTGAAGGCATCGGGTTTGACGGGTGAGAAAAGCGTAGCGACATTCACTGACGGTACTTCAAAGCTTTCTGTCTTAGAAGTGAATTTATCGCTCTATTTATGTGTGCCCTTCGGATCAGAGTCAGTCTGCTGAAACAAACTGTTGGGTATGGCGCGGAGCTGTTTAATTGGTGGAAAATTGTTTATCATTCTGCTTATTTCTTTTTAGTTTTCCACCGGAAATTCTGCGTGGAGCCGGGTGCGCAGAGACCAGTATTGGTCATTTGCTGTCTAAACCTCTGAGGGTTAATATCCGGTCCTCCGCTTGCTCCGTGCCACCACACATGTACACTAAGACCAATAAATTTAATTGTTATGTTTTGAATCACTATTTTCTGTCTTGTATTAATTGTTGTGGATGGAAGCTTATTGAACACATCCTATTTGAAGCCTTCTGGCCAATCATACATTCTGATACGTTTCTCACACTCTACACATTCGCAACAGGTGCATTAACCTTCAAATCAATCGATGAATGTTATGATCTTTGTTTTTTAAAATTATAATCTGTATAAGGTCTTTCATTAATACGCAAGCACTTTCAACTGTACATTCAGTCAACTTAAGGCATGGGAATTATTTTGGTTTTGTTAAAATTCAGGTAGAAGAAAAAATTAAATGCGAATCGAAATATGTTTTTGTTGAAATGTGTTATTGCTAACGGATACAAGCTTTTGGAGCGTGCAGTCAGTCGCAACGCTAAGGTTGAATTTTTTTTAAATTTAAAAGAGTGCGTTTTATTTACTAATATGGCAATTTGAGAATTTTGTTGTTGTTGTACGAGTGTATCAGTCAATGTGGCATGAACTATATATATATATATATATATATATATATATATATATATATATATATATATGGATATAGTTTTAAGATATTGTATATTTATGAGTTATATTGCTAGATGTAAGGGATAGAGCATATAACAATATAAAAGTTGACAATGATGTCAACAACTAACGGCGACAGTCTGTTTCATATTTAAACGCAATATTCAAGCTCCTGTTGACTTCAATATTCATATATATATATAACGATATATATATGTAGTGACATTATATATATATATATATATATATATATATATATATATATATATATATATATATATATATATATATATATATATATATATATATATATGTATATATAGCGATTTATTGATCTTATCTTAGATGTGGGATTAAATATCTCTCTCTGAATGTTGTATGTTTTCTTCACACATGTAATCTAGAGGGGTAACATCGTCTATTTATTTTAAGTAAATTCCTTTCATAATGTCTGATAACATTATCATTGAAAGATGAAAGAAAATCACCATATTGATACATGTTTTTTAATATTATCTAAACGGATTACATAAGCCATTATCAAAGGTGACAATTACATTTCAATATATTAAACAATGCACGGACAAAACAATAATGATAGTCTGTTTTTGTTGCATGAAAGATTTCCAAGCAACGACAAACTCATGTATACGAGACGCGGAAGCAAAAATCGCACCGTAGTTCGTGACGTCACACTTGACCACGCGAGAGTGAAACGAGAAGTATTAAGTACGGGAAGAGGTTGGTATAAACCAATGGCTTCTGTTATCAACTATAGGCATTTAAGAATACTTGTGGTGATGTCATAATTTGTTTTGTTGTATATATATATATATATATATATATATATATTTATATCTATAGATATACGGGCTTAACCACAAATTTAACAACATGGATAGAATTAATATATAACTCCATAAAAGAATCCCTACCCACATTTCTTACCCACATAAAATAAACATGCTTGCGGAGGTGTTGAGGTCTGTCATTTATACACACACTCATACAGACATCATACACACTCCGAAATACCTAAATGATAACATACGCTTAATACTCACACACAACCTCTTCCCAGCAACCAATGAAACTGTCAAAATGACCAAGAAGGGGATTCTGAGTCGCATGAATCTCCCTAGCCTCCATCTTAAAAACAACTTAAAAGAAGCTGTTTAATCAATAAAGGGCTGAACAAAATTAACGATAAAAAAACAAATGAAAACTAAAGGTAAAGTTCATTTACTTCAGAAAGTCTTTCATTCCTGTAGTTCACTGCTACTAAAAAGCAGAAAGTTTTCCCGCCTGATGATGGCCATGCTGGCCGAAACAAATCGAGGAACCCCCAAATATAATAAAACAAAAATATAAATATACAACCCAGTGTGTCTGAAAATTTAAATTTTTTAATATTTTTATTGTTCAAAACACACACACACACACAAACACACACACACACACACACACACACACACACACACACATATATATATATATATGAGAAGCAGAGTAAATTGCCGCCATGAGCGTTGTTTGTTTTTGATTTTGTCGAATGCACAATATAGTAGGGTAATTTGAATTCTTAGAAGCTAACCTAGCAATGGATTCAATAGAGCTTTTTATTATGGGAAACTTACCCATAATAATAATGGACAATTCCGGACATCATAAATACTGCGCCTCAAGAGGGAGCAGCGTTCAGAGTACAGTCAGGTTCAGAGTCAGAGTCAGTCCTTTTTGGACGACTCGGCTAGACGGTCGAACTCTCTGCCTCTGAGGCAGAGGGGAACTCTCTGCCTTTGGGCAGAGAGGAACCCGGACGAGGTTCCGCCGAAGGGCAGAACCTCGTTCGGGGAGGTTGACCGGCCCGATCCCGTTTATACGCGATCTACGGGCTATTTTTTGGCAGAGCCTACGGGCTCGGGTACCCCACTTTACACCCGGCCTTGTGCCACATCTGTCTCTCGTGGGGAGGACACTAAATACTTCAGAGTACAGTCAGGTTCAGAGTCAGAGTCAGTCCTTTTTGGACGACTCGGACGGTCGAACTCTCTGCCTCTGAGGCAGGGGGGAACTCTCTGCCTCTGGGCAGAGAGGAACTCGGACGAGGCTCCGCCAAAGGGCAGAGCCTCGTTCGGGGAGGTTGACCGGCCCGATCCCGTTTATACAGGATCTACGGGCTATTTTTTGGCCGAGCCTACGGGCTCGGGTACCCCACTTTAAACCCGGCCTTGTGCCACATCTGTCCCTCGTGGGGAGGACACTAAATACTTCAGAGTACAGTCAGTCAGTCAGAGACAGAGTCGCGTCAGACGATTACTGTAAGATATTGAAATAGTGATACTTGTCGAGACAACATAGTTCACTCTAACCATTACTAATACTTCTACTTCTTTGTTTATATTTCTGTTTTTAATATATCTGTGTTATTTCCTACCTGTGTTCGAGTTATTCTTCATTGGTTCTAGCTTGGACCATCACCGTGGTACAAGGAACTTGGACAATAACACCTTTCCAGTTCATGTCAGACTGAGGAGGCGCATCCATGCTGATGGACTGTGGAGAGGATTTTCTCAAACGATTAATGGAGAGGAGTTTAATCTTGGAGCCGTTAAAATTAACAAACCATCATTTCCCCCATTTAACAACTGACTGAAGGTCGTTCTGGACATCGGCTGTCATTTTAACTTATCAAACTGATCAGACTTACTATAAAGACACGAGTAAATGGTTGTGTCATAATTGTAGATACGAAGTGGAGAGCTGATGCCATCGGGAGGATGATTAATGAAAAACAAAGTAGCACCAAGGAAGAAGCCGTGGGAGATACCCGCATGAATACGAACGGGTCTATATCAGCGGCTGTTCGGGATAACTTTCAGTTCACGATTTGTTAGGAAAGCCTGGACCAATTCAAAGATTTGTCCGGAGACACAGTAACTTTTTAGCTTGCGAGATATCCAAAGCTACAGCCCGGTTGTCATCTTTTTTTTTTATCTAGAGCATGATACAATCTTTCCGCAATCATCGTCAGTACATCAACACTTTATCTGAAAAAAAAACAAGAGCTTTTTGCTGAGAGAACGAGGCACAGCATTGAATCTAAAACTTTAGATTAGTGATTACTGGTGTCTCTGTAATAGTGTATTAAATAAGAGTAATAACTCTGTTTTTCCATTCTCCAAACAATTTCGTAATTCTGATAAAGTTGAATATTTCAGCCGTAAATCTATTTACTGAATTGTCAGAAAAAAAATCTATAAATCTATTTACTGAATTGTCTGAAAAAAAGGCCCTTCGATGAGAGATGCTTAACCATTTCATCTTTGATTAGGGCCTCTACGACTATTCCAAAACGAGACAGGAACCAATAGTTGGAAGGATCAGACGGTTCACCCGAGGTCATGCAAAATTAAACAACAGATGATGACAGGCAGAAAAGCAGGAGTAAGCGTGGTGTTTATTATACAGTGTAGAGAGAACAGGTGCCAGTTTTGGAGAATTCTCCATAATGACTATTACAGGGATACCATTGGGTCCACATGCTTTTTGATGCTCTTGAGAGATGTTAGCAGGAATCCTAGGTGTTATATGCATATCGCTCAAACGAGATTCAGTTCTAGGTATGAAGCTAGCCATGGATTCTCCAGATAAGTTAAGAGTAGAGTTTAAATAGATTTACGGCTGAAATATTCAGCTTTATCAGAATTACGAAATTGTTTGGAGAATGGAAAAACAGAGATATTACTCTTATTTAATACACTATTACAGAGACACCAGTAATCACGAATCTAAAGTTTTAGATTCAATGCTGTGCCTCGTTCTCTCAGCAAACAGAAATTTCTCTCCTTCGGAGACTCGTTTACATTTATTACGAGCAGCGACAGATAGGCGTCTGCTGTAACGGAATCTGTAACGCTGTTATAGCCGAAAATAATTGTTCCACTGGGCTATAGCGGTCGAGTTTGCTGGTTTGAACCACGGAGGGGATTGGGTTTAACCTAGTATTGTCGGATTTGACTAAAGAAGAAACATCAGTGACGAAAATCTCAATTTGAAGTTTAAATATATCAGTCAAGGGGCGTCATGAAGAACATTACGGAGTGAGGTTCATTCAGCATGCTGGTAACGAAAACAGTTATTATGAATGTGAGATTCTTGCTTAATAGATGAATGGAACGAAATATCAATAGATACTACAGATTGACCCAAGTTTCTTAGAGGGCCGTGTTGTAAAACTCGGCAAGATTGAGGAGAAGGGGAAAGAAATAAATTATATAGAGAGGCATGTTGCTCGCCTTTATAAGGGAAACGAGTAGGGAAATCCATGATTGGTGCAAGGGATTAAGCAATGGAAACAAATAATGTCTAAATACCAGCAACATCAATAATTTCGAAATCTTTAAGTCAAGTGGCGTGTTGCGCATTAAAACCACCGAAGACAAAGATGTTCGCAGATGGTTGGAGAGGGAGTGTCTTTCCTATACTGTCAGAGATTATGTCTATACTGCAGTCCCGGGAGAAGGGAACGATAAAATTATAACAGATATCTAACAAAGTGTAATACTGAAAGATGAAAGCACAAGAAAGAGTTGTATGGAGCCTCTAGAGACAAGTCCAATGCCATCGAATGTTTATCCTGAACGTAAGCACCAAGGTCATGCATGCGAATGGTGGAATCTTTTCCGCAAAGGGAAAGATAGCCTGGAACCAAGAATTCACAGGTAGCGATGGAAGAATTTAAATTGGTTGCACAAAGGGCAAAGATATCTGACGATAGTTCTGAGAGAAAAGATTCTACAATGCAGAAGTCGGAACGAATCGACGAATATTTGAGAAAGAAAGGATGAGATCTTTCTGTTTTTGGTTTTACTGGTATACTTCGGTTTCTTTTCATAGTTCTTGTCATAACTGTTGTTCTGAGGAGGAAAACAGACATAGTTAACACTATCTGTGGTCCATGTAAATACAAACTAGCAAGAGGGTGGCTGTGATCAGTGTAATACTTGCAGGGACACCTACCCATGCGCGACATGGCACTAAAAATACACCGATATTATGCGACTGTTGATCAGAACAGCCTCTCTAAGCTTTACCAAAAGAGTTTGGGTTATTAACTAAAATATGAAATATGGAAAAAGAAAGAAAATAAAGATGGAAGGAAAAACACAACACAAAGTAAATTACAGACATCAAAAATGCGCAAGTCTTGTATATTGTTCAATCGATTTTTCCCAGATTTAAAATAGCCAGGGCGAGACGAGATTAATATCAATGGTCCTATAATAAATTACGGCAACCCTGAAATGAATTTTGATTCCGATGGTCCAAAACACACACACACACACAAACATACACACACACACACACACACACACACACACACACACACACACACACACACATATATATATATATATATATATATATATATATATATATATATATATATATATATATATATGAAGAAATATAGTCTTAAGATGTGCTATATTTATGGGTTAAAGTGCTCAATATCAGAGATAGAGCGTGTGTAAATATAAAAGTGAACATTGAAGTCAACACTTAGTGTTGACAGGTTGTTTCCTGCTAGACTAAATCGTCAGGCTTTTATACATACACAGACACATATATATATATATATATATATATATATATATATATATATATATATATATATATATATATGCATTCTACGGTGCCTATCGAAACTCTTATATCCCCTTTTTCAACAGACTCTGAATATGCAGTAATAATAATCTATGTAAATAAAGCACCGTGTACGTGAGTCCGTCAGTACGTTTTTCGATATCGGCGAATCATAAACATACTGAAGTAACAGGTGGTAACTACTGTAGTTACACGTGATTAAAAATTAAATAAATAACTCATTTAAATTTAAATATACAAAAGTCAAGGGTTTTAAAAAAACAATTCTTTGTCAAAATTTTAACTTTAATTACGCTTTTCGTTTCAATTGATATCGTCTAATTAAACCGTAATTAAAACTTAACCTTGTGCTTTTTCTACTGTGACTTATTCGAAACTTTACACAGTGTTCCCTAAATGTTTTTTAAGAGTGACTTTATGTGAAGCGATCACAAAGTATGGTGATTTTAGAAGAAAATAAAAATTGCGCGCCAAAATAAATGTAAACAAACTACAGATATCGGTTGCGTATACGAAGAAAGTGTATGCCGAATTAAGGTGTCGAATAAAGATAAAATAATTTTATTATTTCTAAATTCCTATAACTTTTACGTACATAGGACGCTGAAAGTAAAACCATTGTAATGACCTCCCCAAGGTGGGCCAGTAATACTACTACTACTACTACTACTACTACTACTACTACTACTACTACTACTAATAATAATAATAATAATAATAATAATAAATATTCCAAATGGACCTTAAGAAATTTTACAGGGAAATTGGAAAAAAAACTATACATGTTGAAAGGCCACCACCGATTGATAGTATACAGATATTTTGTGAAAATATTTGGAGCAGCCCGAAGGAATATAACCGAAATGCAGAATGCATCCGACGTGAAAAAGAACAAATGCTGGATACACCTCTGCAAGAATGGGAAAATATATCCACAGATGTTTGTTAGGCAAGCTCTAACGAAATCCCAAAAATGGAAATCCCCAGGAAATGACAAGGTTCTCAATTTCTGGTTTTATCATCTCTCATCTATCCACAATATCCTTACGACAACATTATCAATGCTTGTAAATAATCCCAATAAAATCCCGGAATGGATTACTGAAGGTATTACATACCTCATACCAAAAATAAATGAAACAGACGACCCGAAAAATTATCGACCGATAACATGTCTCTCCACAACGTACAAGTTGATCACGTCTGTCCTGACGAACCGTGCTTACTCCTTTTTCGAAACAAACAGCATTCTTCCGCTGGAACAGAAGGGATGCAGGAGAGGTTCACATGGCTCCGAAGATCTACTATTGATAAATAAAATGATCCTGGAAAATTGCAGGATTCGACGTAGAAATCTTAGCGCAGCGTGGATTGATTATCGTAAAGCCTTTGATAGTGATCCACATTCTTGGATCCTTAAGACTTTGGAAATGTACAAAGTCTCCCCTGTGGTATTAAATTTCCTTAAGCACAGCATGGGAATGTGGAACACCAAACTATACCTTAGTCACACCAAAGGCACTGCCATATCCAACCGACTAAATATCCGACGTGGAATCTTTCAAGGAGACTCCCTGTCACCCCTTCTGTTTTGTTTGACCTTAATCCCCCTTACGCTTGAACTGAACAACAGTAGCTATGGTTACAAAATAAATAAGAAAATATTCAATCACCTACTCTACATGGATGATCTCAAACTCTTTGCCAAAGACGACAATGAGTTGAAGGGCCTCCTCAATATTGTAAATTACCTCAGTGACGACATAGGTATGAACTTCAGATTAGATAAATGTGCAAAAGTTACATTCAAGAAAGGTAGAATTACAGAAGCACCCTTAATATATTTAGATTTTGACACAAAGTTTAAGGAACTGGAGCATGATGAAGCATATAAGTACCTAGGAATTAGCGAGGGGTGATGGCATACAACATCCCCAAATGAAGGATTAGGTAAGAAAGGAGTACTACAGGCGTATAAGTCTGGTACTAAATACCGAGCAAAACTCAAAAAACAGAATATCAGCCATAAACACCTTGGCTGTCCCTGTGGTGCAATACAGCTTTAACGTCCTTAACTGGACCATAGCTGAAATTAAACGAATTGACGCCGAACGAGAAAGCTCCTCACTTTCTACCGCATGCATCATCCCAAAGCTGATGCTGATGGCCTGTATGTGCCCAGATCCGAAGTAGGCAGAGGATTATTTCAACTAGAACTGTCCTACAAAACTACAACAACTGGTCTTCAAAGATACTTGGAAACTACCGAAGACTGGATGATGGTATGTGTCAAGGAACATGAAAGTAGTAAGCGTCTTTACTCCGTAATAAAGGAAGCCAACAAATTCAAAATGGAGTTTCAGATGGGCGCAGAAATACAAGTACATCACGGTAAACGGGCTGAAGCTGCAAAATATTTAAAAAGAAAGCAAAGACAAATGCAACCGACCAGATACAGAAACAATGACAAGATAAACCGCTTCATGGCCAATACTCTAACCATACCAAACAAGCTGACGTAGACAAAAACCGTACCCATCAGTGGCTACGTAGTTCAGGGTTGAAAGCTGAAACTGAAGGTTTTTATCCTTGCTGCACAGGACCAATGCTTGTTAACTAGAAATTATCAAGCACTCATACTAAAATACTGTGTTAGCCCCAAATGCAGATTCTGTGATAAATATTCAGAAACCATTGATCATCTTGTATCAGGTTGCACGATATTGGCACCCACTGAATATAAAAACCAGGATGAAGGAGTGGGCCAATATCTGCACTGGAAAATGTGAAACTTCTACGGGAAGGAAACTGAAAGAAATTGGTACGAACACCACCCAGACCCGGTTACAGAGATATGACCTGTTACAATTCTAGGGTCTACAAAATACACACTGACAGAAAAATAAAAGCCAACTGCCCAGACATTGTTATTAAAGACCACAAACAAAAAATGCCTCCTTATTGATATGGCAGTTCCTGCAGACTACAATGTATCTTTGAAGATATTCGATAAGCTGTCAAAATAGAAGGACCTTGAAATAGAAATTTCAAAAATGTGGCACATGGGAACATCAACAATCCCTGTTGTAGTTGGAGCCTTAGGATTGATTGGAAAAGATTCCAGTAGACTAATTGAAGGGATCCCTGGAGGTCCATGCCTTAAAGAGATACAAAAAATATTCTGACAAGTACAGCCCACACTTTACGAAGGGCTTTATCTATGTAATGTTTTTTGGGGTTTTTTTTGCAGTGGAAAGTGTCATGATACCATTTCTAACCTTAGTTCCCTTGGCGGGATCCGGAAAGAAATGTGTAAACGGTAGATATCAAAGGAAATAAAAACAATAATAATAATAATAATAATAATAATAATAATGCTGATACCCGTGTGCACAAGAGCAGAAATGGGTGGGCCCTGATAGACTTTGCGATACTTTGGTATGTCCTTACATGGTTATGGCAGAATTTAAAGCGTGTCTGGACTGAAGGTTCTTTCTCAAATGGAAAATGGGCTTCAAGTTCTGTTTCTGTTGGGAGGGATTCTTAAATGAGACTTTCTACTTGTAGATTTGAATATGCTAAGTGTACTGTTAAAATATAATAGTATCGTCTACAGAAATATCACGTGTATCGATATATCGAGCAATAAGAAATGTATAGGTTTGCGGCCCTATCACCTTGAAACACCGGGTCTCGCACGATCACCGAACTTATGAAAGATCGAGATAGTTCAATAAACCCGTATTCTGATGCATAGAGCGCACAGTAGAATCACACCAAGATAGGACAAAAACAGTGCGGGTTCGCTAAAGGCAGCGGAACAAGTAACGCGATATTCATGCTCAGAAGCTTATCAGAAAGAGGAATGCAAATGCAGAAGGATGTGCAACTACGTTTTATAGACAACGCAAAGACGTTCGACAAAGTACGCCACAAGGATCTGTTGGAGCTGCTCGGCAACCTTGATATATTTGGGAAAGATATTAGAATAATCAAGAACCTATACTGGCAACAAACGGCCTGAATGCGGATAGAGGATGACTTCAGCAGATATACAAAAATAGAAAGAGGCGAAAGGCAAGGTTATGTCTTCTTACCGGATGTATTGTATTCAACCTATACAGCGAGTCAATTCTTTGAGAACTGGAAATCCTACCAGGATTCATCATTGATGGCCATAATCTTAACATAAGATACGCAGATGACACACTGCTAATAACAGACAGGAAAAGTAAATTAGAAAACCTCCTACTGAAGGTAACGACGGAGAGCGAGAAGAAAGGACTAAGCACAAACTACAAGAAGACGGAGTGCATGCCCATCAGTACAAAGATGTGCCTGAAATGCGATTTGCAGGTCGGGGGCAGTAAAATAAAGCAGGTGCGGAAATTTAAATATCCGGGAAGTGTTCTGACAGAGGACGGTACGTGCGATTCTGAGATCCGAAAACGGATTGGGATGACCAAATGCTAAGCAGAGTATTACGAGACAGGAGGATTTCGTTGGTAACAAAGAAAAGAATACTGAACTACTACGTGGCATCCTTTAAGGCAGCGAATGTTGGACGGTCTCCTCAAAGATGAAGAAGAGACTCGTGGCAAAGGAGGTATGGTTCTACAGACGGATTCTAAGGATACCATGGGCCGAACATGTGAGCAACGATGAGGTTTTGGAGAGGATGCAAACAAGGAGGAAGCTTATACTTAACATCAGGATAAGGCAGCTGAAATTTCAAGGACACGCAATGAGAAAAGAGGGCTTGGAGAATCTGATACTCACGGAGTGGATAGATGGAAAGAGAGACAAGCGAAAGCAACGCGTGGCATATCTAGTGGGCTTAAGCAAGTGGTTGACGGAACAGGGTTTGGGACAAGTATAAAAAGGACAAAACATATTCAGAGTTAAAAGCGATAGGGGAAGTTGGAGTTGGAGAGCCATGAACTACTACGTTCTGAAGAGACAAAGCACATAAAAGAAGAAAAAGCTGCTGTAAGGTTGGATGTGCTTGTCATGTAATAGATAATAGCTCGGAAGGGCAATAATTCAGAAGCAGAATAATAGCGATAATTCAGAAGCTGAATGGTACAAAGCAGTAGCTCATGTTTTCTGTTATATATAGACTATTTCCAGGAATATATATATATATATATATATATATATATATATATATATATATATATATTTGAGTCGTAGCGCAACTTGGGAACATCTGACATCATTTCGAGTGCGCTGGTTGCAGCAATTCTTGGGACAAGTGATGACGCTAGGAGCGAAAATGTTATCATTATCACCCGGTCGAATCGGAGAGGATATCAAATAATTAACACACGCGCAAATAGAAGCCATTATCCTTACACACCAGAAATGTCCTATTACACACGAATTCCCCTCCAAAATTAATGACATAAATTTAATCTGCAGTTAACACGCGTACTGATTCCGTCAAATTTCTCCTTGGTCATGCGATGACTGCTGATTCTATCTGTAGTCACTTGACGCCAAATTAGTAATTTTATACAGCCCTACATACACACACGCGCGCACATATATTCAAAATACTCTCCGAGTTAGAGACACACACGTACGCACAAACAAACGCGCAGAGGTACTAAGGCCAAAACCGATATCCGATGAGTTAAACGATAAGCATAGAAATTCATCGTGTCCGCCATTCCTCTCAAAAGTCTGATGAAGGTGTAATTTAATCGAAACATGTTAAACTTATAAATGTAATCTTATGTGATCCGTATTTACTTATAAGTGTGTTTGTTTGGTTGTGTGTGTTTATGTGAGTGTGTATGTATGTATGTATGTATATGTGTATTTGTGTTTATATCTGTGTGGTGGGGGTACTTATAAACAAATGTTTTTATTTATTTAGCTGAACCTAGCCCAGGATTGAAAGCATATCATTAACGCCAGTGGGATAGAGCTGACGAACACATTAACTAATCTGAGTCTAATAGAAGGAAAATGGATTTTGTTGCGACATTCATTTCAAGTTTCGCCTCCTTCGACGATATGAATATATGGATATATTTGAAAAACTTCTACAAGGGAACAATAGTCAACAGGATTTTTCTCAGGTTATTCCGAACTGAAGGAGATTTCTTCTTAACATCTTCCTTCCTCTAAAATTATCAACGATAAATAAGTATTTCTGTTAAATTTTATTTCACCCAATACATAGTCCACGGTTCACCCAAGATAAACGGATACTGAATGAGATTATTGTAAGAGAGGGACAGGGGAATTAATTATTATGAAGAAATGTAAGATATATATATATATATATATATATATATATATATATATATATATATATATATATATATATATATATATATGCGTGTGTGTGTGTGTGTGTATTACATGAATCATTCCTACAAAAAGTAGATTAGTAAAGTTAATGATATAAATGGCGAAAAACATCTTCGCAAACAAATTTATTAAAGTTACATTAACCTAGGAACCACTCGATGAATGTTATGATCCTTGTTTTTAATGACTTTAAGTTGTATAAGGTCTTATTTTATTCAGCTAGTATATTCTGCTGTACATTCAGCCATCCTCAGGCATGGAAATTATTTTGTTTTTTTTAGTAGATCCAGGTAATAGTGGACAAGAAAAATTAAATGCGATTCGAAATATGTTTTTGTTTGAAATGTGTTATTTTTAACGGATAAAAACTTATGGAGCGTGCAGTCGCAATGTTAAGTTTGAATTTTTGGAAAATTTAAGAGAGTGCGTTTTTTAACTAATATGGTAATTTGAGAATTTTAATAAATTTCATAATAACTTTAATAAATTTGTTTGCGAAGATGTTTTTCGCCATTTATATCATTAACATTACTAATCTACTTTTTGTATGAATGATTCGTGTAATATAAATTACACTGCACCACATATTTCCTATATATATATATATATATATATATATATATATATCTCGGTTGAACCTTGGGTTTGAAGATGCTAAGATTGCAATGGCCAAAGAAGCACCCTTTTGGGAGTCTGTTCCACAAATTAATAATTCTGAGGAAGAATCTAAGTGGAACTTACTCGTTACCAAAGGGACAAAGAGAATGGGGATCAATTGTCACCGTGAATATTGCTTGGCGGTTCCTAGCCGTGAAGGTCTGAACTGTTGGAAATGAGGAATGTAACTCATTTGAATATTTGTTGTCATTTTAGATTTGCAAGCAATGTTCCATTCTTGGTCTGATCCTAACTCTTACAAATTAGATCATGGCTGCCGGAGTTAAGTATTTACTAAAGAACACTCGATTATTCAACTTGATTTCCTGTGATACAAAACCCTATATTGGAGAATATATTACTCCGTTTTACTTTCCAGTGTCTGTAATTATCTCGATATTATCTAATAAGATTTACCTAATTCCTCTTTTGCCCTTTCGATATTCTGATGAATCATAATTCCCAACTTAATGACTGAATAAGCTTTCGAGTGGAATTTTCCACATTGCATCCTATAATATTTGTGTGTAAGAACTTTAACAAAATATTGCAATAACAATCATAGGTATGAAATCAGGCCACGCATTAATGAAATGCTTATGGCCATATTACGTTGAAAGAACAGTTATTGTCCGAAGTCAAGTCGAACCTGGAGAATACTCGGATGAGTGACAGGTGGGTATTACTAGGTAGTGTAAGCTAGGCGACAGGCCGAGCAAGCCGGCAACGCATACGATCTCGCTACAGAAGACAAACATATTTCATCGTGCCTCTGAATTAAAAGGTCACAAGACCTAACTAGAGTTGGGTGAATTATATTTAAAGAACTTCGAAAGTAAAAATTAAGTTATTTCAAATTGATAAGTTTTTGCTCAGTTTCACTGAAGCTGACGTTAAACGAGTGTTCTTGCTCCCTCCTTATTTTCTCTTTCGTTCTTTCTTTTTACTACTGAATCCAAACAGCGTCACTGATATGTCATTTCCGTCTTTCATCGCGATCAAAACGAAATAGTTCATTAATTATGAGATATTGGCAATGCGTTTCTTTCTTTTTGTTTTCTATTTCTGTCATTCATTCTTTATTTATTTATTTATCTATTTATTTATTTATTTATTGTTCTCAATGAAATTAAACAGCGTCTCTGATATGTCATTTCTTGGGATCAAATCGGAATAGTTCATTATTGATGAGGTTATAGACTCGTCCACAACAGTCAGTCTACCCTCCGCTGGAAATGCACTCTTCTTACATCCATTGGTCGATCACCGTAAATCCAGCTTGCTGATTGGTCAGTTTCGACCAATCAGATCGCTCCCACGCGCACGATTATTATTTGCGCCATTCTTCCTGGAGCCTCTTTGACTGTATATAAACCGGAGTAACACGTATCACCTTGAGCATTCCATTCCGAAGCAGAGCCGAGCAAAGCAGATGCAAACCAATTTCGACCGCTCAACACAATTACCAAAATGTAACCTTCAAGGAACTCTTCTCTTTGACTAACGCACTCAGACGTAAAAGAACTTTCGCTACTAATAAGTAAAGTCAGCAATTCACTCTCAGAGAGATTTCTACAGAGATTCGTCAACACCTGACTCAACCTTCTACCTCTCTCTCTCTCTCTGAAATCTTTGTACGTTTCTAAAAAAGTGTTATCTACACTACTAAAAACAGAAACTACAACTTAAGCAAATATATAAAAAAATACAGTCCAAGGTGAATAACTCTGCCAAAACAAAAACATACAAAATTCAGCAAAATATCTCGCAACTACAATACTTTAAAATTTATCTCTCGATAAATTTTCCTTAAATATTTATGTGAACACTTTTCCTAAACAAAGGAACATTCATGAACTTTGAGTTCATAAAATACTTAAAATACTTAATTCAACTTTTCTTCAAACAATCAAATATTCAACTGAAACACAACTTTTTCCAAAATTGTATTGTAATTTATTTGTACATAAATATTCAATGTTTGTTTCTAATTGAATTCACGGCTACCTTTGTTTCTTTGTTCAATATTGCCTTTGAGATTTATTCCATTTGTATGTCTACGCTAAAATTGTTGTGATTAATATGAAGAACATGCTTTTCACGTTTATTATCACAAACCTACAACCTTCTGATTACACACTAATACATAGCCAATCGCAACAAGGTATATACAGAGCGTTTCTTTCTTTTTCTTACGAAAACCAAACAGCAGTTCACATATGAGTTTGCCATCTTTTTTGGCGATCAAAATGGAATAGTCTATTATATATGATGTATGGGTAGGTTTTTGTTCTTCTCATTCAAACCCGAATAGTTGAATATTAATGAGCTATAGGCCGGGTGTAAAGTATCTACTCAGTGTCTAAGAATCGAACGAACAGACACAATTATAAGATGCTAATATAATAATAATAGTAATATATTAATCATAATTACGGTATCTAAATAATTATTTAATATATAAATATTTAAATAATTTTGCAAATCTGTGAGAGGTAGTCAGACCACAATTGATTTGCAATGACTGCAAGTGAAAAAAAATCCTATTAAACGTCATTTTAGTCGATATCAGGCTGTAGCCTTATAAAGAGTAAAATAAATCAGAGCCGTCGAGAATTCATAGGAAAATGACTGTTGACTTCAGTGTGAAATTCTAGCATTGTTTAAATGAGGTCGACTCGTTGTTAATTTAGTCTATTAAGATTATGCTTCTTATTGCATTGTCACGCAGCGTTTACCGATGCGGTAAAAAAAGTCAGTTGATTAATAATCGTACGCACTCTTGTTCAAGTAGTGAACCTCTGGAATATCCATGATACTTGTAAATTTTAAAATTGCAAAGACTGATCTTATAAATTCATTTTGGTATTTTTTAATAACACTTACTTTATATCTGTCGATATTTCTGAGATGAGGTATGATGTACACTATTTACATTGTCCAGGCTGCCATCTTCATTTTTGTTGCCATATTTATCACAGCGTATCGGCCGTAGTACGCCTCGGCCTTATTCAGGTGGTTGCAATGTCGATCTGAACCCTTTATTTTGCTCACTGGTGTAGACTGTACTAGTTCCACGTGCCATGTATAATAGATGTCAGTTATCAGTTATCTGCTGTTAATTTCCCTCTCCAACAAGAAGGCAGGAGCGTACAACGGCCGAAACATTGTGATTAATATGGCAACAAAGATGAGGATGACAGTCCGAACAATGTAATCATCTCAGAAATATAGACAGATATAATGTGATATTAAAATAAAATATCTAAGTGAATTTATGAGATCAGTTTTTGCAATTTTAAAATTTCAAAGAATCATGAATATTCCACAGGTCCACTTCTGACATCCATTAGACATGCCACGTGGAACTAGTACAGTCTACACCAGTGAGCTAAGTAAAGGGTTCAGTTCAACATTCCAATCACCTGAATAAGGCCGGAGCGTACAACAGCCGAAACGTTGTGATAAATATGGCAGCAAAGATGAGGATGATTGTCCGAACAATGTAAATAGTGTACTTTATATTTTTGATGTTAACTTTGTTAAAACAAAATAAATGTTTCTCTACTTGTATATTTCAGACAGGTTTATAATTGGATACTAATACAATCAATTTCTATCATTTTCATACTAAATTTCTCTTCAATAAAATGCACGAGATTCAGTCAAGACAGAGGATTCTCATATGAAAAGAAGTAAGGTGATAGGAAATCAATATTATGAGAGTAAGGGGGAAAGATTACGATTTAACCTTGACTTGGAAGGTCATGTTTGATGTTTTCAGGTCATCATGCACGCGAGAGTCTGTTGCCTAATTTGGAAGTTCTTGCGAAAAAGCACTCTTGATAGAATTTCCTTTTTATATTATGAATACAGTGGGTAAGGGGGGATTCGACTCTCTGGATGTGACATGAGATAACCTGTATGTAAAGGATAGAAAATGTAGAAAGAAAGAATGGAGCTTATCGGAATATTTGCCATGGAATTACGGACAGAATAGCGACAGGTTTGTAATATTCTTACTGGATGGGAAAGTGGATGAAGAGTACAAAATTGGCTTGTCTAACAGGACCGCGCATTTTTAAATCTATATCCAGCCTTCACAGTGAATATTCAGGCGCTCCAACCCAGGTGTGACAGCAATATTCATTACAGGAACGAAGTGTGCTGTTTTATTGTTGTTTTTTTTATTTTTATTTTTGCAATTTTCTAATTAATTTATAATTTTTCCCTTATATTGAAACTCTCTAGATTTCAAAGAAGAGCCCAGCATTTGAAGGATTCATGACTTTTTCAAATTAATTAACTAACTCATTTCCGACTAAGGGGTCATTCTCTTGCTATAGGGTTCTCCAGTTTTTCTATATCAACAATAACAACAACAACAACAACAACAATAATAATAATAATAATAATAATAATAATAATAATAATAATAACAATAAATTGACATAGCATTACCATCTGAGAGTAACAACTCTATGAAAAGTATCGAGAAATTGTCCAAATACAAGGACCTGAAGATCGAGATTAACAGGATGTGGAGAATGAAGACTGAGACTGTACGATCAGTGTTCGTAGGAAAAGAGAAAAGGAATGGACAATTTTACTAAACAGTGTACCAGGTAATATCAGCATACAAGTTACCCAGAAGATCGCCCTTCAAGGAATATCTCATATACGAAGAAAATGCTTTCAGTTAAATAAAAATTCTTCTATAGGGCCTAAGGACCATAGAAAGTCTATTTTTTATATTTTTACCAAGATAAGTGAGTAAAACAATTCGTTGATTAATACAGGTATTAAAACAGGTGTACCTATGTACATTATATAAGTACGCCCGGTGAAACGAATACATCAGTGTCTACCAAAAGCACTGTTAATCCCGATAAAAAAATCAACGTTTGGGGTGAATTCTCAGTTGGTAATTTGTGCCAAATCAAGGGAATCATGGATCAGCATCAATACCACAACATTCCTGTTAATCAAACGTCCTTTTCTGGTAAAAATAATTTTGTCCAAGTTCAACGCTTCACGTCCCAAGACGATAACAATAGAGCACGACGAGAAGAAATTGCAACTGTTCCAGTGACCTAGTCAGAGTCCTGACCGTAACAAAATCAAAATCCTTTGGGCGATGACGGACAAGGATGCCCATAATGAGCATTTTCGCGAATTAAAGGAATGCTAGAAAAATCTGGCGAATAATTCAGAAGAATATAGAGTAAAGAATTTAGTCTATAGCATGACACGGCGCTATTAAATCAAAAGCTTACCCAAGGAAATATCAAATCATTGTTTGACTTATATAATGTACATATGTACACCTGTATTGATCCGCTGTATTAATGAACGAATACTATTCCCCACTTGTCTTGGTAAAAATACAAAAAATGTCTTTCCATTTCTTTGCCTCGTAGATATTTTGTTGCTTGTCACGTGTGCAACGGAAGGATACGATATATACATTTCTACATATCCAAATATTGTTAGATAAATGATTGATAATGTGTAAGAAATTATGTGCATCGCTTTTCGGACATGGAGAAGGATTTCGTCCGACTAATGCAATATTTATTTGATGAAGAAATACATATCTAAAAAGAGGGAAAGATATAGAAATCGGTTGTAATTATGCACCGAGATGAAATGACAAAGATTTTGGCACGCTGATTTTATTTTTTTTCATTTTAAAACCATTGGGAAACTGCATAAAATTAGCTCGGATGTACGTCTAAACACGTTTGAATTCGTTTATTTTTTTTTTAAATTCATGAAGATTTTGTAACGTTGGAATTTTAAATTAAATTTGTTTCTCAGGCCTGGACAATGTAGTCTAGACAATCCCATTCGGCTTTTTCTATGCTTGTGAAATTTAAAATTCAGCGTCCCAAGTGTTTAGGTACAGCATTTCCAAGCGTCCTAAGATTCGGCGAAGAAAGGTCTGAATATGAGAAATTAAGACGATGAAAGCGGAAGAAGTTTAAACGATGGTTATAGTAGTAACTAGAAACGTTTTTGGTAAAAACGAAGCCAGAGCTGAATTTCGTGTATTTAGGCTGGACACTATTTACATTATTCGGATTATTGTCCTCATCTTTGTCGCCATATTTATTACAACGTTTTGGTCGTTGTACGTTCCAGCCTTCCTGTTGGAATGTCGAACTGAATCCTTTATTTCGGTCACTGGGGTAGACTGTTCTAGTTCCACGTGTCATGTTTAATGGATGTTAATTCACCTCTGCAAGTTCTCCACCGCCTTACACAGGTTTTGAACTCACGCTCTTTAGGTCCTGTCACTGGATCTAGCTAACGCCTTTAGCCATGTGTCCTTAGGACATCTATGTATGAATTCCTGGCTATTATAACCCTAATGTCTTCAGCCACGATTTTTTACCAGTGCTCATATTGCAATTTCTGATGTTATCATTGCATGTTTTTCCAGAGCTCATATTGAAAACATTTCATTTTTTTAACAATTTATTGCAATTTTTTTAACAGTTTATTGCAATTTCTGCGGGAAGTGTCAACCTTTGCAGTCATACCACAATCCAGTTTTTCATATCATAAAATAGGATGCATTTATTTCAGAACGACTCCCATATATTTAAAACACTTTCATTTTTACAGCATCGATAAAACTACTTCATTATAATGTATATATTTGTATACATGTATATCGATACAAACGTGTATAGCTAAAAAAACAATTGTCTAACAAAATGTTAAACCTTCTGTAAACGAAAGAAAATAAGGAACAGAATTATGTTTATCTATTATCTAAATTTTCTTTTCTCCAGACGATCATTCAGACTACGCCTTGGGATTTCACGAATATTCAAAACATTTAAATAACGACATTTTTTGAAATAACGTTTTGATACATCCTCGTCTATATCACGATGGAAAACACGTCCATTTATTAGAACAACACTACCAAGCAAAAATATATTATTTTGAAATGTCGTAAATATTCGTAAATATTGCTTGGGATGCATGTTGTTCAATGGTAGTTAATTAGATTCATATTTTTCCCCGGGAAACTCTAGTATGAATGCGTTGGTTGTTATGGACGAAGAATCTCCAAATTGAAAGTTACGATTTTTTTTTATTTATTTGTTTATATTTGCTGTCTCATTGTTGTCATTAGGCAACTTACTTGATCAATAGGAAAACATTCACCGCAGCAGTCGTCTTGAGGATTCCGTTTCGACAATGTTGATTGCGCCAAATTATTCCAAGCTCAGCAAGAAGCAATTGTAAATGTTTCCATTGAACGAAAGCTGATTTCGTTTTCTTTTTAATACACACACACACACACACATTCTCTCTCTCTCTTTTTCTCTCTCTATCTGTCTGTCTTTCTGGAAAATATACACAGACATATGCAATCATATATCTAAAATATAAATATATATACATACATACATACACATACTTATATGTATGAAAAATAATTCCAAGAGGATAGAATCCAGGTAGAACTCAATGTCCAGGACAGAGTAAGGATATAATAAAGAGACTTAAACACTAATATTCCATTGCCATAATTTATTCCATAGGAATCGTAAATACGATCCAATTCATCAGACCTAGAAATTCGAATATATATATATATATATATATATATATATATATATATACATACATATATATATATCTATATATATATAATTATTTATTTGAATATTACAACATAAATATGTTATAAAATCACGACAAAAGTAGCCATTTTGTTTCAACACTTCTTGTGTCTTGTCAAGTGATAATATAGAATATAGAATAAATGGTTTTAAAAGTTTCAAATTAATCAACGATCCTTAGCTAAGAGTAAACGCTGTTACGTAAGCCAGAGTGGCCAATCAAAAAACAAGTATAGGATGATTCGAAAAATTTGACAACTAAGCAAGGCTATCTAGATATTAAAAGATTTATAAAATTTGAAATTAAAATTAAAAGTAAAAAATTAAAATTACCTATTTAGAAATCTAAATCAGATCTCTATTAAGTTTTAAATTGTAGAATTACTAAGGAGAAAAAAAAAAAAAAAAAAAAAAAAAAAAAAAAAAATAAATCTAAAAATAAAAATAAAAGATATATATGCTATTTAATTTATATTTTCATTGAAATTAAGTTGAAAGTTGTATTTAGAGTCCCAGACATAGATGTATACATTTTTCGTTACATTTCAGCATGTTATTCGCCTCTCACGTGAAATCACTCGAACAACGGCATGGCAAACGCTCGGACGCATCTAGATATATACACACACATACAAAAAAGCAAACCACACATAGGCAAATGCACTACACCTACACACACACATCGATACACACAGGCACACACATCTACATTCAATATGATCCAGACGGTCAAATGTCGAAGCTATTCGTGGCTTAATATGTTATTAAACGAATTTAAACTTGAAAAATTTAAACAAATAACCATATATATATATATATATATATATATATACATATATATATATATATATACATATATATACATATATATACATATACACATACACACACATACACATATATATACATATATACATTTTTGAAAACGTATAGTTTTCGACACATTTACAGACAAAAGTAAATAACCACCTCCACATATAATTGAACACTCGCACATCCGCATATAAATTAATACATGCACCCGCATAGACACATATAAGGATAATAGGTACGCATACACAGACCTACGTACATAAACATACACATAGATAAGCACATATAAATATATTGACCCATACGTCGACGCAGAAAAGTAAATAAGGCAAGTGAAGAAATACATATAAAGATGCAACCGTATACAAGCACACACATACATACATACACATCTAGATTTACATACATAAGCACGCATGCATATATGTATATACACTAAATATATATATAGACATTTACAAATACAAGTGTATACATGAAAAATTAAACAAACGTAAGTTAAAACGACATGAGTATAAAAATGCATATACACATCCGCTAGTACATATATATACACACATACATACGCAACTACACATAGATATATACACATATATATCTACAGACATACATATACATACATACTCACAAATATATATACGCATATATACATATATAAATATATATATATATATATATATACACATACATACATACATAAACACACGTACACATATACATACACACACATACACATATACGCACACACACATACATATACAAACCCATATACATATATACATAAACATATAGACACATGCATAAAAAAGGAAAAAGAAATAAGCATACATAGACCAACTTATATTCTAATAATATTCCAACAACATTATGATAAAATATATTAAAAGTTAATCATAATTTAAGAAAAGAACAACGGTCTGTAAGCAATTAAAGGTACTTTATCCACAAAAGTAGATTTTAGTTTGTATCTATGATACACTCCAAGACACTAAAGCCTACATACAAATACACATACAATGACACACCAACATATATATATAAATATCTAATCCTATATAAATACCCATATCGACACATCCAGATAAACAATACAGAGACAGTCGAGCTCAACCATATAATCACCCACACATACATATAAATATACACCCATATACAAACACATATACATAAACATATACATATTTAAACATACATATATAAACATATATATGCATATATAAACCTATACATACACATAGAAACATACATACTACATATACATACATATATGCACACTCACACATACATATACATACATATGCAATAGGCATACATATATCTACACTCACACAAGTACACATAAATATCCCCATATACCCATACATATACTCACACATTTAGTGGTAGACACTTACCAGAATTTACTCCCTTACTCATACACATAAACAGGTTAACCTATGATAGAAGCCAATATACGCAACGATATACCTTCATAAAAAAAAAAAAAAAAAAAAAAAAAAAAAAATCATATATATATATCCCTATATACACATATACATATCCTACAGTAGAAATAACTCTACATAACATACACATATATACATCTAAATACAGACACATATGATACTTTGTAAGTACCCAGTACACATTCATATCGATAAGGCGACTATCATGCTAAAAAGGTAATAGTCTATTAAGTTTCATTTATCATTATCATAGAAAGTATATGATTTCTATACTAAGTTAAATTTAAGACGATGCTTACAGTTAACTGTTAGTTCATATCTTTGATTTAAAAGATCAGTCTTATTTTTAAATCTAATTATTTCAAGTTTCTCGTTAAGGCATAAGTAACACGGGGCATATAGTGAGTTACATGTCCGGGCCTTTCTAATTAATTTCCATTTAACCTTAGGTGTTTTATTTTTCTCTTTTAGACTCCAAAAGTATATTTAAATTCGTGTATATATATATATATATATATATATATATATATATATATATATATATATATCCGAATTTATTTCATTTATTCGAAAAATTGTTCGCATCTTGATTATTACAGAACCTATTACAGATACAAATTTCAACCAAGTACACGCTGGCCATCTTCAAATGCTGACTCATTTTATCAGATATATGATATAATCTTTCTATCCATTTCAGCTTCATGTAACGGTTATTGGGAGCAAGGTTACGCCAAGGAAAATTCGATTTTTTGTATATATACACAAACACACACCCATATATATATATATATATATATATATATATATATATATATATATATATATATATATATATATATAATTATCATTTTTTCATATAGACAAATACAATTTACTCACTACAAAGATGCAACTTCGTTTCTGTGCATTTAGTTGCACCTCGACTGGTGAGCACCAAAATGGTTATGAATAATTCTGTTTGTGCTGTGGGAATTATACTAATGATAGTCGTGGCCTTGGTAGTTTGGTGGTGGTTGAAGTGGCGTGCGGTGTTGTCGACCGGTCAGAATAAACTGGCACGGGAGTGCATGAGTGAAGGAGGGATTCAAGTTAGTGCAAGTTATTAGGATTTTTTGGATCCTTTTGTAATAGTGAACCAACCAAAATGAGCTGACTCATTTTATAGTTCGCCAATAGAAGGTTAACCAATTAGATGACGATGATAACTAAAAACGGCAACTAAAAGTACAAAAGGTTAAATTAAGATCAGAAAGATACAGTTGAAATCTTAGTGAAGCGTTATGAAAAAACGGGTTTGAAAAATTTACCACTTTAACAAAACATAAAAGTTTCAGATTGAGACAGTAACCTATCTACTGAGTTCACATGAATGGATCAAAAAGTGGGAACAAATAGTATTAGTAAAGAATCAATTGTTGCTTAGCGCTACAAAAGAAAGGAAGATGTGGAGAGACATGAATACCTAGATTCTGAAAAGACGGTGCGCAGAAGAACAATGTTCCAAGAGAATCAGAAAAGGTTTCACAATAGCTGAGTACGAGTGGCCGTGACTAGATTTGATGTCATAGAACCAAACAATATTTTTCAAAATAATCCCGCTAATAGGCGAGACTAAGAAAAGAATCTAAGATAAGTTCGGATGTTTTTCCATTTGGTCTGGTTTTGTTTTGGTTTGATTCATTTTTACGGGATATCAAAACTCAACAGGTTATTTAATGCCGGCAAGATTTTTAGGATAGGTTCGTATTAATAGAATATCAAAGTTTTTGTAACAAATAAGTTTCTAGACAAGATTTCATTGACGTATTTTTGTAAAGAAGTTTTTTGTCATTAGTTAAATGTATTGCTAGTAATAATTTAAAAATAAAACGTATTTCTGCCTTTTTTAACGATAAGAATTTATTTTTATACTTTCATAGAGTTTGACCCCAGTTTGGGGGTTAACTATTTGCCGATAGCTGCGACTCTAACAGGCGCTACAAACCCGGGTCAGGGTGAACCTGGGAACAACGGCAATTCCTCTAAGCTACTCAAAACCTCACGATAAGAGGTTTTGCTGTCGGATGTAGTTTATCGTCATACCCAGGAAGACTGACTGTTTCTAAAAAAAAAAAAATCATCACCGTTCTGATTTTATAGTTGGATATTATAATATGGCTCTGGAATTAGCTTTACCAAACTATACGTAAATTGACCCGTCCTATTGTTTGCGCTTTCTTGGAACAATGTGCTGAAAATGCCATCTTAGATTGTCTAAATTATGGCAACTATCTTGGAAGTTGTTAATGTGAAGGATTAGCGATGTTTTGAAAGAACAAAAAAAACGGGCTAAAAATTTGGCTTATTAGATTAGATAGACTAGATTAGATTTTGGGAAAGTTTCTAATAAGAACTCAATACTCATAATGGGTAGAATATTATTGCAAGAAAATAATTTCCTTCTGTATTATATACACATTAGTCTTTTCACATAGACGTTAAAAAAACACTACTCTGTATTAAACATACGTGCAGATAAACTAGGTTTATTTTGACATGATTCCGACATATTCTTCACTGCAGACATAGCACAAAATCTTATATTGGATGAGATAATCAGTTGCATACACCTTCATAACTTCTTAATATTAAAACGTATTTTATAAAAAAAAATACAATATAATTTCGTCTATATGATGAGTACCGAAATTTTTACCTGAATTCTCCTATTATATTCGTCTGGCCACCTACACACAACCAAGAGTTAAAGGAAAAACTATAAATTTTGGTAGCTAAAAATTTTATCAGTCGTCAGCTTCCCTAGGTAACTAGTTTACATTAAAGTTTATATTTCATGTTTAAATTTGAAGTTTGATTAAATTTTATTGATTTAGATGTCCCCAATACATATCTCAAATCTTGGCTTATTTTAATGGCATCCCACAATTCTATTTCATCACACTTTGAGCAAAATTCAGACTCCCCTATTTTCCTAAAAATATGATTTTCTTATATCATCTGAATCTGTCGTTCGTTTCTGAAATTCTTGCATTTACATTTTTTAGAAAAATTCTTCCTTAGCGAATGAATTCTGAAGTAAAATTTCGCTATACAATGAATGCATAAATTTAAGCTTGACGATTTTTAACATGTTTGGTAAATTGGCTGATTTTTTATGACATCTTTGCTTTCTGTCGTATGATTCTTGTTTCCCAGAAGCGGAGAAAGTTTGCGTAAAATATAAGCTTTTAAAGTTTCGTCGAAATAGGTTTGGTGGTTGCAATGTTCATAAAGATTTAGCAGATCAGAAATTATTCCCGAGGACCAATATACAAGATTCATATTTTAAATGTGTTACTTGGATTGAACTGCCATCTTCCATGTCAGTGAATACTGGTAAATTTCGTCAAAGATGATGAAGGCAACAGAAATATGATGCTATACTACTGACTGAATATGGGTGTAACGAGGAGGGTTTTTAGAGACTGGAAATAAAAAGGATACTTGTTATTAGAGTAAGAAAAAGACAGTTGAAATTCATAGGAAACTTAATGAGCAAAGACTGGAGAATTCTACACTAAATTACGGAAGGCAGGATGGACAGACGAAAGGATCAAATTCATTTTTCTCTTATCTTTTAGATTAAGTAAATTGAGAGGTGAGAGATTGGTGAAATTGTCCAAGTATGGAGATTTTGTTTTAAAAAACAGTATTTTGGCCTTTACCTGGATTAGGGTACGTGCTTGGAAAATATGACACTAAAAAAAGAGATATTTCCAATATGTTCGTCAGCCAGAGGAAATTGCCAAGATGCGAACAACGAACAAGATAGGCCTGAATGAAGCGTCAACAAAAATTTTGGCAATCTTGGACCTTAGTGTCCGCAAGAACACAAAGTGTCAAAGAACGGTGTTTTCGGCAAATTCTTAACTACCTACACTCCTCAGCAAAGTTTATTGTTTGAAAAAGCAATGATTAGAATTGTAATAAAACGTAAACATAAAATGAAAGTGAATTTATACATTTTTGCTATTCATAATGCACTACAAAAATATTATACACTATTTATTTATTTATTAGATTGTTTATAAACATGAATAATTTTATATTTACAAGATTCTAAAAACTAATACAATTTAAGATAATGAAATATCTATCATTTATCGATTTATGAAGAAAACAATATTAAAAATTTATAAACATTTACTAAATTATTAAAATAAGTAATCATTCTTTAATATTTACTGTCTTATAAAGTTATAATCGATTGACAATTACCCGATGGTTTGCCAACCATTCCAATAAACAATGTAATAAAATGCGTGTGTACTTAAACGATATAAAAAATAAATAGTTTAAATGCTCAAGAAAACCTATGAATTCATTTTCATATGTTTATAATCTATTATACATGTCATCATGGCTTTTTTAAACAATAAACATTGCCGAGGAGTGAAGGTAGTTAAAATAATAGCGGTGTCATGGGAAAAACTGTCCTTTTGACATTCTCTCTTCTTGCGAACACAAAAGTCCATGATGGCAAAATTTTCAATAACTAAGAAGTCTTTTAAGAGAAATCAGAAATATGACATTAAAATAGAGAAATATAACATTCAAACGCTATAATTAAATTTTCAGGACTAATTAATTTAGAAATTTTTCTTAAAAAAATAGCTTAATATTTATTTTTAACATCTTTTATTTCGGCTCATGTAATTTTATTAAATTTCGAAAAATTCTTTTTGGTAGGGCTTAACGATTATATTAGTTGCAAGGACAAAACCCCGAGAGAATTTAAATCATTAATATTTTTGTTTTATTTTGTAAATCAGGAACCTAGTTACAGAATTTCTGAGCAGGATCATGAAATAAAAATGCACCAAAACTAATATATTTTCTATATAAATATGATATTATATGAACATTGTTGTCTTCAGAAACACATTGTTTTCGATGAATAAGAAATTTTTACAATTTTACAAATTTTAATTAGAATAATTTATAAATTATTAAATCTTTTAAAAGTTTGTTTTAATTTGTAGCTGATAGGTTATATTATTATTATTATTATTATTATTATTATTATTATTATTATTATTATTATTATTATTATTATTATTATTATTATTATTTTCTTTGATATCTGGCGTTTACACATTTCTTTCCGGGTCCCACCCAGGGACCTAAGGTTAGAAATGGTATCATGATATTTTCACTGCAAAAAAATACTTAGATAAAGCCCTTCGTAAAGTGTGGGCTGTACTTGTCAGAATAATTTTTTGTATCACTTTGAGGCATGAACTTCCAGGGATCCCTTCAATTAGTCTACTAGAATCTTTTCCAACCAATCCTAAGGCTCCAAATACAACAGGGATTGTTGATGTTCCCATATGCCACATTTTGAGATTTCCATTTCAAGGTCCTTGTATTTTGACAGTTTTTCGAATATCTTCAAAGATACATTGCAGTCTGCTGTGACAGCCATATCAATAAATAAGCATTTTTTTGTTTGTGGTCTTTAATAACAATGTCTGGGCGGTTGGCTTTGATTGTTCTGTCAGTCTGTATTGTGTAGTCTCATAGAATTGTAACAGGTCCTATCTCCGTAACCGGGACTGGGTGGTGTTCGTATCAGTTTCTTTAAGTTTCCTTCCCGTAGAAGTTGCAAATTTTCCAGTGCAGATATTGGCCCACTCTGTCATGCCGGTTTTTATATTCAGTCGGTGCCAATAACGTGCAACCTGATACAAGATGATCAATTATTATTATTATTATTATTATTATTATTATTATTATTATTATGCAAAAATTATATTTAGAAATTATAATAATTTTTCCAGATAACTGTGTAGTTCAAAAATTATATAGAAAATGTGCTCAGATTATATTCGTCAAGTAATTCTTACTGGCATGTCCCCTTTAAAAATTACCAACCATAAGTCTATCAAGATTGTTAACACCTCATAAAATCATCTACGTCCATGTGAAAAATGATTTGAGCGATAATTTAAATTAAAGGTAAGTAATATTTGTTTCAAATCAGATTAATTAAACTTTAAACCAGTTAATTTTCCTCAAATAAAGTTTCAGAAAAGCATATCTTATTTTTTCAAAGATTTTGCCATAATAATGAATTACATCCTGATGACGGATTGCTAAATATGTGTAAAATGATTAAATTTTAGATGTTTAAAACATTCATAATAATCAATTTAAATTCATTTTAAAATACAACAAAGCATTTTGGTTATTGTAAGTATTACATTTCATCTCTCAGCATGAAATTAAAACTAAAATATATGCTTCAAGAAAGATTATTGATTTTTTAAATGTCATTTTAAAACTTAGGTATTATTTTTGCTTGAAGGTCCTTATATAATACTAAATTAATCTCCATAATTGTTGCGGCCAGGAAGAGACCAATAGTTTGATTGTTTCAAATGATTTGTCGCAATTGAGTCTTCAAAGTTTCGAATTTTTTTTGTTTTAAATGAGGAAATAAAGTGGTATGGTACGCCAATATATGATGGTACGCCAATATGCGTTTGTGTGTATTTGTGTGCGTGTGTTTTTGAAGGACACCCTAATGAAACGTGGTTGACTGGTGGTGGATTGCCTTCGATAGCAGTAATTTTAAAACACAGTGACCCAAAATGGGAGAAGCAAGACTTACTTTCGTCGTATGTAGAAAAATGATCACAGGCTAATTCGTTGTCATTGCAGCTGTGTCTATGTTGATAATCGAGGCCTGGTCTGGTTCGCTGACTGTCTTTCGTCGAATGTCGTTCACTGACTTTGACGTTGCAGTTATAGTCTTTGACTGTCGCTGACGAACGGTTTTTATTGCTATGTGTCAGCTCTGAGTCGCTATCTGATTTTGCGCTGTAATGTTCTCAGTAACCAGATCCCTGATTCATTTCCTGGTCATTTGGAGTTCAATCGCGCGGACGTAGTAGAATCACATCATGTGATTTACCATATCCAATATTATTGTTCCATAAACTACTTATTAATTTTGTACAGAATTGTCAAAAGGTTTTTCCTATCTACGGAATTTAGTAAGATTTATTTGTAGCCTTCCCTTGTTTGTATTTCACATATTGGCCGTAAAATATAGGAGTGTATATCCTATGCAATTATTATAAACGAAACTTTCATTACCTGATATAATGCCCTGTCAGTCAGTTATGTGACATACGCGATACACGCTTACGCGATTATGTATCTTTAGATACATGACTGACGAGGCAGATTTTTTCCCGCAGTATGTTGCCATTTATTTCTGGGGTAGATCTTAGTTATCGTCCAAAGCCACAGAACCCAGTCTGTTCTGCTATTTACCCATAGCTGTTGGGGAGAAGAAAAGGATTCATAACTTTTCCAAGTAAGTGAATTCAGTAGATTCGACTGGAATTCGAACTCGGCTTTAAGATTCCGAAATCCGAACTGCTATCCATTACTCCACCGTGGCAGCCAAGAATAAAATTCTACACAGCCAAATACCTTATTATAAATTCCTAGTACATTTATCAATTAATGAATTCATATGCTGAAAACAGCACGTTTCATGGATTCTCAGCGTTTATATTCAAGCTTCTTTGATCATGGTCTGTTATTAATTTCTTCAGTTTTATCACGATTATAATATTCGACTATGTTAGTAATAACTAAAGATGTATTTCCGAAACTAAGTAATGTATTAAGATCTAGGAATATATTGTAAAAACAAAGAAAATAGTACTGAACTAAAAGTAATATCAATCCTCCTATATTGAAGTGATGTCTGAATAATTTCCTCAGACTGGAAGAAGGGACTTGAAATGACACATTTATTGTTCTCTCAACGAATGCTGCGATGATAAAAGATAGAAATATGTGAACACGGTGGAAATCATAATTAAAATAGGAATTGCAAAGAAAATTGCTACTAAAATCTAAGACATACATTATATTTCTGGGACAGATAATGAAGGAAGGTGGATTGGATAATTTAACAATCACAGTACACACTGAATGAAAGAGAAGATAAGTGACGCCAAGTGAGCTACTAAACATGTTTGTAGGAGTGAATGGCCGAACAGAGACAAATATACAGAGCAAAGTTGCTAGAGACAAAAAGCAATTTACATTATTCGCACTATTGTCCTCATCTTTGTTGCTATATTTAATACAACGTTTCGGCCGTTGTACGCTACGGCCTTCTTCAGGTGGTTCGAATGTCGACAGTGCAACAACCTGAAGAAGGACGGAGCGTACAACAACCGAAACGTTGCAATAAATATGGCGACAAAGATGAGGACAATAGTGCGAATAATGTAAATAGTGTACATAATACCTCATCTCAGAAATATAGACAGATAGTGAAGGGTGGTAAATATGGCTACAAAGATGAGGACAGTAGTCCGAATAATGTAAATAGTACAGTATTTACATTAGTCGGACTATTGTCCTCATCTTTGTCCCCATATTTGTCACAAGGTTTCGGCCGTTGTACGCTCCGGCCTTCTTCAGGTGGTTGGAATTTCGAACTGAACCCTTTATTTCGCTCGCTGCGGTTGACTGTTCTAGTTCCACGTGCCATGTTTGATGGATGTCAGTTATCAGTTAACTCCTGTTAATTTTCGCTCTGAAAGTTCTCCACTGCCTTAAACGGGTATTGAACTCACACGCTTTGGGTCTGTCACTGGATCTAACCAATGCCTTTATCCACTGTGCCATGTGTCATTGAGAACACATGGCACAGTGGATAATACCTCATCTCATAAATATAGACAGATACCAAAAATCAATGTTCACTCACGCCCTGAATGAACGAAACATGAAATTAAAATATTAGACCTAATATTATTTCCATTCAGATTAATTCTTTTAATTTTTAATACACTAGATTTTGCCAGATTTAACACTTGAATGTATTTGAAGAAATACTCCTGTTAATTACACTCGCCATATATAGTCGAACGCCTCTTATTTTATGTTATATTTGTCGCATTAGATTTATTAATGTACAAATTAAACAAACGTTTTGCCTCGGTTTTTACGTTCATTTATTTTATTTATTTTAACGAATGGTCTTTCAGAAGCTAAGCAAAGTATTAAGAATCAGGAAAATTTCGTTAGGAACTTAAAGGAAAATACTACAGAACTTTTACGTAATATTTCTCCTACAATGTCCGTGGATGCTGGACAGTTGAAGAAAAGATTTAAATAGGAGAAATGTCATTCTCCAAAAGGGATGTTGAGAATACTATAGACCGAACATTTAAGCAAAAACGAGGTTATAAAGAAAATGAGAACAAAAAGAACACCCATACTTAACATCAGAAAGAGACAGTTGAAATTTCTAGGAAACTTAATGAGGAAAGAGGTTTGGAAAATTTGATACTCTCTTGACAGATTGAAGGCAAGAGGGACAGACAATGATTAACCTACCGAGCGAACTTAAGCAAAGGAACGTTATAACAGGGTTTAGAAGAGATAACTAAAAGATAAAATTTATTAACAGCTACTAAAGACAGGAAAATGTGGAGAGCTATGACCAGCAGCATCCTTAAGTGACACGGCATATAGAAGTATATCTATGATTATATGGTCATTATTACTCTGAAATTATATTGGTAGTACAAGTTTTATTCCAGCGTATATTTTGTGTTCATTTATTTGTGCTTTTATATATATATAAAGATACAAATAATTCTATATACAGGGTGTCCATAAACTTCGTGTGCACTTTAAAAAATTTTTATCTTTATTTGTATTTGCGATAGAAATAATTTGTAAAAAGGATTAGAAAGAAGTAAATCTATATTTTAAAGGTTTTATTGAAATTTTATGTAAGTTTCCACATGTCCTCCATCATTAGCAATATAAAGGGTTATAAGATTTTGTAGTTCACGGAAACATTTGTCAACTGATTTACACTAATGCCTGAAATTACATTAGTTATTTTAGCTATACTTAAAACTAGGTACATTAAACTTTATAACATTTTTACAGATTATTTCTTTCGCAAATACAAATAAAGTTATAATTTTTTAAATTAAACTCGAACTTTATGGACACCCTGTTCATCTGCGCAGTTGGAATGTTTCTTTGATTAATCATAACATAATTTCCATTGAAAGTAACAAATTGAAGAAGTGAATTGAACCATTAATAAATGTCTACATTTAAAAATGTTTTTGGCAGTAAGTAATTGGCATGGTCATTAATCTTAAGTATCATGTTTGTCAACAGCAGTGGTCAGAAAAGATAGAAATTATATTTAACGCGAAAATACTTCAGTGAAAATACATTTTCGAGCAAAGTTATAGTTTTTATTTCGGTAGTTAACCGTGTAAATGGCGAGCATCATTAATAATATTCTTGTTACGGTGTGAGGGATTCTCGGTTTCATCTCGGAAGCCGGGTGTTTATATAACTTCCGGCAATCTAGTTACCTTGTGTGTGCGCATATCCGAATTTCAGTTGACCTCATATCTTGTTTTTTGTTTATGCAACCCCACTCATTTGAGTCTCAGTTCTCTAATTGGTGGCTTCGAGGAGCCATTTTAAATTAATCCTAAGTACACCCCAGTTTTTTGGTTATCGGAGTTCAAATCATATTTTAGTAAATGTATTAGGGTAAAACTAGTATGTAGTATCGATCACGAGAGACCAAACTTTTCCTATATTCGATTTATACCATAGATCTTTCCTGTCAGAAAAGCTCTATGTACCGTGTCCCTTAACGATCAAGGCTCTCCTCAATTTCCTGTCCTTTGTACCGCTCAATAAATTTTGTATTTTTTTTTATGTCTCCCGAACCCTGTTCTGCAACCCTTTTGCTCAAGTTCATTATTATTATTATTATTATTATTATTATTATTATTATTATTATTTATTTCCTTTGATATGTGGCGTTTACACATTTCTTTCCGGGTCCCGCCCAGGGACCTAAGGTTAGAAATGGCATCATGACACTTTCCACTGAAAAAAAAAAAAAAATAATAATAATTACATAGATAAAGCCCTTCGTAAAGTGCGGGCTGTACTTGTCAGAATAATATTTTGTATGTCTTTTAAGCATGGGCTTCCAGGGATCCCTTCAATTAGTCTACTGGAATCCTTTCCAACCAATCCTAGGGCTCCAACTACAACAGGGATTGTTGATGTTGCCATGTGCCACAATTTTGAGATTCCTATTTCAATGTCCTTGTAGTTTGACAGCTTTTCGAATATCTTCAAGAACACATTGCAGCCTGCAGGGAGTGCCATATCAATAAGGAAGCACATTTTTTGTTTTTGGTCTTTATTATTATTATTATTATTATTATTATTATTATTATTATTATTATTATTATTATTCAGAATATATGTTTCTATAGAAGGAAGTTGCGAATAGCATGTAACAAACCTGTGAGCAATGACGAAGCTTTAGAGTGTGCAAGCAATATGGAAGCCTTAAAGAAAAAAAATACGCATACTCAGAATCGGAAAGACAACTGAAATTTCTGAGACACATAATAATGAAGGAATTTTAACATTCACAAGGCTAGGCAGCGTGCCAAATATGGATGGACTTGAGTGTGTTGCGGGCTGTATATTCCGGGTGGTAATATTGCGGGTGGTATATTATGGGTGGCATATTGGACATTCAAACAAATATTGAATGACTGAAGATAACAACAAAAATAGGAAGACTTGAGTAATTAAATAAGTTTATTATGGTTAAAGAAAATACATCGACAAAAATGAGGTTAGAGTCCACTAGGCAAAAATATCTCTGAAAGATCACGTGGAGGTTGAGAAGCGAGTTTAAAGAGCATTGTCCCGAGAAAGAACCGTTGAGAATTGTTGTCCTGAGTAGGACAGTTTTGTAATGCTTGAGAATTGTTGTCTTGAGAAGGACAATTTTGGAATCGTTAAGAATTGTCGTCCTAAGGTAGAATTCTTGCTACCGTTGAGAATTGTTGTCCTGCGTTTGTCAGTTTTAGAAGCGTTAATAATTGTTGTCTTGAGAAGGACAGTTTTGTAACGCTTGAGAATTGTTGTGTTGAGAAGGACAATTTTGGAATCGTTAAGAATTGTCGTCCTAAGGTAGAATTCTTGCTACCGTTGAGAATTGTTGTCCTGCGTTTGTCAGTTTTAGAAGCGTTAATAATTGTTGTCTTGAGAAGGACAGTTTTGTAACGCTTGAGAATTGTTGTGTTGAGAAGGACAATTTTGGAATCGTTAAGAATTGTCGTCCTAAGGTAGAATTCTTGCTACCGTTGAGAATTGTTGTCCTGCGTTTGTCAGTTTTAGAAGCGTTAATAATTGTTGTCTTGAGAAGGACAGTTTTGTAACGCTTGAGAATTGTTGTCTTGAGAAGGACAATTTTGGAATCGTTAAGAATTGTCGTCCTAAGGTAGAATTCTTGCTACCGTTGAGAATTGTTGTCCTGCGTTTGTCAGTTTTAGAAGCGTTAATAATTGTTGTCTTGAGAAGGACAGTTTTGTAACGCTTGAGAATTGTTGTCTTGAGAAGGACAATTTTGGAATCGTTAAGAATTGTCGTCCTAAGGTAGAATTCTTGCTACCGTTGAGAATTGTTGTCCTGCGTTTGTCAGTTTTAGAAGCGTTAATAATTGTTGTCTTGAGAAGGACAGTTTTGTAACGCTTGAGAATTGTTGTCTTGAGAAGGACAATTTTGGAATCGTTAAGAATTGTCGTCCTAAGGTAGAATTCTTGCTACCGTTGAGAATTGTTGTCCTGCGTTTGTCAGTTTTAGAAGCGTTAATAATTGTTGTCTTGAGAAGGACAGTTTTGTAACGCTTGAGAATTGTTGTGTTGAGAAGGACAATTTTGGAATCGTTAAGAATTGTCGTCCTAAGGTATAATTCTTGCTACCGTTGAGAATTGTTGTCCTGCGTTTGTCAGTTTTAGAAGCGTTAAGAATTGTTGTCTTGAGAACGACAGTTTTGTGAAATTTCAGAATTGTTGTCGTGATAAGGAGAGTCTTCTAACCGTTGAGAATTTTTGTCTTTAGAAGACAGTTTTGTAGTTGTTGAAATGTGTTGTACCAAAATGTACAGTTTTGTAGTCGTTGAAAACTCTTGTCCTGAAAAGGACAATTTATTCCATATTTTGGGGACTGGCGACTAGGATGACTGTCTGGCTGGTGCTGCGGCTAATGATGATAATTGAAATGGCTGCTGCTGATGACTGAAGCCGTAGGGCGTCTGACTGCTACTGAAAGAACTACGGCACTTTGATCCTAGCCATATTGTTCGATGTTCTTTTTGTATGTTGAATCAGTTTTACAATAGTTATTGTCCTGAAGGATAAAGTTTCTTCTTCCGGTTGCTTTTTTTAAAAACGTTGCCGTGCTGGCAGAATACGAGATCTGAAATGATGGCATAACGGGGAATGGAAGTGATGGCAAAAGGAAAATTATTACTAAGAGCTACAATGAATAGGAAATTGTGGAGAGTGATAATCACCCACTTTATGAAGCATCTAAAAACAAATGAATCACTGATATCTAAACGGCATGATGTTTAATTTTAGATGTGTGGATATCATTAATTGGCGATTTCGATTTTTGTTAATCATACGGATAGCATTCATTCAAGTCTCAGCTCCAAGACAGTAATTGAAAATTTTCA
>OZ038491.1:46251565-46301565 GCA_964036315.1 Acanthosepion esculentum
ACCTACATTGATGTACTTCGGGTCCTGGTTATCCTTTCTATACGATGAAATAGTACCATCACGTAAATCCAATATAATATTCAGGTAATTGATGACTTTTATGTTTATTTCTATATCAAGTTTAAATCCGAATTTTTGAAAAAAACAATGAAGTTTTTTTCGGATTATATCACATTTCCTTGGGTTGCTTTTGTCTAAGCTAGAATGACCAATCAAAATACAAGTATATGAGAATTCAAAAAATTTGACAACGAAGCAAGTTTATCATAGCTATTAAAAGGTTTATAGTTGGGGTTCTAGTAAAATACAATATGTCCTAACTAATAAGTATTAAATTATATGATAAAATTTGAAATTAAAATTAAAAGTAAAAAATTACCCATTTAGAAATCTAAAACTAATCTCTATTAAGTTTAAAATTATAGAATTGCTGAGGAGAAAAAATACGTTAAAAATGATGTTGATAGCTTTAGACAAAAATGTATACATTTTAATTCAACAAGTGTAACTATGATGATCACCTCTCACGTAAAACAATCCAAACACACTCAGGTTATAATACATAAGCGCCCAGACACATTTAGATATATATACACACAAAAAAACGGTGACGAGACACGACCATTGATAAAAAAAAACGAACACACACACACAACCAAACGTGCATGCACTTTCCTCACACATAGACATCGATAAACACATGCACATACATCCACATGCACATTGACCTAGACAATCAGACGCAATAGCCAAAACATATTCGGGGCTTAATATGTTATTAAACGAATTCTAACTACTTATTGAAATATAACTAATTTGGGCAAATATACATAGATACAATTAGTAAAAAAAAAATTAAACAAATAAATATATATATATATATTTACCATATAGTTTTCCACACACTACATGAAAAAATGAATAACTACCTCCACATATAATCGTACATTCACACATACACACACACACACACACACACACACACACACACACACACACATATATATATATATATATATATATATATATATATATATATATATATATATATATATATACAAGGCTACACGTACCTACATATATATATATACGCATACAGATACGCATATACACACATACGCAGATACACATATATATAAGCACGTATAAATATATCGACCCATACTGCAACGTAAAAAGTAAATAAAGCAAGTAAAAATATACATACACAAAGATGCACATATATACAAATACATACATACATATACATACACATACATATCCAGATATACATACATACGCACGTATACATATATGTATATAAACTAAACACATAAACATGCATTTACAAATACACGCATATATATGAAAAATCAAACAAACGTAAATTAAAACTATATAAACATATATACGTATATACACACCCACATATACATATATACACATACATACGCATATACATATATATATATATATATATATATATATATATATATATATATATACATATATATATACACATATATATATATATAAATAAACATATAGACACACACAAAAAAAAACAAAAAAAGGAATATGTATACAGAGACCTACATATATCCTAACAATATTAACTTATTGATGATAAAATACATTAAAAGTTTATAATATTTTTTAAAGTAACAACAGGCAGTCTATAAGCAATTAAAAACTTCTTATCAACCAAAAGTAGATTTTAGTTAGTATGTATGATACACTCTAAGACACTAATGTATACATACAAATACATATACTACGACCTACTAACATACATCCATATATACACAAATATATAATCATATATAAATACCCATATCAACACATCCAGATATACATATATATATATAAGTACACCCACATCCGAGAGTATACATATAAATACCCACACACACATATATATACATATATACAAACACATATACATACATATATATATATTCAAACGAATACATTTACACATACATACATATACACTCACACACACACACACACACATATATATATATATATATACACATATACATAGATATACACATACACATATACGCACATACATAAACTCACATATACATATATATATATATATATATATATATACACATTTACACACATCCAAGTACACATATATCTCCATATACACATACATATACTTACACACGTAGTAGTAGACACCTACCAAAGTTTACATCCCTACTCGTACACATAAACAGGTTAACATATGATAGGTGTCAATATACACACCTATATACCCTCATATAAAAAACTCTACTAACATATATATACTCCTATATACACACATACACATCCAACAGTACAAACACACATACATAACATACAAATATATACATACAAATACAGACACGTATAACACTTTGTAACTACACAATACATATTCATATCGACAAGATGACCATCATGTTATAAAGGTAATAGTCAGTTAAATTTAACTGATCATTATCATTGAAAGTATATGAACTCTATACTAAGTTAAATTTAAACGGTGTTTACAGTTAACTGTTAGTTCATATCTTTGATCTTTTAGATCAGTATTATTTTTAAATCTAATTATTTCAAATTTTTCGTTAAGGCATAGGCAACACGGGGCATATAGGGAGTTACATGTCCGGGCTTTCTTAATCAATTTCCATTTAACCGTAGGTGTTTTATTCTTTTCTTTTAGACTCCAAAAGTATTTGGATAATGAAGTCATATACTTATAGTTACTGTTATTAAAAGATTGCATATGACCCCGCCAACGTTCCTTGAATGGTCTCATGGTGCTACCATTGTAAAATCTCTTTATATTTGTATTTTCTAGTGTTGATATTGTACTAAGATAAACTACGGAACTAGTCAAACAATTATTTTTTAGTGGACAATTATTTGGATTCCTACAATTACATACTTTATTATTCGTGTCATTATACTTATTGCAACCTGTTGGGTTACCAAGTTTCTGATACTTGTTAAAGATACCTGTTAAAGATACTTGTTAAAGATACTTGTTAAAGACTCTGTTGTTTTTTTTTAATTATTTTCTCTAGGTTATCTGCACAACTATAGCTTAACTTAAGAGTATTAGGATTAAATATTTTCTAAGTGGGTTAGTTTCAGAGATGGGGAAATATTTGTTGATGAGGTTTAGAAATATACGCCCCAATTTAGTTTTAATCATCATTTTAAAAGGGGGAGTAAACCATATGATCTTTCTAGATATTCTTTTCTTATTATGGTTGCTATTAACAAGGCTTTTATATCGAATTGTGGTCTCTTTGTATCCACTGTTTTTGACTGCAGAATTGTAAAAATCCCGATGTTTATTAAAAACACCTTTTTTCGAATAGTTATTACTAATCCTAAATCCAATGGAGGAGGGTATGTGTTTGATGACTGAAGTGGGTGGTTGGAATTTGGATACACGTATATTGGGTTGGAATTAATCTTCACATATGGTTGGAAAGTGTTGCTGGCAAGATCCAGGGTAACGTCTAGAAAATCTACTTGTTTAACATTAGTTGTAACTATTGTCCTAAGACCCAAATCCTTAAATACCTTATGAATCATTTTCCTAATACGGTCTACCTTAATTTTAGTGTAGTTTTTAACAACTAATAATCCATCATCCCTATACAATCCTACACTATCAGAATCTAGACAATCACAGGCACTTAATTTGTACAAAAGAAATAACCCGGTCAGGTCAGAAGCTTCTACAGAATCCAAAGAACCCATTGAAATGTCAAAATTTTCGTTACAAGCCTTTTTGATCCACTGTTCTTGTAGACTAGAACAGAATTTCGGCATTTCATGATAATAACCACTTCACTCTTAGAAATACTGGAGTATTCCCGAGCGAAATCCAAGGCCAAAATGAATAGATTTTTCGATATAGATGGATAACAATCGGTAATATCGATCTGTATGAAAGTACAGCTGTCCTTATATCGGATGTTGGTAAACCAGTTGATAACATCAGCTATATCTATCCACTGTAGTAGTCTAAGGGAGTTTTTTCTGGAGTAGTTGGTTCTTTCCAAGATATTCTTACTGATCCTGCCGATTTCTGGTCTAGTAGGGTTTATAAGCCTAGTAGATGGCTTAGATCTGTATTCGGGTTTATGATCTTTTAACAAGACATATGCTTCCTTAGTTTGTAGTTTACTGACCTGATCACTGATCTGTAGTTTATCAGTAATTGATTTACTGATACAGTTAATCTTAACTATTTTTTTGAAATTATTAGTATCAATGTTTTTGTAACTACTATTTAGACTATTCTTAAATAATTTGTCATAATTCTTAGGGGATAACGTATAAAAGTTAGCCGTCTTATCTGATTTAACATAAATGTCACCGGATTTATTGATGTCCTTGACAATAACATCAATATTTTTCGGAAAGTGTTTTTGAATTTATAGAAGGTTAATGCCTTGATCCAAAAGGTCATTTTCAAAACCCGATACTTCCTTGATAATGGGTGCTGTTTTCAAACTTCTAAAAGCATAATTTCCGTGTTCACATAATTGTTCCTTATTTTGAAGAAAGAAGTAAGCTTTCCATCTCATTCTTCTCATAAGGTTTTCAGTTTGCTGAGTTAAATGGACGAAATAATCCCTTTTGTTCGTGGTGGGAATGTTCTTAAGTGATAATTCGAAATTGATTCTATCCATATTATAAGAATATAATAGACAGTGCTCGACAGTAATAGGAGCTAATATCCAAGTATAGGATTGGTATATACGGAATAAATTCCAATAACCAGCAATTATTATTCTTAAAAGAGTGCTCAATAGAGAGTAGAGCAGATATAATTATTTATTTAAATATTATAACATAAATGTTATAAAATCACTACAAAAATAGCCATTTTGTTTCAACACCTCCGGTGTCTTATCAAGTGATGATGTTGAATGTAGAATAAATGGTTTTAAAAGTTTCAAATTAATTAACGATCCTTCGCTAGGAGTAAACGCTGTTATATAAGCTAGAATGACCAATCAAAATACAAGTATATGAGAATTCGAAGAATTTGACAACGAAGCAAGGTTATAGATATTAAAAGCTTAAAAGTTGGGGTTGTAGTAAAATAGAATATGTCCTAACTAATAAGTATTAAATTATATGATAAAATTTGGAATTAAAATTAGAAGTAAAAAATTACCCATTTAGAAATCTAAATCTAATCTCTATTAAGTTTAAAATTATAGAATTACTGAGGAGAAAATAAAAAAAACATATGTATTTTCTATAAATAAATAAATAGATAAATAACATATGTATATATAAATAAATAAATAACATATGTATATATAAATAAATAACATATGTATATATACATAAATAAATAACATATGTATTTTTAATTTCTCCTCAGTAATTCTATAATTTTAAACTGAATATAGATTACATTTAGATTTCTAAATGTGTAATTTTTTACTTTTAATTTTAATTTCAAATTTTATCATATAATTTAATAGTTATTAGTTAGGACATATTCTGTTTACTACAACCCCAACTTTAAAGCTTTTAATATCTATGATAACCTTGCTTCGTTGTCAAATCTTTTGAATTCTCATATACTTGTATTTTGATTGGTCATTCTAGCTCATGTAACAGCGTTTACCCCTAGAGATAGATTGTTAATTAATTTGAACCTTTTTAAAACCATTTATTCTACATTCAACATCATCACTTGATAAGACACCGGAGGTGTTGAAACAAAATGGCTATTTTTTTAGTTATTTTATAACATATTTATGTTATTATTTTTAAATAAATAATTTTATCTGCCCTACTCTGTATTGAGCACTCTTTTAAGAATAATAATTTTGCTTATTGGAATTTATTCCGTATATAGCAATCCTATACATATATATATATATATATATATATATATATATATATATATATATATATATATATATATATATATATATATATATATGTGTGTGTGTGTGTGTGTGTGTGTGTATTTGTGTATGGTGTCAATCCTTCTTTCATGCAAGTTTCAATAATATGACAAAATAGGTGCTTTCATTTTTTTTATATAATTTCTGATATGATATAATTTATCTACGTAAAGAAAAAAATATTTTATCTTATGATAAAATATATAAAAACCTTAAGCAACGCACCTTGTCTGTCACATTCAATTAAGCTTTCATATATATACATATATATATATACACACACACATACATATATATATATATATATATATATATATATATATATATATATATATATATATATATATATATATATATATATATATATATGAGATAACATTATATATTTTTACATATAAAGAATAATAATGGAGAAACTCTATCACAACGGGTATAAACGTTTCCTTGTGACTTGATCGCAAGATCATCTACAGTAATTTTGCGCCCTGTCTCTTACGACATTCCATTATTCCTGGCAGATCATGTATTGTCAGACTGTGGGATATCTCCTAACAAAAGTGAAGGAATTAAAAAGACTCCAAATGTATTTAGGTAGATAAAAAAATCTAAAAATTTGGAAAATCACCAGGACCCTTCGCTTGTGCGTAGTTGGTGTGTGTGAAATCCTACCAACATAACAACTCTATTTCGATGAAGTCCTGAAAAGTGAAACCCGTCGCAATTAAACTTTTCCCCCTTTGTCATATATTTCCCCAACACACACACACACACACACACACACACACACACACACACATATATATATATATATATATATATATATATATATATATATATATATATATATCCTTTCAAGTTCATAGATAAATTTCTTGACGTTTGTACAAAAGCGATTAAGAAGTAGTAATTATTTTTATAGTTTTTTTAATTTCCATATCGTCCATGGTCATCTTCAGGGATGGATTGCTAAGAAAGAGAATTAATGCATTTGACAGTTATAAATACGTATGAACGCGCTCGATTAATTCAAAAATGTTTTACCGTTAAGTAAATGAGGCAACTTAATTTTTATTGTAAAATTCTTTATTAAAAATGTTAATTACATCATGGATAACATTTGTTTCATTTTCAAGGGGTTTTTTTCTGGTGATTAATCACACTGACATTTCTTAATTTAAACGCTACAGACGACAGGATTCCTGAAGAGTGTGCCGTTCAAAAATCAGTATTCGATCACAGCAATCTTTGCCAAAACAACGGTCGAAGCATTTTGTTGATTTCGATTGATTTCTCGAACATTACGCAAACATTCATTGTTTACATTCTTTCACCATATTAAAGACCCACCCAATTTTACAAAACTTTAGGTGATCTTTTTTTTATATTAAATATTACAGGATACATTAACTGGATCAACCTTGCAACCTACTGGTCAAGACAATGATTACCAAAATACAACGGTTAGTTGGTTGGTCAGCTGTTGTATTCTGCTAAACTTGCATGTCATTCAGTGTACTAACTGGTGTGTCTGATTATATCTGGTCTTCCTATGAAATTTTCAGCCAACTCTGAAAGGGTTACAAAAAGAGAAATATTAAGATATCTAGTCGCACCGTGATTTCTGGGTGAGTCAAGTCAGCAAGAAATGAATCTTATCGGTCAGCCTATCCCTTCCGCTTCGTAGCATTTCTGATCCTATTAAAATCGTCGTCGTCGGCATGCGTCCGTCTCGGGAGACGATGGAGTAGCGCTGTAGGTGGTAGGTGATGGAGTTACATCGCCTCTGGTGACTGTGTAGTCCCAGTCTGGAACGCCACTGGAGTGTCCTCTCCAGTGCACTACGAACTTGGGCGGGATGTATGGAGAGCTAGGGCTTCCTGGTCGTCTAGTTCCCCCTCTCGGCCTTACTAGCAGAGTCCAAAGGAAAGGATAAATCAATACAGTTTGGTACCAGCGCGGCTGCACGAGTTGCCGGAAGGTAGCACAGAGTGCCGTCCATCCGCCTTAGGGGCTCCACTCCGGATTTGTGTAGGGTTTACTCCTTAGCATGTTCTTCTCCCAAAGATTTCCAAAAGGCTGTGGAGCTAATTAACCCATAGCTGGGATTTGTTTCATGGGCACCAGGGCGTGTCCACGCACCAGTGGGCCTGCATGCAGCATGTTAAGGAGGCCAAACTCCTCCACCGTCCCATATTAAAATACAATGAGAAAAAAAGGTATCAATCGACCCTTACGATTATGGTATGGAGTCGCCGTTGCAGTAAGTTAATCCAGAGCCGACACGACGATCAACATAAAATTTATCCAATGCATGACTCAAGTGCCACTACACGTACAGGGTTATTGAATACGATTCATGATAGGAATTTAAAGATTATATTAGGAAGCGAATATTCTGATGATATAAACGATAGGTAGCGATTGGCCCTTGACATAAAGATGTTAAACATGGTGTTTTCAGAAAAGCATCCACGTAGAAGTCTGTTCTACAGAATAACAGTTATCGGGGAAAAACAGTATGAGTGGAACTTTCTTCTTTCAAATGGAATGGGGAGGTAACGGCATAAAGACAGAAATGGAACAGACAGGAAATGTAGATGACATAGCATAGCGAGACTTAGGAATGAAAGGAAAGAACAGGTGGACCTCTAGAACGGAAAATGATTAATCCTCTACAAGCCACCTTAAATTATTTTTCTTCTTTTGAAGCTTGAGTATCAGAATTGGGCAGCTGCAGTTTAGACGTTTAATCGTTCAATGTAAAAAAAAAAAATCAAACTCCATCCGATGATGATGATGCTAGATATGATTTTGAGGTATTAAATGGTACATACCAGGTTTTCTCACATTTAGCTGTGATTCTTCTTTATTTTTCTTTGTTTTTTTTTGGTTTGTTTTGTTGATTTTTTAAGCAACTCACGCCAAGTAATGCGATAATGCCACTAAGATGCTAGGAGATACTCGGAGTGTAAAAAAATGAAAAGATCTTAGAAAGAACCGGAAATATAATTTTAAACATGAAACAAGGGATAACTCTCTACTCCTGTACAAAAGAACACTGGAGGGATGTTTGAATCAGAAAGTACAGGCTCTTGTATATTTCTTCAGAGAGTCTTCTGTAAACTGTGTTACCATCAAAGTCTGTGTTTACTAATAGTCTGAGAAGATTCCTCTTCAATCGTTCAAAAAAACAGAAAGACAGTAGGAGCGAATAATAAGCCTTGGGTAACGCATACATTGATTATATGAGGTTCAAAAGACGTTTCATTATTAATGACTTTCTTGGATGTAGCTTAAATAAATAAATACTTGATATCTGCATAAAACCTGCCATAAGTGGGGAATTTGTCTAGCAACAACCTATGCAATTACTTGTCCGGAGGTGGTTGTTTGATCTTTAGATCTAGGTTTCGCTTTGCTAGGCCAGCGAAGTAGATTCATCTCTATTTTCCACTCTATTCAATGTATACCATTACCTCTGTATTCCCTTTTTAAGGAAGATGTTCCACTTTGCTTTTTCCTGATAACTGCAGTCTCCCACGTGAATGCTATTCTGTACACCCTACGCTTAACATTTTCAAGTCCAGGATCAATTGCTTTATATCCTTCTTATCATCGCTTCATTCTAAATTCTTTTAATTCTCATCACACAACTTTTTCAGTAACCCTCTACCTGTAGTGGCTCTTGAGTCATGTATTGGTTGAACTCTATATTGCTTGTCATGTAATTTCTTCTGGCCCCGACTCCACAGCATACATTTAAACAAAGACGGACAATTTTATTTTAAACTTGTTTATTTTATGAGAAGTAGCGCCAGAATCATTTCTTAAAGGAAGGGTGACGGTGAAGACGGCCGACAGGACGCATGTCAAACATTTTGTTCAAAATTTCGTGCTGACTTGACGCACTGAGAAATCTGGGTGCGGTGAGGCATCTTGATATTTCTCATTCTTTACCCCACCAGTTTTTTTCGCGCCTTTTTCTTTTTTCTTTACAAGAGCCGGATGAAAGGTAATCCATAGGCTATGAGGATATTGGTAAGGTTCTGATCTTTAAACGCCGCTACACACTCAATAATCGCAAATATGGCTGATATACTGAATATACGTTTAAGCAAGATCAAATGTTTCCAACCCGCACCGACAGAATGCATTTAACAACCTGACAGGTTTGAACTCAATGAACCAAGGGAAAAGCAAAAAGAAAAAGAAAATTATAAAAATCGAACATTTTTTTCGGTTCTAATTTATTTCTCAAGAGCTCATTTGAATGCAACATTTTCTCAGAACAATTAATTTTGAGGATCAAGAAAGACAAGATGTGAATTTTTCATTGAAGACCCGTTGTCAGTGTCTGACAAAGAGACTTCAATGAAAAATTCAAAATCGGTTTAAATATTCATTTATCCACGAGGGAAATTACATAGAAAGGCGTAAAAATTCACATGAAAGACTGCAAGATTTCTCGAATTTAGAGCATCCATAATTATTTTCATGTTGGAAATTGAGAAAACACTTTCTCGGTATTCTTTTTGATGCTTCCAAGATAATGTTTACTAATACTTTTTTTTATGTTTTCCAATGTTCAACCTTCTGAAACTTGCTTGCCTTCCATTATTTAACTCAATCTATATCGAAGAAATACAACAAAACATTGTGACTTGGAAGTGAAATAAATTTTCAACATTTGTTTTAACATTATAGACATTACCTATTTTCTTTTTCCAAAACTGTGTATTTGAAGCTTTTCATTTGTTTCTTTTTACTAAGTAGATTATCTTAGCAACAAACTGACAGGGGTTGAAATTTTCACAGTATTTACTATTCATGAAGGTATCGCTTACATTGTTGGTTGAGATTTATAAATTCTACGTTTAGTTCAATTCCACAAACCAATCGATGAAATTTGACTACACTGATTTGTTTGGGAAAATACTTTGGCGAAAAAACACTAGTTCGTGCTTTAATAATTTCTTTCATTTAATTTTATAGGGGTTCATGGTAAATAATATTTTTTAAGAAAATTTGTTTTTTCTGTTTAAGAGCGAAAAATAAATTCTTCGAATTTCTTACACTTGAGCATGCAACATATAACTGATCATTCGTAAATATTCATTCCTGGAGCCAAATTCGAACTTCCTGGAGCATTTGACCATGTGATTTATTTATAGTTATCGCAAATGCATAGCTAACTGGAAACTGGATTCTTGTTTATAAAAAAATAAAGAAAAGATATGCAAAAAACAATATTGCATTTTTATTAAAAAAGTTTTTGTTATTTTAATCAGTAAGTAAATAAAATTAGTGGGAAGATTTTGTATGTTAAATATTAAAAGTGATTTGTTTGAAAAAATACTTTGAAAAATACTCGTATTCGCGGTTTAATAATTTATTTCATTTAATATTTTTAGGAATTCATGTTAAAAAAATATTTTTAAGAAAAATTAGTTTTGCATTTTCTTTTTTTAACAGCGAAAAATAAATTCTTAGAATTTCTTACTCTTAAGCATGCAACATAAACTGGCCATGAGTGAACATTTCTTTCTGGAACCAAATTCCAACTTTTTGAAGCGTTTGAATTAGTGATTTATTTATAATTCTTATAAACTCAGTATGTTAAAAAAATGTTAAATTTTTCGAAAAATACATTTTGAAAAATTGTTGTACCCAAGAAAAACGTACGTTGTATCGAGTGGGCTTTTTAAACTTCTCCTAAAACTTTCGTTTCGATCGGTCAATGTATGTCTATTTTAGAGGGAGTGTCGGACGGATGAACTAACGGAAGTCACTGAAGATATATATATATATATATATATATATATATATATATATATATATATATATTTTTTTAGTTTTTAAAAATATGATTCCTTCGCTACATAAGAGTTCTCATGTTTCAAAAGCGAGAGCGGAGACCCCTAACATAATTTGTGAAGTTATGTAGAGTTAAGGTGTCTGGACCCGCTTCCTTGTCAAGCGAGAATTTGGAAATAAGCTATCTTTTGGTTAGCAAGTGTTTATAAGTGCGGTATCATTGGAACATTAGTTGCTATTGAAACGGCTAGTTTCGGCCGTTGAAGTTAGGTGGTTTAAAGAGCTAAGAATTAAGAATTAATTTTTATCTACAGACCAGTCCCCTTCCAAAAATGCGTATCAAGTTACAATGGGGATTCTATGTCAAGAGTGGTCTTAGCTTAGGCCGGTCAGACGGCGTCTTTTTTTATGGCGTTGCCTCGAATCGTTGAGTGACTAGTAGTTTATATTTCATTATTATCTATTTGATCTGTTTATTTATTTGTTTATTTACATGGCTTTTTTTATCAAAGGGTTTTTATCAATAATTATTGGGCTGAGTTTTTAAGGCTTTTAAACTATGGACTTAATTTGTTTAAATCTATTTATTAATTATTTAATGCGAAAATCATTTGATGACGGCAGAAAACCGTTAACTCATGTCTATGGTTTAGTAACTTTTCACTATTTAGAAATCTAATGATGTGCAGTTTTTCATGTAGGCAAAGAGGGCATGGGTCATCCTAGGTTTTACACGTTCTAGTTCTATTTATTATAAATGTAAAAGTAAAATGGAAAATAATAAATATATATATATAAAGAGATAGATAGATAGATAGATAGATAGATAGATAGATAGATAGATAGATATCCATACCTCTTAGTTGCTATTGTTCTCACGTCTACCGTGATCCGGGTAGGTAACTCTTACTGTCCTATCTATGGGCAAATAATAAATTCCAAAAGCAAAAACATAACACTATTTATATAACGTATAAAAATACATTTTTTATTATAGAATTACCAGCAATATATTTTTATATGAAGTTACCAACAGTATACATTTATGGCAACATTACCAACATACATTTTAAAACAAAATTCATTTATAGCAGAATGGCCAACACTACATTTTATACGCATTCAGAATATTTAGATTTCGGCATTAAATAACCCATAGACGTTGATATACAGCTAACCAACCAACTAATGTTCACCCTATACAAGGCCCAAGAGTCACTTACAGTATAGTGTTACTGAAAGAGTTTGTTGTGTGAGTTGCTAAGAGTAAGAGATAAGAGCGCACTATATGAAGAGATGTGCGAAAGATAATGAAGACTGTAATGATCGCAAAAGATTCCTCTTGTAAGTCGATTCCCAAAGAAGCGATTTGTGTAAAGAGGCCGTTCGAGTAGAACTAATGTTATACGAAGGGAATGAGTGACGTTCGCTTCTGGACGCGGCGTTGCGATTTTTCCCTCTTTGGCTTAAAGTTTTTGGAAGGAATATGGATCGACTGAATACTATCCATCGCAAAAGCCATAAAGTAGGGATACGCTTGCAATAATTAAGCTCTGAATAAAGGGTTCAATGAGGGAAAATAATCCATCACCCTCAAGGCTGCCTAGTAGCTTTTGTACTCTATCGTGACTGGAGAATTGAAGCCATACATGTCCAGCTAAGTTATACCAGAAATACTCGGTTTTCTACCTGATCTAGCTTTGATGTACATAACATTTAACTGACTGAACAAAGTATTTTATTATACATATAAAATATATAAAGCGAGTAGTTATGTCTTCTTACTTAAAATTTCTTCATCATAATTCTTAACTAAATAATTAAATAAAACTCCTTGTTTGTTCCAATAATATAAAACAATATTTACTTTATTCGGACTATTGTCCTCATCTTTGTCGCCATATTTATTACAACGTTTCGGCCGTTGTACGCTCCGGCCTTCTTCAGGTGGTTGGAATGTCGAACTGAACCCTTTATTTCGCTCACTTGGGTAGACTGTTCTAGTTCCACGTGCCATGTTTAATGGATATCAGTTATCTCCTGTTATTCCCCTCTTATTGAACTCACACTCTTTGGGTCCTACCACTGGATTTAACTAACGACTTCATCCACTGTGCCAGGTGTCCTTAAATCAATAGAGAACTTGGAGAGGGGAATTAACAGGAGATATCTGATAACTTACATCCATTAGACATGGCACGTGGAACTAGAACAGTCTACCCCAGTGAGCGAAATAAAGGATTCTGTTCGACATTCCAACCACCTGAAGAAGGCCGGAGCGCCTAAGAGCCGAAACGTTGTAATAAATATGGCGACAAAGATGAAAACAATAGTTCGAATAATGTAAATAATGTACATAATAACTCATCTCAGAAATATACATGAATATTAAACAAGTTTAGATATTCTCTTGAAGATCTTTATATATCTAAGATTAACAACTTTAGCAAAATATTCCAATAATTATCATAAGTATAAATGTCATTATTTACAGAAGTAAGAGGGTACAAATGAAAAAGAAATTAACAACGTTTCATTTCACAGAAGCCGACATTAAGTACATAGCTGTTATCGCCTCTTCTATTCATCTTTTCTTTCTGCCTTTTTTATTTACTAGAGTTCACTCATTACTCGGTCCATAGGTCAATCGAGTTAGATGATGCGAGTGTTGTTAGAGATGGCGACGGACGAGGTCAGAAGTGCATTTTATGAGGAGGCCTGGGATATATATCGGTTGAACTCTCTTTTGGAAGAAGTCAAAATTTTGGTGATCAGGTGAGCATCCTCTCGGGAGTCTCTTCCAAAGTGTATTAATTCTGGGAAAGAAGCTGTGCGAGTGGAACTTATTCCTTATCAAAGGAGCTCGAAGGGAATGGCGACGATTTACCACCCTGAACGCGGTATGGCGTGTTCCCACAGTGAACGGCTCAGCTCATTGGTTTAATGAATGTAGCGAGAGACTAGTAACTATTTGCCTGTAGGATATGAGTCGCCGGCCGTATAATGGCTTTTGAACTCTGCCGAGTCTGGACTGAGCAGCACAGGCTTACATATGACAGCAATACTCCAATCTAGGTTTGGTCAGAAACTTGTAAAAAATAGAGCATGTGCTTAGGAGTTTGCTATTTTCTAACGTGACATAAGGTACTGATGGTTTTTCAAGCATTTTTAGCGATGGCACCAATATACGAGTTCCATCTAAAGTCTGAATAGAACTATAGACCCAATAGACGTTCTTTGAGAGTAAGAAGGTTCATCAGGATATGAGCAATCTGTTCCGTAGTCTTTCTCCCATTCACCAGTAAGATTTAGGTCAGTGGAGAGGAGATCTTCGAAGCACTGATCATCCAAATATGTCGACGTTCACCCATACCCCGTCGTATCCTTTGCATGTATATTTACAATGACCTGAGACTGCTCTTAGGCAGATCCTTAATATGAAGCAAAAAGAGGGTATGATCTAGGACAAAGACATGGAGCTCGCCAGCATTGCTCTCATCGACCTCAGAGGAGTGGCCATTAGCAACTTATTTTGGTCTTTCTTTCTTTCTTTTATTCATTTTTCTTTATTTTATTCATTCATTCATTATTTCTTTCATTCTTTCTTTCTTTTACTAAAACAGCGTCTCTGATAGATCCCTTCCCGTCCGTCTTTCCTTACAGTTGAAAAGGAACCGTCATTTACTCATCTGATATAATCGCATGGCGAAAGGCATGTGTTAACTAAGTTACGAAATAAAGGTTAAAAAAGCAAAATTATAATGTAATTTGAAGTGAACTGACATAATGCAATCTTCTGTCTTTTAATGTGTGTATTACTTCCTAATCACCGAGGAAAACATTCTCCCTCGTGTAAATGCGTTTCTAGAATAGATTTAATTAGAATTCTTTCTAGCATAACATTATTTTCTCTTCTGTCAGCAAATTACGACGTAGATTCGGCTTCCCAGCAATGGGTGGCAGCCAGTGTGTTGCAAGAAATGCTACGAATTCAAAACTGTTCGTAAGACATCAGTTTTTCCATTGTTTTTCCCAATATTTCAAGAAAATTCACAGAAAACAAAGAAAAACATCCTATGGAGAGGTAAATATCAGCGTAGAATGAGCTCTCTAGACATGTTTAGCAACCAGTTTGAATGAAGAAAAACTTTGAATTCAGACACGTGCAGTGTTTAACAGGAATCACTGTCCTACCAAATCATGACAATTTACAGATCAAAAGGAGTGTGTGGAGAGCGATGATCTCCTAAGATCTGAAGCGACGTAACATTAAAACAATCCTATTATTATTGCTTGCATTTATAACCGACAATTGAGAAAATATCTTTTTTCGTAATGTTCAATGAATTTTATATTAAAATCGTTTCCGTCATGAAACCATATTACGTGTACACTGCCGATTTGCTGCCAACTTTTGGTGTCTATCAATTATTAGCGATGTATAGATACGAATGATGCGTAATTAATAGTCGACATATGAATTATTGAAGTGTTATATCATAACTACAGTTGGTTCTTCAAAACGATTAATCCGGTAGGGTTTGGTTTGTTTAAGGCCATATCATCTCCTCATGTGTCATCTAATGAATACTGACATTTTATTTTCTTGTGAGTTTTTGTAATTTTCTTTTAAAAAATTATCCTGCTGGGAATTTTTCATTACTATGAAAACGTATTTCTGATAATTGTTTCCAATGTATTTTTGTATTTTCATGTTTTGACCACATTTGGTTGATCACTATTTTACTATAGCTGGGACCCTAACGGGTGCTAGCACCCTGGGTCAGGGTGGACCTGGCAACCACAGTAAGTAAGAAATGGTTCCATGCTCCCCAAAACCTCTTGAAGAGAGTCCTTGATGCCGGGTGTAGTTCATTGCCATATCAAGTACGAAAACGGAAGGCGTGTGGATCTCAACAATCCGGATTACAGCATCGTTATGTCAGTAATGCATTTTAAAATCTTCCCTGTTGATTGATTGGTTCGTTATTTACGGTTTAACAAAAAATTGTAGGTTAGTTGAAACCAGAAAATATTTTAAAATTATGAGAATTCTTTGGCAATAATAATGATTTAATGTTAAAGCATTACTAATTAACCCTTATCTGGGGGAATAAAGTATTTGTGCGCAAGTGAATATAACGAAACCAATTGAAATTGGAAATCGTTTCTCTAATTAACAATTCCGAGTTATTATCCATTACACCCCCCACCACATCCAAGCTTAGAGAACCTATTATTCCAAGTGGTCACCCATCTAGATACTCTCAGGCTTGATGTTGCTTATCGGTAATCATTCAGGAATTGGTGTTTTACTGCAACATGGCCGTTAGCTTTAATTCTAGCCGAGTGATAATAAATAGTTTACGATGCATTTAAAAAAAAACTGGGTGAAATGTTCCTATTTATTAAAATAATACGTGATAAGTTTATTTTATATACATGACATGCCCGTTTTTTAAGTAATGCTCACTTTTCCTGATTGTAACGAAAATATTTTTTCTCGACTTCAATATATTTCTCGAGAAGAATCATATTCATATTATAAATAGTTAGCAATTTGTTTAGATTGCAATTGAATTGTTTCTAAGATAAAAAATGCACAATATTCAGATTGATCCAGCTGTTGGATTAACTTTCCTTACTTTTTTTTAACTAGTATCTACCGTGCTTGGCCGGTTATGTGGCCCATGATACCCACTGATTGACGCAATAATCACTACAGGGAGGAGTTTTGAAGTCGATGCCATGGAGAGAGGATACTTTCCGTCACGATGGAAAAACACAGCCATTTACAAAATGACCAGCTAGATTAATGAGTTAAAATAGTAGATTATTTACTAACATTTAACCAGCTAGATTAATGAGTTAAAATAGTAGATTATTTACTAACATTTGTGAGACATGTATGTGTTCTTTACCTTAGATAATAATGCTTGGTTAACTAGCTGTACATGCAGAGGTTACTACTGATGCTGACCATATTTTTTGAATCATTTCAATCAAGACGATACTGTCACCAAAACGCAAGGGAAGACTCAGATTGAAACTGAGGAACGAGAAGCCGCAACTCCCGCAAACTGAATTTGCTTGGCGTGTCCGTTCTTGTTGAAAGATTGCGATCGCCATTAAAAGTGAAATGGATTCCTCCGAAATTCCTATCTCGCCTGCAGGCGTACAATGAAAAAAAAACTTAGAATTCAAACCAGTTTGAATTTATAAAATAGGAAGTCTCGTGGGAACGAGAATTCAGTCTCGTATGCAAATATTAGTCCACCAGACGTAGGCATAAATAGCGTGTCTTTGAGGGGGGTGGGAGAAAACTTTGGTTGGCGTTACGTCATGCAGACGAACGAAAACGGGAGAAGAAGGAAGAGGTATGTTGCTTGAAAGCAAGCACCTTAATGAATTTCAGTCATCGCAAACGACTGGCGAAGTAAATTAACCACAGAAACACAATTTGAAAACGTTAGTGAGGCAATAAGATAATAACAGAACAAAATTCAGGAAGACAGATATTGGCGATTGACGTTGCATTTATTTATTTATTTTCAGATCGTAGGTGGAAGAAAATCAAAAAAACAGGAAGGGTGTTCTACAGGCGAGACGTGCGATAAAAGAAACTATTAACATAGAACTTACAGTTACATCTAGCTAGTTCAACAGTAAAACGATGAAAACTTATTGGATATCTCGTACTGCGATTAAATTCATGCGGTCGGTATACCAAGGCGGAAAGCTAATTTGAAGAATTGCCACAAAAATATTTATAGAAAAGATAGGGATGCCAGATAAGTACCGATAACTTTACAGGGCCTTCAATAAATTTTGTCGACAATCTTAAGACATATAGATGGAGCACCTGACCAGATATTGCAGCAATATTCAATGCTCTGAAGAATGGTAGATTTATAAACTTGAAATATGTTTTATGGCTAGAGAAACATTCTGACACGAAAACACTTAATACATTTTCCTTTACACTAGCAATTGCTTCAATATAATCATTCACATACATGTCAGTGGAAAACGTGTCACCAAGAGAACGCAGTATTTTGTTCAGCTGGAGGTCGGCATAAGCCAATGTGAGTCAGGGTAAAAAAAAAACTTCCCGAAGATGTTTCGTTTGCATAGCGTTAAAATTGACAAGCCATTGCTTACCCCAGTTAACAACTGATTGGAGATCATTTTCGAGATCAGCTGTCAAATGATTTACATTATCGGACATTTCCGGAAAATTGACAAGCCATTGCTTGCCCCAGTTAACAACTGATTGGAGATCATTTTGGAGATCAGCGGTCAACTGATTTACATTATCGGACATTCCGGAAAATTAACAAGCCATTGCTTACCCCAGTTAACAACTGATTGGAGATCCGTTCCGAGATCAGAGGTCAACTGATTTACATTATCAGACATTCCGGAAAATTAACAAGCCATTGCTTACCCCATTAAACAACTGATTGGAGATCCGTTCCGAGATCAGAGGTCAACTGATTTACATTATCAGACATTCCGGAAAATTGACAAGCCATTGCCTACCCCAGTTAACAACTGATTGGAGATCCTTTTCTAGATCAGCCGTCAACTGATTTACATTATCAGACATTTCCGGAAAATTGACAAGCCATTGCTTACCCCAGTTAACAACTGATTGGACATTCCGGACTTACTATTAAGATAAGAGAAAATAGTTGTATCATGAGTATAAATACCGAATTGGGAAACGAATTTGATAAACTCCAACTGTATTTCACTATGAAAGCTTTGACCCAAATTTCAAAGTATATAAATTGAATAATCCCATTCCCCTATAACTTCCTTTATAGAAACTATTTCACTTATTGACTATTGTGGCATGTGGGGACTTCCTTACTTTGCTCGATTCAGCAGGAGCAGCAACGGAAATAATCAACAGGAATTCCCAGAGATCATAAAAGACTTGACCGAGCACTATTCGACCTTTTTTCTCATTTTTCCATTTCAGCGGCCTCTTCCTCACGGCTACCTCTCTTTTTCAGCTTCCCTTTCAACGGCCTCTACATTCAAGGTCCGTTCTTTTCCACTTTTCCTTTGAAGTGTTTGCAAGATTTAAGACTAGCTAGGAGGCCGACACACAACCCATGCTGCAGAAGACGTTGCCTTTCCTGGCAGCTTGACTCGGATTTCAGGTTCTTCCCTGGGAGAAATCTTCTTTTGAGACACCTAACAAAGGAAAACTACACACAACAGTTGCTCCAGAAGACGAGGCCTGTAATAGTAGTTTCGCAATCAGATTTCTCGCCCATCCCTAGGTAAATAGCGGGTAAATTTGTCTCAACAAAAAGAATTACTCAATTGCTATTTTGTACTCATTTGCAACCGGAAATAAAAGCTGTTGAACAGTTATTTAAATCTTTGGTTTTCTATTCATTCCATTCTCAAATTGCCGAGCAGAAACACATACACTACATGAAAAGTTACTTAACACTTTCGCCAAAGTAATTCAATCTAATCTATCGCTTTGTTGTGGATTCCAGGATGAAATACGGTAGCAAATAATAAAAAACGCGAAGAATTAATATAGGAAATAAATGTATTAACGTAATAATACAAACTGGTAATACAGGTTAGTTCCAAGAATGCGGGGTTAGTAGACAAATATATATAAAGTCTTTTGTATCGACGTATCGCTGTATCACTTCTTACTGAGTCTAAGCGCTTGTTACTGTGACTCTTGCCGCTACATTATTCTACCGACCGACTCGACTCGACTACTACTTCTGACCAACTGTCGGGTATTCACTGGTAGTAGTATATGTATACCCTGGGTGAGTCCATTTGTGTAAAAAGGGGAGACCACTCAACACGCATAGAGAAGGTTTTCAGAATAAATGAATAGAACATAAATGAATGTATAACATTTATTTGGATACATTTTTGTACTAATCTTATATTTCCTAGGGGCCAGTTACGAGCAGATGTTTGGGATTTTCCCACACAGTATATCATCGAATGACTTTGTTATTGTTGTAGTGACTTCTCTCTAATGAGTCTATTGTGGACTCTTCCACTTACTCTAAATTTAGTAGGAAAGTAAGCCTCGGGGGTACAGTGATATAGCCTGTTCGTGACTCTCGAATTATCTGCCTTGAGCAGACAGGAACCTGGCCGAGGCTTTGCCGAAGGGCAAAGATTCGTCCGGGGAGGTAGACGGGCTCTGAACAGTTTATGCGGGTTCAAAGGGAATATTTTTGTCCAAGTCTACGAGCTCGGAGAACCCACGGTAAACTCGACCTTGTGCCGCATACATCCATCGTGGGGGGGAAGCTATTAAATATTAACAGTGCCATAGCCTGTTCAACTGTCAAACTCTCTGCCTTGGCAGAGGGGAACCCGGAGGAGGCTTTGCTGAAGAGCAAAGTTTCGCTCGGGTAGGTAGACAGACCATGAGCCCGATTATGCGGGTTCTACGGGAATATTTTGGCCGAGCCTACGGGCTCGGGAAACCCAGGGTATACTCGGCCTTGTGTCACAGGCATCCCTCGTGGGAGGAGCTGTTAAATATTAAGTGAAATAGACTGAACGCTGGCGAAACGACACACCCAAGTTGTGTAACACACTTCTGTTGTATTTACTGTTCAATACACGATTTTACTGCAACCTCTTGTTATTTCTTAACCATTTATTTGGTGACAACAGTGTGAGACTACCCACCTCTGCAACACGTTGCACAAAGATATAGAGCCCACGTCGTAGAATTTCTGTGCGGTGGATCGAGCGAGAGGTAGGCTCACAGGCAAAAGAAAAACACAACTACAAACTTGGGTAGGACGAAAAGAGGAGGGAGGGCGTGTGACCTTTTTGTGGACGACCAACTCCGGGCTGACTCTCGGCTGGCAAGAAAAAATATATCCTAACTAACAATGTCCGGCTGCTAATGGGTCGCTCTTCGATGTTACGTGCTCCGGCCTAAATCAACCTTCCTCAAACCTAAACTAATCTAACTACCCTCGTGGCCCAAAGCGCTGCCGTATATATGGAGAATCCTCTTTCATCATTTCCGGACAAGGGACACCCACGAATAAACCCATAACTTTTTCATGACCATTTCTCTCTTTGAAGAAAGTGGACATAAAAATATTTCTTAGCCTAGCTGACTCCGATTCAGGGACATTAAATTCAAACCCTTTTAAGTTTTGACCAGAGCCGGTCTTTTTCCTATCGTCGTATTCTGACAAGTACTTAACACTTATCTACCCTTTTCACCATATGTCCAAAACATGTTTTTATCTAGATTCCTAATCTAATCATTTGGTCTTGAAGTTTGATGCCCAGGTCAAATCTAACTAATCTTCTCGCACATATGTGTGCGCGCGCACGCACACACAGATGTGGGGGTGTATATATACACACACACAGATGTGCGGGCACACACACACACGCGTGCGCATATATCCAACTCATAGTGTCACACACCTCCCCCAATCATCTTTGTCATTTATTTCATAAATTACACAAAGAATTCAACAACAATGAGACACTATGCATCTCCCCCTGCACATTATGACCCTGCTCGGGCGTCCCCGAAGAGAATACAATAATGTACAGGTCACAAAAACAAATTACCACAGAATTTACAACAATTATCGCCACTCATCATAGGTGGACAACAGGTTTCAACAATACAATATGAGACTATGTATTCTCGGCCGAGGAGAAAATAAAATAAAAATATACAACACACACAAAAAAAATATATATATACAGACAACAACAACCGAAATTACAAGAATTTCAAAGGGTTTCGGTCATCCCCTAACAAAATAAAACAACGGCATAGCCAACACTGCACTGGGGTGGTTGGGATCATCCACCCCTTACAACACTAACATACATATGAGAGAGGAAGAAAAAAAAAATTGTTGGTTTCAGTCCTTCCACTTTGCTTTCCTGCGAACAATTTTGAGGGGCTCCTGACTCATTCCTATTCCGCAATCCAGGAGGACTTTTCGATTCACCTCCAACATCATTCAATTTTTCAACATTTCGCCCCCCCCCAACAAACACAGGGGAATTTTAACCACCCCTATCCAAATATTCAGGAGTATTTTTCGGCTCATCTCCCCTTTTCCTTACGACGTGGGAACATCATAATTTCCGCAGTTCTTTCGGTGTCGTATCAGGAATAATGTTTTCTTCCACTTTGCTTTCTGTGAACAATTTTGAGGGGCTCCTGACTCATTCCTATTCCGCAATCAAGGAGGACATTTCGATTCACCTCCAACATCATTCAATTTTTCAACATTTCGCCCCCCCCCAACAAACACAGGGGAATTTTAACCACCCCTATCCAAATATTCAGGAGTATTTTTCGGCTTATCTCCCCTTTTCCTTACGACGTGGGAACATCATAATTTCTGCAGTTCTTTCGGTGTCGTAACAGGAATAATGTTTTTGGAAAGCATTGTGGAATTCACTCCTCCACCAGGGATCTTCACTACCCCCTGTACAAAACCACAAACTCTCTCCCTGTGTTTACTGGGTATGTCAACATGACTGACTTCCCATCCATCCATCACACCATCTACATACAACAACACAAAAAAAAAGAAGAGAAGAAAAAAAATGTTCACCTTCAATGGTTAAGCTTGGCGAGTTTTGCTTTTTTTTTTTTTTTTAGTCATTCATTTTTATGACGCCAAGTTGTAGCGTCTTTGTAAGTGGTGACACCACTGATCATGCAGTGTCCGATTGGTCCATAATTGGGAAAACTATACTGTCTTTTGTTTCCTTGGTCCCTGCTATCCTGACTGACATTCCATCTTGGTCACTATGTGTCTTTTCTGCCATATTTCTAATCCTACATCTTATCAATCACTGCCTTCCCCGGATTATCAATATCACTACAATTACAATTACGACTATGACACACACCTAGTGACGAAACCTCCTACCTCCGGATGCACCCTCCTTTCTGGGGCACTCCCTCCGTATGTGACCCAGCTGTCCGCACAACCAACACCCCGGTTATCTTGGGTCAGGGAGTGGCCTTCTCCAGCCCCTTTCATGGGGGTGGTCTCTCCAACGATAGCCCGAATGGCCACGCTCCCCCTGATCCCAAGCAACAGGAGGAGTCTCTGTCCACCCCGTTCTCGTATCTCTTGACCATCCCTTTTCTTCTCCCCTCCCCTGGGTGGCTGTGAGCCTATTATAGAGCCTAAGACTCTTTCCTGCTGTTGCAAACGCCTCCGCAAGTGAGGCTGGGGCCGCCCTTGCTGTGTCTTCTCTTACGAACGTATTTTCTATAGCGTCCGTGTAGTGCTCAGCTAGCTGCGCCTGCACCGCCTCCCCATCACGTTGAACAGCGTCTTTGTATGCAACCTTAGCTAATCCTAAAACTCTACTTGCTAGTTCCGAGAGAGTTTCTCCTTCCCTTTGCTTAATCTTAATTAAGGCCCTAGCAGCATCAGTCGCACTAGTATAATCACTGTACTGGTTCGTCAGCTGTTCTAAAAGGTCTCCCCAGTTACTTTCAGGATTATCATCTAAATATAATCCTATGTACTCCGATACCACCCCGTCCGAATAGTAATAAGCCAGATTCACCAACTCTGTCTGTGTAAGTTGGTAAATTCTAGCCTTTTTCTTCAGAGCTTCTACCCAGGCCGGAAACGCACAGGCTTTTCCCGTGAATATAGGGATCTTGGATCCACTTGCGGCTACCTTAAAAATAGAGCGCGATGGGACATCTATATCTATCCTATCCATATTTCTATTAAATGTCAGCCAGACACACTAGTTAGAAACAACAAGGACCAAAAAATAATAAAACAAAAGAACAAATTTTCAGCCTACCTTGCAGGGACCGGAATAGATTCCCTTTTCTGTTTCCTTTCTTTTTTTTTTCTTTTTTCCTTTTTTTTTTTTTTTTTTTTTTTTTAGTGTTTGTTTACTTGTTCATTGCAGTCGTCCTCCTAGATGTAGTAAAAATTTAAAAAAAAATAAAAATCTCCAGTACTTGAAGTGTCCGTTCTCTAGGGGGGGAAAGGAGTGTGTATCTGTCTGTGCCTCCTTTCTTGGTTCCTTTCTCTCTCTCACTCTGCGTCACTTTCTTTTTAACTGTTCCCTTTCCTCCTTTTTCCTCTGTTTTTATCTGTCTTTGTTTCGTCGTTCGTCTGTTTTTGTTTTGGTTTGGTTGTTTTGTTTTGGTTTGGTTGTTTTGTTTTTCCTAAATTTTTTTTTTTTTTTATACACACGTATCTGTGTCTATCGGATTATTGAAGTCTTCACTCATTTACACATATATACACATACACCTATGCACATATATTGAGTGTTTAATCGGACGATTCGATCTTTCCTTCCTTCTCCTTCCTCCACAAAGTCTATCGTACTAGCGCGCTACCCAAGGTCGATCCTGGTCAGCGGCACCAATGTGAGACTACCCACCTCTGCAACTCGTTGCACAAAGATATAGAGCCCACGTCGTAGAATTTCTGTGCGGTGGATCGAGCGAGAGGTAGGCTCACAGGCAAAAGAAAAACACAACTACAAACTTGGGTAGGACGAAAAGAGGAGGGAGGGCGTGTGACCTTTTTGTGGACGACCAACTCGGGGCTGACTCTCGGCTGGCAAGAAAAAATATATCCTAACTAACAATGTCCGGCTGCTAATGGGTCGCTCTTCGATGTTACGTGCTCCGGCCTAAATCAACCTTCCTCGAACCTAAACTAAGTCTAACTACCCTCGTGGCCCAAAGCGCTGCCGTATATATGGAGAATCCTCTTTCATCATTTCCGGACAAGGGACACCCACGAATAAACCCATAACTTTTTCATGACCATTTCTCTCTTTGAAGAAAGTGGACATAAAAATATTTCTTAGCCTAGCTGACTCCGATTCAGGGACATTAAATTCAAACCCTTTTAAGTTTTGACCAGAGCCGGTCTTTTTCCTATCGTCGTATTCTGACAAGTACTTAACACTTATCTACCCTTTTCACCATATGTCCAAAACATGTTTTATCTAGATTCCTAATCTAATCATTTGGTCTTGAAGTTTGATGCCCAGGTCAAATCTAACTAATCTTCTCGCACATATGTGTGCGCGCGCACGCACACACAGATGTGGGGGTGTATATATACACACACACAGATGTGCGGGCACACACACACACGCGTGCGCATATATCCAACTCATAGTGTCACAACAGTTACATCGTTCCTGTCATTATGTGTGGCACTTCACTATATATGTATATATATCCCTCATGCAAGACGCATCAGCTTTCACTAGAATTCAAGAAACCCTACTACAACGATTTTCAACCTATCTTCGACCTATTGACGCAACAGCAAAATTTGTCCAAATCGTGTAACAGCATGCGATAACTGACCATCCTACAAAATCTTTAATATCTATAAAACCACTAATTGGGTGTCAGAACTAATTTCAACTCGGAACCTCAAAAGAGTAATTTGGAATTCAAGCTTCGCGCTCCGTTTCTAATAAGCATTTCCCAAATACTTCCATTTTGTTAAAATCTAACGTTTTGAAGTTATCGATAACAAAGGTAGGTGAAGGTGAAATAAAATTCTGTACCCACCTAATTGGGTTTGTTTTTTCAGGTTTTCAGATAAGACATTTCGCCACCTTGTCACCATTTATCGTAAAAATCACTGAAAAACCCTTTGAGTTATTCAGCTAGAAAGACCACAGGTTAAAATCGTTTTGTGTCAGCCCCACTATATTTTCCCAACTGAGCAATGTTAAGAGGGCAAAGATCTTTCAGGCCTTCAGTAATGGTACTAACGTTCATAACTTGGCTTCTATCTTCAAAGACCATTCGAGATCTATCAAGAGAACGCTGAATAAGATTAAGAAGGGAGAATTAAACAGGAAAATGGATCTGGAGGTCACAACAGTATGTGGAATCATCATTTGAACTTAGAGCTAAAGAGATCAATTAGAAAAGATCCAACTCAATCGATAAGTCGTTTGGCACGTTAAAGAGACGTTTCGCACATGAAAGTCCGGAGAGCAGTGAAAAAAAAAATGAGAATGAAATCGTACGTGAAACGTGTGAGGCATCTTGTTACTCCAAGACAAAGATTTTGAAGATTAGAGAAGGTGAAATTCCTTTTAAATAAGTTGGAAAATCGTCCTGGAATAATGTATATTTGAACTGTATTTCAATCTTTATGGGCTTCCGATCTTGAACTATGATTAAGTAATGATGGGCATGTCTTTTTCGTTTATGATCGATTTCATCACGATACTTCTGCTAAGCCTGGAGAATAATTATACATCCTTATTACTCAAAGTATAGTCCAATATTATTATAAAAAACAACATAGAATTCCAGTAAGATATCTTTAATCATTTATAAGTTACAATGGTTCAAAGCTTGCTCTAAAAGATGGGCAATTTTGCTGCCACGCGATTTGGACAATTTTGCTGATACGCCCGTTATAGTAAATTACATTTATTATCATTACGGGGATTAATAAAATAATCCGAGAATTAAAATAATCCGAGAATTAAAATAATCCGAAATATTTGAAGCTCACTTCTTGGGCTGTCGCGCTTGCTAAAAACGACACTTGCTGTCTTCTTTCATATGACAGTTAGTCCTTTCTTTGCGCTTTCGTCTAATGGGCGTTTCTGCAATGGCAGACACAAGAAGGATCAGAATCAGTTCACCTCCATTGATGTTTTAATGAAAATAGAATAAAAAGGTCACTTATAATTTAGAAAAATAAACGGTTGTCAATTGCAAGGTACAGATAATGAAGAAATACGGCTCGGGAATTTTGACACTCATAAGACGTACTGAAGACAAAAGGGTTGGGGGGGGAAATATCTAATGTGCAAATGAATGGCAGAGTAAAGAGTAGGAGTGATAATAAAAAGAAATAAATACCTACGACGTACAAAGGGTAGGATGTTATGGAAAGAAACTGACGACGTCCTGAAAAGACACAGCACATAGAAAAAGCATCCCTCTTACTGTATCTGTCTATATTTCTGAGATGAGGTATTATGTACATTATTTACATTATTCGGGCTATTGTCCTCACCTTTGTCGACATATTTATTACAAAATTTCTGCCGTTGTACGCTCCGGCCTTCTTCAGGTGGTTGGAATGTCGAACTGAGAAAAGCGATATTAACAAAAAAATTGCAATATGAGCTCTGGTAAAAGCATGATTGATATCAGCAAAAATTGCAATATGATCACTGGTAAAAATGGTTGGTGAAGACATTAATTTTATAATACCCAGAAATTCATACACAGATGTCCTCAAGGACACATGGCCCAGTGGATAAAGGCGTTAGTTCGATCCAGTGACAGGACCCAAAGACTTGTGAGTTCAATATATTGTAAAGGCAGTGGAGAAATTTCAGAGGGAAATTAACAGCAGATAACTGATAACTAACATCTATTAAAAAATAGCCTAGTGAGCGAAATAAAGGGTTCAGTTCGACTTTCCAACCACCTGAAGAATGTCCTCTTACTCTTAACAAGACTTAACGTATTCAACTGAGAATTGGGCGGATACTACACTTTGAAGGGAAAATATTTACAGACATTTTATGACCACAATCAGTGTTATCAGACTCAGACGAAGCCTTGAGGCCCGAAGAATTACTAGCTGACGACAAGAAGCTAAAGACGACACGAAAACTTACAATAATATAACATGCCATAATTGAAATAATCGGCTACGAAACTCTCCAATATTTTCATCGCATCGCAGATGATTATTTAAAATGAATGTCTCACCACAGAGAAGTAAAGAAAAGTGATTTATTCCGCAAAACACCGCCTCGCCATTACATTCAGAATGCAAATGCTGTATGATAATATCACGTAAGAAAAAAAAATTGATTTCCTGTGATTTGTTCATAAAAAACAGTTGCAGATGAAGAATAGGTTTTGAGATAAAATATATAAATAAATATTCACATTATATTCGGCAACAAGATTAATTGCATTTCAGTGTTGCCCGTAGCAATCAGGTGAAAAAATTTTGAAATACTTTTGTCGTAAGTTGAACATAACGAGAGCATTGCTCATATTATAAAGTGTTTAAAGTAATACATTCTTCGTGTAAATTCGCACTTGATTTTTCATAATGAATACAGTATGCCAGCGATCATCCTGGCTTGGTTCATGTCTACGTACTAATTTACATTTCAGACTATTTCCACGTGCATGTTATTTTTAAAAAAATATATAATTATAATATCATACTCAAGTGTGTATCGAGCACTCTTTTTTAAAAATAAATGCTAACGTTCTCTGGATGATAATTCTGATAGCTCTTTCCTCTCTTTCTCTCTCTCTCTCTCTCTCTCTCTCTATCTCTATATATATATATATATATATATATATATATATATATATATATATATATATATATATATATATATATGTGTGTATGTATATATAATATTAATTAGTAATTGGTAAGGAAAATTCCAAGGAGGACATTAATCAGAAGAGAGCTCAATGTAAGTGTTATGGGATCTATAACAACAGAGCGAACTCTTCCTGACACTATGAGTACTGCGCCTCTGAAGAGATAGGGAGGAGACGGAATCCAGTCGAGCCAATAGCAGTTCACTGCAAACCAGACTGACATTCATACTAACACCTTCCACATCTTGTATTATTATTCTGTGTAATATATCTTTGTTATTTCTACTATTGTGCTCGTGTTGTTCTTCCTTGGCCCTAACCTTGAACCATAACAGTGGCGACGAGGATATTGGACCATAACAAAGGCGACGAGGATATTGAAAAAACAAGTTCTAAGCGGAAAATCTAAAAAAAACCGTTTATTGAGAAAAGAAAACAAGTTCTATGCGAGAAAACAAAAGATAAAAAAAAAAAGAAAAGTATTTTTGAACACCAACCTTAACAGTGGTAACGAAGACATGAATTTTACCTTTCAGCCAGAACAAAATCGAATTCAACGCAGGAAAATGTTTTTCGTACTAAGGTTCCAGAACAACAGGCGACAAAGTCCTGAAGTCTGCACTGAGAAAAAAAGGTTACACTAAATTACGGTGTAAACATGGAAGACTTTAAGGCAACCATTTTGGAACTAATGAAAATGCAATTCGAGCAGCAACAAAAATATGAGGAAAGACAGACTAGGCTCGAAGAAAAACAATTAGAAATTCAACAGAAAAACGATGAAAAACTATTGAAAATTCAACAGAAAAACGAAGAGAAACAAGCGAATACACTAAATTCGTAGACTACATCCTACCGAGGAAAGCGAATGAGTTGACTTTCAATGAAGCCGTGAAACTTTTAACGGAATGATTTAGTCCGAACACTTCACTATTCCACAAAAGATGGAAATGTTTAAATTTAACAAAGAAGCATTGCGAAGACTATATAACATTCGCTTCTACAGTAAAAAAAACTGTGATGACTTTAAGTTATCTGAACTCACCCCTGAAAATTGTAAAAGTTTGATATTCGTCCAAAGCCTGGTTTCGACTAAAGATGCGGAGATCAGACGAAAAATTCTAACAAAACTTGAGAGTGAACCAGAATTGACACTCGAAAAATTGGCTGGGGATTGTCAGAGATGTATAAGCGTAAAAATGGACTCGAAAGTTATCGAAAAGTCTGGCGTCGCTCACATACGAAAAGTACAACGACAAACAGGATTTTCTCCCTCCTTAAAAACAAACCAAACAAATTATTCTACTACAAAAAGTCAAATAAAAACTCAGAAGAAACTACCACGCAGCCCATTCCATCGCTGTGGGACTTTGCATTGGTACAAAGATTGTCCATATCGCTATAATACTTGTCTGTCTTGCAATAAAGTGGGACATAAAAGTTCTCATTGTAGAACTAAGTAAGAAAGCAAAAGCCGAGTAAGAGTCACTAGAACTGACCAAATAGACGGGATAAATATACAAAAATACGTACAAGTAGAAAGTTTAAACAAAAATATCAGATTACAATTAGATTCCGGATCAGATTGAACCATTACAGACGTGGAAGAAATTAAACAAGGCGAACATGTTGAGAACAGATACAATTGCCAGGTCGGTAACAAGAAGAAAAATTAAATTTGAGGGGGTTATTATCACAAATGTGACGTTCAACGGAATGACCAAGAAATTAAAGATGTATCTTCTAAAAATATGGAAAATTTATTTGGAACTGACTGTATGCAGAAATTTGACCACTGGGATTTACCAATAAATACGTTCTGCCAAAAAGTGAAAAGCTTAACGACCGAGGCAGAGAAATTGAAGGAGAAATTAAAGGAGAGTTTCCCCGACGTATTTTCAGCCGGCCTCGGGAGGTGGAAAAAATGACGACCAAAATCGAACTATAAGAAAATGTACAACCCATTTTCAAGAAGAAAAGTAATGTACCTTTTGCATCATTATAAAAAATAGACGAAGAGTTGGATAGATTCGTGAAAACCGGTATATTGACAAAGGTGGAATATAGTCAATGGGTCGGACATACGGTTTACATGACAAAGAAATCGGGTGATATATGAGTATGTGCTGATTTCTCGACGGGATTGAATGCAGCGATTAAGGATTATCACTATCCTCTCCCTAGTCCAGATGAAGTTTTCACAAAGTTGAACGGAGGAATTTTTTTTTCTAAGATAGACTTGAGCGAAGCATACCTACTAGTACCAGTAGATGAGGAAATCTCGAGGTTGTTGTGTATAAACACACATAAAGGGTTATATAAGTTCCAGAGATTACCATTCGGAATCAAGGTCGCGCCGGCGATATTTCAGCAAATAATGGACACTATGCTAGGCGGACTGGATTTCACGATCGCATACCTTGATGACATCCTGATAAATAGCAAAAATATTGAACAATACTGGGAACACGTTCAAGAGGTTTTCAGGCAGATACAAAACTACGGTTTTAAGGTAAAGGAAAATAGATGTGACTTCTTTATGAAGGAGATAAAATATCTGGGCCATATTATTGACGAAGAAGGGAGAAGACCAGACCCAGAAAGAGCTACGGCAATAAATAAAAAAATGCCGGCTCCAAAAAATTTAGCCGAATTACAAAGCGTCTTGGGTTTAGTAAATTATTATCAAGAATTTATTCCTAACATGAATAAATTACGCGCACCCATAAACGAACTGTTGAAGAAGGAAAAAGTTTGGGAATGGTTATATGAATGTCAGAAAACTTTAACTCTAACAGCAGATTTATTCTTAGCGCATAATGACCCAAAATTGGAAATAATAATCGCGAGTGACGCGAGTGCCTATGGTGTTGGGGCATGTATACTTCATCAAATGCCGGAGGGGACACTAAAACCCATCGCGCATGCTTCAAGAACGTTTTTACCAGCCGAACAAAATTACTCGCAAATCGAAAAAGAAGAGCTGGGGATTATTTCCTGCGGTAACGAGATTCCACAGATATATTTACGGTAGATTTTTCACCTTACAGATGGACCACAAGCCGTTATTGACAATATTTGGATCAAAGAAAGGTCTACCTGTCTACACTACTAATAGATTGCTAAGATGGGGGATAATTTTATTGAACTATAACTTTAAATTTGAGTATCTTCCATCAAACCAAATCGGGCATGCAGATGGTCTTTCGAGACTAATACCAAAGAAAACGGAGCCATTAGAAGATTCCATAATTGCAGATCTACGATATGAGGAAGATATTAGAACATCATTATGTAGTACAATTCGAAACCTCCCCGTCACATTACAGGAAATAGGAAACGAAGCAGTGAATGACGAATTTATAAAGGAAACGAAAACAAAAATTGCAGGAAAATATAAGCATATATCAGACGGTTTTTCGTTATGTGATAATGTTCTACTATATAATGAAAGAGTAGTAACCCCGAAAACGCTACAAAGGCGAATCTTCAAGGATTTTTACATGGGCCATCCAGGAAAGAACAGGATGAAATCCTTAATGCGAAGTTACGTATGCTGGCCAAACATGGATCAAGATATACAAATGATGGACAAATGCAAGGGCAGTTCCTTAGCAGCCAAGGCACCCCCGATCATCCATAAGCCATGGTCTAAGACAAATCGACCGTGGTCGAGAATCCATGTAGATTTCGCAGGTCCATCAGATGGTTTCTACTACTTGATTGTAGTAGACAGTTACAGCAAATGGCCAGAAGTATTTCGTTGTAGAAAACCTACTTCTCAGATTACAATAAATTGGCTTCACGAGCTGTTTGCTCGTTTCGTAGTGGTTGATTGTCTACTCACCGATAATGGGACACCATTTACATCTGCGGATTTTCAAGAATTTTGTGAAACTTTTCAGGTGAAACACATCAAATCCCAGTCATATCACCGAAGTTCAAACGGGCATGCGGGGAGGTTTGTAGATACATTAAGAAGAGCAATAAAGAAAGCTTATGACGTACCAACGGAAAAGGCTTTACAACAAATCTTGCAAGTGTATAGAATTACACCGAGCAGTACTACGCCATCGGCATTATCACCCGGGGAAGTGATGTTCACTCGAAAAATTACATCGCTTTTCGACAAATTATTGCGAAAACAGACCAAGCAATCACCAACATCGTTTGTACCAAAAAGAAAATTTAACCCAGGGGAGAATGTTTTTTTAAAATGTACAAAAACAATACATCCCATTGAGAGCCAGGTACAATAGAGAAACGAATCGGGAACGTGATTTACATAATTCAGGGTCCGAAGTTCTTGCATATAAGGTACTTAAATCAGATCAGAAAGAAGTTGTTAGAGGATTCTAACGGTCTACCACAGGAAGGGGAGGAAGTGATGGATACAATATTTGACACATTCAATATGCAAAGGCTTCAAGGAATTTCAGAACCGCGGAAATCAAACAGAAAAAGAAAATTTACAGAGCCTTTGATGATTAATCCGATGAAGAAAAAATATTAAAGACCCCTGCGAGGTAAAAGCTTGGGAGTGGGGTGTTTTGGACCTTACATATAACAACAGAGTGAACTCTTCCTGACACTATGAATACTGCGCCTCTCAGGAGAGAGGGAGTAGACGGAATCGAGTCGAGCCAATAGCAGTTCACTCCAAACCAGTCTGACAGTCATACTAACACCTTCCACATCTTGTATTATTATTCTGTGTAATATATCTCCAGGTGGTATATTAAATATAGAAGGGATTTATATATTGGATTTAAAGTAAACGAGATTTAATAGTTTTATTTTATGTTTAAGATAAAGGGGAATTAATGGTATTTTCAAATACTTATTAAATGGATCTAATACTAAAAAATAATTATTTAAAATAGATAGGATTTATATTGTATATTTAACATTCCATATATTTTATTTAACACACACACACATATCTTTTTTATATGTATAGTATTTCCAATGCCTATATATAACCAAGTATTATTTTTTACAATGATAAACCTTTTCTGGATATTTATCACATAATCTGCATTTTGTCTAACAGCGTATTTTAGTATATGTGCTTGATAATTCCTAGTTAACAAGCATTGGTCCTGTGCAGCAAGGATAAAACGTTCAGTTTCAGCTTTCAACCCTGCACTACGTAGCCACTGATGGGTACGCTTTTTGCCTACGTCAGCTTGTTTGGTATGGGCATAGTATTGTTATTATTAGTAGTATTATTATTATTTTATTTTATTTTATTTCTTTTTTACTGTATTTTCTGATTTTCTTCCCATCGATATTTCCTATTCTACATTTCATTTTTTCTTTCACTTCCTCTTTCCTCATTTTACTTCATCTTTACTTTTTCTTCTTCTCTGCAAAATTGTCCAATCTTTTTCTAGTTCATTTCTTTTCTTCGTCTTTAATAATCTTTCATATATTTTCCCACGCATTTTAAGATATCATCATCATCAGCAGAAGCATCACCATCATCATCAAATTTTTACTCTTTCATTTACGCTTTTATTCCACTTTTCTTCTTTTCAATCCTTTAGACCCCCAACTTTTTCGACTCCCACCTCCTTTTCAAACTAAACCTCTTTTATTTACACTGTTTTTTCTATTCCTTTTTTTATCTTCTTTTCTTCTTTCTTTAAGTCTTTCTTTTCATTGTTTTCACTAATATTCTTCAGTCATTTAGTCTTCTTCTTGTCCACCAGCATTTGGGCCGCCTTTCTTTATTATTGTCTTTTACTTATATATATATATATATATATATATATATATATATATATATATATATATATATATATATATATATATGCGTGGGTGTATGCGTGTGCATGTATGTATATATTTATATATATTTGTAGAAAAGTAGCAACATGATTACGCTAGAAGATAATTGGCAAATGTTTGTTTAAAAAAAAAAGATTTTGACTAAAAATATTGACCCTGAAGATGAACGATGATGTTCGAAAGCGTTAGGTCATCGTATGGACAATACATATTTCGAAATCATTTACAAATAAAAAGTCTCATTAGAGAATATGATAAAATTCAAAAGAAATTATGCAAGACTAAGTTGTCTTTAACATTCAATACTACATGTTTAAAAGAAAAGTTGCTGCCAACTTACACACATATATATATATATATATATATATATTTATGTATACATATATATACTTTTATACATATAAATATATATATATATATATATACATATACATATATATATATATATATATATTAATACATAAATATATATACATATATATGTGTGTGGGTATGTATGCATATATATTTATATTATATATATATATATATATATATATATATATATATATATATATATATGTAAATATACATATATGCCTATATATACACACACGTATATATATACCTTTATACATATTTTTACACCAAAAAACAAAAATTATTTATATTTATATATAAATATACATATATTTACACATTTATATATATGTATATAAATATACATATATTAACGCATTTTATATATATATATATATATATATATATATATATATATATATATATATATATATATATATATATGTTTGTATGTATGTATGGATGTATGGATGTATGTATATGCAGATATTTTATAAATATTCATGAGTTTTATTCAAGTGAGTGTGCCTTGTATTTTACTAGAGTGACATTTATTCCTTTATTATCCATTCCCATAAAATCATGAAAAAAAGCAATAATAACTAGAAACTTAAAAGAGACAGAATAAATCCAAGTCAATAAGGACATCACAATTTACAATTGTTCGAAAAATATATTTGCTAAAAAATTATGGTTCTATATAAAACCATTAAAGATTTCAACATTGCATCAAACATGTACACAACATATTCAATAAAATAAAAAATATATTTAACTGTCAACTCCTTAGTGACGAAATGAACATATTGATTTGAAAAAATATAAATAAATCCGATATTGTTATATAGCGAAATAAATCTCTATTAAATATTAATTTATTTAAATGTTAATATTAATTAACGATATCCACAAATTAGCACCCAAAATCATATTTTTAGGCACGGTATAGTAATGGATAACTACTCTGGTTGAGAAATCGGAGAGCCAAGTTCGAATTCCAGTCGAATTCTTTACATTCATTTACGTGCTATAAACTTGGGAAATGTATGAATCTTCTTCTTCTCCCAAGCCCCAGCTATGGGTAAATAGCCTTGGCTGGAAACCGGTCTAAGAGAAGGCATATCTGAATTCAAAGACCGACCTGGTGAGGGTTGAACCCAAGGCAGCACTATGTTCTCAAGGTCCATGATATAGGCCTACCCGTTGAGTCTGAGGACTCACCAACAAGTTCGAGAGTTCTCTTCAAATCAGATCGATCGAATTTCTCTCAGAGTGAATTGCGTCTTGGTTTTCTTTTTTTCACAGCTGGTGTCATACCGACCCTGACCATATTGTGCAGAAAGAAACACAAAAACAAAAAACACGCATGCGCGAAATTAAAAATATATAATGCCGACAATTTACCATCGCCCCCTATACAGACACACACACACACACTCTCTCTCTCTCTCTCTCACACACACACACACACACACACACACACACACACACACACACACACACATATATATATATATATATATATATATATATATATATATATATATATATATATATATATATATATATGCAGGCGCGTAGCCGAGTGGTTAGAACGTTCGCTTCCCTGACCATGAGACCCGGTTAACCATACTCGATTTGTCAGGAAGGAAACTTCCTGGTGTTATCGGACTGGATCGAGGTTGATCCCAGCGTGCGGTACCGTTGAAAGGTGCCTGAAAACCATACCACGGGTTGACCCAATCCTCATGAATGAAATTGGCTAGATGGAACTCTTGTGGGCTGTCGATAGCTGTACTAGCACGAAGCCACAAGTCATCGTGGCCAAAGGCTTGAGCGTGCTGGCTTTGTTCAAATTGTTGATCACTAGATGACACGTCTCTCTCAGAAACTGTAATTAAGGTATGCAGTTGCATTATAAGCCGCTGGTGGGAGCTGCGTGTGTTGAGCAAACACAAATGTGCCAGTGTGAGTGTTTGACGTAGGGATTTGCTAGCCGACCTAGTAAACGGTTATCCTCCAATACGAGTGGCCAGCTATTATCTATCTATCTCTCTCTCTCTCTCTCTCTCTCTCTCTCTATATATATATATATATATATATATATATATATATATATATATATATATATATATATATATATATATATATATGTAAGCAAATATGTGGATGTAGATCCGACGGTATGATGAAAAATATGGAAAAGACAAAACAAAATCCGAATATGCAAGTTTACTGTTTTAATGTTGTTTTACTGTCGACGTCAGACGTTTCGGTCTATTGCAGTTGTTCTGTTTCTGACTAGTCTTGTGTCTATCATCTCTTCATGTTGACTTAAATATCGTCTAATCCTAAGTATGTTTCTAATAACCATGTCCTGAAGATGGTCTACTAGACCACAGCTTTTAGCATTTACTTCTTTTTTTAAAAAAGTGCTAAATTCAACGTAGAGCAAAATATTATTGTAATATTTTTTATTGTATATTATATCGCTAAACAAAAAAAAATCATCTTTCGGAACTATAATATTCCTTCATCGAGCGATGATAGAAAACTTATAATAAAAATGATTTATTTGGGAAACTAGAAACCAAATCTTTACCTCATTTGTAAGTTAAAAAGGAGAGGGGAAACGCTAATTTCAAAAGTCTAAAAATATATACTTGTCGGCATGTCTGGATTAACCAATCAAGAGAAAAATCTAAGCTAAAAGCGAAAATGAAAAATAAGGTCAAAGTGTGTAGATAGGTGGGTTATTATTTAATGTCAAAATGATATTAGGTTGGTGCAAAAATAATGTCGTTTTTCTCACATAAGTTGAACGTCAAAAAACGACATTATTTTTGCACGAACCTAATATTTTAGACACGTTCAACAGCTGGCAAACTGTTGCTACCAACGTTTAGATACGGTGAAGTAGACAGTCTTATATTAAGCAAAATGATATTTTTACAGAATTTAAAATTATTTTATATGACAAAACCTTCTTAAAGGTATCGCTAGAATAATTAAAATAAATGACAAATAAGTAACTTAAAATGCGTTAATTATTATATTGAATGGGCAATGCAACATGGTAATATTAAAGTTGGAAAAATCAAAGAATTAAGTAAGCATTATGTGGACTATTATATACCAATAAAATAATAGGAATGTACATGTAGTGCGTAAATTTTTGGAAAAATTCTTTTAACTATATTTTAAAGTAAACATTATACAATGTTGTATAAATATTTACTTTAAAATATACTTAACAGAATTTTTCAGATTAATATATATATAATCTTTTACCATATATATATAAACTATATATATATACAACATAAATACAATAATATATATATATATATATATATATATATATATATATATATATATATATATACCATAGAAATATAGTAATATTACCATATATATATTAAATATATATATAAAATATAAATATAATAATATAAATATATATATACCATATATCTATCTATCTAGCTATCTATCTATCTATCTATATATATATGTATGTATTAAAATTTATATATTAGTGCATACATGTGTTTAGTAATACAAGCTGAGTTTTTAAAGCCCATTATTTTCTTATATATGTATATACCAGATCAAGACTGTTTTCTCCACAGGATTCAGAACCTCCAACAGATTTGTCTTTATAAAGTAATTTTTCTTGATTGAAACAAGAAGAAATAATAGAAAGAAATATCGTTGTTATAAATTCGATTTTCTTTGATTATAAATGTTATGGTCCAGGTTATGACCAAGGAAGAACAACACGAAACACAAGCGTAGAAATAACGAAGATATATTACACGTAATAATAATACAAGATGTGGAAGGTGTTAGTATGACTGTCAGTCTGGTTTGGAGTGAACAACTATCGGCTCGACTCAATTCGTCTCTCTCTCTCTCTCTCTCTCTCTCTTGAGAGGCGTAGTATACATAGTGTTAGGAAGAGTTCATTCTGTAGTTATAGGTAAGGACCCATAACAATAACTAAAACTTAATAAAAATCACTCTGTCAAATAATATAAAACACGAAGTTTGTTTGTGCGCCCTTGTTCGTAATATTAAAAACATATGAAATCGATATGAAGCTAGTTTTAATGTTTATTTTTATTAATATTAGATACACTTTATCTATTTTAGCTGTTTGTTTTCGTACGTTAGCTAATTTGCAAAAAAAAATCAGTTTAATGTAATATCTGTCACGTGGTGAGTCTCTTGACACTTATTGCAAGTTGGTGTGGCATTGTCTGGGGGGGGGGGCGCCGCCTAGATCTGTAAAGATTTGCAGACATTCCTCATAAAACGCGCATTTATAGGATTTAACTGTACATCACAGGAAAAAGAATAAGGCAAAAAAAAACTGGCTATTAAAATGAAATCCGACGCCTACATGGGATTTGGGATAATTTTCGGTGTAGCCGTCTCAGCAATTCTCATTTGGTTATATCTGATCTGCAAGTGATTGAATTTAGATCCCAAAGTGAGACACTTTATCATATAGAGTGATTAACTAAACATAGCTTAGATGTTACACAGCACCGAAAGTATGAACCACCCGGTGAGGATCGATCTCATTACTTGTGTCTTGTTTCGCGCAATGTGTTTTCAAACCCTTCAAACATTACAACAGGGAAATTATTCAATTGAGCTGCGCATCTTCATTTTAAAAATAAAACTTTAAAAAATGCCTATGTTATGTTCACTTCCAATCCTTTCTTTTGGGAATGTTTTATAAATAAGCATTATTTTCTGTCTATTATATTAGGTTGTTCGGAAAATAATGTCTGATTTTAGGATCAAATTTATTATTGAATAAATGTATTTACATAATGTTTAAATCAGTCACAATAGGGGCTCTGTACATGTCTGTCATCGAGGTACACGCTTAGATGTTTTCTAAGCGTAGCGTAGCTTAGATGTGACACAAGGCCAATGGTATGTACACCGGGTGAGGATCGAACTCTATTCAGTCTTATCTGATCTTGCGAGACAATCTTTCTAGCCAGTACATAACGTTGAAGTGCTTCAAGCTCATGTCTAATATAGGATAAAACAATAAATTCTTGAACGCCAAGAAATTCTTGAATGCAGTTTCTACATCTTCGCAAGGGAATGTCTTTTGGTTTAAAAAAATGACCAGATGTTTAAAAAAATGGTAAGCAGTTGGCGATAGATTAGAGGTATATGGTGGATGTGGCAAAATCCCACAATCCAAGTCGCTGTAATTAAACAGTGCCGGATGTAACTTTCTTAGCTGAATGTACGTTTTATTCAGGTGCTAGCAGTAATCTTCGGCAGTGATGCACTGTTTAGATTCCAGAACTTGAAATATATGACACAAATAGCAAACCATACGCTCACTATAAATCTTCTGTCGGCTTAATTTCGGTTTCAGAAAATGATCGTGTCCTTCGTCATGATGAAGTCATTGATCCGAACGTTTATGACTGTCACAAAGGGTCCATTTGTGATTAAAAGTCCTTATTCGGTCAAGAAATGGATTGTTGAAATTTCACACATCCAGCTTGAAACACATTTTAAAACGTCGATCTTTTCCATTTTGACTTTCACTATCGACTTCCTTCATCTTGCCAATTATCGGGAGATGGTCTTATATGATCTGAAATAATCTCTGATACTTTGACGTTTAATGTGCTTCAACTTAATTTCTCCTTTCAGTTGTCTTAATTCTGATGCATTGTACTGTCCATTAATTCTTTTTTCTTTTCCATATTGTCTAACATAATTACACGTTCAGAATGAAATAAAAAACTAAAACAGAAGTCATCATCTTACCAACAAACGCTGACTGCTTGAACTACTTCGATGGTGGAGAAACATAGTGTTTCGCCTGTTTGCTGTTAACTTTTGTTTCAAGTTCGAAGTTTTGAAATCAGGTTTCAACTTGAGTTACTAATCTGGGGTGCAAATTCTCAAGGTCAGCCTGGAAGCGAGTCAGAACTGTCCTGGAAATGTTAACCCTTTTCAGCTTATGCTCTGGTGTCAGAATTCTTGGGACACATCTTGCAAACAGCTTTCTCATCTCAGTTCAGACAATATGGACCGAACCAGAACTAATGCTTCTGAGCGTAGAGTGTAAGACGTCCATCACCTAAAACCTAAGTTCACTGGGAGCAACTTGTTCATCTGTGGTTTAGGTTTAGGGACGACCTGACCGAGTGTCATCTTTGCTGTCCCTTCTCCGCTTGAAACAATCAGCCGACTTATTCATAGTTGCATAGAAGTCCCCAGAATGTGGCTGACCCATGTCCTATATGGATATCCGTGGGTGTCATACCTTTCATTTGCAGATAGTTTATAACTGCACGGGCCACTGTTTTAATCATTTTCAGATTTGTCGTATACCTCTCGTTTTTGTATGGGCCTCACCTGCAGAGAAATTAAGATAGAAAACTGAATTAGTTTATCTAGTTTTATAAGAAATGGTACTGTGTTGCCATAATAAATGTTCAGCTATGGCAGTTCTTCTTTGTGGGTCAGACTTAAAATTTTTTGAACGACCCTCGTATCTTGCCTCACCTCTTCTCTCCATTTGTTTCTATCTTGTAATCCGCATGGTTATCTCACTAACTGCTCTAACAATAATACTAGAGTTATTGATAAATAAGATTAACTATTATCTAGTGTCTCCCTTTTGTTGTGGCTTCTTATATTCTAACTAATCCCTCCTTATATAACAGGGATTATCCATTATCCAATGCCTAAAACGACGAAGGATTATATTTCAATTGTTAGAATTAGAAATAGTTTGTTATATGTATGTTTTATAAAATGTTACATTTTTTGTTTCAAAACACGGTCAAGGTATTATGTCCATGTTCAAAGTTAATATTATTAAGTGTTCGTTTGTTTGTTTTTATTAATAAGGTTTCCATTATTATATAATCCTTGAAAATGGCTAAATGTATAGCCGAATGCGCTCGGATAAAAAGAATATTCGGACAGTTTTTATATAATTTATCATCTGTAAAGAAAAACATTATTAGATCGCACGAGAAATTATATAAAAAGCTAAATAAAAGCGCCTTGTCAGTCGTTTTTAATGAAATGTGCATATATATATATATATATATATATATATATATATATATATATATATATATATATATATATATGTGTGTGTGTGTGTGTGTGTGTGTGTGTGTGTGTGTGTGTGTGTTCGTGTATATTGACCACTAATATTATCGATATATATATATATATGTAGACACACATACTCATGTACAGGGTATTCCTGGCGTCTAGAGAGGTTTTTACCCCCACAGAGTAAACATGGTTTTGTCGAAAGAACTGACTTCTTTTTCTCACGTATGCACAACAAAAATGTGTACTCTGTGAAAAATCACAGATGCAACACACTTGATTGAGCGCATAAAGGTGCAACAATTGAAGGCAATCCGGAATTATTGCATCGGGTTCACCTGAATCATGTTAAGTGTATCAGCCTTCGTTTCACAAATGATGGAAATCATTTTAAAGCTGTTATTTGTTAATATTCCAATTCAATGAAAAATTATTAAAACTGTACTTTCTTGAAAATGTGCATTTTTGGCAGACGGATATGCATTGTGGTTGGCCCTGATCTGGCATCTCGTTTACAGTCGCTCTCTCAAAGTCGCTCAGCAACGCAGCCCCACCCTTTCACTGTTGAAACGGTTAAATGTAGCGGTCTCTTCTACTCCAATAGCTTCATGTTTCCCACTTCCCGTCTCTGGAACTCCCTGACTCTTCCTTGCTTCCCTGATAGTAATAATCTCCAACTATTCAAAGGCAATGTCAATCGACATCTTCAGATGCTTTGATCTATTCTCCGTCCTTCTCTTCATCCTTTCCTCTACAACGCCTCTTTACTCTTGATCCAACTCCCTGTAACACTTTGCGTGCTAGTGGCACTCCTGCCTTGCTTGGAGTGAAAGGTTTAAAAAAAGGTGTTCTTTCTTTAGCGACACCCAGTAAACACACACACACACACACACACACACACACACACACACACACACACACACACACATCTATCTCTCTATCTATCTATAATATATATATATATATATATATATATATATATATATGCAAGTTTCATTAAATATGACAGACAAGGTGCTTTGATTAAGTTTTTATATAATCTCTCAAGTGATCTTATAATATTTTTTCTTTTCAGTAGACAAAATTATAGAAAATCTGTACAAATTATTTTTTTCCTAGCGTTACCGGCTATACATTTAGCCATTTTCTAGGTTGAAATATATTATTATAAATAGATTGTTGTATGTATGTGTTGTATATATTATTAGAAATAGATTGTTGTATGTATGTATTTAAATAATGTTTCATTTTCAAAACACGGTCAACATATCGTGTCCTTGTTCATATTTGATATTAGTGAGTGTTGTTTTTTTTTGTTGTTCTTATTATAATGCTCCAATCTCTTTTAGTCTTTTTACATGTAGACGATGCTATTATATTTGTTATATTATTAATAAGTACAAAAATCAACACTCGATAATATCAAGAAATGTAGATAATTTTCCAAATTTGGAAAGCTCATTAAGAAAGCAGAGATAGAGAACCAAAAAAAAAAACCTTTATTAGAATTTAATGCGAAAATTAAAGAATCAACGAATCTCAAGAACTTGTTTGCCACAACAGTTTTGGCCCAAAGTCCATATCAGCAGATGACTTGGGCTGAGTATCCGCATCGAGTGCCTCTGAAATCCACGTCAGCTGCCACCAGGATTCCTAATTCCAATGCTTTGAACCCAGCTTTACAAAAGTTTAGACAAGGCCCAGTGTCACTATAGTGATTGATAAGGGAAGGGTTAATTTTTATCGTACCAAGAGCTATATAAGCCAACTGAAGATTAAGCCCAGGAATTACTCGTTTCAATTTTCCTCGGTATAGCACCCGCCACGGATTGAACCAGCGCTGCGAGACGACGACTTTCGATTACCCACTGCTCTGAGATCAAAAACACAGCGTTGATAGAGATGGTATGGATCGAAGCAGCCAGAGATCAACAATCAGCTTTCGAGCAGAGTCAACGCAGAGTTATCCCTATGGTTAAAACGTCATCCTAAGAAACTGAGGACCGGGCAACTAAACGCGGTTACACCACCGGGTGTAGGCGGCTAAAGGTGTTATTTTTTTGTGACCCTGACCAAAGATGTGATACTGTTGACAGGTGGTGTTATACTAAGTCTGGTCGTTTTAGCGTTAAAATATACTAGACGGTTAGTTCTATTTTAAATGTTTATTTTCTCGCACTTCTCCTTTGTGGAAATCTCTTGCAGTTTCTTGCGTCCCGGTTTCGTACATTCTTCATAATTTTAAATGAAACGTCGTCATCTCGTCTTATTGAACCTGTTCTTGTAATATCATTTTTCCTCACTACAGTCTTTCGATGGTCTTCTTCGTGTAATCCCTTTCATCTTAGTGACATTATCGCCTTGCTTAGTTTAAAGTGTTTTTTTGTTTCTTTTATAGCAAGTAATATACGTTTCGTGAAGAATTATAAATACATTCGTAGCAGCGAAAATGATAATAAGAAAAAGGCAAAAGTAACAACTTTGTGAGGCAGTGATTTGTTTAAAATGAGAAAATCCAAATATATTATTTTTTGGTCCATTATTTTTGTAAACATAATATTGTTTGCCGATAGAAAGAAACAACGTGTAGCCTGTCACAAGTTCGGTTCTGTAGATTATTGGCGGATACTCAAGTGTGTTGTGAACAACATCAAATCCTCAATCCATCCTCTATTCAAACAGTTTGAAGTTCTGACATCTACAGCAGATATGCTTGAGTCCTTTGAGAAAAGGCTCTCTTCCAGCTCCACACACACCTGATTTCCCCACAAGAACGGGTTCTCAAACTGAGTGATATGCGCATAACACCGCCACTGGTTTCAGACATCACTTCCAAAATAGACTCCAATCAGGGAGTAAGAGGCGACGGGATCACAGCCATCGTCCTGAAGAAATCTGCCCTCGAGTTGGCTCTAGTTCTCTCCAAACTCTACAAAAATTGCCTCACTGCTTCCCGCTTTCTAGCTGGTTGGAAATCCTCCTCTGTAGTTCCTGTTTTTTTAAGAACTGCACAGAACCCTCTTACCCATCAAATTATCGTCCTACTAATCTCTTAACATTTCTCAGCAATGTATTCGATGCTCTAATCAATGCTGAAGGGGTTAAGCATCTTACTTCTCACAAACTCCTCTTGGATAAACAATAGGGTTTTCGTTTCGACAGAACCATCGCTGATGTATTAAAGGCCATTACTGAATATTTATATCAGTCTCTTGATAATAACAGCGAAGCACGGGCTGCGGCTATAGATATCTTGAAGGTGTTTAACAGGGTTTGGCACGCTGGTCTTCTACGCAAGCTCAGTAGACGATTTTGATTTAATCCTATCGTTCCTATTAAATCGTGACATGAAGGCCGTTTAGAACGGGCTCACATCCATATCCTTTCACGCGATCGCGGGTGTCCCCTCATTGCTCTATCCTGTGTCCTACGCCCGTTTCTGATCTTCAATGATCTCCCGGGGGTAGGTATTTATGTAGATGACACTACCTTTTACTCCCGTCTCAATAGAAAGCCCGTCAAAGTTGACAATGAAAACCTGGCTGCTGCTCTTGAAAAGGACATCTAATCATTGGTTAATTGGGGCAGGAAATGGTTTCTAAATTTTAATGCCTCCAAAACAAAACTGCTCTTATTTAATTGCCATAGAGAAACTTTCCAGCCCGCCATCAGCATGTCTGATGCTAGTCTCATGGAGAGCAACTTCTTGGCTTCACGTTTTCAACTGACTTGAAGTGGATCGACTATAACGAATCAATAGCTGCATCTACTGCAAGGAAAGTCGTGTGACTGTGTCGTACTAGTAAATCTCTCTCTAGTCAGCATCCATCTTGCACATTTACAAATTCCCACAAGCATTGAATACTACTTCCATGTCGGGTCTGTTAGTCCTGCTATTCATCTCTGTTTTTTTTTAGCTTTTCACCCCAAGCAAGGCGGGAAGCCACTAGCACGCATGGGGCTACAGAGGAATGGAGCGAGAGCAAATAGGAGTAATAGAGGAAAGGATGAAGAGAAGGATAGGTGATAGATCAAGGCATCTGGAGACGTCGATTGATATTACATGTGAATAGTTGGAGATTATAGCTATCAGGGAAACAGGAAGAGGGAAGAGAGTTCTACAAGCGACACGTGCGAGACATGAAGCTATTGAAGTAGAAGAGACGGCTACATTTAACAGTTTCGATAGTGAAAGGGTGAGAGTGAGATTCCAGCCTTGTAGAACTCTTAAATTCATGAAGTCGGGAAACCAGCGAAAGCAGCTCATCGGAGCAGTTACCGTGTAAGTGTTTGTAAAAGAGACAGAGGGAGGAGACGGCACGTCTGTGTGAGAGAGACAGCAGACGAGATGCCAGGTCAGGGCCAATTACATTGCATATACGTCTCTGGATCTTATCAAAACGTTGAAACAAACAGAAGAGGCCCCGGACCATATATGGCAGCAATATTCCATGCAAGGGCGAATGGTTGATTTGTAGATTTGAAGGATCGACTCCGGCGAGAACAATTTCCTGGGACGGCACAGGGAGCCAACTTTCCTTGCGGTGGACGAAGCTATTGACTCAATGTATTTGTTCCATCTCAGGCCGAGTAGTCGCAAAGAGGAACTCTCGTGAAGTTGAGCGTCAGACATTCTAATGGGCAAAATCCAAAGAAGGATCTGTAAAGTAATCATGCTCTGGCATTTCGATGTGGCGGGGATTCCCTTTCTCTTTTCTACAAATATTTTCATGGCAACTTCCCTGGCGAGTTCCCGGACTACATGAATTTAAGCGCGCTATTAGATTGACGTCTAGGTCTCACCCGTTCACTGTTGAAATAGCTAAACGCGACCGCCACTTCTACTCAAGTAGTTTCTTTTCTCGTACTTCACACCTGTGGAACTCCCTTCCGTTTACTTGCTTTCCTACAATCTTCAAAGAGGTAAATGAACCGCCAACCGCCGTCTTCTTTCATCTTGAATGACGTTCATCTTTCATCCATTTCTACACCTTGCGTACTAGTGACATTTCCGCTTTGCTTGTGATGAAATTATTAAAAACATATCGTTTGTTATGCGTAAACATATGAGGACCTGTGAAGTAACGTGTGAAATAACTTTCGATCGAATTCCTGTGTTCAGCGTTCAGCTTAATTTCGCGATTTAGTATTAGTCGTTATAAAAAGAAACAATAAGTAGTAAGTTTTTATTCAGTTAAGGGTGGTGTGTTCACATGAAAAGGGATTTCTACTGGTTAGTATTTGGATTAATGATTTAGTATTTGGATTGGATAAGTTACTTGAAGCAATCTATACGCAAATCCATAGTTCATTACGATCAACTGGCAATGTGATGGGAATTATTTTCTCGTTTATGTGGACCTGAAAGGAAAAGAATGATCAATGCAATTGTGTTAGGGAGAGAGAAGGCAAAATTGTTGAGAATAAACTTTTTGCGGAAAATACACGTGCAAATTATTATGGCGCAATTGAACATCACAAAGAAAGAAAGAAATGAAACACAGAAAAAATGAAGAAAGAAAGTTGAAAGTTGCTGAAAAAATAGAAATTCAAACTGGAAACTAAAAGGAGAAACAAAGAAAGGAAGGAAGAAAGAAAGAAATACTAAAAGAAAAATAACGAGAAAAAGAAAGAGACAATTGGAAACTTGAAAGAAAGAAAGAAAGATATAATAAAAGAAAAAAGAAATAAAGAGAAAAAGAAAGAAACAATTGTAAACTTGAAAGGAAGAAAGAAAGAAAGAAATACTAAAAGAAAAAGAAAGAGAAAAAGAAAGAGGAAATTAGAAACTTGAAAAAAGAAAGAAGGAAAAAATACTAAAAGAAAAAATAAATAAAGAGAAAAAGAAAGAGAAAATTGGAAACGTGATAGAAAGGAAGAAAGAAAGAAAAAGAAAATTAGAAACTTGAAAAAAAGAAAGAAGGAAAGAAATACTAAAACGAAAACATAAATAAAGAGAAAAAGACAGAGAAAATTGTAAACTTGAAAGAAAGAAAGAAAGAAAGAAAGAAATACTAAAAGAAAAAATAAATAAAGAGAAAAGGAAAGAGAAAATTGTAAACTTGAAAGAAAGAAAGAAATACTAAAACAAAAAAATAAATAAAGAGAAAAAGAAAGAGAAAACTGTAATCTTCAAAGAAAGAAGAAAAGAAAGAAATACGAAAAGAAAAATAAAGAAAGAGAAAAAGAAAGAGAAAATTGTAAACTCGAAAGGAAGAAAGAAAGAAAACCAGATAAAAGAAATTGAAATAACTAAATTACAAAATGGAAACTAAACATAGAAGACTAAAAGAAAGAAAGGAAGAAACAAACAAAGAAGGAAAGAAAGAAAGAAAGAATCCTAAAAGAAAAAGACAAAGAAAAAGAAAGAAATAATTTGAAACATGAAACAAGAAAGAAGGAAAGGAAAAGGGAACTAAAAATAATGAAATGTTCTTTCTCTGAGAACAGTTTGACTTGTGGTTCAACATATTCACCCGCCAAAATTCAACATGTTACTTAACCCACAGCAGCAACCCAACGCGTGAGTTGGATGTAAGATATTTTTTTCTTTTTGTTATATAAAATGCCCGATCAGTATGTTCGTAGCCAGACACATTTAATATGCTGTTAATTACTTTATTCATTAAAGACGAAGAGCAGATGCTATGTCCTTCAAACACTGTGTGAATTTATACGCGCACATGTAATATATTGGTTTTATGATTAAATCCAGCTTGCCCTATTGATTGCACGAATAAAAAAATACCTCCTGGCAATCATCAGTCAAGATTGATGGAAGACAGAAGGCAATGCGATAATTACGTTGACACGATGGCACCGATCTGGAAAGACAGAAATTTCACCGTCAAAAATAAACTCAGATTGATGCCATGAGTAAATTCATAAATTTTGAAACGACATGCTGTATTGCTTGGCATTCGCGTTGGAGCTCCAATATGAATATCTCAAAACATTTGTCGATATAAGAAGAACACAGAGGATTTCGAAAGCGTTTGATGAGTTTAAGGGCGATTATGAAGGTACGGCAGCTCGAAAAACACACTGTGATCCTTCTGATGAGAAACGAACTCCGGAATTTGTGGGTGAGGGCCTCAAACTCAAACAGAAATGCTTAAATCAAGTGCCTTGAGGAGATACTGATGTCCTGTTTCAAGAGGGTGGCTTCTGGAAGATTCTATGCCTAGCACCATGCCTCACAAGCAGGAGAACCAGTCACGACTGTCACATCATCCCTTACCGCTAGCCACCTAACTCCCCAGACTTCAACCCCTTGATTATTATGTTTGGGGCGCAGTTGAGCCAGTGACCGAAGAAAGGCATTGTAACAGCAAAGAGGAACTGAAAGCAAGTATTATGGCAGCATTCACCAACTTAAACAAGAAGGCCGTCCAGAAGAGATGCAGCAGATTCCGAAGCGAGCGAGAGGGCGTGGTTGAAGCCAATGGCGATTTTATTGGATATATTTAATCCTTAGTATTTTAAGGTATTTTTGTATAATTTTTGTAAATTAAAATTAAAATAAGAAGGCAGTGTTATTTTCCTTTTTGCATAATTTAGACAAATTTTATCCATCGCACCCTCTCATTCTCTCCACACACACACATACACACACACAC
>OZ038491.1:46306565-46324065 GCA_964036315.1 Acanthosepion esculentum
CTCGGAAAAGAACATTCGTACAATTTTTGTATAATTTATCCTCTGAAAAGAAAAACTTTATTAGATCGCACGAGAAATTATATAAAAAACTAAATAAAAGCACCTTGTCAGTCGTTTTTAATGAAATGTGCTTGAAAGAAGGATTGCTGCCTAAATACACAAATATATACATATATATACATATGTATATATATATACATATATATACATACATACATATATTTATATGTATGTATATATATACATATATATGTATATATATGCATATATGTATATATATATACATATATATGTATATATATGCATATATGTATATATATACATATGTATATATATATATATCATATATATATTGCAGTTGATATATAAAAATAAATATCGTCATCTCATATATGTATATATATATATATATATCATATATATATACTGCACTTGATATTTAAAAATAAATATTGTCATCTCATATATATATTTATATATATATATATATATATATATATATATATATGATGACGATATTTATTTTCATATATCAAGAAAAAATAAATAAATAAATATCGCCATCTAACATATATATATATATATATATATATATATATATATATATATATATATATATATATATATATATATATATATATATATATATATATATATATATGAAATCACGATATTTATTTTTATATATCAAGCACAATATTGAATAAATTTTATGACAAAGTCGAAAAAGTTTACTTGTCTTATTTCTCTCTAGGTTATTTAGTGCATACGTATCTCAGTGGTAATGAATTTTCGTTGTTGGTTTCGATCGTAGAAGTTTTTATACCTTGAAGTAAACCTTTGGTGAATTCGGAGTCGTTTTGCTTGTGGTTTATTACATAGTAGATATTACTATAAAATATTTTTTTATATAAAAGAATACAGATTCCACTTGGCTCTGTTTTTGCGAGAACTATACACAAATCACGAGGCCAAACGCTCAAATTTGCAATTTAACTCCAGAAAGAGTTATTAACGTATATCCAGTTGTATGTTGCATGCTCAAGAGTAAGAAATCCTAAGAATTTATTCTTTGCTGTTAAATTGAAAAAAAAAATTTCTTCAAAAATATTGTTTACTATGAAGTCCTATAAAATTAAATTAAAGAAATTATTAAACCACGAAGATGTCTTTTTGTTAAAGTATTTTTCCTAACGAATCAGCTTATACTAATCTTTTCGATTGGTTTGCGAAATTGACAAAACGTCAAGTTTTGTGAACCGCGACAAAAGTGCTAGTGAAAACTTCAACAATACTAAATACTGTGAGTATTTCAACGTGCGTCAACGTGTCGCGAAATACTAGTTTTCAAAATGGCATCGAATGGTGGACAATCAACTCACCGATGAAAAAGAGTCTTGAAACGGTGGATATGTCGTTCTCTCTCTGAATGTTTAGAGTACAATTGAGGAAAGTGGAAGATTTAAAGAAGAACTTAATGAAAAGCAATGCTTACAATAAGACAAACTGCTGCAATTTGTATGAAATTTTAACTGTCGTACAAGCTAAGAATAGCTTAGTGCGTGTTTAAAAAAAGTGCATGTTTAAAAGAGAATACTCACAATTTTGCCAGACGTTATAGACGGTCAAAGAAATGTCATAAAAATATGAAAATCACGTGATGTCAGACGCAGGCGTAATAGCGAACAAATGATGTGGTTTCAAACATTTTAACTAATCAGAAGCGAGATAAATTAAAAATATACGCTTAGCACGTTGTACCAATCCATTTTCTAATTTCAAGAGGTACTTTGTTAGTATATTTTTCCACTATGTTCTAAGTTGTATAGTGTAGAAATAGTAGTCATTCTAAGACATGTTTTATGAGAATAGTAGTATTAGTAGTAGTAGTATTAGTAGTAGTAGTATTAGTAGTAGTAGTAGTAATTCCATATCCGACGTGTCCTTTAAAAACGTCCAACTCGATTTGTCGTTTTCAACTTGAGCAAGTTTGAGACTTCAGTGTTTGTTTATTTGTTTTTTTTTTATATAAAATGCTTCAATTATCTTCAGATGTGTTTTTACAATTTGATAAACTTAGAATAATATTGGTATCGACAAAATTTTTTCTTATAGGATTTGTAGGAGTGTTCTAGACTTACGTTATTGAATGGCGTTCGCTTAAGTCGTTTGTCAATCTATGGATAAATGAAACTGTCGTGTGAGCATTGTAACTCTGTCGATTATTACAAGAGTTATTAACTTAATTAATAAACTGCATTGGTCGTCTGAAGTCTGTATATTTATAGGCGGGTGACTGTTATTAATTATGAGAGACGTAGAACGTATAGATAAGAACATGCTACGATAGATAATTAAGAACATGAATATACATATATATATATATATTAAACAAAATAACCAACTTCTAAGGAAGTCTGCTAGAGAGACACACAGGAGAAAGAGTTCATTGCCATTTTAGCGAGCACAGCCTTAATATTGCAAAATAATTTCTCAGTAACCATGGCCGAATACAAACAAAGATGCATATCTTTAAACGCAATTACATGATAGTCGGCAAATATTATTAGTGAAATTATATATATATATATATATATATATATGTGTGTGTGTGTGTGTGTGTGTGTGTGTGTGTGTGTGTGTAATAGAGAGAGAGTGATTGAGAGAGAGAGAGAGAGCGTGTGTGTGTGTGAACGCCTGTGTTTGTGCATAGATAGATTGACAGAGAGGTCGTGACAAATATATAAATTGAATTGAATATAATGTTACAAATACAGTCGTTAATATACATGCATGGCATTTCGATAGATAGATAAATGGATATGAATAGATTGAGACAGATAGATAGATACGTAGATAAATAGATAGATCTGAACAAACTGACATAGATAGATGGAAGAATAGATAGATATATAGATAGATCTGAACTGATATAGATAGATCTGAGAAAACTAGCATAGAGAGATAGGTCTGTACAAACTGACATATATAGATAGATAGATAGATAGATGGATCTATCTAAACTGATATAGATAGATAGATCTGATCAAAGTAGCATACACAGATTTGTACAAACTGACAGAAATAGATAGATAAATAGATAGATAGATCTATCTAAACTGATATAGATAGATCTGATCAAAGTAGTATACATAGATAGATTTGTACAAACTGACATAGATAGATAGATAGATAGATAGATAGATAGATAGATAGATAGATAGATAGATAGATACATCTAAACTGATATAGAGAGATAGATCTGATCAAAGTAGCATACATAGAATGGTACAAACTGACATAAATAGATAGATAGATAGTTAGATAGATAGATAGATAGATGAATAGGTAGTTAGATAGATCTATCTAAACTTATATAGATAGATAGATAGATAGATAGATCTGATCAAAGTAGCATACATAGATTTGTACAAACTGACATAGATAGATAGATAGATAGATAGATCTATCTAAACTGATATAGATAGATAGATAGATCTGATCAAAGTAGTATACATAGATAGATTTGTACAAACTGACATAGATAGATAGATAGATAGATAGATAGGTAGATAGATCTATCTAAACTGATATAGATAGATAGATCTGATCAAGGTAGCATACATAGATAGATTTGTACAAACTGACACAGATAGATAGATAGATAGATAGATAGATAGATAGATAGATAGATAGATCTAAACTGATATAGATAGATCTGATCAAAGTAGTATACATAGATAGAATTGTACAAACTGACATAGATAGATAGATAGATAGGTAGATAGATAGATAGATATATAGATAGATAGATAGATAGACCTATCTAAACTGATATAGAGAGATAGATCTGATCAAAGTAGTATACATAGATAGATTTGTACAAACTGACATAAATAGATAGATAGATAGATAGATAGATAGATAGATAGATAGATAGATCTGTCAATTTAGTAAACCTACTTGACTTACTATTCATAGTAGACAGATTGGAATATTCCGGTCGATCATTCATAAGTAAAATTCATTTTGGACTTTTTTTACCCAGTTGAATTGCAGCACTTTTAATACTAGAAAAGGCATTTTGTTTGGTTTTCATCATAGCGAATTACCAAGTGTGTTCTGCCTCTCTAGCTTTAAATGCGTATTGATTTGGCAAAGGATTTATTGAACAAACAAACGGACATTTCTAATCCTTCACTTACGGCACAAGGGAAATTTCTCCTGGGAATTGATCTACGGATCCTGAAGTACATAGTTCCAGCCATGATCTCCATTCTAAGCAATCCTTTCAGCTGTCTCAATCTTGCGGGAAATCGAAATCATTTTTATTGAATATTTTTATTTAATATTATTTTTTTCAATTCATCATTATCGATGTTTCCTTTCATCTTTCTCTTTTTTTTATTTTCATCAGTTTATGTCTTTCTCTATCACTTTCCCTCCCACATTCTGTCTCCCTCTATTTCTATTTTGTACTTTTTCCTCGTTTACTGTCGCATTGCATCTACCTGTCTCCCTGCCTAAATTATTTCCTCTCCCTCTCTCCCTCTCAATTTCTATGTCTCTGTCACAATTTCTTTCGCTTTCTCTCTACTTCTCTTGCTGCAATATTTTCCGCTTTTTCCTATATATCTCACTTTCCTTCTTCAATCTCTCTCTCTCTCTCTCTCTCTTTCTTGCTCCCTCAGATACATATATTTAATTATTATTTGAAATGGACAAAGTCCGACAATTTTTTAAAGACATTTATTATAAAACAGAGCATTTGCTTAAATACTTGTATCTATAAAAAGAACGTTAAACATATCATATATATATATATATATATATATATATATATATATATATATATATATACATATATATATATATATATATATATATATATATATATATATATATGTATATGTATATATATGTATATGTATATATATATATATATATATATGTATATACGCTGTATACGCTATATATATGTATATATATATATATATATGTATATACGCTGTACCTTATTAAAAAATGGTTATCCTAGCGATACCTTACACGCAGTCATGCGCGATAAAGTTATTAAATTCAGGAAGCAAAAAGTGGACGACGTGCAGAAATGTCCCGTCTATTTACGACTCCCATTTATAGGTTCACGTGGTGAGCTTTTGGCCAAGCGAATCCTGTCTGTTGTCCAAAATTGCTATTTCTCTGCTCAATTACGAGTTCATTTTGTGACTCGTACGGCCTTCCCGTCTATGCGTAAGGATCTTCTTCCTCCCCGTCATGTTTCCTCTGTTATTTATACATATAAATGCGGCTGCGGTAGTAGCTACATAGGAAGAACTACCCAACGTTTAGATTGTAGGATCAGGCAACATGTTCCTTTACGCGTCCTCAATCCGGAAGCTAGTAGTAGCCAATTGGTGAATACTTCCGGTTCAGCCATCATTTAAGAGCGCTGGAATCGTTATATATAAGAGCGAGGGGACCGTCCCTTTGTAAGCAAAGGGACTGCCTCCTTGGTCTTCATGTAATCACGCTCTAGCACTTTCTATTTTTATTCCCCACCCTCTCCATCTCTATTTTCTGCTAACATAAAAATTTTTTTTTTTTCTTTTTTTTTTTTTTTTTTTTTTTTGCAGAAAATTGTTCTATTCGGGTTAATAATCAAGAAAACGTCTTTTTTATTCATACAGATTATTCATTATCAATTTTAATGTTTTAATTGTGTGAATTTTGCTTGTGTCATTTAGCTATTTATTATAGAATTAAAAAAAGTTCCCCGTAGACCTTGATAAGCTAGGGAACGAAACCGGTTGGTCTTTTGAGTGATTGTTTCATTTTTATTTTTTTACTTTCTCTCTCATTATGCCCATTAGTAATAAATTTTATGTCTTTCTAGATATATATATATGTATATATATATATGTATGTATGTATATGGTTATTTACTTCAATTATCTTTATCTCGTACAGGCACACAATACTGTTATAAACAGGACCTTATCACACTGGCAAATTATTTTCAATAAAACGCATATTCGTGTACGCATAATGTAATTGTGCATCATAATACATTGTAAAAATATATATAGGCCGGCATTGTTAATAGCCCAAGCCAGTTAACTATTTTTTTTATTTCTCTTACTCGTCATATATATATATATATATATATATATATATATATATATATATATATATATATATATATATATATATATATATATATATATATATATATATATATATATATATTACAGGTAACAAATCCGTTGGCATATAATCCAAGTGGATACTAAAATAATAAAACTGAACCACAAAAAGAGTTCAATGTTTTTATTATAACAGAGCATAACAGGAAAATACAAAATTACCTTATGAATATTCTGGTAGCATTTAAACAATAGACTATTGCGGCTAACCACGAATTGACCCATTTTTTGGCATCTTTATAAGAGTGAAAGTGGTGCTCAGCCCTGCCATGTGCCATCAATCGGACCAAGTGTTAAGCGGACTGGGCAATGTCTGAGGAATACACCGGGTGGCGTAGGACATCGCATTTAAGTGTTTCCAAGTAGGTTTTTCACCTGTTTTGCAACATGTGTCTTAGGGTTGTCATGATGCAAAATCACTCTGTCTTGTCTCTGCTCGTATAGCGGCCGTATTTTCTTCAATGCTCGGCTCAAACTCATCAAATGTAGTCGATAGCGATTTCCCATGATGGTACCGGTCGGTTTGAGCAACTCATAATAAGCCACACCCAACTGATCCAACCAAATGAGAGACCAGAAGCTTGGAACCATGGATATTCATCTTTGCCGCAGATGTTGATGCATGGCCGTTCTTACCCACGATTTCTTCGCTTAGAGTTATCGTAATCTCTCCACTTTTCATCGCCGGTCACGATACGATACAAAAAAAATCCTTTACTGTCGTTGACGCTGCTGTTCACAAATGACAAGAGCCGTTCGACGTCTCTCGGCCTCAACTCGTACGGCACCCAATGAACGTGCTTTTGAATCATTCCTAATGCTTTCAAACGTTTCGAAACTGTTGTGGGATCAACTCCTAATATTATTGCGCCTGATATGAGCTTTCATGAAGTAATGCCTTCAATTCTTCGGCTTCAAACTTTTTCGGTGCGCCAGAGTGTAATTTAACTTCGACATCAGGATCATAATTTTTGAAGCCTCTTACCTAATCTCTTCATCTTGTTTCCGACAGAGCATGGTCGCCGTAAGTCTCAACAAGATTTTCTTTGCTTCAGTTGCAGATTTCTTTTGAATGAAGTAATGCAGTAAAATTCATACATTTTCTTTGGCAGGAAATCAAACATGTTTAACGATAGGAAAACAAAGATATTTTCACGTCGGCGAAATTCCATATACTGAATTTCAGGCATACATATAATACTTCCTTATAGAAGCGTTACCATTTGAACATATACGCACGCAGTTCAGGGAACGCCATCTGTTGAAAAACAGCGAGAACTTATTCAAGGTTCTATACATACATACATACATACATACATATATATATATATATATATACATATATATATATATATATATATATATATATATATATATATATATATATATATATATATATACATATATATATATATGTACACACACACACACAACGTTGCGCAAGTACGTGATACAATAATAAACGCATAAATCCCTAAAATATTCAAACTATTTGCCTCAATAATTATAAAAATGAAATTATACGAAATATATTTAAATCAAAATTGTGAAAATAAAAATATGAAAAACGATTGTATGATTTTTTATTAATTAATTGATTTCTAGCCTTAAATGAATACTAGGACCACTATTATAATACTGGAAATAATGCTATAATACTTACTATATATATATATATATATATATATATATATGCAAGAATGTTCATGTACTTTCAACTATCTTAAAACAAAACGATAGTTTATCCACATTTTCGACCACAATACTCATAAAAATCTATTCTAAAATTTTGTTCTGCAGAATATTTCCTGTTAAAAATTAACATATTCATATATATATATATATATATATATATATATATATATATATATATATATATATATATATATATATACATATATATATAAATTAATACAAGAGAAAAAATACTGAGCTGACATATTTTGTCCTCTGAGAGATTTTATCAAGCCAGTTCCTCAGAAGACACACGCATACACACACACAGCATAGATAGAGCAAATATTATTTATTCAAACATTATAACATAAGCATGTTTATACATTATAACATGTTTATTTCATAATATTTTAATAAATTATACACACACACACACATATATATATATATATATATATATATATATATATATATATATATATATATATATATATATTAAAGACATTTTTATGTTTAACATTCTTTTTATAGATACAAATATTTAAGTTCTATGAAGATTTCTCGGACATTCAGGCCGGTAAATGTTATTTAATACTGATTATTATGAACAGAGCATTTACTTACATACTTGTATCTATAAAAAAGAATGTTAAACATATAAATGTCTTTAAATAATTGTTGTACTTTGTCCATTTCATAATATATATATATATATATATATATATATATATATATATATATATATATATATATATATATAAATAAATGATATATTTATATATATGAGTATAAAAGGAAACAAGAGGAAAAAACTGTACTTAGCATAATTATAGTTTTTCCTCTTGTCACTTTATATTTGTTTCTCTCTTTTTCTCCCACCCTCTCTTTCTATATATATACACACATACGCACACACACACATACAAACGCACACACACATACACACACACACATATATATATATATGTGTGTGTGTGTGTGTGTGTGTGTGTATATATATATATATATATATATATATATATGTATGTATATATATTGGCTAATTGAATGACAGTTTGTATAAAACTTGTAACGTTTTCGTTTTCAGAAAGGCTTCGTCAGATTCAAGTAATTTTCCTGTTCGTAGAATCATCATTTTTTAGTGTACGTGGCTAACTGATAAACGTAAATATTAATTATAAGTTATAGTCTTCGTAAATTTTCAACGGCTGATGTTTATTTCATTAATAAAGGAAGTGAACATTGTTTATTACTAGAGACGACCGTGGCTTAATCCTAAATGTTGTCATGTTACCATGAGTTACTTAACGTGTGTTCACGCTGGGTCCTTATCTGTCAGAGGAAATCAGATATAAGTTTAGCTATTTTCTTTACGTTAACTGACGGTGGAGATATCTAACAAAACATTTACATTTTGAATCACAGGATTTTTGGTATGTCAGTATATATATACATTTCTTTACTCATTTCACCGTAAACAAGGCAGTAATGCCACTAAGACGCAAAGGGTTACTGAGTGTTTGAGGATATGAGATAAAACACTATTAAGAAGGGAGAACATTATAAAAACAATAATTGAAAAATAATAGATAACGACTGACATTGCATTTAAATTTTTGAAGATCAAATTAGTCCGGAGTTAGGAAGAGAATCCAACAAGCGAGAAGTGCGAGAGAAGAAACTATTAGAATAGAACTTACGGTTACATTTAGCCATTTCAACTGTCAAATTATGAGATCTTGACGCCAATCTAGTATTACGTTTAAATTAATAAAATCTATGTAACATAGAGGAAAGTTCATCATATAAATTTCATGAAAATATTTAGAGAAAATACATCAAAGCTAAATTACGACGGTGGGAATGTGACTGAAAGAAAAGGACCAATAACATTGCAGGTTCTTCTTCAGATGTTGTCAAGAATTTCTAAAAATATATAACAGCTGCACCAGACCAGACTCGACTAGACTTGTCAGCAGTATACAGAGCACGGGTGAATGGTAGATTTATAAATATGTAAGGTAGATTCTGGTGAGAAAAATTATCTAGCACAACACAGGGAGACGTTTTGCGGTTATTACATTTAAAGAACTTTTATCTGATATACGAATATCCTCCACGAATGTGTTTCCTGGGCGTGGAGACGCTAGCTAGCAATGGTGCTCTGTTGTCCCAATATTCTGACTCACATGAGACATGATCAACAAGTGTAAATGAGAAACGAATTTTCCGTTTTTGGAAGTATATTATATAATTAATTTTTAACATTTAATTTTTGAAAAAACTATTTGGAAACCATTAACCAATTATATATAACAGACACAACGTTTGTGCACATGACCTTTTGAACCTGATTAGTGTCTCTGTTTAAACATTTGTCATTCCTTCGTTTAAACTTTTGTCCTAGACATTTCCTTCTCATCAAAGAATAACCAAATCATTCCAGGCTCTTGATGTTTCAACTTACTTAATTTACGATTGGCGCAGATAAGAAAGTTATCTTTTGTCTTGCAGACTTTGCAGACACAGGCGAGTCTCTGCGTATTATATTGAACTTCTATAAAGTTCCTCATACATAATTTATGTATAAATTAGGGGGTTCTGATGTTATTAGTATCCTTACCCGGCGTTTTACTTGTGGCTACTGCTGTAGCATCCTCGTACTTTGCGAACTTTGACAACAAACAACCGTGCAACATTCAGGGAGCAAACAATCTCGAAATCACAATGCACTGCTTTGAGGCGCCAATTAAAGCGCACCTTTTCATTTGCTGAGTTAGTTTAATGTTTGTCGTCATTTATCTGGAAAGAAATGAGCAGGGTAAGTTAGTAAAGGTTTAGAGCTATTAAAAGATATGAACTGAAAAAAAACTGAGCAACTCTTTAATGTTTGCCAGTGAAACGCATTAGTTGTCAGTATCTTCAGTTATCACTTTCAAAACGTTAATAAATAGATTAAAAGTAGATGAAAACAATTCTATTGTTAATATTTTATCAGAATAGTCGAATGCAAAAAAGATAATCGAATTGTTGCTCCACCTGATTAAACATAACATAAAATTATATTTCGACGCCAGCAAAAGGGTTCTTAAAATCGAGAGAGCAATTTTCCAAACGCTGTATGGTGGACACATCTGGTGATTTAGAAAAGTGTTACAAACACGTAGATAGATAGATAGATAGATAGATAGATAGATAATGCTAACAAATTGGGACAACCACACGCACACATACACACAGACAGACACACACACACACACAGATAGATAGATAGATAGATAGATAGATAGATAGATAGATAGATAGATAGATAGATAGATAGATAATGTGCACAGACTGGGACAACCACACGTATACATACACACACAGGCGCACACATATATATATATATATATATATATATATATATATATATATATATAGATAGATAGATAGATAGATATAAATATTCTATAGATAGATAGATAGATAGATATATAGATAGATAGATAGATAGATAGATAGATAGATAGATAGATAGATTATGTAAACAAACTGGGACAACAATACACACATACGCACACACACACACAGATAGATAGATAGATAGATAGATAGATAGATAGATAGATAGATAGATAGATAGATATGAATCTTCTATAGATAGATATGAATCTTCTATAGATAGATAGATAGATAAATAGATAGATAAATTATGTAAACAGACTGGGACAACAATACACACATACGTATACATAGATAGATAGATAGATAGATAGATAGATAGATAGATATGAAAAAACTGAAAAAAAATTGTTTACATCCCATTTCCGATAGAGAGCATTAAAACCTTGAGCTCTTTGACGACGTTGACAATTCAACTTCGCAATGGGGTTCTTATCGAAATTTTTCTGCACTTACAAATTTAGGTGTTTTGAGTGCATACCCCAACACTTCGCAGGCGTTTTACATTTGGCTACTGCTATAGAATCCTTGTCAGCGTCGATTATCTCTTTGGGAACTTTGACAACACACAACAGGTACAATTTTCAGGAAGCGATCAATCGCTAAAACACTATGCAGTGCCTTTGAATCAATGAATACTGCGCACCTTTCCATTTGCTATGTAAACGATGCTTGTCATCATTCATCTGAAAATAAATGAACAAATGAACATATTCGATTTGTTTACAATTACTAATATAGATGTATATATATATATATATCCTGCAGAAACTGAACAACCCTCTCATTTTTTACAACAAAAGAAAATCCATAAGCAGTCAGTATCTTCAAAATAAAAATAACTTTTCATTTTCTTCCCATTAGCGGAGTTAACTTGGCGTTTGTCATCATTTATCTGTAAAATGAAATCATTATAAAGCCATTTCAGAAAAAAGGCACAGTTATTAGGAGTTATATGTTCATAGGAGGATCAAGTTACTCAAATGGAATATGACCAAATATTTATTTTTCATCATAGTTCTCCTTGTGGTCCACACATTTTTCTCCATTCTTATCACAGTGCTTGTATCCTATGTGTGAAGAATTCTTCACCCTTTTGGTCCAAAAAGTACACAACAATTGTATGACATTATCATAACTACAATTCTGGTTCCCAGCCAAATGGTAATTTGTTTTCATTTTGGGGGACAGATAATATCTATCTGGGACCAAATCAATGAATAGGGAGAGTTATCATCTAGTTCAAAGCCACACCCACGCACAGCAGCCATTGAAAACAAGGTCTTGTATCCTGGAACATTTTCCGGATCAAATAGAACCCTTTCTTTCGTTTTCATGGGAGTTTGGTCATGATAGACTTTCCTAACTGCCTCAATAAGTTGGTTTTGTACTCTCCATTGATGGAGTGATCATTTTGAAGATAGCCAATAAACACAATGCCGTTTGCATCCTCCAAAACATTTCGCCATCACCCTCCCTGTAGATGAAACGACCATGGCTTTCTTTGAAGTAGGTGAGGAAGGGTGTATCTACTTCATGGAGTGTCTCTTTTTTCGGATCAAAGTGATGAACCGAACACGGATCCTGGTTATGAAACGTTCAAGTAAACTAACTTGATCTGCCTTAAACAATGCCAATGCCGATGAGGAAATCAGCCTAGTGCGCTTTGATCAAGTGTCGGAAGACGTGACACCAAACGAGAAGAAAACTTTGTCATGAATATTCCCAGCTCTCTCAAGTGATATGCTAACAGCATTGGCCATGTAACCTATAGTCAATCGCCTCTCATTCACCACCTTGTGGTGAATAGTATCAATGTTTATTTTCTGTGGTTACGGATTCTAGACCTTAGGTCATAATCGAGACTCTCTCTTCTCCGCTTAAATTGACCTGCGACTTTTGAACTTTTGATATAACTAGAGAGTTACCTTTTATTTGTAGGAATCATGTCAGTATGAATGTGTTCTGGCCCTAAACCCATTTTTCTGCAGTTACTAGATAACAGCAAAATGCCAATTATTCCTCATTACTAGTTATTTTCTGAATCTTCTTCAGTTTACCTGCATTTTATTAATAAGAAAAGTTGAAATTATTGAATGCAATGTCTTACAGCTATAGCATTACTCCATCATAGTCAGTTCGTAAACTTTTCAACCCAGACTCGTCAAATATGCCCTCAAAGAACAGAGAGACCCCCATCTCTCTCATTGTATATATATATATATATATATATATATATATATATATATATATATATATATTCTACAGTTTCAGCAATTTCTGTTATTGCCCATACATCTTTGTTTCACTAATCTTTTCTGTTCACATATACATTACAGTTAAAAGTGTGAACACCACCCCACAGAGTTAGCATGGAATAGCCGAAAAAAATAAGAGCACTCGTGGCCTGACGATTGCATCTAGCATGAAACAGACTGTCGGCTCTAAGTGTTGCTTTCTATGTTCACTTTTATATTCATATATATATTCATATATATATATATATATATATATATATATATATATATATAGAGAGAGAGAGAGAGAGAGAGAGAGAGAGATAGATAGATAGATAGATAGATAGATAGATAGATAGATAGATAGATAGATTTGTATATATATATATATATATATATATATATATATATATTCTACAGTTTCAGCAATTTCTGTTATTGCCCATACATCTTTGTTTCACTAATCTTTTCTGTTCTCATATACATTACAGTTAAAAGTATGAACACCACCCCACAGAGTTAGCATGGAATCAGCTTGACAGAAGAATGAAAATAAAATGAAAAAAACCTCTGAGGGTCATTGAAAAATGAATGGAAATCAATTATCAAACTTATAATTTAAGAAACTTTTGCAATAAATGACAACAAATGGTGCTGCAGTAATGAAGGCTAAAGGAGGATATTATGACGAGAGCAAAATTTTATCGTATTTTTGTTTTCATTTTCTCATAATAAATTTTCTAATAATAAAACTGTTTCACTTTTTTCACCGAGTATAATAATCCTCTCTTATTTAAAGTACAAAACATCTACTTTTGTGCCAATTTAAAAAAATTATCAGTGGTGCCCTCAAACAATTAAACTGTTGTGTATATCTCTTTTAATGACAGACTAGACATTTTCTGTTCGCGTAATATCTGTAAATGTTATCTAATTTTCTTCACGTCTTTATAACCATTTTGTTTCGCTGGTAAATCGTCAAAGAAACAATTTATACAAAAGATTAAATAGAACTGTTAATGTGATTAATGGCGAAATCGCTACGCTGACAAAACTTAAAACCACATTAGCTTAATATCATTTCCTTGAATAATAAGATTCTTATATTCGAGTTTCTGTCAAATGGAAGACACATGATAAGTACTTTCGACAATTTCAAATTGTTATCTTAAGGGCGCAAATTTCCCATACACAGGCAAATACTATGAAGAAATATGTGTAGAACGAAAGATATTTTTTTTTAATTATGCTATTTATTGACAGCTGAATACAGATAACAAGAAAATTTCGTGGATTTATAACTTTTCAAAGTTCAAACAAAATTCTCAATTGATCGATTTGAACAAGAACTCTAGCGTCGTAGCATCGCGCGCTCCAAAACATATTCAACTTCAAAATTTCGAAATATTTGGCATGTGTCTTCCATCTAACAACTCTTATAAAAGGATCGTATTATTCAAGTAATTGATAGTAAGTTAATGTCTCATTATGTTCTGTTAGCGAAGTGATTTCGCCACTAATCACATTAACATTGCTATTTAATACTTTGTATAAATTGTTTCATTATGATATTGTGTTTATCCGAATCTAAAAATAAAGACGCTAAAATTCACTTTCATTCCGTAACGCTTAGCGGGAGAAGTTCGGACTGACGTAAATTCAGTCGGGTTTCAATCCTAGCTAGAGGCAACCGGACGTCTAGCCAAACTGATGAGCTGTGAAACAGCGAAACAGTCTGTCTGTGGATGACAAAAATATTAGCTTAAAAATTAATTTCGGTTGAGCCCTCTGGTTTGAGGTGTGAATTTGTAAACAGTGACTATTTAAGCTAATACTGCACGACTCTTCGACAGAATTGAGTCATTCTCAGTCACTGTGTGTTTATCCGAATCTAAAAATAAACACGCTAAAATTCACCTTCATTGCGTACCGTACGCTGACGGCTTAGCGGGAGAAGTTCGGACTAAATTTCAATCCTAGCTATTGGCAACCGGACGTCTAGCCACACTGATGAGCTGTGAAACAGCGAAACATTCTGTTTGTGGATGACAAATATATATATATATATATATATATATATATATATATATATATATATATATATACATATATATATATATATACATATATATATATATATATATATATATATATATATATATACATATATATATATATATATCTATATATATATATATATATAATCTTATATTTATAAATATACTGGAAAAACGTTAGGTGTTTTGGATTGTCAAATGAACAAACCAATACCCAAAAAAGAAAGAACTAAGAACAACATGTAATTGAGGCGAAAACAATCGTCCAGAATCCAAGCTCAGAGTTCAAAGAATAACACCTCCAACACGAGTAAAACAAAATTAACTAATCAAAGTGCTCAATACACTAAGTAGAAAAAAATTAATTACGAACCGAAAAGCTACCTAGGTTTCACCTACGCAGATCATCAGGCAGGGTACGATTGGCCAAGCGTACCCTGACGAACCGTAACCTGGCTCTTTAGGTTCGTAATTATATATATATATATATATATATATATATATATATATATATATATATATAAAAGTGGACATGGAAGTCAGCACTTAGAGGCGACAGTCTGTTTCATGCTAGTGCAATCGTCAGGCACTAGCATGAAACAGACTGTCGCCTCTAAGTGCTGACTTCCATGTCCACTTTTATATTTACACACGCTCTATCTCTGATATTGAGCACTTTACCCCATAAATATAGCACACTTTAAGACTATATTTCTGTATATATATATATATATATATATATATATATATATATATATATATATATATATATATATATATATATATATGTACATACATATATATATATATATATATGTACATATATATATATATATACTATATATATATATATAGTATTTAGGCAGCAATCCTTAGTTTATGCATGTTTCAGTAAAAACGACAGATAATGTACTACGATTAAGGTTTTTAGTTAAATTTTTTTTTCTTCTTAATGGAAACCGTAATAATAAAAAAGAAAGAGCCAACCTTTAATAACATTAAACGCGAACACGACCACAAAGTGCTAACTGTGTTCGGAAAATAAAACATCTCTATAACACTAAAAACACACATATAACCGACACACCCAATTAAATTGAAAAAATAAAATCATCGTTGGCAATATCGAAAAGTATAGCCTAAAGCGCTCGGAATTATAGAACATTTGGACAGTTTCTATACACTCTGTGACCAAAAAATAAAACACTTCTTCGAAGAAAAGAAAAATTAAATAAAACGCTTAACCGTAATAACTTGTCTGTCGTCTTTAACGAAACATGCATATATATATATATATATATATATATATATATATATATATATATATATATATATATATATATATATATATATATATGCATATATATATATATATATATATGCATATATATATATATATATATATATATATATATCGGTCTTGAGTAGAGTTCAAAGGAAAGGATGGACTAATACAGTTTGGTACCAGCGCGGCTGCAGGAGTTGTCGGTAGCACAGAGTGCCGTCCATCCGCCTTAGGAGCTCCACTCCGGATTTGTGTAGGGTTTACCCCTTAGCTTTGTCTACACACGAAGATTTCCACAAGGCAGTGGAGCCATTTAACCCATAGCTGGAATTTGTTTCATGGGCACCGGGACGTGTCCACGCGCCGGTGGGCCTGCATGCCGCATGTTAAAAGGTCCAAACTCCTCCCCCGTCCCTTCTAGTTTAGCCCAAATTCGCAAGGTGCTCGGGAGTCATGTGTCTCCACGAGGAAGCATTATATAGGGCTTGCTCATGGAGAGGCTATATACTGGCAGGGGAAGACTTACGCACTCGGCTCCCCTTTTGGCATTGCTGATAGCTAGCGGCGGTAGCTGAAAGCCAGAAGCGACAAGCA
>OZ038491.1:46329065-46354065 GCA_964036315.1 Acanthosepion esculentum
ATTTCATATTCGGATTTTGCTTTGTCTTTTTCATATTTTTCATCACCACCAACACTGCGTTCTTTGTAACTTGATGCTTCGGGATTCGAGCACGCCGTTCACTTTCGCTTGTGTTTTTTGCGATGTGTGTAGTCGACATTGAAGTTGATTTAGAGTGAGTAAATACTTTATTAATAATTATTATTTTTTTTTTTTTTACCTGGTTCTTCCTAATCACTAATGCCTGCTAACCTTATTTTAACCTGTTGTCATGGTCGTTTTGGTGGAATGGTCGTACGACCCTCCCCACACACTGCTGTGCCAAACCCCCTCTCTGTTCGCGTCATGGATGTCAACCGTCGGCTTCCTTTAACTCAGGCCTTCTCTCTCTTTCCAAAACCAATTACCAACATGAATAACAAAAAACAGAAATACAAACCTAAACCAGCCTTCCAAAAATCACCCAAACGTCTAAATATCTCCTTCTCTAACATCCGTGGCATGAGAACCAACTTCTGCAGCGTTGAGTCTTTCCTCATAGCTAAGTGCCCGGATATACTCGCCCTGTGTGAGACCAATCTTGAATCCTCTATCCCTTCCTCTGATCTCTCGATCCCTGGATACCTCCCTCTCCTCAGAAAAGACTCTCTAACCCACATGCATGGTCTGGGTGTCTACGTCAAGGACCATCTCCCTCTGGCTAGAGAGACCTCTCTCGAATCGCCGGATCATTCCTACTTGTGTCTCCGTCTATCTCTTCACAATGCTGTAAGCTATCTTTTCTTCCTCTACCGCTCTCCATCCTCTCAGGACTGCGGGATACTCGATGTCATTTCTGACAGCATAGATAAGGCCCTCTCAGTCCATTCGTACGCTCACATATTTGTGTTTGGTGATTTTAACGCCCATCACAACCAGTGGCTACAGAATGCTACCACTGACCTCGCTGGCATACATACTCTCAACTTTTCAATCTCTCAATCCCTCGCCCAGATAATCGATTTCCCCACGCGTTTTTCCTACAATCGTGACTGTAAGGCCTCACTCCTCGACCTGTGTTTTACCTCCATCCCTGAGTCTTGTAGTGACACGCAGCTCTGTCCTATCGGTAACTCCGATCATGCTGTCGTGCCTGTTAGTATCTCCTTCAGCCCCACCCCCTGCAAAGAACCTCCTACCACCAGAACCACTTTCTGCTACCAACAGGCTGACTGGGACTCGTTTCGGGACTTCCTCCGCGATGTCCCCTGGGATGCTGTATTTAAGCTCCCCACTCATGATAGTGCTTCTGAGTCCTCTTCCTGGATCAAAGCCGGTATCGAAGCTTTCATCCCCTCCAGGAAATTCAAGGTCAAAACGCGCTCCTCCCCCTGGTTCACAGCTGCTTGCTCAGCCGCCATTGCCCATAGGAACCACTTCTTCCACCGTTTTCGTAGTGACATGTCCGACTCCAACAGACGTCTATTTACCTCTGCACGCAATGAGTGTAAGCGTACCCGGCACTATTTGCAGCTCGGATGAAGGAACGTATTGCATCCCCCAAATTTGGCTCCAAGGACCATTGGCGCCTCTGCAAGAGCGTTCTGAATAGTAACAAACCCTCCATTCCTCCACTGTTCAATCAGTTTGAGGTCCTGACCACCTCTGCTGACAAGGCCGAATGCTTCGCTCGGAAGTTTTCTTCCAATTCTATGCTTGACTCCTCTGGGGTACCCTTGCCCGACTTCCCTCCCAGAACTGAGACCCTACTGGACGGCTTGCACATAACCCCGTCGTCGGTACTGGGCATTATTTCTAACTTAGATCTCCACAAGGCTACCGGTGGCGACGGAATACCAGCCATTGTCCTGAAGAAATGCGCACCTGAACTGGCACCTGCCCTGTCTAAATTGTACAACCGCTGCCTCAAGGACACCTGTTTTCCTGACTGCTGGAAGTCCTCTACCATTGTTCCTGTCTTTAAGAACTCTGGCGACCCCTCCAACCCTTCTAATTACCGTCCTATCAGTCTCCTTCCCCTCTTCGGCAAAGTCTTCGAGGCCATTATCAACACCGAAGTGATTACTCACCTGATATCCCACGATCTGCTCTCAGACAAGCAGTATGGTTTCCGCTTTGCCCGGTCTACTGCCGATGTGCTTACGGCCATCACTGAATTTTTCTACCAAGCCATCCATAGTAACGGCGAAGCCCGTGCGGTGGCCCTTGACATCTCCAAAGCATTCGATAGGGTTTGGCATACCGGCCTCCTTCGCAAGCTCCGGGGTTATGGTATCACAGGTCGATTGTTTGACCTAATTCAATCGTTCCTATCAAACCGGGATTTGAAGGTTGTTCTCAGTGGATTCTTCTCCAACTCCTATCTCACTACCGCTGGTGTTCCTCAAGGCTCCATCCTTGGCCCTACTCTGTTCCTCATATTTATAAACGACCTTCCTGACACCATAGACTCCCAAGTCGGTATCTACGCTGACGACACTACTATTTACTCCTGCCTCAAGCACAAATCTACTGAGGTGGACAAAATTAACATGGCAGCTCAAATTAAAAAGGACCTCCAATCGGTTGTGGACTGGGGAAAGAAATGGATGGTCAACTTTAACGCCTCTAAAACAAAACTGCTCTCCATTAACCACCACAAGGACCCATCCCTGCATCCCATCAGAATGTCTGAGGGCCAACTTCTCGAGAGCTCCTCGGCCTCACGCTGTCCGCTGATCTGAGATGGAACAAATACATCGAGTCAGTTGCATCATCCACCGCAAGAAAAGTTGGTTCCCTGTGCCGAGCTAGGAAATTCTTCTCCCCGGAATCGATCCTCCAAGTCTACCATTCGAGCTTGCATGGAGTATTGCTGCCATTTATGGTCTGGGGCCCCTGCGTGTTGCCTCAGGGTTCTTGATAAGATCCAGAGACGGATATGCAATGTGATTGGCCCTGATCTGTCATCTCGTCTGCAGTCGCTCTCTCACAGACGCGATGTTGCATCGCTCTGCCTTTTCTACAAGTACTTCCACGGTAATTGCTCCGAGGAGTTGCTTTCGCTTGTCCCTAAGCATCGTGAATTTAAGCGTCCTACGAGGCTGGCATCCCGTTCCCACCCCTTCACCGTTGAAACTGTTAGATGTAGACGTCTTTTCTACTCTAATAGCTTCATGTCTCGCACATCTCGCCTATGGAACTCCCTTCCCTATTACTGTTTCCCTGACAAATACAATCTACAACGGTTTAAGTGTAGCGTCAATCGTCATCTCCAATTGCCTTGATCTATTCACTTCCTTTCTCCACCTCCTTTCATCTTTCATTCCTATCTGCTCTCGCTCTATATCTTCCGTAACCCCCCTGCCTTGATCGACCCTCCGTCCTTCTCTTTCTCCACATCCCTTCCTTTACCACTCCTATCTGCTCTTCCTCCAACCCTTCTGTAACCCCATGCGCGATATTGGCCACCAGCCTTGCTTGGGGTGATACGCTTAAAAAAAAAAAAAAAAAAAAATACCGTCGGATCTACATCTACATATTTGCTTACATATATATATATATATATATGAATTATTTTTAAAATATATATATTCATCGCGACACAGAAATTACAATGTTTCGAAACCAAAACCTAAATCTTAAATTAAACTTAAAATTTAAAGTTCAGTTCCATTTTCATGCAATGCTGGTTAACTTTATATATATATATATATATATATATATATATATATATATATATATATATATATATATATATATATATATATATATATATATATATATATTTGAATTTCGGTTCCATTTTCAAGCGATGCATAATAACCTTTGAAAAAAATCATTTACTCTATTTATAAGTCAAATAGTATTATATATTTTAAGTTAATAGGGGAGTGAAATTTCAAAATATTTTATTAATTGTGTGCTGGCTTTTTTGACGAGTCAAGGTACAAGTATATTTTTATAGTCAAAATCGGTTAAGTTAAGGGGGGTTTGAAATTTCTCACCATTAACACTGATTACCCTTTATTCAAACAGATCATCATTGAATGTTTTTTGGGGGTTACATCCCAATTCAATTGGCATTTTTTATTTAATTTTTTTACTTATTTTCTTTTTTTTAAACTACTCCGAAATTTTCTTAAATAGGCCTTCAAATATGATTAAGTCATATAATTTACATTTCTATTTTTATTTATAAAGATCTAAAATACTATATTTATTATATTTACTAATAAACTATATATGGTATTGTAAAATTATAATATTAGAATTTAATTACGCACTAAGAGACTATTTTATTTATGATGAAATAATAGATATATAATAATGCAATTTATTTTTATGATTGTTTATTTTTAAGGAAAATATGAGACAATATCTACAAAAACTGCCATTTTATTTCTTTGATTTAATAATTTATTATCTTTCAGGAACTTAATAATATATAACTTTTCATGTAAGCACCAAAGACATGGGTCATTTAAGGATCTATATATTCTGTTTTTTTTTATTAGTTTCCATTTTCCTGTGGGTGTTTTATTTGTTTCTTTTTTATGTAAAAAATATTTGGATAGGGATGTTTGGTTGCGATACTAATATTAATGAAGGGAGTTAGATGTTGGCATCATCTTAATTGAAATTTATTTTAGTAGATGCAATATAAAATTTTACAATATTAGGATTCTCAATAGGTGTGAGAGTGCACTGGTAAGCTACAGATTATGTGAGACATTTATTATTCAAATGACCATTTTCAGGATTCCTACAGTTACATACATTTTCTTTATTATTGTAATATTTTTCATTAGCAGAATAAAGTATATACATTCATCTATTGAAAAAAGAATAAGTATAAATTCTGCTAATGAAAAAACATTCTATGAACACAGTCAATTTTGTAATAAAGCTTTAAAGAATAGTAGTTATAAATGCCGACATTAATTATATCAAAAATGATAATAAAAACCAGAGAAGAAATAGAAATAGAAAAATCATTTGGTACACACGACCATTCAAGCAAATGATTAGTAGTAACTTAGGATATAGATTTCTTGCTTTAATTGATAAACATGTTCCTAGAAATAATACACTTAGCAAAATGTTTAATAAAATTACCCAAAAAATAAGTTACAGTTGTACGTAAAATTTAGAAAAAAATATGAAAAAACATAATAAAATTTTAAGAAATAGTGCTTCAGAAATAAGAATAAACAATGGTAAAACAAAATTATGAATCTCTCTCTCTCTCTCTCTCTCTCTCTCTCTCTCTCTCTATATATATATATATATATATATATATATATATATATATATATATGCAAGTTTCATTAAAAACGACAGACAATGTACTACGGTTAAGTTTTTTATTTAATTTTTCTTGTGTACGAACAAGAGCTTTCTTTGCTGGACAAAGGGTGTGTAAGAACTGTCCAAATGTTTTATTTTTCCGAACGCTCTGACTACATACTAAGACATCCACATAATGCACCGTCTCAATTAAGCTGAAAAATCGAATCATCCTTGATAATGGCTAAAGGTATAGCCGAAAGCGCTCGGAAAAATAAAACATTTGGACAGTTCTTACACACTCTTTGTCCAGCAAAGAAAACTCTTGTCCGTACACAAGAAAAATTAAATAAAAAACTTAACCGTAGTACCTTGTCTGTCATTTTTAATGAAACTTGCATAAAAGAAGGATTGCTGCCTAAATATACAATATATATATATATATATATATATATATATATATATATATATATATATATATTGCGTGTGTGTATGATGATGGATAGGAAAGACAACATACCACATCATTGATAGTGGAGATTGATTCATTTTTGCAATGATGTTGACGAGTACTAGTACACGTGGTCTTGTTTCAGAATGTTTAATGTCTCTTAATCGTATGATGATATTGATTAATAATTTTCGATAATCATGAGAATCGAATTACGCCCCCAAATCCGATCACTGATAGAATTCTTTGCAAAACGACATTGCACGCTTATCAAAATCCTCGAAATCAAACGCGCTTTCAAACACCCACATCCGTAGAATCAGACTGTTTTTTTTTTTTTTGAGAATCACATCAACGCAAAGTTTTATTGCAGTAAACTAAGAGTCTGGAATGCACAGGTGTTCACACCTTTCAGATAACTCCGATTTGGCGCCGTCAAACTTCTATAAGTTCCCATAATTGAACAATGTGTTGAAAATCTAATATTGTCAAACTGCTGCTGAATTCGAAGCTGCTGTAAAGATATAGATAAAAAAAATGCTATAAAATTTATTCATAGACGGAATAAACATCAGGATAGAATGTTTAAAAAGAAATATAGCACTAAACTGTGAATATTTAAAAAAATAAAATTGCAATTCTTTAAAAGAATTACAATTTTCACATAAGATGGTTGATGGATTTCACGATATATCTAATTTAATGTTGATATCACGTTATTGTACTTTTGTCTACTCTTGCAGATGTTCGTCGCTTAGAGAACATTGTCTATATAAGTTAAATATAGTTTAAATTTATTTGAATCTATAGGCAAATATCGCTGGTTTATAGATAGATGACTTAGAGTTAATTCAATATAGGTGATTTATATTTATGTACAACGACAAATTTAGTCTCTAGGTCAATTCTCGTCTCATATATATTCCCGTAAGGACCCAACATGCAGGTGGCTCTTTCATGGAAGTCCTTTTAAACCTCGACCGCGAGATACAATCTTCAAAGAAGTTTTTTTTATATATTTTTTAAAACTTTCATTGAAAAACCAAGTTACCAATAAACTACGCTCGGTCTTTTGAACAGGAGTAGAGGCAGATCCATTGTCCCCTGTTTAGGATTGATTTTCCAGTCCCTTTTAAATACTTTTCAATCTTTTTCACTACCTTTAGCCCTTGCCACTTCGTGGCATTATAGCCATGCTACCAGTGAATTCGATTATATATATATATGTACATACATATATATATATATATATATATATATATATATATATATATATATATATATATATATATATATATATATATATACATATATATGTGTGTGTGCTTGTGTGTGAGCGTGTGTGTGTGTGTGCGTGTGTGTGTAAGATTTGTAAGATAGCTGAGTGATGTTATATTCAGCACCTCAAATATAGAGTTTCATAGGCGTACATTATTGTAAACTCTTAGTCCCCTTGTCAGGAGATTTCAGCAATTTTCTCATCTCTCGTTATCTCTATACTAAGTTTGATGTAGTTATTTTATTCGGTAGTGTGTCTATATATATATATATATATATATATATATATATATATATATATATATATATATATATATATATATGTATATATATATATATACATACATACATACATATATATATATATATATATATATATTGAAGGCTCATACTTAGACACAAACCCCCACGAATATACACATTACACACATGATACTCATTCACTCCCTAAGAACAAAATAACACACATACACACACTTAACAGAGACACATCCCCTTTCCAGGAACAAATAAAACTGTCAAAATGTTCAAGGGAATTCAGAGCAGCATGAATCCATCCAGCTCTTATCTCAAATAACAACTTAAAAGAGACGACTTTGACCAAAACCAAATATTAACCAAAACCAAATATTGACAAAAATCCATGTTAAAAAATAAATATATCAACATCAATATATATATATATATATATATATATATATATATATATATATATATATATATATATATACTACAGTTTCAGCAATTTCTGTTGATGCCCATACATCTTTGTTTCGTAATGTTTTCTAGTCTTATATATTGCACTGTAGCGCATATAAATATATATATATATATATATAAGTCAACATGAAACAGACAGACGTTCGAGCATGGAATAGGCTGCTATATTATTATATATTATATATTTACACACACACACCCACGCATATATATATATATATATATATATATATATATATATATATATATATATATATATATATATATATATATATATATGTATTTCAACTTTAACATTTGCATATATCTAGAAATGTCCTAGGCGTACATTATTGTAACTTCTTAGTCCCCTCGTCCGGAGGTTTCAGCAATTCGTTGCCGTTTTTCTCATCTTTCGTTCCCTCTATACTAAGTTTGATGTAATTAATTTATTAAGTAGTTTGGATGATCTTATTATTTGAGTCACGTTTACTTTTTCGTTAATCTGTGTGCATGTTTATGTGCCTGTATATGTGTGTGCATTTTTATGCGTGCGTATATCATATATACATACATATACATATATATATATGTGTGTGTGTGTGTGTGTGTGTGTGTGTTCATGCGATTTGTCGTAAGAATCTCTAAAAACCCCTTAGAAAGTAATTCTATATATGACGTCAGAAAAAAACACGAACAGGTAAATTTAAACAAAATATTTGTAAGTCCGTTATTTTAAACATTATTCAAGTCGTGTATCAATTCACTTTGAGTTAATTGAATTGTTTTTCATTTTTGTAACAATTTAAGCAACTTGTGTATACGTATTTGTTAAAAATTTAAGCAACATTAAAAGATAAGTTGTTCATAAAAATAAACAGTGCCATCTCAGAGCATGCGCTAGCTAATATAAGACATTGTTTAAAAGATAACGATAATGATTTGACGTGAACAACACCGGATATCATTACTAGTAATTTGCTGTGTTTTATTTTATAATCATTCTTATTCAATAGAATTAAAACAACCTTCTTTCAGATAACCAGTGATACTGACGCTGTATGACTGTTTATGTAGAACTGTTTCCTTATAAAACTTCTAAAAAACATTCGAACATTCGCTTACTCTTTATAGAATATTTAAATAGATTATTGAAAAAATTAATAGAATATAATTACCGCATTTTCCAGCTTACAAGAAGCTGCGTCTTGAAAGACACACCTTAATATTGGAAAGCAATTTCTAAGAAAAATATCATTCTCACACAATACTTTCACCATACGTCCCTCACTTATTGGCACGACGTATTGTTTGCATTAATCACTCGTCTGATTTAGATTGTACACCAATGACATACGAGTCAATAGCAGAAAGTTTCCTGTCGCTGCTTATAAAGGGAGCATGTTTAAGCTTGTGGCTAGGCTGCAGGAAGTTTTATAATTTTGGAAATACTTATAACAGCTAAGTACTGAGGTTACACCATATAAAGAGCTGAATTAGATAGATAGCTAACATTAGAGTGTAATGAATCAGCATACAAATCCATGTCCCCATTAGTGAAGCCAGTTAGCTGACCGACTAAGCTTTGGTTTACGTTCGTCTTGGAAGACGCACACGTATATTTCAGGGTATTTTTATGAAAATGAATTGCGTCTTGTCAGTCGGTAAATACGGTAACTGATATATAATTTAAAAAGAATATATTTTTTTAAAATTGGCGCCTGATATTAACATAATATTTCCAACATATTCTACGAGTAAAGAAAAACAAATTATAAGATTGACAACGATAGGAACATTAATAAAAAAAATATACTCTCAGTAAACTAAATGGAAAGGCACCTGAATAAAAAAAGGAAAAACCAAAAGTAAACAATTACCATGGCGATGAAAGAACCAAGCAGGTATGTGAGATTCAAAATAATTAAAAAATTAAGCCACATGAAAATGTTATAGGAGTAAAAGTGTTAACCATTATCAATATATATATATATATATATATATATATATATATATATATATATATATATATATATATATATATATATATATATATGTGTGTGTGTGTGTGTAAATATATGTATGTATGTATATATATATATATATATATATATATATGTGTGTGTGTGTGTGTGTGTGTGTGTGTGTAAATATATGTTTTTATATATATATATATATATATATATATATATATATATATATATATATCATACAGTTGGAATTGAGTCACCATTATGTCAATGATCATTTTCAACTTGTAAAATTAAATTTACAAGATTTTTTAAACAGTCAATGGATGCTAAATTTTTGAATCAGTTTTAATATATAATATTCAATATTTCATATTGTATTAATAATATTCACTTGTATTATATACCAACGGATTACTACCTGTATACCTGACGAAAGATCGGGGCAGATCTGAAATATCAAATATATATATATAAAAAAATATAAATAAATACTTTCACAAAAACATTCATTTTTTTTAAATTTGCAACTTTTCAGTTGTTTTCTCGACAGTCGACAGAATAACAAAAACAAAAACAAAATAAAAACAGTAAACTCACATATTCGGATTTTGCTTTGTCTTTTCCACATTTTCATCATATATATATATATATATATTTGCTATTGGACAATGTCCGACAATTTATTTAAAGACATTTATGATATCTATAAAAAGAACGTTAAACATATCATAAATGTCTTTATATATATATATATATATATATATATATATATATATATATATATATATATATATATATATATATATATATATATATACACATAATAGCCAGCTACTCTCGTTTTCCCAACAGACTCGTCTGATAGGGCTGGCAACAATATCTATCACAGAAATATTTGTATTGCTGGACTTTAGATACTGTTTGGTGGGATAGAACGAATAAGCTACCATGATCAGCAGTTAGATTGATGCCAGTTCGCTCAAAGCCTCGGTCTCGATGACTTATGACTTCTTATTAGCACACCCATTGACGACTTGCAATCATTTCCGTCTATCCACTGCTGACCGCCTCATTCTTTTAGTTTTTTCTTTGTTTTTTTGTATTTCATGTGGTATTTTCTTGGGTTTAAATTTGCAACCACGTTGATTGATTCCAACGTTTTCCTCTCTAACACATACATTCGCCTAAATGCATAGGTCGATGCTTTCCCTAACAAATCGAAACCAAGGCCTCAGTTCCTCGTCCGACGTAAAAGTCTCTAAGCAGAGTAAAAATAGAACACTCTGAGATTGTCCTCATCTAAGCGCTAGAAGAATAACTTGCGTATCTTTATACATTCCATGATCGTCTTTCTCGTTCCCCCTAATTTTTATTCTTACTGTCTGACATCAAACTCAGAATTTTACCATCCATAACTGTCATGCGTGTAAAGACTGCCAGAGACAGCCATCAAATATCTTACACCTGACTGGTTTTGATTTTCTACTGTCAAGACTGACTGCTGAGTCCAGGGTTGTGACAGCTTTCAGTTAATATCTAAGCTGATAAAATAGTTATATAGAAGTGTTTCCTCTTGCGTCTGTTCACGAAATGATCGCTTCGTCAAACATCCTGATCTCACTCTCGAGAAGCATATGGCAGGATACATGGCCGCCGAACTAAGAAAAAAATGATTTATTATTTTTGTGCCTTTTGTAAATGAAATGGCATTAAAAAAATAACCATAATTCTAACTTTTTAGAATGGAACAATAATCTTCTCCTCGTGGAATTCATCATTGTGAAAATAAATGTAAACTTTCAAGAGAAATAAGAATAATGCAACGGAAAAGAGAAGATACGGAGAGTAACAGTCACACATTAAAATTATAAAAACCTCATAGAAATCCTGGGGCGCCAGATTTTAAAAAATCCTGTCATTCGCCCATGCTTAAAATAAGAGAGAAGTGCGAGAAAAGAAAGTGTTAGCAGAAAATATTTGGTACTCGGACATTTGACCGACGGACATTTGGCCGAACAGATATTTGGCCGACGGAGATTTGGTCGACAAACATTTGGCCGAACGGGCATTTGGCCGACGGACATTTGGCCGAACGGATATTTGGCCGACGGAGTTTTGACCGACGGACATTTGGCCGAACGGATATTTGGCCTACGGAGATTTGGTCGACGAACATTTGGCCGAACGGACAATTGGCCGACGGACATTTGGCCGAACGGATATTTGGCCGACGGAGATTTGGCCGAACTGACATTTGGCCGACGGATATTTGGCCGAACGGATATTTGGCCGAACAGATATTTGGCCGAACGGATATTTGGCTGACGGTTATTTGGCCGACGGACATTTGGCCGAACGGATATTTGGCCGACGGACATTTGGCCGAACGGATATTTGGCCGACGGACATTTGGCCGACGGACATTTGGTCGACGAACATTTGGCCGAACGGACATTTGGTAGAACTGACATTTGGCCGATATATATATATATATATATATATATATATATATATATATATATATATATATATATATATGTATTGTATTAATTTATAACTTTTCTTTTTTATAGGCTATTTAAAATCTATTCTCTATATATTATATTTTACTTAAAATATTACTGTAAGATGATAAGTATTTAGAGAAAAAGCACATTTTACTACATTTCTTCAAATAGAGCTGCTTAGTGAAACAACGCGTATAGATATTAGTGGATAGAAGAATTATTTCAAATCTGGACAGTTTACTATTGAAAAAAAACATGCTATGCAAAATCATTTTTCTACGAGGGAAGCTTTGTTTTCTCTCTCTTCCGATTGGTAAGTGAATATAACCCCTAACTAATAAAATAATTCCTAATGAAATACATCTGCCCACTAATCAACTATATGATGGCAATATTGGATAAATTCACAGGAAGCACACTACGAGGTTCATTCCAAGGTATTTTGTAGAGAGAGATTTATTAATTTTAAAGAATTAAAAAAAAAACAACAATCTTTACTCTCTTTTCATGTAGGATCCTCTGAATTCAATGCACTTGTTGTAGCACTCTAACCACTTCATGAAGGCCCCATTGAAGTCATTGAAAGTGAGATTGTCCAGAGCCCTTATCACAGCATAATTAATCTTCTCAATGAGTTCAAAACAACTGATCCTCCGGCCCTCCTTCAGCTTTGAGACCAACCAAAAGCAGCAGAGATCAAGGTCGCATCTGAAGGGAGGATGAGGGAGAGGGTTTACGCCAAGCTCCGTCAACTCAAAACTGTATTGCATCCGCGAGTTTCCAAACTGTCTTCATGTCCCGACTGAATTGTGTTAACTAGTCAGATGTGAAAACCGATGTTTAGTAGGGTGTGTTCAAAGAACTATTACAGCCGTCTCCTTCAAATTGCCTCCTTAAAATTATGTATGAGCGAGAGACCAACAAAGTTTCTTTTAATACCAAAGATGAACTGAAGGCGAGGAGTATGGCATCATTGACCAATTTAAATAAGGAGACCGTCCAGAAGAGATGAAAGAGATTCTAAAATCGTCTGGAGGCCGTAGTTGAAGCCAATAGCGATTTTATTGAATAAATTTACTCTTTAGTATTTCAAGATACATTTGTGTAATTTTGGCAAATATATCTGTTAAAATGAGATGTCAGTATTATTTTCATTTTCGTGTAATTTAGACAGTTATTTATCCATCGCCCCTACATATATATATATATATATATATATATATATATATATATATATATATATGTGTGTGTGTGTGTGTGTGTGTGTGTGTGTGTGTGTGTGTGTGTGTGTGTGTGTGTGTGTGCCCGCGCCCGTTTCCTGTTTGGGTCTCTCACAGACATGACATAAGTAAAAAGTTTGACACTGTTATCTTCAGCCTCCTGACTCCAGTGTTTCGTAGACAGATACTTCGGAAATCACTCCATCTACACGACAGTGTGCATCTGCAACTATTCACTCAAGTCTATTCTTCATCTGTGAGGAAATTGTCCAATATAAATTGCCCTCTCGGAGAATTGGTATTGCACAGCAGTTCACTGTTTACTTCCTTTCTAATAAATTCTCATGTTTCTTAATACTTTGTCTAATCACTCGACGTTATTCTCGGTCTAGACCAGTGAATTGCATTAGAGAAATAGGAAATATTATGTGCTTTATTTTGATATGAACCTAATTTAATGAAAATAAACTTGTATTTTACAAATAAATTGCATGGAGCATTAATGTACACTAGTTAAATAACTCATAACAAACCTTTTTAAATATGTGATTCATTAACAAATTTTAAAATGTGCAGATTTATTAAAAGAGATTACTGTGGTTGACGATATTCTGGGAGTTTTTATATTGGCTACACAGATGTCAATGATAGCCGAAGATCACTATTATTCACAATGTCAAGTTACTATATTAATCAATTTAGATTAATATTCAATATTATTAATTATTAAAATTAATATTATTATTTATTATTAATATATTAATAAGTCTTTTCTACAAGTATTTCCATGGCAACTGCTCCGACGAGCTACTTTCACTGGTTCTCAAACTGCATGAATATAAGCGTGCTACTACTGTCCCACCCTTTCACTGTCGAAACGGCTAATTATAGCCATCTTGTCTACTCCAACAGCTTCTTATCTCACACCACCCGTCAGTGGAACTCCCTTTCTGTTGCCCGGATAGCTATAATCTTAAAATATTCAAATGTAATGTCAATCGACATTTGCTGATTACTTGAACTTGATCCATGACATTCTATCTATCTTTTTCCCAAAAACTAATGGTCGAAATGTTGTCCTAATAAGAGGAAAGATGAAAACAATAATCTCAGTATAATTTAAATGTAAGTATTTATGTATAGCTGGCAGGGTACCTGTCTACTAGGGCGTCTAGCCAATTCCTATTGCGCATTTGTGTTTATTCAACAGCCAGAGAGCTCATCTGTGGTTTATACTATAACAATGCTGAGCAGACCGTAGTTACAGTTTCTGGGAAATAGCGTGTTATCTAACATGTTGCATGGACCACTAGAATATTACCGGAATTTGGCTTATAGCCTGAATCAAAGTTAAAGTGAGGATTTGAAATTTCATCGAGTGAATTGAGAAATTAAAAGTTATTTCTTCAACATCATCATTGCTATTTTCTGAGTCACCCATATTTTTGGGCCGGAGTCCCAATTAGCTCTCCGCAGCAACTAGTTTAAAAGTCTGAACGGGGTGCAGCTTTTACGCTAGTTCCATAATACCTTTCAGGTTTGTTTAATTTTGAATATTTCAACAATTTTGAGTTTCATATACTTAAATAATTATTTTTATTTACAAAACAGCTTGCTAGATTTTGGCATAACTGATCTACGTTTCATGGAGAGAGAACATTAATCAGATGTCAGTGGGGGCAATACTCTCATGTTGTTGCTTCAGGATAAGAAATTAGCAATTTGTGGGGAAGTATGCTGAATAAATATTATTCTTACAATATTTGACAAAAACAAAAACTTGTTAATCTACTGGTACGTGTCCTGGTATGCTCATGCAATTTTACCCAGATTAAAAAAAAATGAAACAAAAACTGGTTTATCAATAGTTTGTTTTTAGTTTTTAAGTAATTGCGGGAAATTTGTAATGAATTTTTTCAGTAGATACTAATTATTTTTTATCATTTCATTCGTCAGCCACGAAAACACTATTGAGCTTCTATGATATATATATATATATATATATATTGAGTATATTGAGTATATTTCCATATATATGTGTGCATGTGTATATATATATATATTGAGTGTTTTCAACACAATTGAAATGTTTCTTCTAAAATCAGATATTATTTATGTTATGGTCCAGGTTCCTTGTGCCAGGGTGATGGTCCAAAGTAGAACCTATGAAGAATAACACGAACACAGGTATGGAATAACACAGATATATATTATAAATAGAATATATGTACAAAAGAGTAGAAGTGTTAGTAATAACAATCAGGTTAGGTTAGAGAGAACTATGTTGTCTCGAAGTATCACTATTCCAATGTCTTACAGTAATCGTCTGACGCGACTCACTCTGTGACTGACTCACATTACTGCTTCCTCTTGAAGCGCAGTATTTATGGTGTACGGGATAGTACATTACTATTATGGGTAAATTCCCATAACAATTTACGTACAAACTAATGTAAAAAAATGTAAGCCTTTCTACATAGCCATTGTTTCAAAATCTATTTTGTATAAATATCTTATGACCATTAATGTGTCTTCTAAATCATTAATATTCTCTCACACTCAGCAACCACATATATCTTAGTGACAGTATTGCTTTCGTTGGGGCGAAATGATTAAAAAGACACAATTAAAAGATTTCTCATAAAATCGAACATTATTTTGCGTACAAACCCATATAAAAACTACCACTTTCATTATAGACATTTTTCCAAAACTTATTTCGTATAAGAATCCTCAGTCTGTATACACGTGTTATTTAAATCATCAATATCATAAGTATCTTGGCAAGACATGGCCTGTCAATGTTAATGTCTCCAAAAGAAAATTGTTCTCTAAATTAATATTAATTTAATTTTGCATTTTGTCAAGTTTAAATAGCAGTTCACAGTGATTAATATTACGCTTATTTCGACAGTAAATTTTATTTAAGGCAAATGTTATTAAATTCAACAGGCGATTTGGGCCGGTTTATTTTATTGATTGACTTTACCAAATTACGAATAATTTTTCTCAGATAAAGAGGACATTCCATCAGAAATTGTCCGAAAGTTCATTTTGGCAGAAATATAATCCAAACTTTCGACTTTCGTAAGTCATCAAAGGGTTTGAGTGAAAAGAGCGGAAACGAAGACAAAGCCTTGCCACCGCTTCCGAGAAGCGTGCTCGACGGAAAGAAAACATCAAGGCGACACGGGGGATGGGAGGAATATTAAACGTATGCATTCATTGCAATAGACAGTGTCACTCCCATATGGGCCTGTATGGCCATAATAGACGCTGCGCCACCATTAGCAGCTGAGACGTTAATGTAGATCGAAGGTTTCAGGGGACCGACGGTTGCCGCATAGATTTCATCAGAACTGGTGAGTGTAGGGACGTGGGCAAAAAGTGTTTTGATATCGGCAAATATGACATATGTGTGTCTATTTATTATATAAATTTTTACATATATTTGAGGATGAGCGTTCATGAATTATAATTGTATTTATACACTGTCATTCACGTTGCATCAGTATTACATCTTGGAACATATGTCTTTTTCTACTGTTTTATAATAGTATTTTGGTATTGTCTGTGTGTAGTTTTCTAATACCACAAGCAAGCTGCTTATTAATATGCTGTCTGATGGCAGCCTGGTCTGTTTGGTGACATGTAAATCTCCGTAAGTGTGCTGTTGTGGTATATTAATGTACACAATAATTTGTGATTAATATTTAAATACTAAAGACTTCAATGAAATCATTCTTGTTCTTGAATGTCTGAAGACCAACTTCTCGAGAGCTCCTCTCTGCGGCTGCTCGGTCTCACGCTGGCCGCTGATCTGAGATGGAACAAATACATCGAGTCAATTGCATCATCCACCGCAAGGAAAGTTGGCTCCATGTGCCGAGCCAGGAAATTTTTCTCCCCGGAATCGATCCTCCAAATCTATAAATCGACCATTCGCCCTTGCATGGAGTATTGCTGCCATATATGGTCTGGAGCCCCTGCTGTTTGCCTCAGGGTTCTTGATAAGTTCCAGAGACGGATATGCAATGTAATTGGCCCTGATCTGTCATCTCGTCTGCAGTCGCTCTCTCACAGATGCGCCGTTGCCTCGCTCTGTCTTTTTTACAAATAATTTCACGGTAATTGCTCCGAGGAGCTGCTTTCGCTGGTTCCCAGGCCTCATGAATTTAAGCGTCCTACGAGGCTGGTATCCCGTTCCCACCCCTACATCGTTGAAACTGTTAGATGTAGACGTCTCTTCTACTCCAATAGCTTCATGTCTCGCACCTCTCGCCTGTGGAACTCCCTTCCTTATTCCTGTTTCCCTGACAAATACAATCTCCAACTATTTAAGTGTAACGTCAATCGACATCTCCAGTTGCCTTGATCTATCCACTTCCCTTCTCCACATCCTTTCACCTTTCATTCCTATCTGCTCTCGCTCCAAATCTTCTGCAACCCCCTTGCCTTGATCGATCCACTATCTTTCTCCACATCCTCTCCTTTACCACTCCTATCTGCTCTTCCTCCAAACCTTCTGTAACCCCTTGCGTGCTAGTGGCTTCCAGCCTTGCTTGGGGTGATAAGCTTAAAAATAAAAAAAAATTAAAAAAAGCCGCGGTCGTGGTATCTCACGATAAAATATCTTAGTCATTATTTTTTATTTACCAGTGACTTCCATAGTGGTTACTAAAAATCAAACTGAAAAAAAAAAAAACTATAATTAAAATAATCAAGTTCTAAAAAATTTATTAGTTCTATGACGTCAGTATAATGACTGCGAACATTCATATACAGTTTCTAAGATTCTACTATGTTCGCCGATGGACGGATGCTTTTTGTACCTGTTGTTCGTTAGGAACCTAATCACGCTGTTTTCACCTGATTCAATAGGTTCATTACATGGAGATTTATCATGTCTAACAAAAGACTGACACCTTCATAAAAGAATTCAAGCGAAATCATCCGTCTTCTACACTTCTGTTTGAGAATTAATCAAAGTGAGATACATATATCAACTACACAGGAAACGACCAGATGACAGGCAGACACCCGACATTAGAATATGGGTAGTAATGAACTTGCTTTAAGCGTTCTCAACGAAATGTATGGCCAGGCAATCTCTTGATACATTTTAGACCACCATTCGTAAATCAAGCAGATGAGGTCTCCTCTAAAATGATGACAATGTGGCAAATCTCCAAGCGCCTTCCTTCTTCCTCAGTTGGCAAGTCCTTTTTCTATTGAATGCTAATTGAATTAAGTAGTCGTTTTCGTTTGGCTCGTGTCCTATAATAACCTATGTGATGATAATGTAATATTTGGGCTGATTTGACAGAATGTCATGTCAGCGGTATTTCTTGTCTTGATAGACGAAGACAACTTCCTGACCTGAACTAGATATTATTAAGTGTGCATTAAAAATGTAGCTGTTTCAAAGCTACTTTCGTACGTCTAAAGATTTTCTATACTTCTCGTATTTTTACAATTACATTTTCTTTTTTTCTTTTTTTTTAGGCAGAACTCTACTGCAAAATCTATTTTATATATTCACCTAAACAGTATTACTTAACTATATTATTGATCGTACGGATAATATCTCGTTAAAACACCGGTTCCCATACAATCACTGATGTTAAGCAACATCGAGACCGTTCAGTACCTGCACGGGTCACAGCTTTGGAATACCAGTCACTGTAATAGCTTGAAGTTGTTAATCTGACAGCAGAGGTTCAAATCCATTTATATTCACTTATACGTGAATAATATTCGGAAAGGTATTAATCCACCAATTAATCGTCCGCCATGGATTAATAGGTAAGACTTAAATCCCGAAATCATGATTATCTCCCCTCCCCCACAAAAAACAAAAGAAAAACACATCTTACAATCTAAAAGTATTTCTGTCTTTAAATAACATGCAAAAGTTTGATAAACCGTAGAAACATCAATGAATCAATAAGTTATATTATTAACATTATAATATAAATATTAGTTTTCTCATACAAACTGTAACTTTAAAGTTTTTTTTAATTATAGACATCAGAAGATTATAAATTATTCTTATTCTTCTTCTTTATGCTGTGTCCCTTCAAGACGTTGACGATCATAGCTCTCCACAATTTCCTGTCCTTTGGAGTTCTTAGTATGTTATTTTTCTGTTATCTATCTTTAACCCCTGTCACCTTTTGATACTAAGTTAAGTGTTTTATTTAAATTTTCTATACAAAATTTCTCGAGGCTGACATGTTCGGTCCATGGTATTCTCAGCATTCTCCTGTAGAACTACATTTATTTTGGAGGCTTACGGCCGCATCACGTTGAAAGACCGGTTCCTGTACGATCACCGATGTTAAGCAACTTCGAGCCTTTTCAGTACTTAGATCGGTGAACTTTCGGAAATACAGGTATTTTAGCGTAGATGTGCGGATGGTGTAATGGATAATAACTCGGAATGGTTAATCAGAGACCTGAGTTCCAGTTTCTGATGAATTCGTTAAATTCACTTACGCACAAATAGCGTTGGAAAAGTATGTACCCACCTCTTCTACACCCCATACATGGGTTAATTAATAAGACTTGTATCACTAAACTTACTAAAGTTACTGCCGGCTACTCAAACGTCTGAAAATGTCACATCGGAAAGCAGAACGAATGCCGTCAATTACCAGTGACTCAGCGTTTTCAGACATCGAAACACACAAACAAACAAACAAAAAAAAACAAAGCGAAACATAACATACACAACTAAAAATAATGACCAGAAACTAATTTTATATATACATGGTGCCCAAATGAAACCTATGTGTACATTCAAAAGTGGAAGGTAATTTTTAGTCGACAACCAAAAGACATTGTTAACTAGGCAACGATGCTAACCCCGGCCGACATAAACACAGCCGATTTCTTCCACCAAATAATTTGGTCCCGGAGTAGAGCGAAGTTCTCCTCTTCTCACCTTCACCTGACCGACACTCGTCGCTGACCACAAGAAGCAGCCAAGCCAATACTTCCCAAATTATCAAATTCATGATTTTGCTTGTTTTTTTTTTTTTTTTGTATCTCCAATTCATAATTTGCATGTTGAAATGTTCCATATATGAACACCCATAGCATAAGCTATTCTGGTGTAACAAAATACTTTTAGTCTAAAGTTTTTTTTTTTCATGTAAACTTATGAAATCTATTTAAGCATCCACTATATTATTAATAATTGAAATTCCATATATGAAGGTAAAACATATATATATATATATATATATATATATATATATATATATATATGAAGAAATATAGTCTTAAAGTGTGCTATATTTATGGGATAAAGTGCTCAATATCAGAGATAGGGCGTGTGTAAATATAAAAGTGAACATAGAAGTCAACACTTAGAGGCGACAGTGTGTTTCATGCTAGTGCAATCGTCAGGCAACTCTGACGATTGCACTAGCATGAAACAGACTGTCGCCTCTAAGTGTTGACTTCTATGTTCACTTTTATATATATATATATATATATATATATATATATATATATATATATATATATATATATACATACATCATATTATTAATATTATTAAAAATTAAGTCTTAATAAAAGTATTTTTTCGTATTTATACCGACCTTTACCACAAAAGTGATTTCTTGTTCACCTCTAAAACTATCTACTGATAAAGTTCGCCAATAGAAGGTTAACCAATCAGAAGACTTAAAATATTCAATCCGACTTGTATGAAGGCGGCCATTTTGTTTTCTTTCTGAATATCCACTGCCGACCTCTGATATCGATGACCAGAAGAACTACTGAACTACGCTCTACTATTTCTCTGAATATACACTGCCAACCTCTGATATGGAAGACCTTAAGAATTACTGAACAGCTGCTACTAGATCTTGGTGTTGTTTCATTGAACAAGTTACTTACTACATTGAATTCTACATTCAGATTACGGTGAACATGTATAACATTCAGGACTTAGGTGAATTTGATTCTCCACTTCCCCCTATCCATTGTAGCGCTCAATAACTTTTGTCCTTTTGCTTCTACCTCAGGCCATGTTCTGTCATCCACTTGCTTAAGCCCGCTAGGTATGTCAAGAGTTGCTTTCCCTTGTGTCTCTTTCCCTCTATTCGACCTGTGAGTATAAGATTCTCTAAGCCGTTCTTTCTCATTAAGTGTCCCAGAAATTTCAGCTGCTTCTACCTGATGTTAAATATAAGCTTCCTCCTTGTTTGCATCCTCTCCAAAACATCATCGTTGTTCACACACTTGCTCCATCATATCCTTAGCATCCTTCTGTAGAACCATACCTCTACAGCCTCGAGTCTCTTCTTCATTCGTGATGAGACCGTGCAACATTCGCTGACGTAAAGATGTAACGTAGCAGCTCAGTACTCTTTTCTTTGTTACCAAAGATATCCCCCTGTCTCGTAATACTCTGCCTAGCTTGTGGAATGCGTCCTTGGCCATGCCAATACGTCTTCGGATCTCAATGTCGCACTTGCCGTCCTCTGTCAAAACTTAAATCTCAGATACTTAAATTTCTGCACCAGCTTCATTTTAGTGTGCCCGACCTGCAAATCGCATTTCGGGCTCAACCTTTTACTGATTAGTGTTTTTTAAAACATAATTACAGAATCTTATTATTATATTTGCGCCTGTAGGAATATAATCCATATAATCATTGCCACATAAATCATTATTCACCATGACTAGGATATCCTCGGGAGATTATAATGGTATAATTATACAAGACTTACTAATTAACCTATACCTGGGGGAGAAGAGGTGGATTCATGTCTTTCCCAAACGTAAGTGAATGTAACGAACCTGACTGAAATTGGAACATTGCTCTCATATGAACAACTTCGAGACGTTATCCATTACATTACCCGTACAGCCAAGCTTACAGCACCTGGCCTTCCCAAACGGTCACCCAGCTGACCAGTTACTTAACCCTACACGCAAGCTATAAATCTGCCACTGGGTTGTATACCACTAGCGTTTGCCTCTGGTGGCCGGCTATGTTCGTCACTTCAATGTTATCACGAGCGAACCGCTGGAGGCTCATCGGTGGCTGCCACCAGAGGATCCATGGCGTTGCCATCGGCGGTTTCGCCAGTGGACCACCAGTTGCTTGCGTGTAGGGAACTTCAGTGATCGTACGGCGTTTAAACGTAATGCGGCCGTAAATCATCCGTCAGTCGAATTTTATTCCGGTTAGATTGTTAATCATGAATATAATAGCTTTAATAATAGTATCGATTGATCTATATATATATTAGAGTAAGTAGGGATGTTATTAGACATTTTAAATGTTAGAACAGTTATAGTAAATTATTATTAGTAGTACTTTAATCTTAACTTCAGCTGCCTGTTATTACGTTTGTGTTACTAATGATATATTTCGTTGAAACTTATTGTATATAGATAGACTATTTTCAACCATCACCATAGTTTAAACCGTCAGTATACAGCTTTAAATAAATAAAAACAAGGATTAATTAAATAAAAATTTAAAAACGATTATTTATTCATATAGGAACATCTGCTCGCTGTCAAAATATGTACGTTAACAATCAGAAACAGCTGCCATGTCTATGGAAGATCCCTGGGGGAAAAAAGGTTGTAAGTTTGAGTGTTGTCAAAAGTATAATATTCCCATTATTTATATGTTGTATCTCAGACAAAAAAGTAAATATATATGTTGGCTACACGACAACTTTATCGGGGAGAATTACACTTCATATTTAGGATTGTAGTTTGATTGTACAACATTTAAAGAGACATTTAGAGAAATATTAATCGATAATGCATGTATACTCCTCCACGAAAATAAAAATTTCAGATTCAAGAAGCGCTTTATATAAAAAAAAAACAAACACAGCCAACACTAAATAAAATTAATTATGAATTAAGGAACAATGATTTAAAATGTTTAAAACAATAAGGTTTTAAAATATCTAAATTATAACTGATGAAAAAAATACAATTGTAACAGAATTATTTCAAACACGTAATTACAATAATTAATAAAGTTTTTTACAATATAAATTAAGGTACGTCTTTAGAATTCCTCAACTACTTTTTCTTCAATGTCGATTTTCGTGCAAAAAAGTGGAGCACAGCTTCACACATTTTTTTCTGAAAACCTTAGCTTCTCATTGGACAATAAACATTAAAATTATCTCGCTTATCTTCACGTACATGTGTTCTCCATGAGCGAAACAAAACATATCAGGCTCCAGACTGAGTTTTGTAAAGCGCTCCCTGAGTGATTAACAAATATTAAAAAAAACAATTTACCTGCTCACCACTACGTCCGAGTGGCATCGACCTAGTTTTTGACTTGACGAAAAAACAATGCTTCTGTGAGCCAATCACGTGATAAAAAACATATACATTGAATGTACAAGCGAACCCAACCAGTGAGAATTTACGACGACTATCATTTGCGCAACTAGTTTACTGCAGCGAAGTACAAAGTTAGAATCTCAAATTCTTTAACATGAAATAACTTCACTGTAACTCAAGCTAAATTTTCAACTCACTCACCAACTTCTTTTGCAACTTACAAAAAATAATTCAATCATGCTATTGAATCTTACGAGACGAAATTACAAACATTTACGAACAATACATTCAACTACTACGAGCAACGAAAACAAATTGAGCATTCACGGAACATTCACTTCTTCGACTTATTTAAAGCTAAAAGTTTATTCTACATATTTTCAGCTTTACAGGACTTTTTAATTATTCTTCCACTGAACATTTTGAGCAAAAAAAGTTAATTCAACTTTTTGTGAGCTCAGGAAAAAAAAAATATCCAGTAGTAAAAATCTTTAACCAGTTAAAGGGAAGCAACTCATGTTAATAATTCATGTAAAAAATCTGTTGACATTATATAAATTTTGTACCTATTATGAAATGTTATTTTCTTGTGTTTTTTCTCTTGTTTGCTTTTTGTTTGCATGAACGTTCGTAAAGTAAAAAATGTGTGGGTTGATTTACGCTGACAATACCGCTACACGTCTCTCACATAGCGGTAAATTTTGGAATTACCAGAGCGCATTCACACGCACACACAAAAAATCCATGAGTGAAAAACCAGTTAATTACAATTTTTAATAACTTACCTCCTTTATATAGCGTTAAATTATATAATTATCTGGGCGCGTCCATGTGCAAACATACAAAATATATATAACTGCGAGTTATATTCATTCTTTGTTTTAGTAATTCATCAATGAATACGATATTGGATGAGACGGAAAGTACTTGGGTGAATAAAATCTATAAGAACAGCTACGGCCTCTTTCTTATTCAGTTTAATTACAGCATTAAAAATTATCCATGAATATGAGAAGATTAAAATTAAGATATATAGACATAATATGTATAAATAATACCACCATAAATATGAATCGTCTCTACTATCGGTATCGAATCCTCTTTTGGATTAATGCTGTGAACGTTAGAATTTATATATCACTTTTGTTCTTATTGCATCGGATATATATATATATATATATATATATATATATATATATATATATATATATATCCGATGCAATAAGAAAACAGTCTGTCTGTGGATGACAATAAAATTGGGCCCTGAAAATTAATTTCGGTTGT
>OZ038491.1:46359065-46386565 GCA_964036315.1 Acanthosepion esculentum
ATAGTTTGTTTTATACAAAGAGCATTTTTTTTTAGAAAATCTCTACAAATTAAATACAAGAGATTCTGCAACAGTTTTTTTCATTCTCTGACTTATTACTTTGAACCATCGACAAAAATATCCAAATGTGTTATTAAAAAAAGCATAACTCTGTCAAAGGAGGCAATAAAACCTATCCACATCACGTAGCACACTGAGCAGAATAATATAGGCTCCTCATCCCCAACGGCGCAAATTTCTACTTCATTGAAGCAGTTCATGGATTTTTAATCCGATTTTATTTCTTGTCACTGTAATTAGATTTACAAACTGAATCCCAGTTTTAGAAAAAATTCTCGAAATACTGATTTTAAAACAATTCAACAAACGATGTTATTTTATATATGTTAACTGGAATTTTGGCTATTTCCTTACTCAGTCTCCGTGGTTAGATTCTGTGAATCTAAAAATTGCACTAAGATCAAAACGTAGTATCTTTTCTTATCAGCTTAATCTGATTATCTCTCTCTTTCTCTCTATACGTATATTCTTTTTTATAAATACAAATATTTATATGATCTGTTTATAATAAACAGTATTAACAACATTTACCGGCCTGAATGTCCGAGAAATTGACATAGAAAATATGGGTCCTCCAATAGGAATCGAACCTGTATCCTATATAGAACCGTCATATAGCCTGAGGTGCTTTTATCGATTTCGCCACCGAGGAGCGTTCCGGCTACTAAGGTTGATTTTACTGTTTTTAAATTACAATTTTTCATGAATTTCTCACGTACATTCATATCTGCTTGATGCGTATCCAAATGTAAATAAATGACGTCACACATTATGAAATGGACAAAGTTCGACAAGTATTCTTAGACATTTTTGTCTATAAAAAAGAATGTATAAACATAAAAATGTCTTAAAATAATTGTCGGACTTTGTCCATTTCATAATATATATATATATATATATATATATATATATATATATATATATATATATATATATATATATATATATATATATACACTTCTTTCTTTTTTTCATGTTCGAATTGAAATATATTTTCACCTATTTATACATGAGGAATTGAGAGTAGACATAAAGCGATTCTATCTTCCATTCTTTCTTTCTCTCTTTATTTCTTTCTCTCTTACTTGCTTCCTCTCTCTTTCTTTCTTTCTTTCTAACCAAATATGCGTATTATAAAACATTCTCTTAATAAGAAATTAAAAATAATTCAGCAAACGCTGTTATTTTATTTAGGGTAACTGGATTTTTGGCGATTTCCTTACTCGGTTTCCGCGGTTAGATTCTGTGAATCCGAAAATTTGGCACAAAGATCAAAATGTAGTATCCTTTATCAGTTTAATCTGATTCCCTCTTCTTCTCGCTCCTATCTTCACTTCTTTCTTCCTTTTTTTCTTTCTTTCTTTCTTTCATTCTTGTTCGCATTGAAACCATAGTGTCATTTCACAAGGCATTGAGAGGAGACATAAAACACTTGTATCTTCCATTCTTTCATTCTTTCATTCTTCCATTCTTTCATTCTTTCATTCTTTCTTCCTTAAAAAAACCCTGATTTATGAACATTAATAATTTTAAATTAATTCTGCAATCAATGTTATTTTATTTATGGCAGCTGGATTTTTGGCGATTTCCTTACTCGGTTTCCGTCGTTCGAGTCTGTGAGTCTGAAAAGTGTCGTTAAGATCAAAATTTCGTAGGTGTTTTTATCAGCTTAATCTAATTCTCTGTCTGTCTGTCTGTCTCTCTGTCTCTCTGTCTCTCTCTCTTTCTCTCCCCGCTTCAATCTTCCCTTCTTGCTTTCTGCCATGTTATCCTTGGAACCAAAATGTCTTTTCACCTATTTTTTTCATGAGGCAGTGGGAGGAGGTATAAATCACGTCTGTCTGTCTTTCTTTCTTTCTTTCTTTCTTAATTCCCGTTTTGCGAACATTTCTCTTAATAGTAATTTTAAAATGATTAAGCAGATGATCTTAATTATGGCGATTTTCTAACTCGGTTTCGACACTGTGCGTCGGAAAAATACCGCTTTAACCGCATTTAACAACTTTTCTCGGTAATTTAGGATAAATGTGTTGTATCTGTTCGTACCTGTCTAATCTGATTCATGCTGTGTGTGTGTGTGTCTCTCTCTCTCTCTCTCTCTCTCTCTCTCTCTCTCTCTCTCTCTCTCCGCTTCAATCTACACTTCTTTTTCCTTTCACGTTTTCACTGAAACCAAGCAATGCCTTTTCACCTATGTATTTATTAATTATTGGCGGAGACGTTAAGCACTTCAGTCCTCCATTATTTCTCTTTACCCAAATTCACGGGTTTACGAACATTTCTCTTAATTTAGAAGTAATTCTGAAGACGATTCATTTTATTTATGCTAACTGGATTCTTGGCAAGTGGCTTTCTCGTTTCCCGTCGTTCGATACAGTGCATCGGAAAAATGGAGCTTTTATCGCAGTCGTAATTGCTTCTTGACCAATTGGCTGGGATCAAAGTTTTCTATCTGCCTTCGGGCGATAAACTATCTTCCATTTCTCAGTTCTATCTGTGTCTGTGGACGGAGCGCAATTTAAGACTTTGAACATTGATTGCAAAATGTCATATGAGAGATTTTGGTTTGTCGTAAGTAGGCTATCGTGCCATATTTATCCAGTTAGCTAACATATCCCCAAACAACACAGCAGCAAAAAAAATATTCATGCAACAAACGTTTATCAATAAAGACAACATACGATACCGCAAAAGCACTAAATAAACGCCTGCAAATACTAGACGACTTAACCATAAGAAAACAATAAATTCAGTACACACGCACACACACACACACACACACACACACACACACACACACACACACACACACACATACATATATATATATATATATATATATATATATATATATATATGTGTGTGTGTTTCATTAAATAATATAGACAAGTTTTGTTTATTTTATCTAAATTCTTTTCATATCGTCTGATAAGCTTAATAACATTAACATTAAAAGACGAAAGAAAAACACCATATTGATATATATATTTTAATCCTATCTACGCTTTCGGTTTGCATACGACATTATCAAAGAAAGACAAAACTTGTTTATATTATTTAATGAAACATGCATCAATGAAAAAAATGCACACACACACACAATATATATATATATATATATATATATATATATATATATATATATATATATATATATATATATATATTGTGTGTTTATTTTTTTACTATATATATGTTTTGAACAATAAAAAATATGAAAAAAATATTTTTTTCAAACACACTGGCTTATGTACTAACATATTTTGTTTTATTATTTCAATTAGGTTCCTCGAGTAGTTTCGGCCAGCATGGCCATCATCAGGATAAAAAAAATCCCTGCTTGTTAGTAGCAGTGAACGACAGTAGTGAATGACTACTTTCTGAAGAAATTGAACTTTATCTGTAGTTTTCATTTGTTTTTTATCGTTAATTTTATTCAGTCCTTGTGTTTGTCAAATGGCCTCTTTGAAGTTGTTTTTAAGATGGAGGATGGAAGATTCTGACTAAAAATTCCCTACTAGGTCATTTTCAAAGTTTCTTTAGTTGCTGGGAATGGAATATGTGCGTTGAGTTTAAGTTATCTTTTTGTTCTTTTACAGAGTGTGTGATGTGTATATATTTGTCTGAGTGTATATATAAGCGTGAGACTTATTGTTAATTTTGGCCAGTCCTTGTATTGGCCAAACGGCATCTTTGAAGTTGTTTTTAAGATAGAGGGTGGCAGATTCTGACTTAAAATTCTACCCTTGGTCATTTTAACAGTTTTATTGGTTGCTTAGAATGGGATGTGTCTGTTAAGAGTTTGTTCCCTTTTAGTTTTTTGAGAGTGTGTGTGTGATGTGTATATATTTGTCTAAGTGTGTGTATAAGTGTAAGACATCAACACCTCTGCAATCATGTCTGTCTTGTGTGGGTGAGAAATGTGGGTAGGGGTTGATTTGTGGCGTTATATATTGATTCTATCTGTGTTGTTAAATTTGTGATTAAGCCCGTCTGGACGAAGTGTTTTAAGGCACACAACCCATTTGCCTTCATGTTCCTCTATTATATCTCTGAGGTTATCTTTTTTGTCTATTTTTATTTTTTCATTTATAGTGAATTTGGCATGGTTTTATAAATCATGTTTTTCTAGACGGAAATGTTTTTTACAAATAATAATAAACCGAATTGATCCGATTCCGATAATTATTAATTCTGTAGTAAAATGGGCATTCATATTTTCCAACATATTTTTTTCCATCATAGTGTGCATTCTAATAAGAAAATTATGTTACATATATATATATATATATATATATATATATATATATATATATACTTCTACTGTTAGAATTGTGGTAGATTTTGAAAGTAGATTTAGTGACTGAGCTAATAAACGAATAGGTATGTTTAATGTGGTTACAAAATAAGCTACTCTTGTTGTTAGATGGTTGGGAAAAAATCTGTTTGTTTTTGGTCTGTTATGGTTCACCTTATCATGTGAAATTTTGTTACTATCTACGATTTCTTTAAAGTTATAAGGTTTGCGCCATGTTAGAAGGCCGGGATTCTCAAAGAAATTTAGATCTGGTTTGAGGGTCATTCAATAAATAAGGTTAATTTTTCGGTATAATGACTTCTTCAGATAGAAGCTTACTTTTTTAATTTTTCAACGTAGTCTCCCAGCACTGTCTCACACTTTTCCCAACTGTGCACAAGCTTCCGTATTCCCTCAGCGTAAAAAACTTCCGGCTGATGTCTCAGCCAGTCGCTCACAATACTTTTGACTTCATCGTCACTTTTAAACTTCGTTCCTCATGTGAACGCTTTCAAGGGACCAAACAGGTGAAAGTCTGAAGGGGCAAGGTCTGGGCTGTAAGGGGGATGAGGGAGCAGTTCCCAGCCCAGATCGTTGATGGTCTGCACCGTTTGGGCTGCTGTGCAAGGCCTTACGTTGTCATGATGCAAGATGTCTCCTTCTGACTGATGACCCCTGTCCCAACAGATAAGCTCAAAGTCCTTGCAATGTCATCCACTGTCACCCTTCTGTCAGACTGAATGAGGTCATTGACTGATTCGATCACCTCCTGAGACCTCAATTCTGTAGGCCTCCCAGGCCTGTCTTCATCCTCAACACTGCTCCGTCCTTCTTTAAACAATTTAACCCACTTGTAGACATTTTTTGGCTGAAACATGTGGCACCATACACAGTTGACATTCTCATTTGAATTTCAACTGGCTTGCAGCCTTCAGCAACCAAAAACTTGATAACTGACCGCTGTTCAATCCTGGAACATGCTTCTTGGTCGGCCATCTTTGTTAATTCGCCAAAACTCTCGAAGTTGTTTTTAATCTGCAAAAGAAATTAAATCCATTTGAAAAAGAAGTAAAACAACCACAAAAAAGTAAGCTTCTATCTGTATTAGAAGTCCTTATGATAGGTTCTCTAACAGTCCTTATACCAAAAATTTCACTTTATTTATTGAATGACCCTCGTGTATGTATATATATATATATATATATATATATATATATATATATATATATATATATATATATATATATATAAAGCATATTTGATTAAAATAACTGATAGGTTCTCTAACAGAGATATTGTTGGTTCTTATTTGATCAGAATGTTTGGATGTATACTTATTGTTTAATATGTTTTACATATTTTATTAAACTTTTTTTTTCGTGGATACTCGTATTTCAGTAGACGCTACGTTTATTTATTAAATATTATATTTACTTTCATCTACATGCCAGAATAATCGAGAAATCATATAAGAGAACAAGTTGTCGGAGAGCGTTATTTTTCTTTAATAAAACTTCTCGAATATTCAGGCCGGTAGACGAAAATAAATAAATATACTGTTTAATAAATAAACGAATCGTCTACTCAGATACGAGTATCCACCAGAAATAACATCTAAGTAATAATAAATAAAAATTCAGCCCTTTCTTTAGAAAATATATCATGTTATATATATATATATATACATATATATATATATATATATATGTATGTATGTATGTATGTGTGTATATATATATATATATATATATATATATATATATATATATATATATATATATATATATATATATATATATTAATTCGCATAATTGACTCGCTTAAACTCTTCATTACACCAAAATGCGCTTTATTTCAGAATGCAAGTAATGTCGAGACAGCCGGTTGACTTTGCTGAACAAACACAAATGTGTCTGTGCAGATGTCTGCGAAACAAACACGAGGTTGATGCCACAGTAGTCCGCCATACTCGGAAACGAATAGGCCCCAGTTATCACATAAACACACATACACACACAAATACATATATATACAGGGTGATTGAAAAGTAATACCCTAATCGATGTATAATGAACGCAACCGCTAACTATATCCTTGGGATGAGGACAAACCCCATCATACATAATGTATTTAATATAACTTTTGTCTTTATTTTCACCAGAAATTAAAGCGAAATTTCGAACATTAGAACGGGTCATGATCAGAAACAATAAGCATTCATTGTCTCTGATATATATATATATATATATATATATATATATATATATATATATATATATATATATATATATATATATATATATATATATATATGTGTGTGTGTGTGTGTGTGTGTGTATATATATATATATTCAAAAATTATAATACACGCAGGTTATAACATCACTACAAAAATAGACATTTTGTTTCAACACTACTGGTGTCTTGTCAAGTGATGGCGTTGATTGCAAAATAAAGACATTTAAGAGCCCAAAACCAAACACAACCTCAATAGGGGAAACTTTGTTACATAACCTATGTTGACCAATCCGAACTCAAGTATATCGGAATTCAAAATTACGTGACAATATAGCCTAAATAAAATCTATCAGTACATTAATGTTATAAATCAACCCTGTCCTAGTGGATATATATATATATATATATATATATATATATATATATATATATATATATATATATATATATATATATATATATATATTAATGTTTAACAGGAATGTAAATAGGATAATTGTAAGTAGAATATGATTCATATGTGTCCGTGTGTGTGCATGGATATATTTCATTGACGTGAAACAAAATAGTTACTTACCAATTCAAGCCAAGATTTTCTTCCTTTTTTATGGAAGACCATACATACATTGGACTACAAATTGTCAGGATGAATTAAAAAATGGAGACAATTGTAGCTAACGGATGGAACAAAAATCGATATCTTATCAGTATCGGCTGCATCATACCGGGGACGATGTATGATGTTGAAAGACCTGAAACCCCTCAAGAACGTCCACTATTATCCTGTGTGCGCCAAAACATCCAAAAGGTGTGTTTTGCGAAATATGTATATATTAATATAAAATTAATATGGATATATTAATATAAAATTATATATATATATATATATATATATATATATATATATATATATATATATATATATATATATATATATATATATATATATATATATATATATATATATATATATATTTAGGATGTATATATAAAATAAAACATCAATATCTATATATTAATATAATATTAATATGTATATATTAATATAACATTAATGTGTATATATTATAATAAAATTAATATATATATATTAATATAACATTAATATTTATGTATTAGTATAACATTAATGTCTCTATATTAATATAATATTAATGTGTATATATTAATATAACATTAATATGAATATATTAATATGTAGATATTAATATTACATTAATGTGTATATATTAATATTACATTAATATGTATATATTAATATAATATTAATATGTATATATTAAGATAACATTAATATTTGTTTTAAATAAAGACTTCACCATTTCTTCTTTAATTAATGAAATTTTCTCTACGAAATCTTTGGGATATGATTTTAAGTTATTGAGACAATAGTCAGATCCAGTAGAGTGTCTCACTCGTGAGTGTTAATCTTTAACGTTGTTTCATTGAACAGATTACGTACTGCCCTGGATTCTATATTCATAGACCACAACGAATATGGTCAACACCGTCCACACGCCCGTCCTACCGCATTGGCTTCTTGGCCATAAGTATGGCAGCAGTTGCTTGTCAAATTAACAGCAGTGATCAGTACATCTTCCAGATATCAAACTACAAAAATGAGCATTCCAATTTCCTCCCTATGACCCTTGAATCACAAAACAGCCTCGGTCGCATTTCGCCACTGGTTGATACCTAAAGACTTTTCAGTATATTAGCACTCTCTTTCCTTAATAGTTTTGCTGATAATAACGACGTTATTTTTGGATGGATTGAACAGTCGGTATTGTAGGTTATTTAAGAAATTCTCTTTGTGTTCTTTACTCGTGATCAATGCTTGTTGTTTGTGTAATTAAGGTAACTTAACATCTATTTTCAGCTCGATCTCTATTGCTTTGCCGTAGCTGTTGATACCTTTTCCAGGTTGTCGTCCGCTTTCTTTATTTATTGACTTCTGTATTGATTGCTTTGTGTTTTAATTCTGCGTCGATGCAATAGTGGTGACTAGTCTTATCCGATTTGATAATTATCTTATCAGATTTCTTGACCTCATCGATGTTTCTTCGCATTTCAAGTTGTAGGTCGGTGGTGCGGTTATTAAATTTAATATTATTTATCATTGAGAATAACGTTAATTATTTCCATGTTCCGGTGACGATTAACGCATTAGGTGTAAATTTTAAAATTCACATTTAATAGTGCTCAACTAGAAAGGAACTAAATGTAGATATGGGTATGAAAAAACAATAACATATATTACAAAGACCTAATAATTATATATATATATATATATATATATATATATATATATATATATATATATATATATATATATATATATATATAATAAAAAAGCACAAACACTAATATTCCTTGGTTATAATTTATTACATTGGAATTGTAATCACGATCCAAATCATCAGACCAACAAATTCAAAAAGAAATACACTATTATTATTGTTTTGATATTATATTTACTGTTATTATTATTTTTATATTATTATTATTATTATTATTATTATTATTATTATTATTATTATTATTATTATTATTATTATTATTATTATTCGTATATTATTTTTATATTATTGTTAATATTAATCTGTCTTTAAGTTTTTATATAATTACTCTGTCCTGGACATTGAGTTCTACCTGGATCTCTCCTCTTGGAAATTTATATATATATATATATATATAATCATTTATTTGAATATTACAACATAAATATGTTATAAAATCACGACAAAAATAGCCATTTTGTTTCAACACTTCTGGTGTCTTATCAAGTGATGATGTAGAATATAGAATAAATGGTTTTAAAAGTTTCAAATTAATTAACGATCCTTAGCTAGGAGTAAACGCTGTTACATAAGCTAGAATGACCAATCAAAATACAAGTATAGGGTAATTCGAAAAATTTGACAACTAAGCAAGGTTATCATAGATATTAAAAGATTTATAAAATTTGAAATTAAAATTAAAAGTAAAAAATTAAAAATTACCCATTTAGAAATCTAAATCAAATCTCAATTAAGTTTTAAATTGTAGAATTACCGAGGAGAAAAAATATAAAAATATAAAAATGAAAGATATATATGCTATTTAATTTATATTTTCATTGAAATTATGTTAAGAAGGATGTTCAAGGCCCCAGACAAAAATGTATACATTTTTAGTTTCATTTCAACATGTTAGTCGCCTTTCACGCGAAATCATTCGAACATACTCAGGTTATAATACATAAGCGCTCAGACGTATTAAGGTATATACACACACATAAAATACGGTGACGAGACACGACCCTTGATAAAAAAAAAACATCTACACCTCACACAACCACACGTACGCAAACATACGACTAAACGTGCATGCACTTTCCTTACACATAGACATCAATAAAAACAGGCACATACATCCACATTCACATTGACCTAGACGGTCAGATGTCATAGCTAAAGTGAATATATTCGTGGCTTAATATGTTATTAAACGAATTTTAACTTGAAATATAACTAATCTGGTCAAATATATATAGATAAAATTTAAACAAATAAATATATATAAAAAAATATATATATATACATTTTTAAATCATATAGTTTTCGACACATTACAGACAAAAGTAAATAACCACCTCCATATATAATTGTACATTCACACATACGTATACAAATCAGCACATTTAACTGCATATACATATATACGCATAATAGGTACGCATATACAGTCATACGCACATAGACATACATATACATAAGCCCGTATAAATATATCTACCCATACAGCAACGCAGAAAAGTAAATAAAGCAAGTAAAGAAATATATACACAAAGATGCAACTATATACAAATACATACATACATACACATACACATACATATTTAGATATACATATATACGCACGCATACATATATGCATATAAACTAAACATATACACAGACATTTACAAATACACGCATATACATGAAAAATCAAACAAACGTAAATTAAAACTATATAAATATAAATACGCATATACACATCAGCGTGTACATATATAGACACATACATACGCAACTACGCATATATATACATACACACATACACACATATATATAAACATATACCTACACACATACATACACATATACACACACATACACATATATATACATATACACATACATAAGTCTACGGGAGAGCGTGGTTGTAATAAAACCAATATATGTAGTAGGTTTATTATTAGTATCATAGATAAAATCTTTGAACGGGCATGCAAATTGATACGATACATTTTTTGTAGAGTATTTAGTTGTCTAATGATATATATATATATATATATATATATATATATATATATATATATATATATATATATATATTAATAAGATATATTAATATTAATATATATAAATATTAATATTATATATATATATATATATATATATTAATATTAATTAATATATATATATATATATATCTATTAATAATAATAATAATAATATATATATATATATATATATATATATATATATATATATATATATATATATATATATTAATAAGAACTAATAAATTTATCAATTTCAAATTCTAGCGTAGCACTAATGCTTAGAAATCTAAAATCGCTACCTATGGTGTAGCCCAATAGAATATGTCGCATAATATTTAGAGCGGCCAGATTAGATGTCCTGAAATGAAATTACCAAGAATTCACCCTACTAGTCTAAGTGGCCACATATATTTTATAATTTCGATAAAATCTAATTGAGAGCTGATCTCGAAATTTAACTACAATCTGTTGTTAACAGGAGCAAGAAGTGACTATTTAATGTTGACGGCTTTTAGGTGAAACTGCTCTCTATCAATTATCTTAAAGTAACGTTTTGCAATCCATTAGCATGGCTGATGCTTACCTCCTGGAAAATAAATATCAAAGCGTTCTTTGTCTCACGTTTTCTATTCACATTAGTGGGATAATTATGTTGAATCGATTAGGAAGTCTACCGTTAGGATAACCAGTTAACTCTGTTGTGTTTGTCAATGTTTTTTCGACGGCAATGATCTTGCGCATTTGTACACACTTGTACAGATTAATTGAAACAAAACGAATAATTCCGTTATAATTTACTTTCTTTTCTATTTTCCATTGAAATATGACCCAGCACACGTGTTTGTACATCGTATGTCCATTCCACGAAGTCTTTCCTTGCAGATTGACCACAGATTCTCGACTGGACTTAAATCAGGGGAGTCTGTAGTACGTTGATTTGCTCACTGGTAAGGCTTACTTGGAGTAACGTTGTTCGTAGACAATGGCCGTAGGATAACAAATCGACACTCTAGACAATAGTGTCTGGGCGTGATAAAAAAAACTTCTTCAAACATCTTGACAATTCGTTAACCCAAAAGGCATTCCGTTGCAAAGAAGATTTCGTGTCTAGTTTTATTTCGATATTAGATTTTTATTACAAAGGTATAACTTTGTAACTCGATGGCAGGAATGTATAGTTGGTGAGAGTTCTGTTTAAAAACATTTATTCGGGAATACAAATTGATACTATACTCTTGTGCAAATCAGTTGAAAGAAAACTAATACCGTTAGTATTTACTTTTTCATTCTTTCCAATGAAACACGATCCAGTGTACATCGTATGTCCATTCCACGAAATCGTTCCCTGACCACAGATTCTTGACTAGATTTAAATCAGAAGAGTTTCCGTGCCAGTCTATAGTACTTTGATTTGCTCACTGATAAGGCTTGCCAGTGTGTTCATTCAACGTTACAATTTTCGTATCCTTCCTTGGAGTAACGTCATTCGTAGAAAATGGCCGTAGGACAAATAATCGACAGTCGAGACAATAATGTCTGGACGTGATAAAAATCTAATGCAATCACGGATGATGCAATATTTTTCAAGGTCAAATGTATTTCATTATACACACTGAAATAGATTCATATTACTGCACCCCACTGCAAATGACCTAATCTAAGGAAAAAATAGAAATCAATTACACCCTGTCACACCAGTGGGTCTAAAACTGAGCTTATGGTGAAAGAAATCAATCTAAAGCGGTTGTTTTAATTAATTTACACAAGGATATATAATTGGACATTATTTTCCGACCAACATAATACGTAAATATAAATAATAATGTTACAGTGAATCAATAGATAGATTTTAGAAGTGAACAAGAAATCACATTTGTAAAGATCTGTATAAATAGGAAAAAAACTTTTGTGAAGGCTTAATTTGTAATAATAAAATTAACAATATCATTTATGCATAAATACTTTTCAGATGTTTACATGAAAAGAGCATTCTAGCAAAGGTTTCTATAAAAAAGGAAAAGGCTTTTCTCACAGCCTAAGATAATAAAATACGATAATTTAATAAAATCATAGAGGATTTAAGACGTATGTATATTTTTCAGTATATTTTCGAGCATATATATATATATATATATATATATATATATATATATATATATATATATATAAGAAAAAATATTTTTTACCTTCATATATGGAATTTAAATTATTAATAATATAGTGTATTCTTAAATAGCTTTAAGAGATATGCATGAAAAAACCCTTTGAACTAAATGTCTTTTGTTACAACAGAATAATTTATGGTATGGGTGTCGATAAAAGGGATATCGCAACATGAAAATTATGAATTGAAGATATAAAAACCAAGCAAATACAAGGATTTTAAAATCTGGGAAGTATATGAAAGAGAGTGGAAAGTGTGACTCTGAAATTTGAAGATGCCGCTCAAAAGCCAAACAACTTTCTAAGAAACAGGAGAATGTAGATAGAAATAGAAAAAATACTGAAAGAGAGGGAAAAATCATTTGTTTCAATTAATTTGCACCAGGGTGTAAGTCTACTATTTTTCCCTGCATCGTATATCGCTTCCAAATAATTTCCACTGCGCCTGCTATGCGTTTATATATTCTTGAAACAACAAAAAAAGAATCGTTGAAGTTATCATTCTGGACATGTTATCTTGGCTTCAGTCGGTTTCCAGCTGCTGTAACAAGCTTTTCTAAAAAATATTTTTCACGTTAATTTCTGTGATAAGTTTACCTCGTTGCTATCTGGACTTCATAAATTTGATCGAAGTACTAGATTGGAAGATAAGTCTTATAATTTCATGGTTGAAATTTCTAGCTGTAACAAACATTTATATTCTACTAGTTTGTTCTGTGTAACTTCTCGCTTGTGGAACTCTCTTCCGGCTTCTCGCTTTCCTGTCAACAAACAATCTTCAATCTAACATCCACAAGTGAAAGGTCACTGCTACGAAAGTCTGTTCAGTAATTGTTCATGCATTAAATTTCCCTTCTCCGTCTAGTCTGATGCGTCGGTTTTGTATGTAGGGATGCTTGACAAAATCCAAAGAAGGATCTAAAATATTATCTGATCTGGAATCTCGGCTTCAGAACGTAACTTTGCTTTGACTTTTCCCTAAATATTTTCACAGAAATTCTCCTGATGTGATTTCCTCTTTGAGACTTCACTAATTTAAACGTAGTACTAGATAGGCAGCCATGTCCCATCATTTTACAGTTGAAATATCTAATTGTAACCGTAAGTTCTATGCTAATAGTTTCTTCTCACGAAATTCTTGCTTCTTGAAACCTCTCCCGATTTTCGGCGTTCCTGTCAACTATGACCTTCAAAACTTTAAATCTAATGTCAATTGTCATTTTTTGTCTCCTTGAATTCTGTTTTTTTATGGTCGTCTAATCTTTTCACTCTCAGTAAACCCTTGCATCCGAGTGGCTTTATCACCTTACTTGGGATGAAATGATTAAACATACAAATCAAATTTTCATAACCAATAAAAATAGTTTTTAAAAACGTGCAAAACCAACGAAAAGTACATATATGTAAAGATCACAAATTAAGATTTTATTTCGCAGAAAGCAAAGGCTAGGAAATGGTAAATTTTAGGTGCTACCATACAGAAAATAGCAAACTGTAATTATTTTCCCCAAAATGAAATGCAAAGTAAAATAAAACTGTCGAACATACAATGAGACAAATATCAAATCAAATCAAAAATGGAGTAATTCTATGGTATGTGTTATAGCTGGTCAATTTCACTTTCCAGTATTTACATAGTAGAAAGTCGTTTACTCGGCCTGTAGGGGATGATGTATTTTTCACACTGCAGTCTCATTATGACAGACACAGCAGAAAGAAAGAAAGAAAGTAAGAAAGAAAGAAGGAAAGTAAGAAAGAAAGAAACAAACAAACAAGCAAACAAACTGACAAACAAAAAACATATCATAAAAAATCACAAGCGAACAAGTAAAACAAAATGAAAACGGTTTGGAAAAGCTATTTACGCTAAGAAAGAAAGAAAGAAAGAAAGAAAGAAAGAAAGAAAGAAAGAAAGAAAGAAAGAAAGAAAGAAAGAAAAAACGAAAGAAAGAAATAATTTGTGAGTAAACACGGAGGAAAAGAAAAAAGAGAAAAAAAGAAACAGAAAGTAAATATAAGAAAGTAAAAGGAAAAACATGACAAAAAAGAAAGCAAGAAAGAAAAAATAATTTGTGAGTAAAAATGGAGGAAAAGGAAAAAAGAGAAAAAGAAACAGAAAATAAACATAAGAAAGAAAAAGAAAAATATACCAAAAAAGAAAGAAAGAATTTGTGAAAGAAAGAAAGCAAGAAATAAAGAATTTGTGAGTAAAAATGAAGGAAAAGAAAAAATAGAAAATAAACATAAGAAAGAAAGAGAAAAAATATGACAAGAAAGAAAGAAAGAAAGAATGTATGAGTAAAATCGAAGGAAAAGAAAAAGAGAAAAAGGAAACAGAAAATAAACATACGAAAAAAGGAAACATGTGACAAGAAAGAAAGAAAGAAAGAAGAAAGAATGAAAGAAAGAAGAAAGAAAGAAAGAATGTGTAAGTAAAAACGGATGAAAAGAAGAAAGGGAAAAAAGAAACAGAAATTAGACAGAAGAAATTTTTCGGCAAGCACTATTCTGTAATTCAATCTATTCAAACATGCATTCACGTAGCTGTATCATTCACATTTGCTCCATATTGCAAATGTAAGGGGTAGGTACACTCAGAGCTTCCCCCTCCCCCAATAACCGCTGCTTTGTTGAACTCATTTCTGCTCGGCTTCTTCATCGAACGCTATATTATTGACCTCTTCATGTCAAAGGTCAATCGTTACCTAGCACCCATATCTACAATAAACTGACTTGCAACCTCCCAAGCTTATATTCATATTACACACCTCATTATTTAACATTCTACCTTGAGTGGTTCTTGAGTATTGTATTGGGTGAACGTGCCATGTTTTGGAAATACCAACCCGTGAATTAACCTATTCTACCTCCAAATTCTTCCTATTCCAGATACATAGATGACTCACTACTAATATATCCAGAAAATACTAATTTAACAGATGTTGTCAACCAACTTAGCAACGTTGATCCTTCAGGAAACTTCACCTTTCTTACTAAAATGAACTTGACTCTTACCTTCGTAGATATCATGTTACACAAAAACAATAACGAACATAATTTTGCCGTTGCTATCAACAAAAACGACCTGGTCATCTTCTATTCAAACCACTCCTCTCAAATTAAATCTGTTATAATTATAGGTTTCTATTAAAGAACATTAAGAATTTGCAGTCGCCAATATTTGTCCCCAAAAGAAACATAGATGGAAAACACATTGAAAAACCTACAATATCCATGTCACTTCATTCACAACGCAAGAGAAAAGGCATACAAAATATACAACAGCAACAAAAATAACAACATCCATAATAATAAATTATACAAGAACAGATACATAATACTAACGATCAACTCCGTAACGTCAGAGCACCGGAACACCATATCCATCTATCATCCAAATAATCATTAACATTTCCAAAACTGTTATGCATATAATCAGATCTAAAAACAGCCATAACAATAATATTTCAGAAGCAGGTATTGTTGGGTTATTTTGTGTACATGGTGTTTACTAGTGAGACAACCAAAATGAGCTGACTCATTTTATAGTTTACCAAGAGAAGATTAACCAATCAGAAGACGAGGAATATTCGATCCGATGTCTATAAAGGCGGCCATTTTGTTTATTTCTTGACGGAATATCCACTGCCAACCTCTGGTATGAAAGACCTGCAGAACTACGTTTTCCTACTCTCTCCATATATCCACTGCCAACCTCTGATATGAAAGCTCTTAAGAATTCCTGAATAGCTGTTACTAGACATTGGTGCTGTTACATTGAAAAAACTACTTCCTACATCGGATTTCTACATTCAAACTACATTAAACATGTTTTACAGGTATATATAAAATAAATTGCCCAAACTGTTCCTGACAATACTTTGGAGTAACATGCAGATATTAAAAAAAAAACGCATCTATGAATGCAAAAGAGACTTCATAAATAACAATTTGACAAATGCACTGACTATATATAGAAATAAATTTAACCGCAATTTGAAAAATGCTACACTTATAAAATAATTCACTTAGAATTAAAATTCTCGAGAGTGTCACCATAGAATATTATGCAAATATTAACTTACGTCCCGGTTTTTGTTCCAGTTTACATTTCCTAACAGACGTACTACTCTCCAAAGTCAACACACGCAACAAATAAATCAAGGAATCAAAAGAAAACGGTTGAAGCCGTCGTTACAACAATATGACGTAAATGACGTAATTTTTCAGTTGACCCAATGAATATATATGAAAATTTCTAAATTCTTCTTTTAATTAACAACATTTTGTTTTTGTTTATAGATACTTTGTTCAAATAAATACATTTCGTTTTTCTTTTTTTTTTACTTGAAAAACCGAAGTTGACGAAACGCTTCGGTTAATACTAAATACAGTTTTCCTAGTGTCTTTTTTCCTTCATGCATATTGCCTTTTCCTACAGATTAATTCTGAGAATTTTTTTTACCTACATATGTATGTGTATTTAAGAAACATAATTTCATTTAAGCAGGTTTTGTTAAATAAAACCGATATATTGTGTCTACCTATTTTATATTGAGCCTTGCCAACCGAACGATCCTCAGTTGCCGAATCGGTTAAGGCACGTCAGACTATATGACGGTTCCGTATAAGATACAGGTTCGATTCCTGTCGGAGGACGAATATTTTCTATGAAGATTTCTCGGACATTCAGGCCGGTAAATGTTATTTAATACTGTTTATTATAAAAACAGAGCATTTACTTAAATACTTGTATCTATAAAAAGAATGTTAAACATAAAAATGTCTTTAAATAATTGTCGGACTTTGTCCATTTCATAATGTGTGACGTCATTTGTTTACATTTGATACGCCATGAGCAGTTATGAATGTACGTGAGAGATTCATGGAAGATTGATGTTTATAAGCAGTAAATTCGACCTTGCTTAACAAACGATGCTTTGTGGCCGAGCGGTAAGGCACGTCAGGTTATATGCCGTTCCGTATAGGATACAGGTTCGAATCCTGCCGAGAACGAATATTTTCTATGAAAATTTCTCGGACATTCAGGCCGGTAAATGTTATTTAATACTGTTTATTATAAACAGAGTATTTACTTAAATATTTGTATCTATAAAAAGGAATGTTAAACATAAAAATGTATTTATATATATATATATATATATTTGGATTGAGTGTACATAATCATGTGGTCAAATGATCATCTGAAATACTTAAGCGTACATCTGATTGCGGCAATGCGAGGGAAAGTTATGAGGTGATGACTTTACTTCTGGCGAACAATTTCGAAATGCCTGCTGTTCTTTTCATTTTAGAAAACGTGCTGAATGTCAACTCGCTTAGAAATGCATAATCAAGCTCAAATATTCCTCTACTTTGAAGCAAAAGAGAAAAAAAGAATCTCAGTGAACTTCTATTGGCAGGCCACGCCAAAATGGCCGCGTGTATCTTCCACATTTTCTTCATCCTTATCTGCAAAGGCTAATATCAGTAAGGATGAAAAGTTTCGTTAGCTTGAGCGAATTTCAGGTCGTACTGAGAAATAGTTGATATGGGGAAACCTATGGTAAAAACAGAGGAATAGGGTAGTGGGAGAAGGGGAAAAAGGAAAGTCATGAGGAAGGGTAAATGGGCGGGAAAAAACTGTGGCGGTGAGGATTGAACGAAATGAAGCAAAAATAAGAAAATAAGTTACCAATTATGTAAGAATAAATACGAAAGAAGGAAGGTTTGGAAGATGGAAATGTATGAAAATAAGAAAGATTGAAACTTAAATATTATCGATAACTAAAATAAAAGAACAAAACGAGAGACGAACCTGGCGTGAAAGGAAAAGCAAGTTGCTGACATAAGAAAGAAAGGAAGCATGAAAGCAGAAAGTGAGAATGACAACAGATGGAAGAAGGATGTAAAGAAGAAAAGAGAGAGAGAGAGAATGGAAAGCGTGGATGAAGAAAATATAGAAAAATTGGGAAGTAAAGATAGATCACAGGGGAAAGAAAAGGAGGGAAGAAAAGTGAAATAGAATGCGTGAGGAAGAAATAAAGAGTAAAATACAAAGAGTTGAAAACATGGAGGAAGAAATGATGGGCGTATAAAAATGAAGTAAGGAAAAAGGCAAACGCTGTGGAATAATTCCTGAAAGGAAACAAACGAAAGTTAAGAACGGTGAATGAAAGAAAAACGAAAGAGAGAAAATGAGCAGAAGCATCAGAATTCTTAAGAAAATTAAGAAACGACGAAGCAAATATGCAGAAAACTCGCCAAAAGTAATACTGAACATTGAAAAGTAAAATTAAAAACAGCAAGTTGCAGAGCAATGAAGGAAGAACTAATGTTGTCAAAGAATCGTAAATCAAATTTAGGAAAGTTTACATTGACATGTTAGGGTTGATGATACGGTGACATCACCCAAAGACGTTTATTTCACAAGAAGCAAATCTGATTCAACATGAGGAAACATGATTTATATTAAGGGTATGAACGATTGATATTTTACTTTATCAGAACAATACTAAACAAATGCAGACAGCAAACCGCCAGAATAATGATAGAAAAAGAATTCAGCAAATATAACAACAAAACAAAAGAGAGAGAAAAAGAGAAATAGACAGGAGTATAAGACCAAGACTTATTTAACCTATCAAGATATATTATTTGCGGCTACAGTCTTAACCACATAAGATATGCAGATGACACTGTATTGATAGAAAACACTGAAAAAGTACTACTAGACGGCCTTTAGAAGATATTAAAGGAAAAAGATTAGAAAGGGTTAAACAGAAATTGCAAAGAGACAATACATGGTTGTCAGCAAACAGAATACACCAACATACAAATAAAAAATTAGAGACACCAAAATCAAATAAGTACAACAATTGAAATATCTGAGAAGTGTTTTAACAGAGCACGGCGACATTAAAATCCGAAATGGTATTGGAATGGCGAAAGAGGCATTATAAAAGCAAAGCAGAGTATTAAGAAACAGGAAAATTTCGTTAGAAAGAAGTAAAAGAGTTCTGAAGTGTTACCTAATAACAGTCCTCTTATATGGCAGCGAATTCTGGACAATATCCACAGAGATAAACACACGATACTTGAAGCCACGGGAAATATGACTCTACAGAAGGATTCTAAGAATGTCATGGACATAGCATGCGAGCAACGGCGCTGTTTTAGAGAAAATGAAAAGGAATAGAATACTTTTCCTTAAATAGAGATGGCATTTCTTGGACACATAACGAGTAAAGAGGGCTTGGAAAATTTGATACTCACAGGATAGACTCAAGGCGAAAGAAACATAGGCAAAAAATGGCAGAACAGTGTAATTATTAAATACTACAAAGGGCAGGAAATAGTGGAGCGACATGATAATTATGTGCCTTCGAAATTTGAAGTGTCTCCTTCTAATTCTGGTCTTTTCTGTTCCACTTTCTCTCAAGCTTCCTCGTTACGCAAATGTTTAGCCCATAAGACTCCCAGAATCCTTCAGTGCAACGATATTTTGTTGCTTTCCTTTCTTTTCATCACTGCTATCGAGCAAGACCGATGCTACATAACAGTTTCCTTTGTTTGTAACAGAATTTTTCTGTTTCTTAATAATTTACTTAGCTTTCGGAAGACATTTTTCGCTATTCCATTGCACCCTCGAATGTCGGTGTCACATTTTCCGGTAAAACACATCCTCAGTAATTCCATTTCTGAGTCTGTCTATATTTCTGAGATGAAGTATTATGTACAGTATTTACATTAGTCGGACTATTGTCCTCATCTTTGTCGCCATATTTGTCACAACATTTCGGCCGTTGTACGCTCCGGCCTTCTTCCTCAAGGACACATGGTACAGTGGATAAAGGCGTTGGTTAGATCCAGTGACAGACCCAAAGAGTGTGAGTTCAATACCCGGTTCAGGCAGTGGAGAACTTTCAGAGGGAAAAATTACCAGGAGATAACTGATAACTGACATCCATCAAACATGGCTCGTGGAACTAGAACAGTCTACCCCAGTGATCGAAATAAAGGGTTCGGTTCGAAATTCCAACCACCTGAAGAAGGACGGAGCGTACAACGGACGAAACGTTGTGACAAATATGGCGACAAAGATGAGGACAATAGTCCGACTAATGTAAATACAATTCCATTTCTATTTTGTTTGGTTTTGTTTGGTTTGTTTTACGGCATATCAAACTCAATGGGTTATTTAATACCGACAAAATTTTTATTGCTGATTATAATTTTTTTCGAAGATGTTTTACTGCTAATATTTTTTTTGAAAAATGTATTGCTGCTAATAAATTTTCTTCAAAAATTAATTGGTCGTAATAACCTTTTACAAAAATGTATTGTTGGCTTTAAAACATAATTTTTGTATTTTCATAGTGTTTTGACCCTAGTTTTTGGGTCAATTATTTGCCCATAGTAAGGACGATAACAGGTCCTACCACCCAGGGTCAGGGTGGAACTGGTAACACCAGAAATTGAGAGGTGGTTACACGCTCCTCAAAACCTCCTGTTCAGAGGTCTTGCTGCTGGATGTAGTTTATCGTCTTACCGAGGACGTGGATTTAGTTTATCGTTTTACCCATGGCGGCTCATTTCTGTACTTGTTTAATTCTAGTGTTTTCAATTCGAAACTCGCACCTTGGCATCTTCCTTTTGATGACAACAGTACGTTCTGTCTTCTTATAATTAATGCTTATTCATTACTTCTCGCTTACCTTGAGTCCCTTGTCTAAGTGTCCATGTAGTCTCCGTTAAATGCAGTCTCAAAATTATCACATGCATTTTTTAAAAGAGTTACATTTTAAAGAAGACATAATTTTGCACCAGAAATAGAATAAATAACGCTCAATAAATATATTAAGTCTATAGAAAACGATATACGAACCAAACAGGATTTAATATTAACCAACATGCTCAATATAGGTTTGTACGACCGAAAACGTTGGGATCACAATTTGGGCCGAGATAACATGAATCAGAACGTTGACGTTAATTTTAATTTAAAATATGAATATGATTTATTTAAACAAAAATGGATTGAAAGTGTGATGATTACACAGCATCTGTATCACCTTTGCTACCTGAATCAATATTGGCGCCTTCATATTCCCATCAAAGCCAAGATATCGGCATTGTGTGAACTGAGTTTATTAACCTTCCCGACGTGGTTGTCCAGGCTGTTCAAATCAGAAAAGCTAGCAAGGCCTTCTGATTTTAATATCCTGTACAATCGTGTTTGTTAGTTTTCTTTTTATCGACCTCAAACAATCTGTTATCAGTTACATCATATATATTTATATATATATATATATATATATATATATATATATATATATATATATATATATATATATATATATATATATATATATATATATATATATATATATATGGTGTTTGCCATTAGGTGTTTTTTTAAATTTTTCTTAATGCTCTCCTGTTCGGGGTTATTTAAGTCATTTGGCAAGTTGTCCGTTAGTTGCACCAATGGTTTTAATTTTTTCTTTAATATATATATATATATATATATATACATATATATATATATATATATATATATATATATATATATATATATTGTTAAATATACACTTGAATATATATATATATATATATTGTTAAATATACACTTGAATATATATATATACATATATATATATATGATATAACGATATATAGTTTTGTATAATTTGACGACGTTGCTACGACTACAAGTGCGCATGAAACGAGAGATGTAGGTAGTTTTAAAATCATTGAATAGAGTTAAATAATATGGACTCTACAGAGCAAAGAAAGACTCCATAATAAAAGAGAAATAGCTAACATTGAATAAGTTGTTTGGTCCTTAGGGCATTGTATATTGATATGATAGACCTTTTATTAATTATGATCAATGCGCTCCTTAACGTACTGTGTCCCCTCAGAATGTAAGCGATCATAGCTTTCCACATTTCCAGTCCTGTGTAGCAATTAATAAATTTAGTCTTTTTGTTATTTCTTTTAAACCCTGTTCCGCTGTCAACTTACTCAAGCTCAAGTGTGTTATGCTTTTCTTGTCTTCAATGTCTCCTATTTTCTCACTGTATACGCTAGAAATCTTGACTGTGAAAACTTGCATAAACCATTCCGGTTTCACACGTCACATGAAAAACCCACGAGCCATCTGAAGAGACTTTACAAACAAGCAGAGAACAACTTAGTTGGCCAAATATGCCATAAGTTCCGCAAGTCAATTGTGGGTTACATTATCCATTAAGGTTTTCATGAGATCTAAAAATATACATTGATCTAAGTTGTCCACGATAATCATGATTGTTTAAGTCGTCGAAAGCGATTGAATGGAGAATAGAGGCCACCATTTTGAGGATGTCATTTTTAAAGTGAATAAAAACTGTTCCCCTTTGTTCAAACAACAGTGAAATACATTTTTTTAATAGAAATTACCTTGGTCTTTTTGACAACTTTTAAAATGGAGACGGTATTTCTGCCGCAATCTGTATATAATCTTTAGTTTCTGGCACTTGCAATTCTAGTTATATAAAAAAAAGAAATATATTGATGGAGGGGTATATATGAATCAATATTTAATAACGTAATGTAAATTTATAATTTAATATAAACTGATATTATGCATATGTGTGTGTGTGTGTGTGTGTGCGCACGCGCGCACGCGCGTTTAGGGTTTATTGGGTATAAGTAGTACCTTTGTTGCTCATCTACTGTACCTTATATTTAAAGGTAACGGGCAGCACTGGTCTTCACCCATCCTCTAAATCTCTCATGTGATACCCTGGGTATGACGGTAATCTACATTCGGCAGCAAGTCTTCTCATCGGGAGATTGGAGGATTTGAGGAGCTTGGAACCACCTTTTAATTGATGTTGTTCCAAGGTCCGCCCTGAACCGGGGTTGTAGCATCTGTTAGGGTCCCAGCTATGGGTAAATAGTGTCTAGCAGGGCTGACCAAGCTCTTTAGTGTTATATAACACGATTGGTCTAGGAGATGGAAAGCTCTTACACGGAAAGCCTTGGGTATATTGTCTGCTTCGACTGTGGCATTTATTTGCACCGACTAAGTCTATCAATAGTTCCAAAAAGTGAAGATGGTTCTGCACAAGCCTTCACCACTTTAATTAAATCACTTGTGTGGGTTTTCTGGTGGTTTACCTTGATTCGTTCTTATCCACACGGTTCACTTGCAAGGTCCACTGCTGAGAGAGTGAAGGCGACGGGGTCAGGTAAAGGATATTACTGGAAGGCTCCAGCTGGAGCTCTACACAGTGGCAGACCGATGGGTGATGGCCGTTCTTTCACAAACCCATGAGCAATTGTGATGTCCGTTTCCTCCATCGGTGACAAAGCAGCCCTATTTAGGATTGCACTGCTTTCCCTATTATGGTGAGGGGGCCATAAAAGGAGCCCTAAACATTGCTTGCTCACATAGTGACTTGGCAGCCCGCTGCAGCTGTCTAGTTATCCAATAAAGCAGTCGAAACAGCAAGGAATATCAGAATAAATATGACAAGAATTTCCATTTTGGATCTTGGAATGTTCACACTCTTCAGGACAATGATTCTGCACCAGAGCGTACAAACAGATTTTGTTTCTCTCGAGTTAAAGAAATATAACATCGACAGCGGCCATTAGTGAAACACGTCTGGTTGGTAATTCTCAGCTCAGGGAAGAAAAAGACGGATACGTATTTTTATGGGCTGGCAAGACTGAGAAAGAGCCACGCCAGTCTGGTGTTGGCTTTTCCATCAAGTCACACCTTGCTAGCTCACTGCCTTCCTTACCTAAAGGTGTATCTGATCGCATAATAGAATTAACCCTCAATCTGGAGTGCAACACCCGTGTTACTATGCTTAGCTGTTATGCACCAAGCTTAGGTCGTTCAGACGAAGAAAAAGATAATTTTTACAATCTTCTTCGGGATGTCATCTCCAAACTTCAACATAAGGATAAATTAGTCCTTACAGGTGATTTCAATGCTCGTGTTGGCAATGATTATCATTCTTGGAAGGGCGTTTTAGGTTGCCATGGTATGGGTCATGTGAACTCTGATGGATTACGCCTTCTCATTATCTGCAAGGAATTTGACCTTAGTATCACTAATACCTTCTACCAGCAACTCACCTGTCGTAAGACCACGTGGATGCATCCTCGTTCGAAAGACTGGCATCTGATCGACTACGTCATCACCAAAAGACGGGACATAAAAGATTTTAAGATAACGCGTTCATTCCACACAACATGCTATCTGTCAGATCACGCTCTATTTCGAAGTAAAGCTACACTGCATCTGCAAAAGCAAAGGATTATAAAGTCTACAGTGTCCAAGCGCATTAACTTACTGCCTCTTAAATCAACTGAAACGAAAATTGAGCAGTCTGACAAACTTGATGCTGCACTTGATTCTGTAAATATTACCATTGATATCGAATCATTTTGGAGGCTCTGTGTGACGCAACATATTCTACATCTTTGGAGGATCTCGGCCTGCCATATAGTAAACATCAAGACTGGTTTGATGACAATAATACAGAAGTTCAGCAGCTTATAGATCAATTGCACTGTTCTCGTAAAGCATGGATTGAGGACAAGAACTCGTCCGATAAGAAGATCGCTTACAAGAAGTGAAAAAGTCAGGTTCAACGAGCTCTCAGCGCCATGAAAGAGCGATGGTAGTCTGAAAAGGTCACTGAACTCCAAGAAGCTTCTGATAGAAAGGATCTAAAGGCTTTCTATGCTGGCCTCAAGAGCATTTTCGCTCCTCAGAAAAGTGGTTTGTTCCTATCTCTGCAGCAGATGGTGAAACTCTCTTGGCGGATAAGTCAGGCATTTGAAATCGCTAGAAAGAGCACCTCGCTAACTGATGAGGAAGCCATCACATCAATTGAGCAAAATCCTGAAATTCCGGAGTTGTCTTTTGTACCTACTTATCAAGAGGTAATTGACTCCATCAAGTAAATATCACCTGGAAAATCTCCTACTCCTAAGGATCCTATTCCACCCGAAGTGTATAAGCATGGTGGCCAAAAGTTGGTAAAAAAGTTACATCTCCTTTTCGTGGAGATAGGGAAGGCAGGCTGTGTCCCACAGGATTATAAAGACGCCTCTGTCAAACACCTCTACAAAAACAAGGGTTCCAGGTGTGTCTGTGATAAGCATCGGAGAATATCTCTACTTTCAATTGCAGGCAAAATCATAGCGTGGTTTCGGGTGGGGTCGTGGCACCATTGACATATTTTCTCTTCGTCAAGTTTCAGAGAAGGTTCTCGAGAAAAACCAGTATTTGTACACGGTGTTTGTGGACGACGAAGGCCTTTGACACTGTGAATGGAGAGGCTATTTGGCAACTCTTGAGGAAATATGCTAAAGGTCATAATCTCCTTTCATGAAGGAATGGAAACTAATATCGTGTCTGATGGTATGATGTCGGGATCCTTTAATGTCCCAAATGGCAGCAAGCAAGGTTGTGTAATGGCCCCTGTCCTTTTTGCCCTTTTCTTCTCGGTGATGCTGAAATATGCTTTTGCAGACACAGAGTGTGGCGTCAAGTTTCAGTTTTGAACAACTGGTAGTCTCTTAAATCATCAGCGCTTCAAAGCTAAGACCCACCTTCGTACGCAAATTATTCGTGATTTGTTGTTTGCTGATGATGCGACTCTTGTAGCGACATCCTTTGAGGAGGCCCAACATCTAATAAATCGTTTCTCTGCTGCATGTAAACCATTTGGTCTTACACTTAACATAAAGAAAACTGAAGTTGTGCACCAACCTTGTCCTACTCCGAAGCAATTGCGTGGTGAGAAACAAAAAACACCCGAAATGCTATGGATATCAGTGCTTTCGGCAAACTTCGCCTTCGTTTGTGGAATGAGCGGGTTATTCGACTGGATACGAAAATTCGGGTTTAAAGAGCTGTTGTACTTGCCATCCTTTTGTATGACTCAGAGTCGTGGACTACATACAGGTACTATATACGCCGACTAGATGTTTTCTATAAAAGCTGTCTGCGTTCAATCTGTGGAGTTAACATTCAAGATAGGACATCTAACATAGACCTGTTTAACAGTGATAAAATTTCAGGAATCTCATGCAGTCTCAGTTACGGTGGACTTGTCATGTCTAGAGAATGTCTGATGACAGGATACCCAAGATCCTAATACGAGCCTGTAGCCCTGATCCAGTTAGATCAGAGCTACAGGAATGTAGGACGCCCATGGCTAAGATAGAAAGACAAGCTGAAAAGCAACTTGTCAGCAGTTAATATACCACATAACACCCTTGAGTGCTTAGCCTTGGAGCGGGTAGAATGGAGATCAACGTGTTTCAGTGTACTCAGCAATTGTCAATCAGCTTGTCTGAATCATCTTCAAGAAGCGAGAGCAAGGTCTAAACGGTCAGCCAATCTAACGGCGATCT